>CM051234.1:387001790-387601790 GCA_027917425.1 Gastrophryne carolinensis | reverse complement strand
AAAGGTCTGTGAGACAGTGCACCGGAAGTAGCTCTGCCTCCTCCAGTAAAGGTGTGCAGCTGTTTACTGTCCCTCATGATACAGAGCTCCATGTCTAATCTTGGGCTTCCTACAGATTTTTAACAGGAGGAGTATCCTGGGGGGTGATAGTTACACAGCCATCAGCCCAGTTCTCATTCCATTGGCAAAATCTGGCCCCTCAAGCCCTGTGCAGGTAAACAAAATGGGGCTTGTACACCCTGTTAGGACAGTATAGCAAATTGCTAGGAATTGTAACGCCTACTTTAAGTTTCGCTTTAAAGTGGTCCTCCTCCATCTCTCGATCCAGTCTCGTAGGCCATTGTCACAGTCTTATTTACAACCAAGAATTTCCACTCATGTTTATATCTACATTGCCTCCTGACAAAGTGTGTGTGTAAATTATTCTTATGATCCAGGCCAAGTTTTGCTCTTTGCAATAAAAAATGATGTCATTTGGGTGGGAGCAATAAGGATCAACACATTATCTATGTTTGCGACAATTGCACAATAGATTAAAGTGTAACGGGTTGGTATATTGTATAGAATACAACATATAATTTGCAGAGCCAGTCACAGTTTGTTTCCAAATCAACCCACAAGGTACTAAAAAGCTTAGTATTGCAGCAAAGGAAGGAGCCTAAACATACCAGAAGTCTTTAAAAGTTGTCCCACACCCAGTTAGGTGGGGGGAAGCCTACAACTGCAGGACAGGTTTCCACACAGAAAATGATGTCTTTTATTCCTGTAGAAGATTCCTGTACCCTGCAGCAGTCGTCTAGGATGTGCCAGCCGCTGCAATGTTTGCTTTTGGTTTTATTGCGAGGCACAGGCATGTTGGAAGGGAGTGGTTAGGGTCACAGTAAATCTCTCTCACAGGGAGTGGGAAGGTCCACACACATTTCCAAAATCATTTGTTTCAGTCATCCATGTCGGCGGACAGTAGCCGGACCCTCTGGTTCTGGAAGCTTTCAGATTCTACAGACTTGCAGTGCCAGAGTGAAGATGTAGTCATCTGGTTTAGCAAGAGTAGCACTCCCCAGAAAAGTAAAGGTTTGTGCTCTGTGGGGAAGGAATAGGTCATATTTAACTCCTATGTCCCAGAAGAGGGGGAGAGATTGGCATGAATAAAGCAGCCCTAGCAAATTTGTCCCAAGGATGGTATACAGTAGGTCTGCTGTGATTCTACGCCTCCTTCCCCCAACACTCTTTCCGCAATAAGCAGATACTCAACCTATTACTAGCGGTTCTTCCCCCTGAAACAGGAATGGTAACCACTGCACCCACTTTGTGTATCCAGTATCGAGACTTGTTTGTCCTGATTGTCATGGTTGCAATCTGCGAGACCCTCATGGCGTTTTGAAATGCAGGAAATATATAAACTTTCCTTTGTGGCATAATTTAGGCCAGGAGTGTCAAACTCATTTTCACTGAGGGCCACATTGCCATTCTGGTCGCCTTCAAAGGGCACAACTCAAATGTATGGTTACAGACACAGAATTATTTACCCTAGGACAGATGCTGAACTGTTTTGTCCAGGACATTTGTATATTCTGAATTATTTTGTCCAGGACAGATGCAGACACTGAATAATTTTACCCAGGGCAGCACTACAGCAATGTTATCCCATCCCACCTGGCAACAGCTAGTAATAACCCCTCCAGGAGCTGTGGCAGTTAGTTGGGTGGTTGAACAGAGACACAGGACAGTTCCAGACACCCCCCCCCCCCCCACCAGAATGTAGAAAAGCCCACACCAGCTGTTTTTATAGGCACCATGCCTGGGGACAGAATTAGAGCCACACGCTGGTGCTGCCGGTGTCAGGAGCCTTGGAGTGACCAGGCTGGCTAGAAGGGGGGCCACTACCATTTTGCACCTGTCAGAGGGTCACAAGGAAAAGCTCGGAGGGCCATATCCAGCCCCAGAGCCTTGAGTTTGACACGTGATTTAGGCAGTTAAAAAATGCCGCCAGCAATACTCTCTCCCTTCTGTAGTAGCCTGTGTCTTTCAACCAGCTTGCTGATAGCCCAATCAGCAGAGCTCCGGTGTCATGTAGAGCTTCCTCCATCCATATATGCACTCTATTAGTGGAAAAGGCTGACATGACTAGATATTGAAGCTTCTAGCAGCCATTAGGCACATCTACAAGTATAACACCAAAGAGTAGAGTTCACTGAACAAAGGTCACTCTTGTCAATGCTCAGGTTCTCATGATTCTGTCTTGGCTGTCATGTTGACTTCCTAAATTGTGACATCAATCAACTTTAAAATGGAACAAAAGATTTTCATGATCTTGGGATTTGTTCACCCTGACTGGGGCATCCTGATTTCGGAAGCCTTGCTGTATTAATCCTCCAGGTTAACCCTGAAAACTGAAAAAGATTTATTTTGTTCCCATGGCACATGCATGGGTCGCTCAACCAATCAGCGGCCTGTATTTCATTCAGATTTTAAATGGAACGTACCGCCAGCCGCAACCGCTCTTCACCTCTAGCTCTAAGATGTGCCCGTGCCAGCAATTCTGAAGTGCTGATGCTCCTCTTAAATGTTGCAGGATATTGTCCCCCCCCCCCGATCTACCTGCAAATATTACCTTTCCTCTGAGCCCATGAAGGAAAGCCACGCACAGCCAAAGGGAGCGACTGATGCTGTGCTCCATTCGCAAGTGTGGCTAGGATTACATTTAGCTGCTCTAGCTGCGCCCTGGGCTCCAGGAGAGCTGATTTAGCTCAGCGGACAGCGGGGTTTTACACAGCGGGGCACCCCCAAACCAGGGTTCCCCAGGGGGAAGGACCCAAACCCAGGATAGCACCAAATAGCACCAATATATGTGTGCTTACATGCAGTGTAAACTATATTTCAGCTATTTGTTATTTTTTTCACTATGTCATTAGAAGAAGGCTTGTGAAATCATACACATAAGGGTCGATTCAGGTCAAGATTTTTGGAGGCCCATGCGAGAACCATCCTGCAATTAGGGCTGATTCTGCACACTGAGAATTTTTTTCTTACTTTTTTTGTGAGAAAAAAAAATCTTTTTTCAACGGTGCAATTAAGCATCATTTTTAACTATGCAAATGTTTGAATAATTTGCACAGCTAAAAATGATTCTGATTTGCACAGAGGAAAAAAATTCTCACAGTGTCACGAATAAGCCCTATTTTCTTTGTCATATGAGATAATTCTCTCTTCATACAAAACTTTACCACTTGCATGACAGTTTACTGAATCACTGTATGTGAGTTGTAAATTATTTCATTGAAAAAAGTCATGCAGCATGTTTTTTTTCAATAAAATTTACAAATGGGATTGCATTTTCTTTATTACTACAAATCAAAAGAAAAAAAATTGTGTACCCCCTCCCCAAACCCAACTAGTCTGGGCACCAGGCATAAAAACGGGTAACCTAGGCTCTGCAGGTTTACCAGTCCCTATGCCCTTTATTAGGGGTTGGTTGCTCTTCCAGGGGTGTTGTTGGCTCTAAGAGACCCCCCCTCCAGCAAATAGAGTGAGGTGGGACACAGCCAAGTGTAGCAATAGTTAAGCTAGGGGAGAATGCCTTTATATTCGATAGGTGGAGCCTCTCTGGAATCTCCCCCATGTGACCAAAACATCAGTGGAGTGGAGGGATATTGAGGGAAAACCCCCACCACACCCTCTCCTCCAGCGAGGTGTAAAAGCTACCATACACAGCCTGTCAGCCATACCCTGACTGGCCAGAAAGGCGGCTACAGGTAGCGGTGGGGAGGGGTCATCTGTTGATGACAGCGTAGGGGCTCAAAGCGCCCTGAAGCTGAACAGGAGACACAGTGTGGGACATGAAAAAAAGATGTGGACCGGTAAGTAGTGAGATTTAGGGATTGATTTACTATGTCCGTGAGTATCCTCTTCCCTTGGCAAACTATAATTGTAACTATAATTGTAGCGGCAAATGCAGGGGACAACTGCCTATCTGCTGACATTTTAGTGTGTTTTGACTGCAATTCGCCAGTCAAAATGCGTGATATTTACTGGTTTGGCAAACTGATGTGGGTTTAGTTTTGATAAATTATGAAATCTTGCTGAAAACACACTTTTACAGAATATGTCAGCATGGGATGGGTCTCATAATACATGTGGTACCTCGAGAGTGTCCTGCTTGTTTGAAAAGCCTAATATAAAAAGTTAAATAAGAAATTGAAAAGTATTATTCGGTTTTATTTGTTGTTTCTATAATACTAGTTATCGATCTAACATTCACTCTCGAAAAATCAGTGACAGATGAAAAAATTAAAGAGTCCATTTCACCAAAAATTCCTATGGGGTTCTCTGCTAAAAAGCGGCGAACTGAAAAGGCGTTCTCCAGCTTTCGCCACACTACTCGGAGCTAGATGTCAATAAAGCAAACACGGACATCGCCTTGCAAACATGTCACATTTTGATCAACGAATGCCCAGGAAATATGCACAAATCAGTAAGTCACCCCATTAGAGTATTACATCATATTTGTGTGTATTTTTTTTAATAGGTAAAGACACACAAAAACTCGATCTCTGAAAAATGACCCTTCAAGACACTCCCTGAATCACACGTGTTTACACTTTTTGAGAGAAGTTTTGTGTCATATCTCACACTTTGAAATTCTCTCAAAAAAAAATCTGGCCCCCCCAAAAATGTCTGCTGAATCGGGAGAAAGGGAAAAAAATCTTGTTTTTCTTTCTAATCTAAAACCGTGTGAAATTGTAATTTTGCCCTGTGCTAAATTGACCCTACAATGTTCTGTCGTAAGTGTACCATACAATACATATCAGCATCATCATCTGGGTGCGGTGCACTTAAAACTCTGCAGGTAGAAGTCTTTGATGGTGTGCCAAAGAACAGCGCATCCCAGTGAAAAGGTGGGAACAGGGCGATAATACAAAATGGCTCTGAATGTTTGAAAACATCCCTTTGAACTGACAGTTCACAGATTTGAAGGCTTGCAATTCTTTACAGGTTGTAGTAAGAAGCACCGATGCCTTTGTATGACTACAAATTAAGAGTGGCTGAACAAACTGACTTGTGGAGCAAAGGATCAGATTTTTGTCAGAAAATGTATTTTCTGTTTTTGGTTTAATTTTGCTACATTTAAATAAGGTGGACCAAAATGCGCAGACTCTCATCCAATCAGAGCCCGCGGAATTCCACTTAAAGTGGACCAACACCCAGGGGGATCGGCCCGGGAATCTATAAGATTCCCGGGCAGATCAGATCCCTCCCCGCGGGGCATCCGAAATCGGGATGTCCTGCGGGGTAAAACCCCCCAGCAAGCCCACAATCCTACCTTCTCCCCGTTCCAGTGGCGTATGCACGTCCGCCGCCACCGCCTCCCGCGCGTCCCTCTAGCAGGGCGCGCTCCCGCGCTGGCCGTTTGTAAGTAGCCAGCGCTCCCTGTAAGAGGGACGCGCGGGAGGCGGCGGCGGACGCGCTCTGCTTGTCCGTCGGCGGGGATTGGATGCAGCGGTCACGTGGGAGCGGGGTGAGGTGAGTTTTCGGGGCCTTCTGGGGGGTTTCACCCCAAGTGGACCAAAACCCAGGATAGTCAAAATCCTGGGTGTTGGTCCACTTTAAGTTATAACCCTGCTGTTCCCCCATACCCTGGTGCTGAGGCAGGACATAGCGAGGTTAGAAAAAAAAAACCCTTACCTTATCCAGGGGTCAGGGCCGCTCCTCCCGAGCCGTATAGCCACCGCAAGGAAAGACACAAAGCGCCATCCCCCAGGGGCCACAAGCACTCCCACCACCCCAATAACTTGAATAGGCGGACGGGAGCGCTCATGGAACTGGGGGATGTGGCTATGTGCTTTTGTCCAAGATGCCAGTGGCCAGGAATCCACTTATGCCTCAGTGCCAGGGTAGGGTTATAACTAACTGGAATTCCGCTTTAATGCTAGGCAAACAGCTCTGTTTACGGAGAATGCGGCTACATTCCCAGCCAAAAGATGCTGGGGATGCAGCCACCTTTGTTTACCTCGATGAGGAAGAAGGTGAGCTTTGCAGATAATTGGGGGGTCACACAGTGGGGCAGGCCCCAGGGCTGGCTGTGCAGGGTTTTGTTATGTGTTAAGTAAATCTGTCAGCAAGCTTGGTGTTTTTTTTATCAGAGGATCAGATTTGGTGACAGATATCCTTTATGTTTTTAATTTATTATTGTAATGTCCGTGTATATTCTATGCATGTTATTAAAAATGTATGGTTTGTAATTATCAGCTGCAGGGGAGCTGAAATGAGTATAATTACTTTTAGAAGTGTACAGATGCAATTTAATAGCATTTACTTTTTTTTCTTCAAAGCAGAACAAAACCTGGGATTATGACTGTCCCGGTTTTTATCTCCTGTCCCAGTGACTCCCGATTTAGGATGTGTAAAAAGCCCCATATCGCCCATAATACCACACCTTTCCCTGGTCTCTGGACCCTGGCTCTGTTTGTAGCAATCGGGAGTATCTGAATGGCTGGGGCTGTAGCGTGTGCACATCCCATGGACGCTGAGAGTGCGGCTGCCAGCGTTTACATAGGCAAAGGAGCCAGGAAGAATGTGAGTTTTGCGGTGCCCCGGGGGTTTCACACAGCGGGGCATCCTGATTTGGGATGCCCCAGGGGAAGGCTGTGTTCATTAAACTGATCATTTGTACAGTACCTGGTGAAATGATGTGCTGCGGGATATCTTGTGCCTTGCCCCTTTGGAGTGCTTGGGTGGGGATTTCCAACGTGGATTTGTGTACCACTCACATGCACTTGGTAATACTGTGCTCCTTTCCCTATTAAGAAAAAAAAAATGTATTACAATGATATTAAAGTGATTGGCAAGTCAAAAATTACATTTTAGCTGATTAGCTGCCTCTCTCTGCAGCTATGAATCCCCGCCCTCCTCTCTGGTCACACTATGTACTGGCAAGCTGGAGCCTCTTAGCCTGCAGCATCTCTCACCTCCTTTTTATGATCATACTTGGAGGCTGATTCCCTACTAGCGCCACGTATTGCCAGATGAGCTTCTGTATAGCAGTGCTCATAGAGCAACCGCTAGTAGATGCTGTAATCTAGCATAGCGGTCGTTGTAGTAACCTGGCCGGCATTGATGAATTTTAACACTGCAGCGAGCGAGAGGTAGCATCAGCGCAGTACGTCCGGCACTTGGGGTTTCACACTATATTTAAGAAAAAACTACACACACAGCGTCGGCGCTCTAAAGCTGGGCGCTATAGCATAGAGCACCAGATGCTGTGTGATCAAAGTCTGTTTTTGAACACATATCCACCAGTAACAAAGCGAAACCAAATGGAATGACATTGTTTTAACACTGTGACAATGACACTTTAGTGCCAGACCTGTAAATACAATACTGCATAAATATATAAAAAGTCCCAAAAATGTATAAAAGTTTGCAGGCCAGGAGAGGTCACACAATGATTTGAGCAAAAAAAAAAAAAAAACCCAGAGCGCCCATGCTATACGCTGAGCCGCCTTTGGTAATACATGTGACGCTACCTGATGCTGTTAGGGGCGCTAACCAGATTTGCTTTCTTAAATGTGGTTTCACATAGAGCGCCCAGCGTTCACCAGAAGCTACCTGCCGCTACGAAGCACTACCTGGTGCTGTACTTTCTTAAATAACCCCCTATGTGCCTGCAGTAACATCTAGAGGCACGAAAAATAAGCACACTTTGTCTATACTTATGAAGTTTTGATACTTAGTATATTGATATATATATAAAATAATTGTTATTATATGCAATAATATATATAATGTATTTTTCTGTATTAATATGTTCTTAGCTCTGTGTTTGAGACTTGCTTTAGACATGGGGCTAATACAAAGTCCACTTCCAATGGAATTTTTAGTGTGCCAAAATGATGTCCTCCAGGTGCTGTGATGATCTATTATTTTTTTTATATAGGCAGATGTGTGTTTTATGGAACCAGTATGTTGCTATTGGCATACTCTGTACACCAAGAGAGTTGTGAGCTCTACACACAGAACACTGCTGTTGGGCATGTGTAAGGTTGAGTGAGCTTCCTTGCATCAGCAGCAGGCATAGCAGCAGTGTTCTGTGTGTATAGAGCTCACTTCTCTCTTCTTGATGTACAGACTTGGAGGCTGATTTATTAATAGCGCCAGGTAGCGACAGTTGAGCGACTGTAGCAGTATTTTCACAGCGCCCGCTAGTAGTCGCTGTGCTTGGCCGTTGTTCGGTTGTTGATAGCGACTCAGTCGGTGTGCAGTAATGTTGAATACAAGGTGATGATTTGCTATTTGACAGGTTCCGCGCTGTATGGGAGCGCATGATAGCGAATGGCCATAGCGAACGGCTCCCACCATATTCATTAACAAATCATGCTCAAAAAATTCTCGCACTGTGAAATGCATGTTTAAACCCCAGACAACCATATTTTTTGAAACAAAAAAAAACAAGTTTTTAAAAACATTTTGTAATATGAATACATTAATATCAGACCTGTAATATCAATTCTGCACAAATGTTTTTTTTTAATTTTTTTACCATAAAAAAAAAATCTAACATTGCAGAAGTGGTCACAGAATTTTTGACATTTAAAAAAAATAACAATTAAGAATATTTAAAGATTGCTCCATTGAAATGCATTGGAGAGCGCCAGGTAGCGAGAGGTCATACCTGTCGCTGTTCAAGGTTGCTCGCTGGTGCTGTGGGGTGAGGCTGGAATAATGATGAATGATTCGCTATCTGGCGCTCTCTCAGTCGCTAAGCAGGATCGGCTTGATAAATGTGTGATTGTGGTGGGGAGCCGGCGTTCTCGTGGCGGTGACCGTCATTACCGATCGCTCACCAGTCGCTACCTGGCGCTATCCCTTGTTAAATAAGGGCCTCAGTGTACAGTTGCCAATAGCTACAGATTAGAGTTAGTGAAAACTGATTCCATAAAATACAGTCTAGTAGTGATATATGTGCTTCAAATAAAACATACATTTGTAACCTAGGAGAAAAATTGTAAAAATACTAGATCAGCTTGGCACCTTGATCACATCCTTTTGGTACAAAGAAATACACTTTCAAAAAGTGTCCAGCCAAAAATTGAAAAACGGCATTACTTACATTTTGTCCATTGCAGCTCCACAGCTCAGACCCACTGGTGAACAACTTTTGGGGATCATAGATTTAGCTCCACGGCATTTCTCTCTTCAAGATGGTAGCCATGAATGTGCACTGCCTGCCTGACCCCACCTCTGCGCCATCCCCTCTATTGCAATGAATGGAGGGGGCATGCTGCAAGGCGTAAACCTGACATGTTCACCGCCCAGCCCCAGTCCAGTGGTGGCCACCCTGGACTAGAGAGGACCGCCAGGGTACTTGATCTTCAATATCGGTATGTTGTACACCAGTGGGGCTGGGCGGTGGAGCAGCGCTGGAAAAACACTTAGGGCCTTATTTAACAAGGGATAGCGCCAGGTAGCGAATGGTGAGCGAACGGTAATGACGGTCACCGCCACGAGAACGCCGGCTCCCCTCTGCAATCACACATTTATCAAGCCGATCCTGCTTAGCGACTGACAGACCGCCAGATAGCGAAGCATTCATCATTATTCCAGCCTCACCCCACAGCGCCAGCGAGTGACCTTGAACAGCGCCAGGTATGACCTCTCGCTACCTGGCGCTCTCCAATGCATTTCAATGGAGCAATCTTTAAATATTCATAATTAATTGATATTAATGTTTTTTTTTTTTTTTTAAATGTTAAAAATTCTGTGACCACTTCTGCAATTTTAGATATTCCAGCCTCACCCCACAGCGCCAGCGAGCGACCTTGAACAGCGCCAGGTATCACCTCTCGCTACCTGGTGCTCTCCAATGCATTTCAATGGAGCAATCTTTAAATATTCATAATTAATTGATATTAATGTTTTTTTTTTTTTTGTTTTTTTTTAAATGTCAAAAATTCTGTGACCACTACTGCAATTTTAGATATTTTTTTAAAGGTATAAAAAAAAAAAAAAATTTGTGCAGAATTGATATTACAGGTCTGATATTAATGTATTCATATTACAAAATGTTTATAAAAACTTGTTTATTTTTTGTTTCCAAAAATATGGTTGTTTGGGGGTTAAAAAACTACTTTTAACCCACCGCCGCCAGCGCTCTGGGGTTTAAACAAGCATTTCACAGCGCGAGAATTTTTTGAGCGTGATTTGTTAATGAATATGCTGGGAGCCGGTCGCTATGGCCATTCGCTGTCATGCGCTCCCATACAGCGCGGAACCTGTCAAACAGCGACTCCTAACCCCGTATTCAACATTACCGCACACCGACTGAGTCGCTGTGAACAACCGAACAACGGCCAAGCACAGCGAATACTAGCCGGCGCTGTGAAAATCACGCTACTGTCGCTCATCTGTCGCTACCTGGCGCTATTAATAAATCTGCCTCTAAGGCTCGAGTCACATCTATCCTCTTGCATTGGGCAATGCATTCATAACTCAAGGGAAAATGCTGCTCATTATTTATAATGGGCCAGTTTACATATCTACACTGGGTTTATAGGTGAACAGGCCCGTTAAAAATAATGGGCAGCATTTCCCTAGCGTTGTGACCACATTGCCCAACACAGCGCAAGCGGATAGGTGTGAATAGAGCCTAAATGTCTGAAAGTTATTTTACAAATGTTTAGGTTGCCCCGTGCAAACTAAATAAAAGCTTGATGAAATAAGACAATATTTACACCTGGCAAACAGGAGCACTTGAGATCTTGAGATCTATGAGAAATAGATACATGAGTGGAACATATTGATAGACAAGTGTTTGTAAATGCTTAAGGGGTTGCATGGGTAAGTACACAGAGGGGTGAAACACAATGGAGCTGATCTCTTTAGATTGCCTTACCCTGAAACCTGCCAGAGATTAGCATGTCTTCCCTCTGGAAGTAGTTCCCTCTTATTCAGTGGAGTGATTCCAATTGCAGCTTCTAAAATCGTAAAATATTTCTTGTACCTCATGCTGCTGGCCGTGTCACTCCACCTCTGCATCAATTTATGACTGGGCAATCGGTAACATCTGTAATCTGCTGTGTTTATATATTTGATGTGTGCACAGCCTAAATGTAATGCTCTGTTTAAACCCATTGTGGGAGGAAAAGAGAAGCATAGTGAAAGCTACGGCATCTGTAACGTCACTGTTATGTAATTCCAGTGATCTTGGTATAAAGCACTAATGAAAAATCTCATGTAGCAAGCTTTACTGTACACGATAGAACTGAAATTCACTAATCCCTGAATAAATCTTTTAGGTCAGCAATCTGCCAAGTGCTATGTGTTTATAGAAAGAGGCTGCTTACAATTAAGAGGCAACAATGTATCATGAATGGTCTGTAGGACAAATGATTCCTACCACTGACCCTAATACCCAGCACTCAATCCAAAGTGAATGGATTTAGATTACAGCGCTTTCATTTTGCCATTTTCCAGCTTTATTCAATTTAAACAGATATTACAAAAGACTGATAAATCACTTCAGTCATACCAGATTTAATTAAAAAAGGAAAATGTATTTGCAGGAGGTGAGCAAAACTTTGTGAGCCATTGCATTTAATGTGTTGATAGAAACGTCATACTCCAAGCCATATTTTTGGTATTAGTGAATGAGGAAAGGTTAAACCCACTTTAAAGCGGCACAAAAGCTGTGCTGGCTGCCCTCCAGGGAATCCTGAAAACTGGATACCCCATTTTGTAAACACACCGGAGTAAACTCTAAGCATCTTCCACGGCGCTGTCTTCTCTGTAGCTCTGTCATGCCCCTGCGCCCAGCCATTCAGTTTGGGGAGTGCTCTTGCCCCCAGCCTGACTACAGGCAAGGTTGGATTGGATTAACTGGGGCCCACCCTTAAAGCAGACCAAAAATCGTGTGGCCTGTTTCTGGAGTCTTGAGCTTGCCTATCCGGGGGGATCCTGACTTTGGATGCCCCTCTGAGTGAAACCCTCAGGATCGCCATGAGATGTACCTTTTGGCAATCCCAAGGTGCATGCCTGACATGCTGACATCTGAATGCCCAGTGTAGGCATACATGGGGGGGTGGGAATGCATTTACTCAAAATAGATTGCTGGCTATAAATACTAATGGCAATATATTCTGATGGGCTGGAAGCTTGCGCATGTGCCATGGGCACGCACCCTGTTATAGGCAAGCGGGGATGCGGCTGCCAGTGCAGTCCTCCCTGCCTGCCTATTTTCAGCTATAATCGGCTTTGCGACGATTGTTAGTCGAAATCTAGCATGGCTGAGCATGCTGATTGGAGCCCGCGCATCTGGAGTAGGACCAGGGAAAAGTTAGTTTTACTGGGCAACTGGCAACCGCTGAGGCAGGATGTGGGGGTTACAAGAAAAAAAAATCATACCTCTCCCACATCCCACAGCATTATCGGCGCTCCTGAGGCAGCCCCAGCGCTTTATGGGGGACATTAAAATGCGTACATCGCTGATTGGTCGATGTGGAAAGGGGGGGTGTTTAAAGAGTGGGGCATTCCAGTTTGGAAAAGGGGATGCAAACCAGTGGTGATAAAAATCCTGGCTTTTGGTCTTTTTTAAAATAGACCAACCACGCGTTGGACGGACGATCAAGTAACCAAATTGGGAGGCCCCGCTGTGTGAACCCCCCCCCCCCCAGATTGCCCAGAATTCATTCACCTTTTCCAGGGCTCCCACATCGTGCTGGTTGGCCATGGCTGCATCCCCAACCCCCTGTACCTGTGGCATGCAACCACGCCCAGCCATTCAGACACGGGTGCTGCTCCCACTCCCATATGCCAGTGGGGTGGCCTGGCTGATCATACGGGAGCACGTGCTTACTCATTGTCTATTGAAATGTATGAATGAATTGTTAGACTGGGGCCACAGACTGAGCGGGGAAAGCAATTTAGTGCTTCCTGGTTAACATGATGGCACCAGATCAGGAAGTGCCGGTAGAGTGGAATCTAAAAGATTCCAGGGCCAGCTGCTGTCCTTTACCGGGGGCATCTCTATTCGGGAATCTTTCAGCTGTTTAAACCCCCCCCCCCAGGGTACCCATGAATGCTCACCTTTCCCTGCTCCAATGGCGCATGTGTGGGCTCCTGTCCAATGACTGCCGTAACTATGTAAATCGACAAACTGCTCTTATTGTTGTGAATGGGGTTGGTGGTGTGTGCATGCCCCCCCCCCCCCAAGCCATTTGGATAGGGGATAGGGATGCGTCAGCACACGCTCCCCATTCTAGTCAATGAAACCTGTTTGCCAATCACCATCACTGGATGAGAGTCTGTGAATGTGCCAATGGAGCTAGGAAGAGGTGAGTGAATACCAGCTTTCTGGGAGGAGGGGGGTGACACAGTGGGGATGAAACAAAACCCAGGAAAGTCAAATTGCCAGGTTTTGATCCACTTTAATTGGGCCATACCCCTGGATTTTGAGTATCCCAAATTTTGGTCCTTACCCCTGATGCACCCTGGTTCGAGTTGGCCCACTGTGTTAAACCCACCAAGTTGCCCAGTTCACTCACCTTTCCTCGGGCCTACAGCACGTGTGCAAGCTCTGGTCTGATCAGCACGATAAAGGTGCATCCCCGCTACCCTCACAAATGGCTGGTGCAGGTGCGTGCTCTGCTGAAGGTATAGCAGAAGGTGGCTGTGGCTCGTGCATGCGCCATTGGATTGGAGAGGAGGTAAGTTTACTGGATAACCTAAGAGTTTGTACACAGTGGGACATCCTGAATCTGGTGGCCCGGTGTATTATAAACCATTTTTGGTCCACTTTAACCCACAAACATTAATATGACCCCCCTCCCCCATCGGGAATTGATTGAAACATTGTTTTTTAACCTGGGCCACTGCCAAACCAGCTGCAACACTTGAGCTAGGGCAGGTCGGGGTTGTGGGGGCAAAAAAAGGGTTTTTGTGCCGCGTTCATATTCCTTTGTCTCTGTGAGCTTGTTTAAGAGATTACCCTTACCTTGTGTCTGGTAACCAACAACAAGACCTTAAAGTAAAAAGAAAATCTATAGGTGTCATCTGGACCAGAAAGTGGTGACAACCAGTGACAAAAAAAAATATGGTCAGTGTGCAAAAGGTTGGTGCTCCACAATGGGTTCCAAGACACCAAAAAGAATAAGCCGGTCACCTGGCGCCATAGACATTGCAGAAATGCAGAGATGTTACTAAAGCAACCCAATCTGGTCATGTGTGGGGCAAATGAATAGACAGACAATACCTAGGCAGGTTATGAGAAAAAGACATGGCTCTAACACTTTATATTCTATATATTGCGCCCCATACAGCCAAATGCTCGAAACCCGCGTCCACAAGTGGAAGCCATTTGGCAAGGAGTGATGCTTAAATCTATTATGCCTTGTGTTGTTTGAACCAGGTGTAAAAAGTGCTCTACTTATTTGGGGGTAAAATGTACTATTCATTTTTATTGTCTACCTAGGGGGTGATTCAGCACCAGGTTTTTATCTAAGGCAGGGGTGTCAAACTCACTACTGAAGGCGCAGCAACAGGTCATGTGTTGTGGATCTCCACATCAGGGTCGTGTTTGTTGTTCATGCTGACCTAGGCACTTCAAGTGCCCAGCTTCAGGGGCATGCTGACCCTTGGGCGATAGAGTATCAGTGGGCCCCTTGCGGTGTGGCATGACTCCATACATGGTGATAAAGTTGCATAAATGGTAAATACTGCTAAAGAATAAAAATAACAAAAATAATAGCAGGAATGACAAGAATAAAGAGAAATAAGGAACATAAGAATAGAAGGAATGACAGATACAATGTAAGCAGAAAAAAAGATGTCACGAAAAAAAGAAAAAAAATAGATGGAATGAAATAAAAAATAAATGCAAAGAACAAAAGCACAAGATATATGACAGAAACAATAAAAAAAATTGGGGAAAAAACAAGTAAGACAGAGAGAAGGAATGGGAGAAAAAAAAAGAGGTGGCAAGAAAAAAAGAATAGAAGGACTGATAGCAAAAGAAGAAAAGACAGAATGAATAGAAGGAATGACAGAAAAAAACAAAACAAAAAGAAAGAAAAGAAATGGCATAACAGATGAAAGAAAGAAACAAAGAATAAAAGAACTGAAAAGAAAGAGGCCAATTTGCCCCTGGCTGACAGTCCTTAGTCCTGGTCACTGCATGTCCTGCATAGGGTAAGAGGAAATTAGGTGGGCCCTCCCAATGTGCAGCGGCCATGGCACCTGCCTCCTAGTACTGGCGCCTGCCTGGACGTCATGGTCCGCCAATACAAAATATAAATGTTTAGAGAAGAGAGGTTTTGAAGGGGCTAAATGCAGAGGAGCATGCTCTTATAGTTTAGATTACCGACACACAGGAGTCACATGGCCACAGCAATAAAGGGGAGAGGATAAGGCTGCAGACGGCCTTTAACCGGTTGCGCCCTCTCCCCCCTCTACACATCTACACACACACTGTGGGGGAGCATTTGTAAGGAGGCATTAACGTGCCAACAACTTTTTTTTTTACTATAGCAGTAATGTCAGCGCCTCCCCTCCCCCCTGCAGGTGCCACCCTAGGCACAGGCCTAAGTTTGCCTAAAGGTAAATACAGCCCTGCAGCACATAGCCTTCTCTGTAGCTCTTTATGACAGATCTGCAAAACCTGGTCTGAGGGGAGGACAGGAGCCTCCGGCTTAAAGGCTGGGCTGGAGATTGTTATAGCCTACGGATTAGAGTACGGCTTGAGGCGCCGCGGTATGGAGCCGGGTCGGGCGGGAGGCCGTGGGGGGCGGGAGGGGGCGGTGGTTGATTTAGTTGCACGATGACTGTTTTGATGATAATAGTTAAACCTGCAGTCCGACATGCCTATGTTAGATTACCATTCTTGTCATTGTTATCTTGCTATGTCTTAAATGTACACTGTTAATCCTGAAAACTTGAATAAACTTATATTATACAAAAAAAACCTGGTCTGAGGAGGGCGTGTGACGCCTGTGACCTAAAGTGAACTTTTAACAAATGGTGCTAAACCAACCATTATCTCTTCAACTGCTGCCTGGTGACCCTTTCAGCTGTAGCAGCCACTTGTTATCAAATAATGTGTACCTTATACCGCATAGCCTGAAACATTCACTCTAGCACAATCCCTGAATTTTCATTTAAATCCGCGAGTCAGCGAAGACCTTTGTTTAAACGTTCAGTTCTTATTTGGGAAAATTCTGCACTAGTCGTTTTACAGCAGTGATGCAAAATCATAAGGAAGACATACCGGTGTGCCATATGAATCGCTGGGATGGGAGCACACACGCGACCAGGAATGAGGCAGCGTGTGCTCCCCATTGAAAACAATGAGAGACGTTTGCTGAATGACATAGTCACAGCCAGGGGGCTCATTGGACAAGAGGCTGCGCATGCGCCGTAGGAGCAAGGAGGAGGTGAGTGAATAGTGGCTTTCTGGGGGATGCCATAGGGGAAATCCAGTGGTTGACCCTGGAATCTTTTATATTCCAGGACGGCCACTGGTGGGATTTTGACTTTCCTGGGTTTTGTTCCTTGGCGGTTTGTTATGTCAATCTGTGTGTAACTTCTCAGATTGCCCACACAATCTCACCTTTCCCTGCACATGCATGGGCTCTTGTTCAATCAGAGAATTTATGGCTGAATTTATGTAGCAAGCAGCATGGCTGCAGTGTATCTGTGTGATATTGTTTCTCCAAGCAAGATAGGCTGTTAGCAGCTTAGGATTTTGCTATAAGCAGCCCACACCAAATTGAGACAAGGGACCAGCATGTCTGGCATGTTACAAATACTTATAATCTGAATCAACAGCTGCTACAGAGGAACAATATAACTATTTATCAGTGTAAGTCAGTGTCCTTGAGAGCTGCAGTTCATAGAAACTGTTGTTTACAATATTGATGCAATGTTTTAAAGAGGAACACCACCCAAGAATTTCACTGTCCCGGGTATTGTTCCTCTCAAGCTAGGCATCATGATTTGGGATGCCCTGCTGTGTGAATCAATCCGGTTCCGGTCCACAGCACAGGCATGGGCAAAACCGAGCACACTGAGTGGCTGTGCAGCCCGCTCAGCCAATCAGCACACTCAATTTCCTTCGGCTTTGCTAGCAGCTAAGCTTCCTGAGTAGCTCAGCAGCTGAAGGGAGCCGATTGCACCGCTGGTCGCATCCCTGGTCTGTTTCTGGCTGTGGGATTCCTGCACCACCCAATCAGAAAGCACTGGCATGGGTAAGCACACAGCCAGAGGTGAGAGAGCAGCTAAGTGGAACAGGCGACCTGGGGGGTTTCACACAGTCTTTTAGACTTTCCACTTTAAAGTGGACCAAAACCTGTGATTTTCACTTATCCAGGTTATGGTCCATCCCGGTTTAGGATGCCCCATTGTGTGAAACCCAGACGTTCGCGCAGTGAACTCATCTCTCCTCAGACCAATGGCCTCTGTGTGGCTGGGGAAGTTGAATGGAATCCCAGTCACACACATCAGCGGCGCGCGACATCACTTGCATTCTTCGGCTGTGCACGGCCACACACAGCCATTTAATTATGGCGGGTGTGGCTGCGCACAGCTGTAAAGGGATGCAAGTGATGCTGCCGTTGGCCATGCATGCACCGTGGTAAAGGTAAGGAAACTGGGCCAACTGCAGGGTTTCACATAGCAGGGCATCCCAGTTTTGGATGCCCTGTGGAGAGTGAACCAACCCTCTCATAGACTCCAGGGCTGGTTTTGGTCTACTTTAGGGGCTTTCTGAGCAGTGATGAGCCATTAAAGTTGATTTTTTTTATTTACTGCTGGGAGCGCGCTCAGAGACGCTGAGCCATGCACATCTGAGCATCGTCTTAGCTCAGCGGCTCAGAGCGCGCTGGCGGCCGCATCTTGTGCTTCCCTCTAACAAGGCACGTGCCCTGCTAGAGGGACAGTGGGGATGCGGCTGCGGCCCGTGCATTCACCATTGGACCGGGATTATGGTAAGTGTAGCGAGCGACCTGGGGGGTTTCACACAGCGGGGCATCCTGATTTGGGAGGGAATGGATCCAGCTGGGTTTTGGTCCACTTAAGCCCTCTCAAATATCTTACATCACTGATTGTGAGAGGGGGGATTAGGGGAACAATTCACTAAACTTTGTGACTGGAGGTAACACATTCAGGTAAGAAAATGTAACAAACTCACAGAATACTTGAAGAAAACCCCCAAAATGAGTGGCATCAAAAAATATACATAGTCACAATAAGACTGTAGAATAGGCTGCCAAATTCTATGATATATACAAAAACCCTGAGCCTATGCACTTGAATTAATCAATACCTAGAACTATATGCAAAAATATCAATAAAGGGACACAAATGTCAATAAAAAACATTTCAAATACAAAAATATTATTATTCTCCTTCTTTTGTCTCTTTATATTGCCAGCAACCTTTCTTCTGTTTCTTTCTTTTTTACCTTCTCTCCCTTTTTTCCTTATTCCCCTTTGCTGTCGCTCTCCTTTCCAAATTAACTACTTCTACGTAACCATACCTTTATCTCTCTTTTCCACTTTCTGTTCATCTCTTGTTTCAAGTTCTCTAAGTCTTACTTTCTTTTTTCTATCTTCCTCGTCCATTCTCTTCCTCATTACCATTTTGCCTCATCACCCTTCTCTCTCTTCCCTCAGCCCTTTTCTCTCTTTCTGTGCACCATCCATCTCTCTGTCGCTTTTTTGACATCCCTAAATTTGAACACCAGTATGTGTTATGGGTGGGAGGGGGTGCCATCCTGAAATCCTGAACTAGGCAACCCTGTAACTAAGGCTGGCCCTGCTTCACTAGTCTCCCCTCCAGCGCAACCTGTATTAGCGCAGCTGAAAACAAGGAACCCTAGTTTATATCCCCCACTTCTGTACCATACATTTAAAGGGCCAATCCAGCCAGACTGCCCAATTCGAAAGTACCCGCTAAAACAGGATGGGGGTAATTAAAAAACAAACACTTACCTTGCCCTTAATCGAAACACTTGAATAGGTGGGCGGATGGGTGGGAGCACAGTGCGGGGGGCTTCCACTTATGCAGCATTTTGCATTAAAGTAAAGATGGCGAAGCCCAACAAAGCAATCAGGTGTTCGGCACCGCTGGATTACGGACGAGGTGAGTGTTTGTTTTTTATTCAACCCCCTACCCTGCTTTAGTGCTAGGTAAGGGTGGGGGTTACTTTCAAATCAGGCAGTGTGGCTGGACTGGTCCTTTAAGAGTAGCTATATCCACCCCTGCACACATTGTGTACACATTGAATATCCAGGAAGCACACTGGGGGCTCATATGGGATGCCGCAGGCTGAACATTGGCTGGCTGGGGGCTGGTAAAATCCCAGAATAATTTTTGGCCCCAGTCCGCCACTACCCCAGGGAGTGGAACTTGGATGGTCCTGGAGATGTTCCTCTTTAATAAATTTTTTTCACCACGTTCAAGCATTCAATTTCTTTGCTGTATATGTTTAAATTTTTTTTTATTAGGACGCATGAGTTCGCCTTGTGGATCACATAACTGGCCATGGCTTATCATAAAATACTCTAAATTCAAGACCAGCGGCAGGTAAAAATGTTGCCAACTCTCTGGATCCTTATTTCCTTGCACTATTTGTAAGCCTCAGGCGTTTCCAGTGATGATGGCTATAAACAAAGTTTCCCTACAGCTGTATTATGATGTGAGATGATAAAGAAAGCACAGGGCAGGTGTTTCACTGCAGTTGATAAAGCATACCCCCAAGTGTCCCTATTTTCACTGCACAATTATGATTTAGGACTCTTGTCCGGTTGTCCTGCGCCAGTGATCTTTGTCCCACGCTGTCATCTCGCCGCCGCTGGTCGGGCCCTGCTGTCATCTTGCCTGCTTCATTGGTGGTCCAGTGGGAGGATTAAGGAGGGGCACCCGTGCTGGCCCCATGCCACTGGCTGATGCTGGCGCCGCTCCTGTGAGAGGAAGTCAGCTTGTGCGGAAGGTGGAGCTACGTAGAAGCATGGCAGCGCTGACAGAAGGGGAGGATGAGAAGTAAGAGAGGTGTGTGGGGGCCTTGCCTGCATGTATTTGTGTGGGAGGGGCTTATCTGAATGTGTGTGTGTGGGGGGGCTTGCCTGCATGTATGTGGGAGGGGCCAGCCTGCATGTGTGGGGGGGGGCTTGCCTGCATGAGTGTGTATGTGGGGGGGTTGCCTGTATTATGTAATTCTTAGGTGGTGTTTCCCCTTAAGGGTGTGGCCGGGGGCGTGGCTCAATTGCAAAAAAATGTCCACGTTGCCGCACATGGATAAAACACACAAACTATGGTTGGTAAATATGTCTTTGCCGCAGCAAAATTCATTCATATAATGTACTGTAGGTTTTACATTTTTCAGTAGTTCATTGTATGATATTTTGTCATGAAAATAAATGCTTTAGGGCTCCCATAGTTAAAGGAAATTAAATGTAACACTGGCAACACAGTCAGCTGTAATAGGATCCCCCTGCTAAATCATTTGTAGTTGTATTAAAATTTACTGGGATTATCCTGTAATATCCATGATGGTTTCTTTCAAATGTAATTAAAAAAAAGCTACAAAAAGGAGAATATACAAAGAAACTGCATGAGACAATTAATTATACCATCACCATTTGAAGGCGGATAAAACTGGATTTAATACTTAGGGCTGCTGCAAAAACCTGTACAAAAGATCACTGTTCTGTGCCAGCAATACAAACAGGTAAACAATATTGATATTATGTTTGATTGTGATGAAGCACCCAGCAGTATGCATAATCTGCAAAAGAACACTTTAAAGAGGAACAACACACAGGAATTTTACTTTCCCATGTGTTGTTCCTCTCAGGGGGAGCATCACAAACTTGGATGCCTGGCTGTGTATCCCCCAATGTCGCCCCCATACACTCGCCTTCCTTTCGCTCCCACAGCGCAGACTCAGATGAGAGCAAGTGTACTGAGCCAATCAGCGCGCTGGCTTTCACTTTGCTCCCTTTGGTTCCGCTGATGGCTAAAAAGCTGAGTGGCGCAGAAGTTAGCTGAGTGAGCAGCCAGCTGCATCCCCCGCTCACCTTCTAGCTGAGGTGTGCCCACACCACCCATTCAGAAATGCCTTTTAGACTCCAGGGCCCCCCGAAGTTCCCCTTTAAAGAGCATTACAGTGCTAATTTATTGAACTGGAATACCCACAGCAAAACAAATCTTTATCTAGCCAACAATTTTGCATTCAAAAGAAAGAAAGATTGTTGGCCCTTGGTTAATATCAGGAGGCCCTCTTCAAATGACAGGAAGTAATTAATTAAATCAAAACAAAACCCACCAGTGGCTTTAAAAAAGAGCCGGCCGCTTGTTTTCTCTGGGGCATCCTGAATCAGGATGCCTCGCTGTCTCAAACCCCCCAGATAGCCTGAAAATACCTTCCACACTCCAAATTTAAAGCAGACCAACAGTCAAAAATGACTTAAATTAGAGCAACACAACAAGCAGTGCTCATATACATACTTACCCAGGGCAATTTAGATTGCTGCACATAAAAATTCATTTACTGGTACCTTTTTCTAACTCCTGCTGTAGTGAATTTTAGAAACAAAATAGCAGCTCATGTATTGGCAGGCCACCTGCAAACAGGAAGTGCTGCTGTGCATTGTCAGTTATGCCAGTTGAATCCAGGCAGCAGCATGGCTGAGATGCAGGGAGAGGAAGCTCCAAAATGGCCACTACCTTTATTTTCCAACTGTGCCAAGCTGTTGGTCCGGTTTAAAGTGATACTGCAGGCAAAGGTGATTGTCGGGCTACATTTGGCACTGTCCAAAATGGTTTTCCGTTTTTAAATTGAAGCAGAAATGGTTGAGATATCAGGGTTTACAGGTTCAGTTCCCCAAACAGCTCAGCAGAGTGGGATGGGATTGCTGGCCCTTCCCTCCACCTCCAGATTCATGACTGATTATGCAGCATCACAAATCCAAGGGCCATGCCCCAATCATGAGGTGAAACTGCAAACCTCAATATCTCGGTCATCTGTTCTTCAATTTAAAAATCGAAAAATACAATTCTGTGATTACTCAACTGTAGAATTAGTATTATACGTATACAGCACGTCCTGCTCCAGAGATAATTCCTTACGTCTGGGTTATACATCCACAAGATGGCTCTGGATTGAAGAAACAGCAAAAAAGTGGCTCCTCCCGGCCCCTTCTTTTCCAGGGACCTCCCACAAATTCCCCAGTATTGTCATGCAGTTAGCAAGAGACCGGGAGAATAACAACCATAATCAAACAATTTAAACCATGATAACAACCACCATACAGTTGCACTAAGAATAATGAAAACAAGGGTGGGTTGGAGCAGGACGTGCTGTATACGTATAATACCAATTCTACAGGTGAGTAATCAAATTGTATTATTCTAAGTATACAGCACGTCCTGCTCCAGAGATAATTCCTTACGTTTGGGACATCCAATAGCAGTGTCCGTAAAGTAGGGTGGGATCCCCAAAAGCAACAACATGCACTACCACTACCGCTTGCAGAACTTTGCGGCCAAAAGCAGCATCAGCTGAGGCCCTAACATCAACCTTGTAAAACTTTGAAAAAGTATGAACAGAAGACCAAGTAGCAGCCTTGCAAACTTGTTCAACAGAAGCCTGGTGCTGAAAGGCCCAAGAGGCACCACTATCACGAGTGGAATGAGCAGTAAGGCGGAAGGGAGGATCCTTCCCTTTAGCAGAATAGGCCTGAATCACAGCCTGACGGATCCACTTGCTGATGGTAGACTTAGCTGGAGCCAGACCCTTCTTAAGACCAGAAGGGACCACAAATAGAGCATCAGTCTTCCTGAAGGGCTCAGTATCCACCAAATAAAACTTCAGGTTCCTAACCACATTCAAGGAATGTAGAGCCCTCTCCTTAGAGTTACTAGGATTAGGGCACAGAGAAGGCAGAACAATGTCCTGATTGAGATGAAAAGCAGGCACAACTTTAGGCAGAAAGTCTGGTTTAAAGCGAAACACCACCTTGTCCTGGTGTCTCTCAAAGTAAGGGGGCTTGATGGAAAGCGCCGCCAACTCAGAAACACACCTAACAGAAGTGATAGCCACCAAAAAGACAACCTTAAGCGTAAGAATGGACAAAGCAACCTCATGCACAGGCTCAAACGGAGACCCCTGCAAGTCAGATAGGACCAAGTTCAAGTCCCAGACTGGTAACATAGGCTTACGTGGGGGGCGCACATGAGTAACCCCCTGGAAAAAGGTCTTGACCAGATGATGCTGAGCAAAAGATCTCTGAAAGAAAACAGCCAAGGCAGACACATGACCTTTCAGAGTGCTGAGTTGAAGTCCCAGATCCAAACCATGTTTGAGAAATTCCAGAATCCTAGGAATAGAAAACACACAACAGGGAAGAGATT
Organism: Gastrophryne carolinensis; assembly: GCA_027917425.1. NCBI lineage: Eukaryota > Metazoa > Chordata > Amphibia > Anura > Microhylidae > Gastrophryne > Gastrophryne carolinensis. The sequence goes on along the minus strand of CM051234.1, from coordinate 387,578,393 downwards.
TAGCCTCACACCAGTCAATGTAGGTACGCCAAACCCTATAGTAGATGGAAGAAGAGGACTTTTTCCTAGCCCTGATCATGGTGTTAACAACAGAGGCAGGCAGCCCCTTTTCCATTAAGATGGAGGTTTCAGCAGCCAGGCCGTTAAAGCCAGCGTTTGTAAATTGGGGTAGCGTAGCCGCCCCTGAGTGAGCAGGTCTGGATCCTTGGGCAGGTCGTACTGATCTACCGCCAGCTGCACGATGTCTGTGAACCACACTCTTCTTGGCCAACGGGGGGCCACCAGTATTGCTGGCACCCCTTCCTGAGCTATCTTTTGCAGAATCCTGCCCAACAGGGGAAACGGGGGAAAGACATACAGAAGCTGAAAGCCCTGCCAGGGCATTGTCAGAGCATCCAAGGCTAAGGCCAGAGGGTCCTGGGAAAGAGACACAAAGACTGAAAGCTTGTGATTGTGATGGGACGCAAACAGATCCACATCTGGCTGACCCCAACGGTGACACAGAGAGCGAAACACCCTGTCGCTGAGGGACCTTTCCCCCAGGCGAGAAGTCCCCCTGCTCAGAGAGTCTGCCTCCAGATTCTCCACCCCCGGAATGTACACAGCTGAGATGCAGGGAACATTGTCCTCTGCCCAGGACAGGATCAGAGACACTTCCTTGAGGGCCCCCTTGCTCCGGGTCCCTCCCTGATACTTGATGTAGGCAACTGCCGTCTGGTTGTCCGAGCGCACCTGAACAGCCCGACCCCGAAGGTGGGGGGTCAAGCGGGCTAGAACCAACCTGATCGCCCTCAGTTCCAGAACGTTGATAGGGGTGTGGGCCTCCTGAGGGCCCCACTGCCCCTGGAATGATAGGGATCTCCAGGAGCCCCCCCCCCACCTGTCAGACTGGCATCCGTGGTGACTGTCTCCCAGCAAGGGGCCAGAAAGGATTTGCCCACCAACAGGTTCCTTGAGTCCATCCACCACGAGAGGGACCGCCTGGCTAGGGGGGACAGAACCAAAACCTGATCCAGGGACACGGGGTCCCTGTCCCATACTGACAAGAGGTGGAGTTGAAGAGGCCTCATGTGAAACTGAGCATAAGGAACCGCCTCGAAGCAGGATACCATCAGACCCACCAGCTGCATTCCCTGCCTGATGGAAGGATGAGGGCAGGAAAGAAGGAGCTGAGCTTGCGCTTGCAGACTGTCCACCTTCTGCTGAGGAAGAAAGATCCTGGCCTGAGCTGTATCCAGATTCATCCCCAGAAATGGCTTCACCAAAGAGGGAGACAGGGAAGATTTGGAGTGGTTTATCACCCAGCCGAATGACTCCAGTGTGGTCACCACCCGCTGACTATCCAGCTCTGCCTGTTGGAAGGATGGAGAAGTGATAAGAACGTCGTCCAAATAGGGAAGAATGCGAATGCCCTAAACTCTCAGCAGAGCCATAATGCCCGCCAGCACCTTGGTGAATACCCTGGGAGCCGAAGTAAGACCAAAGGGCAATGCCACGAACTGGTAATGCTGATCCTCCAGAGCGAACCTGAGGAATCTCTGATGACCTGGAAAGACTGGAACATGGAGGTAAGCGTCCTTGATGTCCACAGAGGTCATGAAGTCCCCTGGGCGTAGTAAACTTACAGCTGAGCGCAGAGTCTCCATGCGAAAAGGCCTGGATCTGACAAACTTGTTGAGAAGCTTTAAGTCCAGGATGGGTCTGACAGACCCATCTCTTTTGGGAACGGTGAAAAGGTTGGAATAATAGCCCTTGCCCCTTTCCCTTAAGGGCACTTGGCAGATGACCCCCAGCTCCAGGAGATTCTGCACAGCAAGCAACAGGCCCTGAGCTGACAGGGGGTCTTGAGGCATCCGGGATCTGATGAATCTTGGGGGCGGCCAGGCTGCCTGCTCTATCTTGTAACCGGAGGACACTACGTCCTGAATCCACCGGTCTGAGACATGACGCCTCCAGACGTGAGCAAAGAGCCGAAGCCTTCCCCCCACCCGGATGGGTGAGGGCGCCCCTTCATGCCTGAGGGGGCTTGGGGGAAGACTTAGACTTGGAACCCCAGGAGGGGCCAGTGCGGCCACGCCCACTGCCCCTGCCCCAGAAATCTCCCCAGGTCCCTGCAAATGAAGCTCCCCTTCCCATTCTGGACCCACGGTAGGAGGGAAGTGTAGTAGAGTCAGGGGAATGCATGACAGAAGTGTTGGACAACCCCAGAATTGGTGCATCCTCTTCGGGAGGCGACGACCAACGCTTAACCACTTCAGCAGGAAAGGGGTACCTTTTATCCCAACTCTTAGGCACCCCAGGGAGCCTGCTCGGACGCTCCCACTCTTTGAGCACGAGATTATTAAAGTGAGTTTGCTCAGGAAACTCCAAACGTGGCTTAGCAGTGTGAAATAACTCCCCCTGCTGCCGAGGAGCCGCGGCAGGAGGAGAGATGAAAAGTACTTCAAAAATGTGAGCCAAAAGCCTGTCAGTATCATCTGGAGCCCATGGGTCAGAGCCAGAATCAGCATAACCCTTAGGCCGCTCTTAAGATGATTCTGAATCAGAAAACAACTCCTCCTCTTCCAGGGGGGTATAGCCGGCCAGGTCAAAGAATTCCTCAGCCTCCATAGGAAAAAGGTTAACGCCAGGTGCCAGATGCCGCCTCTTAGCAGTGGCCTTATGTGCCGTAGAGCCAGCAATCAGCTTCTCAATGCTAGCCACCCTGGTAGACAAATCAGGCTGAGACTCCCCACTGGTATGCCCCTCACTGGGAGTCAGTTGTAAGCGTGGGGGAGTGGGCGAAGCCACACGGGGCGCAGGCCCAGCCACAGGTAACCCAGATTGCAGCGCAAGGGCCCGCTGGGCACAGGGTACACAAACCCGCACATTGTCATCACTTGTAGGGGACACCCCACACGCCACACACAGCCGGGCTTGTTCCGAAGGAATCCCAAGCACATTATCCTGAGAAGCCTCCATATGGTGATTATCGCGGCCACAGGCCAATAGGGATTTACGCTATAAGGCCACCCGGGATGCCCCAATAGCCCGCTAGAGAAGTGGGAGGTAAAGGCAGAATAGGCCTCTAATAGCAACTAAATAGAGGGGATAGGCCGGGAGAAACCACAATTAAGTTTGACTCGCCTGCAAGACATAAACAGAAAAGTCCCGTAAGCGGTATGCATACATAATATATATATAAAATAAGCCAGCCCGCAGGGGCACTTACGGACTGCGGTAGGTAGACACCAGCCACGCAGCACGAGGAGAGCAAAATGGCGCCCGCAGATACCCAAAGAGTGCGAAGGCACGTGACCATGTCAGCCAATGATGGCGCAGCAGCGCCTGAGTTAATGTCGCCGCCGTCCGCGGAACGCCGTACAAGTGCGCGTGGCGGCAGCAGCATTTTTAAAAGGGCAACCAGTGCAACCAACACACGCTGCAACACAAGCCAAGCATACCACGTAATACAATCCCAAGGAGTGAAGAATACACATACACACACACACCCCCCTCCCGAGAACTGCCAAGGAGAGTGAGGGAGGGCAGCGGCCAACCTAACAGGAGCCCAACGATGGACAGGGGGCGATAGCGCGGGAGGGGCATCCCATAAGGCTCACCATGGGCCTATACCGCCTACCCTTTGGACTGCGGTCGGAGCAGCGCTCCTTAAGCACCTGACAACGGTGCTGCCTACCATCACCCGACCAGAGCAGCCTAAGCTGGGAGGCAGAAAAAAGAGGAATGGGTGGGAATAGTCCTACAGGGCCGCATGCTAATAGCCCCGCTCACCTGCGAGTAGAGAGAGACATCTTCTTGCCTTCACAGCGCCGACTGCAGAGAAGAACTGGGGAATTTGTGGGAGGTCCCTGGAATATAAGGGGCCGGGAGGAGCCACTTTTTTGCTGTATCTGCAGTCCAGCACCATTGTGTGGATGTATAACTCAAGCGTAAGGAATTATCTCTGGAGCAGGACGTGCTGTATACTTAGAATAACAGTTTAGCACAGTGCCAAATGTAGCCCAACGCAATTACCTTAAGGTCTCACTGGAAAAATCTGAACTAATTGGCAGTGGTGGAATGACCCCAGGCTCTCCACTTCTTTTGAGCCCACACTGAAAAGGGGGTTGAACTTACGGCCTTATTTATCAAGGGCTAGCGCCAGGTAGTGTCTGACGAGCGCCAGGTACCGCCAGCTAACGGCGGCTACCGAATCAAGTACGCCCGGCGGCGGTCACAATGACGCATTTATCACGCTAAATGAGGCTAGCGCCAGCGAGAGCGTCAGCTAGCGCGGGATTCATCATGTAGCCGACTGCAACGAACAGCGCTGCTACTAATCCCATCACAGCGCCAGGTATGACCTGTCGCTCCCTGGCGCTCTCCAATGCATTTCAATGGAGCAATCTTTAAATATTCATAATTAATTGAGTTTATGTTTTTTTTTTTTTTTTTTTTTTAACTGCCAAAAATTCTGTGACCACTACGGCAATGTTAGATATTTTTTTTAAGGAAAAAAAAAAAAATATGTGCAGAATTGAGATTACAGGTCTGATATTAATGTATTCATATTACAAAATGTTTAGAAAAACTTGTATAATTTTTACATTAAAAAAAAATGGTTGTTTGGGGGTTAAAAACTACTTTACACACATCGCCGCCAGCGCTCTGGGGTTTAAACAAGGAATTCACAGCGCGAGAAATTTTTGAGCGTGATTTGTTAATGAATCTGCAGCAAGCCATTCGCTCTTGCCATTCGCTGTCAGGCGCACCCATACAACGCAGAACCTGTGAAACATCGACCCCTAACCCCGTATTCAACATTACCGCACACCGACTGAGTCGCTGTCAACAAGCAAACCCCGGCCAAGCACAGCGAATACTAGCTGGCGCTGTGAAAATCACGCTACTGGCGCTCATCTGTCGCTACCTGGCGCTATTAATGAATCGGCCTCCCCGACTGCAGGAGCGCTACATTTTTATATGGACCCATTTGGCATATGCCAGAATATCAAGAAGCAAGCCCTGCATTGGATCACCTGAAACTGGCTCACCCCCTTTTTATTTTTGTAATTGCAATATTGTCCTATGTATATATTATGGTGTTTTAACTGTTCATTATTTCTAACTGCATCGACAATTTGTCCTGTTTTGTAGTAGCTCCTTCATTTTTTATTCGATTAAAATAATCAAGGGTTAAATAATCTCTGATTTGACATGACTGAAGCAACCTATATATGCAAATTGCATTTTTTTTTCTAGCATATATATTGCCAGAGTATAATATTTAAAGGAAAACCTCAGTATGGAACAATCAGATTTATCTTATCCTATGTAGGACAGTTTTTTGGTCAGGTTTTTGCACTCGGCTCCTAAAATATGCATGGGAATGCAAGGAAAACAAATTATGTTTTAAAGGATTGAATTGAAACTTACTGTAACTTTATAGAGCAGACACTGTCCCCACTCCCAGGTATCATAGATTCCTGCCCATTACCAAGGCTACCTATGTTTATTTCTCTCTCTTTATTATTACATATTTTTCAATGTGTGACCTTCCTCCGAATTAAACATTAGGGGAAAGAATCTAGCTCAACTCTGCAGCTAAAAAACTGTAGGATTTGGCCAGAATATGGCAGCTTTTTATGAGATTATCAGAAAAAACAAAGCCAAGAAAACAAAATAAAATGTTCTAAACACCCTGTAAAATGTGCAGGATGAGACGTTTGACTGAGCTTATTAGAACTAAAGCTTTCTAAATTTGCTTTTTGCGAGTGGCTCCTGGTACTGCCTGTCGAGATAGGGACTGGTGCAGTATATGGAGACCTTTCCATCTTTTTTTTTTTTTAACCATTAAACCGGACCTTCACCATGATTTATTGAAAAGCCCAAACCCAAATAAGGACAACGAGGGGTATGAACTCAAAAGAAGCACAGTCCCTCCAAATGAGGGACACTTGGGAGGTATGGGTCATGACTGGCAGAGCTTCACACAGGTAGCACTAAAGCAATGCTGAGCTCCACAAAACATGATCTGTTGGAGGTGGCCTTGAGGGCAGGTATTCGAAACACTTGTTTATTATGTTTGTACAGAGTTGTGTGTTTAATAGCGCCAACACGTTTTAATACCCTGTATTCAAGTACCAGGTTTCACATTAGCACTGATGTCTCTTTGGTCTAGTTTAAATACCTATGTCACCAGAAAAGTAGTTCAAATTCTTAAAATTCTTGCCATAATACCAGAAATCACTTAACATTTATGTCCCTTTCGTAGCTTGATTGTGGAGCACTGGAGTGGAAATACTGCAATGATAGTGGGAACACATTTGTGCCTATTAAAGTTTAACAAAACCCAGGGAGGCTGTGCCCCCCCCGGGGCATCCCGAATTGGGATGCCCCGCTGTGTCAAATCTCCCAGTTTGCCGGTATTCACTCACCTTTCTCCGGTCCAATAGCACATGTGCGGGCTCTCGTCCGATCAAAGCCATTTGCCATGCCTTTATAATTTGGCCAATGGATCTGATTGTTTACAATGGAGAGCACTTTGGGAAATGCTGCATGCAGCATTTTGTCTGCAACACAGTCCATAGAGGTCTATGGGCAGTGCATTGTGCTGTGCTGTCTGTAGCACAGCACATGCCAAACAGTAGGCGAGAAAGGATCCTTAATAGTAGAAAGTTCATCAAGGATATTAATAAAAATAAATAATATAAAAGTGTTTGTCCTATGCAAAACAGGGAATAGTTTTTAATTCTGTTTACCCCCTCCTCACTTGGGGCATCCCGAACAGGGCTGCCCCTTCCATTTAAAGCAGTACTATAGTCAGGTCAGCCAACATCCTTATATATTGCATGGCTGCCAATTACTTGACTGCTGGTGACAAATTGGCTATGCAGTTGAATGGTTGTCAGCTCTCACATGATTGATTGTCATTTGCTACCTGACATGTGAATGAGAAAGTGATGACTCAACTAAAGTGTCCCATTAAGTCAGTAGGAAGCCTGAAATTGGGCTTTAATACTCACCCATGTTCCTGGGCTATTGAAGGAGCATCATGGTGGGGCAATCATTCGCCACACAAGCGAAAAAACTGATTTTTAAACAGAGGTGTAAATTGTTACTTTTCTAATAAACTGTAGGCCCAGGCAAATATAAAAAAACATACCCAGTCCTGCCCTAACACCATGCCAAATTGTGGGGTTTAAAATGAAAAGGGAATCAACTGATTTGGACCAGCTGCCCAATCCTGCTGTAGCTTGGTGTCTGCTGCTGTGATTGTTGCCTACTTGACCATGATAGACTGCATTGTCAGCAAATCTCCCCAGAAATGCGTCACGTTCAGAGGAGCTGCAGCAAAGCACTGCTCCCAGCAGGGGAACAGGCTTCTGGCGCCATGAAGATGAGTCTTTTTTTGTTGTAATGCTTCTGATATTGCCAAGGAGGGAGGGGGGCTGGGAGGGGGTGCATGTTTTTGTTTTGCCTAGCCTTACACTTTAACATGCACCTTAAAGATTAAAAATCTTATGAACATTTTAAATGTATATCCTATTTAATTAACCTACCTAAAAATGACACCCACAGTGGAGCTGATTCCCTGAATGATCAGATCATGTTGTGTATTTACCACCTACAAAGGAATATGCTGGGTGCTAAAGTGTGCAAATGCTTTGCATCTGCTCTCTACAATAAAAATATACTTTTAATGTAAATGGGGGATGGCACTGGGCCCAGGGGCACCTATGCAAAACATAAAAAGGAAAGGGCAACTTAAACCGGACCTTCACCATGATTTATTGAAAAGCTCAAACCCTTATAAAATGATTCCCCAGCATCTAAAGTTAATATATTTTATGTTTTTAGTCACTTACTTATTATTCTTTCCCCCACTGGGCTTCTACTCTGTACTCTGTTCAGGACTTTAGGATACGGGTGCCGCCATCTTGACTCAGAAGCATCACTGACCATGTACCTGAGCATACCTGGACTCAGCCAATGAACAGGGCTGAATAGGAGATCTAATTATCTAAGTCCAGGTGTGTTAAAATAAATGGTCCTTGTGAAGTGCAGGGTAAGTAAAATCACCCTGCAGAAATGGCTCAGGTTGACATCCCTGTAAATGTCTTGTTTAATGTGGCTTTAATGGAGCTGTTGTGCAGGGCTGCTGAACAATCACACTGATGGCATGGGGTCAGATTGAGGTCTATGTCTTCATGAACTATCTGCCCTTGCATTGTCTTATTTACATGGCATTGGTCAGTGAAATAGCAATGGAAATCCTGGCACTTTAAAAACACTAGAATCGCTTAGCTCCACTAATGTTTAGGGCCGTATTTCCTCTAAGGAAATCCAAGGCACGTGCCTAGGAACGCTGCCCAGGCTTGGGGGTGGCCTGACCATGGCTGCAGTGCCTTTTTTTTCTTTTTTATTCATTGGTGGTCAGTTTGCGCGTGCTCACACGCACCCGCACACACACGTGTCACCCCCCTCCCCAGCACGACCCATCCGCCCACTGTGCAGCCACAGCTACATCCTCCATACAGAAGCATGTGAGCATGGCCTGCCCAGCTGGATCCACCCCCCCGATGTTCCCCCAGAACAGAAGACACATGACTTTGCTGCTCGATCTCCTGAGGTAATGAGGAAGTGGACGGTTAGTCAGATAGTGGGTTTCTTATGTTTCAAGGAGTAATAGGTTTATGTGTATATGCTTGAATGGGGGGGGGGGCATGGCATTTGGAACGGGGAAACATGTTGGAGCATATATTTTTATTTTAAGTAAGGTAAGGTAAGTAATCACAGCAATCTAGAGGCTTTTACATCTTGATTTGGGATGCACTGAGGGTAGGGTCCTCTTAAAGTGGATCTATCACCAGGATTTTTGCTATATTGGTTATATTGGTTTGTTTTCCTGTGGCATCCCGACGATTCCACGCCTGGTTAAACCCCCCAGATCGCCTACACAACTCACCTTTCCTTTGTTCCCACGGTGCATGAGCAGGCTATTCTCCAATCAGCAGTTTATGCCGTGCATAATAATGCATAGTGTAAAGCATTGTCTCACTGGAGTCACAGTCTAACTGGAGTCTGAATGTTGCTGGAATGCTGGCGTGTGCCTCTACAGGGATGCTAGGGATGCGGCTGCAACATGTGGGGGCACAGGAAAGGTAAGTGGTTGTGGGCCTGCGGGGGAGGGGGGGTCCCACAGTGTGTCATCCTGAAACTGCATTCCCCAGAGGCACTTAGTCGCCTGGGCCTGGAATCATGTTGCACAACCTTATTGTGAGATTCATTGATGATGGGAGAGGACAGGTTAGGTCCTTGGAGGGGGGGGGATTAGACCAATTTGGGATGCCCCTCTGTGTGAAAGCCCCGACCTATGTAATCTCAGCCAATCAGTGGTTTGCATTTGATTTATCTTTTTTGCGAGCTGAAAGAAAAGCATGAATGGCGCATGAGCCATTGCCAGCACCCCCATGCCACCCACACTCGGACAACTATTTAGAAATTACTGGTGTGGGTACGTGCCCAGACTAAATGTAAAATGGGTAAGTGGTGCAGGATCACCGGCGAGGTGAGATTATGCCTAGGGATACAGACAGAGGGGCATCCTAACTCGGGATGCTCCATAAGGAGGGAGACCTAGCTCCAGAGTATTTAAAGAGACTGTCCTGTTTAATAAAAATAAGTAAATCCCTTTATTTCCCACAGTACATCAGTGCTAGTTTTGTGCTCAGCAACTTGCTACCAATTGCTGGATTAAAGCAGAATTCCTGCTGCCCATTTTCCTTAAACTCTGCCAGTTCCTAATGGCCACTGCGCTCATTTTCTGTAATTCCTCTTTTCTCCTCACATTCTTGTTGGCCACTGTACCCTCTTCTTGTTCCCTGTTTCACTCCTTTCTGTCCCTTTTTGCCCACAGTTTGCCCTTCTTGCTGCCCATTATGTCTTCTTCTTGCTGCCCATTATGTCTTCTTCTTGCTCTGTGATATTCCTTCTTTTTGCCCCTTTCTTGTTGGCCATTGTTCCCCCTTCTTGTTGCTCCTTTGTGCTGCCCATTTTGCCGTCTTCTTGTTGCCTGCTAGTCCTCCTTTCTGCCACCTTTTTTGTGCACTGTGCCCTTATCCAGTTAACCATGGTGCCCTCTTCTTGCCGCCTGCTATTCCTCCATTGCCTTTAAGCTGCACAATGGGCCCATGTGACTTCTTTTATTTGCTGCCCATTTTGCCGTCTTCTTGCTGCCTGCTATTCCTCCTTTCTTCCCCCTATTGGTGCCCTTCTTGCTACCTGACATTTCTCCTTATTCCCAGATTCTCATTTACAGTCGCCTGTTTAGCACAATAGCATTTCGTTTTCTGCAGTAACACCGATTACTTTTGCTATTGACAACTTGTGCTGCCCACCAAGCACATTTTTCCTGCCAAATATGGCCCCTTATGTCACCTACCATGCAAAGAATGACATCTATGCATGGTAAGTGACATAAGGGGACATATTTGGTCATACATCAATGTTATTTTTCCTGGTCCTGATAATTTTAATTACAGGCAACAATTAAGTCACCTAGAATTAGAAATATCCACATCTTCCACAAAAATATATTAATCATGAAGTGTGTGTATGTGGGGGTGTTTCTGGCAAATTCATCATAGCATATGGGCGGGGGGGGGGGGGGGTGCATGACCAAAACGTGCCTAGGGCACCATGAATCCTAAATACGTCCCTGATAATATTTGCCAGTTTTCACATGAAAGTACCGTGATAATTGCTTTCCAACTATCAATGAACATTAGTCAAGAAAACCTCGAGGTTCTACCATTCACATGTAGACTGTGGTGAAAGTGTTTTGGAATAATCACCTTACTTCCTGATTGTAGCCGCTGCAAGGTAGTTTACACCTTAATTTTGGTTACTTATAAAAACATGTTTCAGAATGCATGGTCTTAACATACAGTCCTCTTTACTTTCCCACCATAAAGCTAAATGGATAAAAATCCAGAAAGCTGGAGAAATACTAAAGTGTGTAGTTGAGTAGACTTGCAGAGCTTCCTGTTGAGACTTGTTTAGCTATGCAGACAGACGAGTTGTTCCCAGTATTTTCTCAGATTACACATTATCATTCAGCCCATGTGAACATTTTAGTACATCATTCCTGTGTAAAATGAGTAGAAATACGGGACAATTTGATTACAGAAAAGTTTACATATGCTGCCTGCAAGGACATGTACCAAAGAGGTGATCGCATTGTATATATCAATTGCACAAATCTGTTAAAAGTAGTAAATTCAACACCAGGATACAATAAGCAAAGGACACACATAAACTCTTCAATTATGTTTCTTTTCCCTATTGGCAGCAGCAACTATTCTGACTCTAATGTTGTTGCTCTAACCTGAAGCCATTATGACAGCTGAGCTCACCTGGGTGCTGATGAACGTATGCAGAAAAAGTAGGCACCGGCCAATCCAGCGTATGGTGTGTGGTCAACAACAATCCAGAAATAATTTTCTTAGATTCCTTTTGCTTTTGTGAAAAATCCGTAGGGAGCTTTGCGATTTAAGGTTGGGCTGGAAAGGGTGTGTTCTGCCTGAAGCAGGCAGGGTGAGTCAGGAAGCTTCCTGTTTGCAGAACAGTGTACAGGAGCCAGTGTAGTGTGAGTGTGTTAAGGGGAGGTGTTACTAGGTCATAGGCACCTTTTCTAGCCCCGCACTAGTTATAGCATAACCTCCTAATAAACTGCTGAATGACATCTGTCTGCATTCTGCCAGCTCTACTCAGATACACTGCTCATGTTAACAAGAACATTACAATGTAAAAAGCTAGGACCCTTCACTATATATAATACGCAAATATCAATTCTGGATATGTATTTAAAAACAGACAATGGTAGTGGGCAACAATACAAAAATAATCATCATTCAATATACAATACACTGTACTATAAGGGCCAGCACCTATGTTAGATCAGAAAATAACATTAAAAATAATGAGTACCACATTTTTACATTTTTATACCCACAAGCAGGAGCGTAGCTAAGGAGCCCATGCCCCGGGTGCAGCAGGGCCAGGGGGGCCTGAACAGACAGCAGTGCTGGGATGCCCCACCGATCATCTCACCTTTTCGCCACTCTCACGCTGCGCTCTCCGAAACAGCGGTTTATGCTGTTCATGACTATGCACACATAAAGCGTTGCATAGACAAGGATATGGACATATGCAGTGGGAATGGCTGAAAGGTTAGCTATGTGGGAGATCCGAGGGATTTCACACAGCAGGGCATCTCAAATTGGGATGCCTCAGGGAAACAAACATCACCAGTCTGAGGTTAGCAGGGATATATGACAATTATGGTCATACACACTTATAACTGTACTTATAACAGTGGTGAGACAACTTTTATTAGACTAACTATTACGTGCTGGACCAGATTTGGCTATTTTAAGCAAAAAGAAGGCTCCTCTACTGAGCACTGGGCAGCGGATGCCCAACCAGGAGCAGCACCCCTGTGTTTATAGCTGCTAGGTTGGCCGTTACTGTTTGCAGCAGCACTGTAACCGATCGGCTGACTATGGAGTCAGTCTCCCTTGGCCAGGGGGCATCAGGCGCCTGATGCTGGGTGTTTTATGTTTTAGACCAAGTGCCAGAAAAGGTATAGCAAATGGGGGTTCCAATTTTGTGCACTTTAAAATGGATGGTCACCAGTTAAGAAAACACCCCTCCACTGCAAATTAGCAATATTTTTGGGTGTTTGTCGTGACCAAAAGTCAAATATAACTGTTGGTTCACTTTAAAGCAGACCAAAAGCCCCCTCATCTGCCTTTCACTGAGTAGTGCATCTTCTTTTTGCAGTGTCATGCATGCTGTGCCTGAAAGACATGATGGGGGGTACACAGCGGAGCAAGCTGGGATAAAGCTGCAGAGCAAAGTCACTCTGTTCAGTGTCAGATTTGACCATTGTAGGGTCCTGGAGACAATGCAGTTCAGCCTGTGAGGGGTCCTTAAAGTTTTACACTGTGGGACATCCATAATTGGAATGCCCCAAGGACACATTTCACTGGACCAAAATTCTATTTTGATTATTGGTCAGCTTTAAAGAGTAACAATCCCAGGGTTTTTCTCTGTGCTGGGTTTTCCTGGGATCCAGGGCAAAATAGGCACTGGCGCAAAAGAGGGCAGGGGCGCCCTTTGCGCCAGAAAGCCTAGCTACGCCTCTGCCCACAAGTACCTGTTTTTTTGCAATGAAACTGTGCTTTGCCAGGTGTACCATTTGGAAAAGCACTGGGCTGATGCTGATAGTCACTGGGCATGTCTGTACCTCCAATGCCAAAGAGGGGCAAGTTGTAAAATCAAAATATAAATACTACTCCTAATTGTTCCCCATGATAATAAAAATGTAAATGTCCTTAATGGGACATAAAAAGCCAGGGTGCAGACAGACTGGGAAGATCTTCTCCCCCCCCCCCCCCCCCCACCACCGTCAGAGACATCAACAGCCATTAACAACATACAAGAGAGCTTCTATACGCTAAGTACTCTCCCTCTCCCTCTTGATCTCTCAATCTCCCTCTATTTCTCCCAATCCTTCTTTCTTTCTCTCTATCTCTCAATAAGCTACCTTTACCTCCCCTCCCTCTCAATCTTTCTTTCTAAGCATCTCACCACAATTCCTTTCTAAACCATCCCTATCTCTCTTTCCCTCTATACTTGTGTAACTCCCTTTCTGTAGAACCTAGGGACAGCTTAGTGTAGTAGGTGGGTGTGGGGCAGTAAATGTATGTGTTTATCAAGGTTTTAATAACGAGTTGTATAGTTTTCTTGTTATTGGGGGCTGGTTCTGTTTGTATATACAATCTGTATACTACATTAATGGGTTTAAGATTTTATCTAATACATCTGTTGTGATTTTGCCTACATGTGTGTATATGTGACGTATATTACAGGACAAAGTGTGTTTAGATAGAGGACAAATACCAAGGGATACAATAGGATATAGATGGAGATTGATAATTATAACCGATAATCGTACTTTCGATTATGTTTATGAAATATCGATAATTAATATTCATATTAATTATCATATTTCATAATTCTGTTTTTACATTGGCGAGCCAGACATTGTTTCATTGTATTTGTGTGTTTTGTTTTATTAAAATGTATGCTGTTTCAGGGAATTAAGATAAGTGAATGGCGCGTAAGTAGCATAGGTACACAGTGAAGTGTAGGTCGTATGCTGGGCGCATACACTTTGAAATTCAGAGGAAATAGTTTGTTTAAAGCTTAACACCATATATAATTGAAGCAGAACCTATTTGGTATAGTATTACATCTTCAGGTGTTAATTTTCTGTTTGTTTATTATACTCAGAAAAAAGCTGTGCGATCATCTTTGGTTTCCCTGAGGGTAATCCGCCTGGTCGGGAAAGAGAGGTTCCAGTCGATAGGATCTTTTTTCAAGCAGTGCAAAAGGATATTCAGAGGTTTTATCTGAGTGTAATCCACCTGGTCGGGAAAGAGAGGTTCCAGTCGATAGGATCTTTTTTCAAGCAGTGCAACAGGATACTCAGGAGAAAGATGGCAGCGGACAGAGTATGAATTTTTGTACACTTGAAAAGTTGGGCAAAAATACAACATTTAACCCAATTCCACCCCAAATATATAAATCTGCAGAAATGTTGTGGTCAGCGTTGTTAGATCAGGTTTATGCATATGATAAAGCATACATTAACAAAATAACAGTTTTAAGTAAGACTTCTAAACGACTTCATATGCTTGCAAAGTTAGTATATACATTTGAAAATACCATTTGGAAACCTGCACATGTGGAAACAATTGTTGCCACTAATAAAGCAGAGAAGATTGAAGGAAAAAATGATTTTCAATGTTGTTGTTGTTTAGAAAAATCTGAGAACTTGGTTGCACTGCAGTCTCAGTTGCAAAAGGAAGTTCGGGGTAGAATTGACAAGGAATCAGAAATTTCTATGTTAGAACCAAAACTGAATGACAATGAAAATTATTATTCTGACATGAATATCAAAATTTTAGGCCTGTATTCTGAGCTAAATCAGTTTAAGGACAGGCTGGCTTTTGCTGATCAAACAATCATAACACTCAGCCAATCAAATAATTACAAATTTGCAAAACGTGATCTCTGACCTGTCTCGGCCTGGTACTGGTGGCATGAACGCATTGCCAATGAAACATGTTTGTGTTACAGAAACAGCACAGGGGGACACGGGGGCCACAGCCACCATGCTTCCTGTGGATCAGAGACCCCTGTTACTCAGACCCCAGTGGAGCTTGCACTACAATTTACCCTAGCACCTTTGGAGCTCAGAGGTAGTGGTGCCTTACAGGGACAGGATACCACATGGGGTTTAGGTCGTGGATGGGAAACTGTGTATACCCCTTCCAATTTACCAGTGCATCCTGAAAGGTCTAATGAAAAATATCCAAACCATAACAATATGGAAAGGATACATTTCATGCTGAGGATCTCCAAAGAGATCCCCAGGTATGACCCAAGTTTAGATCCCTTTACAGTATGTGATATGTTTGAAGGGTATTGTAGAAAATATTCTGTGGCCCCTGAATATCGCATGGAGTTATTTAAAATGTGGTTGCCAGCAAATCTCATTCAGAGGTATGAGGCAACAGGGGGTATAAACCCCAAAAATGGTCAGTTTCATGATGAGGAAGAACGCCTTTCAATACTCATGAGACTGTCAACTGGTCATTGGGATGTTACTCCAGAAATCCTTGCAAAGTTTAGACCTACCATACATGATGAGCCTTTGTCTCTTTGTAGTAGGTTTGAAGCTATGTATAGAAGGGTTACAAAGGACCATGGTTCAAAAGTTCCACAAGGCATGATTAGAATGTTTGTGGAAAAATTTCCATACCTTGACACAGCCATTCGGCTATGTGCAGGTAGAGAACCATCCCTCACTAATGCAGCCATGATTATTGAGCAGTATAGACAAGATATATTGCACAATAAGAAATCTATAAAAGTTAGAGAGTAGGAATGCCAGTGTTCGGTCACAAGATGACCATGGACAGCTTATATCAGTTTACCCCACAGCTCCTCCAATGGAAAGGGCAAGAAGCACCATTTCTTTCCGGTGCTTTAAACCTGGACATATTAAAAAAAAAATGTACTCCATGGGGTACGCACAAATGGTCCCAATGCAGAAAGAAGTGGCAATAATAACGGTTTCAAAATGAAACCTGATTATGCCATCAAGTTGGGGAACAAACTGACAGAAACCAAATACATGTACCAGGGCAGCCATTGAAAAATGTTGCTGTGGTGAATGTCCCTGAAAAATCAGGACATGGAGCCTTTGGTGCAGAGTCTCACAAGTCTATGCAGCATTTCCCAGTGGATGAACAACGGGTGGCAGCATGCACAACTAAAATACCCACTGGCAATCTGGTGCAAATAAACTGAAGGTTAGGGCTCCCTAAAGATCTGGCTCCAGTGTGCCCTATTACACTGAATTCTTCAGGGAGACCCCACATTAAAGCCAGAATTAAGGATCAGGACACTAATATCTTGTTGGACACTGGGGCAGAGATCTCAATTACAAATATCAAACACGACCTGGACCCCAACAGTCCTCAATGTGTTGTGATCAGATTTGATCACCAGCAAGGGGGGGGGGGGGGTGAGAGCCCACAGGATAGATTAAGTTTTGGTCCAAATCCCCAGGTGCATTACCCTTAAGATTCCCATGTGGTACTATGCTGGTACTGATAATCTTATTGGAGCTGATGTAATGACCCAGAATGGATGGATCATTGATCTGGCAAACTGTATTGTATGGAAAGGCCCAAGAAAATCAAAGGTGTGTGTCATACAGCGCCAGTGTTTGGGACCCTCCCTACCAGTGCCAGTGCCCAGATGTGTTGGAACACAAATGGCCAGATGTCTCCCATAACAGAGATCTTGAGCCTATTGTATATCAGTATCCAGATGTGTGGGCTCAGAGTAAGAATGACTGTGGGAGAATGCGTGGTGTTCAGGTGGACATTCAAGGCCCAGACCCTCCCCCTCAACGGCAATACCGTTTTCCACCTGAAGCAACAAAGTCGATCCTGGAAACAGTCAGTGACTTGGAAAAGAGGGGTGTGGTCATAGAGGGTAATTCAAAGTGCAATAACCCTTTATGGCCCGTGAAAAAGAAGGACACCAATGAATGGGGCTCACTACAGACCTTCTTGTCTTGAATAAATACACCCCCATGTCGACATTATGTCAGGCTTTTGTGCCACTACAGGTGTAAAGGATAAGTGGGAGGAGCCGCATATTCTCCACCATTGATGTTGCTAATGTTTTTTTTTTTTCAATAGAACTAACAGAAAGTTGTAGGTACAAGTTTGCTTTCCTGGTGGGTAACAAACAATTCCTGTTCTGCGTACTCCCACAGGGGTTTCATAGCAGCCCTACATATTTTCATCAGGCATTAGCAGCTGTTCTTAGTGCATTTTCACAGCCAGAATGCCTCTTGCAGTATGTAGATGACCTTCTCCTTCATACAGAGACCATGCAGGAACACTTGGCTCTTTTAAAGGAACTGTTAGAACTCCGAGCCCGCATAAGGCAAACTTGACTAAGACAGAAGTCATGTTTCTGGGTGTCCATATCTCACCTGGAGCCAAAGGCATCAAGACTGCCCTTGTGGAATCCATGGTAAAGTTACCCAGACCAGCCACCCTTCAGGACTTACGAAAATACCTAGGAGTGGCAAATTTCATGAGGGAATTCATTGAGGATTTTGCTGCTAAGGCAAAACCATTATATGAACCCCTCAGAGGGGAAGAACCTTCTCTAAAGAACTGGTCAGAGCTGCAGGAAGAGGCTTTTTCAACTCTGAAAAGAGACCTCTCCTCTGCTCCAGTCCTTGCTACCCCACATGTTGAAGGACAGATGGCCATTCAGGCCTATGCTGGTGTAGAGTCTATCTCAGCAGTCCTGTTACAACAGATAGAATCCAAGAGTAGACCACTAGGGTACTTCTCTAGGCTACTTTCACCTGTAGAAAAAGGATTTGACGAATGTACCCAACAACTTGCAGCTATACATTATGCTGTCAAAGCAACTGAACACATTGTAGGATTCAGACCCCTCATTGTGCAGACCCCACACTCACCTCTGGCTCTTTTGTTCCGAGATATGCTCCTTGGAGTCTCTCAGCAAAGTTTTGGGAGATGGATCATGGATTTGAGTGGACGTAAATTAGCAGTCGATCACAAAGCCAAATATGTTTTGTCTCAGTTGTTAAATCTGACAGGGACAGAACATGGCTGTGGTCAACCACCATAGATCACCAGTCCACAGCTTTTCAGGAGAACAACGGAATCATCTTTGTTGATGGGTCTTGATTTTGTCTAGATGGCACCTACATGACCGGGTTTGCCGTGCTGGATGAGACCACAGGCACCCAAATCTCGTATGCCGTCACACTCCTACCTGTATATTATAATGGGGGCGCACAGTTAGCGGTGACGCCGCGAATCTGGAAGAAGCAGTAAAACCAGCACTCCAAATGATAATCCAAAAAGAATATATTCAAGCCAGTTGCACATAATCCAACGTTTCGGGGGTTACAGCGGGCCCCCTTCATCAGGGATAACAAACAACAAGTACACAGGCTAAGCAGGTGTTAAATAGGGACAACCAGCCAATGATGGGCAGGGGAATTCTCGCCTGACGTCACAGAATGTCTGTATATCATGTTCACTAGGTATAAACAATAAATCCAAAACCAGAAGTACAGAACATAAATAGCCTTTGTCTTGTTGAATGGGAGGCAAGCTTATAAACGTCTGTAGGTGCAGCTATTAGACACTGCTGCATACACACAGGATGGGAGCATTCTCCTAATCATTCTGGGATGACGTATGTTGCATAATGAAACGGACATCGTCCCCTAGAATTAAGAAGAAAGCCCAAGCTAATGGGTGGTGTTAAGAGGTTACCTGGGTAACCAATAACGTGGTATTGACGGCGGAATTGAGAGGGCGGGAGCAAGCCCTCTCTACCTCCGTCTTTTATTGTGATAGTCCGGTAACAGAGCTAATGCTTGATATGAAAGAGTTACCTTGACAACCAATAACGTGTCAGTGACGGGAGAAGTGGGAGGGCGGGAGCAAGCTCCCGCTGTCTCCGTCCCGTGCTGTGGTAGCCTAGCAACAGAGACGCTAGTGGCATACGTCATAGGAAAGCGGGGAGAGCTTCCCCCGCCCCTGTACTTCCGCTTAGAGCGCGAGGTCTCTGTCTCATGCATTGGTAACCTAGCAACAGAGACGCTATCAACACATGCCATGAAAGGATGACGGGGAAAGCACCTCCCGCCCCTGTATTCCCGTCCAGTGGGTGTGGCGGTTGTGCGGGGCTGAATGAGGAGAGTACCCTATTGGTTCCCGCTGAAGGGAGAGGGCGGGAGTGACCCTGCTTCCGGTTTAAAAGACAAACTTTTTACTGTTACCAAATACCTGGTTAAAGTCGCTTTCTGCGACGAAACACGTTGGGATTTGGTACATCTACAGTTTGGAGAACAGGAGGACTAAGGTATTTTCCTGAGACAGCACCCATCACCTATACTTGTTTTCAATCGGCCGACGGGAACATTGTAACCTGGTGATGAGACCTGCTCCATCTACTCTGCTCTGGATAGAGAGCTGACATGCTGATTTTTTACTTCAAAATTGTGAGTGTGATTCTTATTATTTGTGTGCAATAAATAAGCTTTTTAAACGTTATTGCACTAGATTTGCAATATTTTTATCTTCCTCTATATGTGGAATATGATCCATTGCTATTCCTAGGGATCTGAGTGGATGTGGATCCTTTCTATAAACCTAGTGATTCAGCAGTACGGGGAGGAGACTCAGATTACCAATCATATTGGCCTCTCATTGAAGTCTCTCCGGTAAGGATAAGCACATTTGGGTGTGGTGCACATAGAAGAACAATTACAAGCACTATATGGGAAGTGGATAATGAGAAAATAACGTTTTGCACAATAATTGTTTATTCCATATTTTCTTCATTTTTTGGACTATTACACACTTTGGACATTTATTTATTTATCAAAGTATAATTGCACCTTTGGTATATTCAGATAGCTCTGTGTGTTTTTTTTGTCACGATTGATTGGAGATATTGGGAATATTTCAACACGTTGAGCTGCCATTTGAATTTTATTGTTGTATATAGGTAGTTTAAAATTAGTAAGCGCGGTGTTACACCAATTTTTCACAGAACATAAATAGTTGTACATAAAGATCAGGGTGTACTTACCTAAAGGTCCCCTCCGAGCCATCCCGCACGTCTGCAGCACTAACATTCGGCTGCAGCAGCAGCGGGGAGCGCCACTGTGAACGAGGCCTAGCAACCGACCTGTCAGCTCTCCTCCAATCAGAGGGGGGCGGATGTGACGTCACAGGCAGGGCAGTGATGCCCTGCTGTAGTGACGTCCGCCCTACCCTTGCCGTGATTGGCTAGGGAGGGCGCAACTCCCTGTCAGAGTTGTCACTGCTCTGACAGGGGCTGATAA
The DNA here is from genome assembly GCA_027917425.1 of Gastrophryne carolinensis. Classification (NCBI taxonomy): domain Eukaryota; kingdom Metazoa; phylum Chordata; class Amphibia; order Anura; family Microhylidae; genus Gastrophryne; species Gastrophryne carolinensis. The sequence goes on along the minus strand of CM051234.1, from coordinate 387,557,854 downwards.
TCCACCTGGTAGCGGTGTTTGGTCCAGGGGGAGGTTAGGTAAGTGTTGTAAGTAAGAGAGATGGCGCATAACCCGGTGCAAAGTGACAGAAATAAAAATAAAAATGGCTGGATAAATAAAAAAAAGAAATGGCTGGATATCCAGTGAGACAGCCAGATTTCTAGTGATGGAACACCCCATTATCCCGGTCATCTATGGACTACCTAAAATCCACAAAGGTCTTAATCCTGTGAAGTACCGTCCTATTGTGGCAGGCACCAATTCTGCGACACAACCTGTGGCACAGTGGCTTGACTCCATACTCCAACCGTATGTGACGGCTACCCTCCTACCTACAAGACACGGGCGACTTCCTCTGGAAATTACAGGACATCCCCACACATGAGATTACATACATGATCACCATGGATATTACTTCTCTGTACACAGCACAACATTCCCAATACAGTTGGCCTCACTGCCGTCCGCTTGTTTCTACAACGGGACCCAGTGGGTATCCCTACTGAATACATACTTGATGGGCTTGAGATGGTCCTCAATGGGAATTTTTTCAAATTTGAGAATACATTCTACCAGCAGACCAGGGGTGTAGCCATGGGCAGTGCAGATGCACCGGCTTTCGCCAATCTATTTGTGGGATACCTGGAGGAAAAGAACATATACCCCTCTGTATTGTTCCAAGAAAACGTTGTTTCCTGGGGACGTTACATAGATGACGTGATGCTATTCTGGAAAGGGGATAATGCCTCGCTACAGCAGTTTATCCACTCCATTAATTCCATATTCCCTTCCATCCAATTTAACCCGGAAATTTCTACTGAGTACGTGACATTCCTGGATGTGGCTCTCACAAGGAAGGCCCTAGGTCCCATCTCCACCAGTTTGTTTAGTAAACCGACCAATAGAAATACCCTATTGCGATATGAGAGTTCACACCCGAAACACTTATTGGACAATATCCCTATCTCTCAATTCTTGAGAGTACTCAGGATCAACTCGGACGAACATGTCCGTACTGATCAGCTAAAAGTGTACGAGAAGTTCCGCACAAGGGGGTATCCCGTATCGGTCATTGAAACAGCTTTACACAAAGCACAAGAGATTTTCCATAACAAACCGGGAAAGGTAAGTAAGACTGACTGTATTTCTTTTACTCAGACGTTTAATGTAATATCACCCAAAGTTGAGCGTATCTGCCGTAGACACCACAATATCCTCACTGCCGATCACAATTTGGCCACGACCCTAAAAAAACCTCCTCTAAGAGTTTACCATAGGAGTTGCAACCTAAGGGACATACTAGTGAAAGCCGATCCGATCGAGAAATATAGGAAAACGATTCAATCACTGTCACAAAAATGGGCTGTTACAAATGTTTTAATTGTAATATCTGCAACTGCCTAATAATAGGGGATTCCTTCACACACCCACACACTGGGTACCACTTCAAGATCAAGGAATACTTCATATGTATTACCGACTTTTGTATCTACATATTAAAATGCCCCTGTGGCCTAGTATATGTAGGCAAGACGGTGGGCCCCTTTAAACGGCGATTCCAGAAGCACAGAAGTGACATTAAGGTACTAAAAGAAAAAACTGAATGTGGTGTCAATATCGACGCTGACAAACCGGTAGCATTACATTTTTTGCAACAGAAAGACCAGGTCCACGAACTCAGGGGTATGGTGATCGATCGGGTCCCCAAACCTCATAGAGGTAGAGACAGGGAACACCTTCTACTCCATAGAGAAACTTTTTGGATACACAAATTGAACACTGTATCTTGCTTTCTTGAACCTAGATAACAGTCTGGTCCTGCTATCCTTGCCATCTGCTCATCGCCCCCCCCTCATTGCCCCCTTTTCCCCTTCCCCCCCCTTCCTACGCCTCTTCCACCTATATCCCTTTCCCCCCCAACCCCTCACCCCCATGGCCTTTATTTGCTTACACAGCAGCTCATAGTGTTCTGTAATAATACGCAATCATATAATGCTATGTGATACATATACCTGAGTGCTTTATAGTGTTATATGGTGTTTGACTTTGTATACTTACCTGGCCTCCCCACCACCAGCCCCTGTCAGAGCTTATATAGCAATGACGGATGCTAATATCCCTGCCCTTCCCAGTCAGCGGGAGTGCAGGCGTCGCCCCGGGAGGGCATTACCGCCCTACCCGTGACGTGAAGCTGCCTACCTCCCCCCCTGAAGGGAGCTGAGGTGCTGGTTGCTAGGCAACCGGCCACCCTCCATGCGGAATTCCCTGTTGCTACAGCTGGGCACTAGCACCGCTGTCGCACGGGACGGCGAAGAGGGGACACCTAATATCTTCATCTTTTTCCATGGTATTATGTTTGTATTTTATTTTTATTTCTGTCACTTTGCACCGGGTTATGCGCCATCTCTCCTACTTGCAATACTTACCTAACCTCCCCCTGGACCAAACACCGCTACCAGGCGGATTATCAGCCCCTGTCAGAGCGGTGACAACTCTGACAGGGAGCTGTGCTTTCCCTAGCCAATCACGGCAAGGGTAGGGCGGACGTCACTACAGCAGGGCATCACTGCCCTGCCTGTGACGTCACATCCGCCCCCCTCCGATTGGAGGAGAGCTGACAGGTCGGTTGCTATGCAACCGGCCTCGCTCACAGCAGCGCTCCCCGCTGCTGCAGCCGAATGTTAGTGCTGCAGACCTAAGTACACCGTGATCTTTATTTATAACTATTTATGTTCTGTACTTCTGGTTTTGGATTTATTGTTTATACCTAGTGTACATGATATACAGACGTTCTGTGACGTCATCAGTGACGTCAGGCGGGAATTCCCCTGCCCATCATTGGCTGGTTGTCCCTATTTAACACCTGCTTAGCCTGTGTACTTGTTGTTTGTTATCCCTGATGAAGGGGGCGCGCTGTAACCCCGAAACGTTGGATTATGTGCAACTGGCTTGAATACATTCTTTTTGGATTATCATTTGGAGTGCTGGTTTTACTGCTTCTTCCACAGGCACCCAAAGACTGGTAAGGTTGCCAGGCCATATGTCAGCCCAACGGGCTGAATTAGAGGCTGTCAAGAAAGCCCTTCTCCTTCAGCCCCCAGGGAATCGTACTATATATAGTGACAGCTCATATGTAGTTAGAGCTTTGACCCTGCATCTAGATACCTGGAGAAGACTAGGTTTTGTGGACAGTCAGAACAAACCATTGGCACATGAGAGAGTTCTGATAGAATTGTGGGAATGGGGCATGACACACCCTGGAGAAGCAGCCATAATTAATATCCCAGCTCACCAGAAAGGGAAGGAACCCTTAGTCCTGGGAAACAACAAAGCAGATGAAGCTTCCAAATTGGCTGCAGTATCAGGGGAGCCCCGTGAACCAGGCACTAGTAATCCATCCTCATATCGGGTTGCAATAATAAGCAAAAACCTTAAGGATGGCCTAGTCTCATTTGAGGAGGAGCAAGCAAAAGATCCTGTTCTGGCATCACATCTTGCAGCACCACAAGACCCCTGGTCAGTCCAACAAGGTATTTTGTGCTATGGCTCTGGTGAAAATTCACTCCCTCTTCCTGTAGTCCCAAAACATTTGCAGGAAGAGCTGACAAGACTCAGCCATCAGTTGTTAGGACATCCAGGTAGGGACAAGCTTCTGTCCCTTCTAAAGTATAAAAAGATACTGGCCAGGAATGTCCACAACAGTAGAGGAAGTCATACAACAATGCCTGGTTTGTGCCCAAGTTAATCCTAGAGCACCTGCTTTGAAGCCAGTATTGCAGCGGGAACCTCCAGCAGAAGGTCCATGGTCTGCAATACAAATTACCATTACCGGTAGGTAGCCGTAATTGTCGCTATGCTTTGGTGGTTGTGGATGTCTTTTCAAAATGGGTAGAAGCCATCCCAACAACCAATGACTCTGCTTCCACAACTGTCCGAGTTCTCTGGGAGCAGGTGTTGCCAAGATGGGGTTGGCCCCAAGTGATTGAATCAGACAGGGGGACTCATTTTACTGGTAAGATAATGAAAGCACTTTGTGACCTTCTGGACATAAAGCAAAGATTTCATGTACCTTACCATCCCCAGTCTGCAGGCATAGTGGAACGGATGAATCGAACCATCAAAACACGACTTTCAAAGGCTCTGTTAGAAAAGGGTTCCTCTTGGGTAACTTGCCTCCCTGCGGTACTCATGGGCATCAGAGCCACTGCAGCATCCACCACTAGCATCACTCCATTTGAGCTTATGACAGGACGCAAGATGCCAATCTACTTCCCCAATGAGCCTCGTGTCTCTGAACCTATAAAAAATGCCATTGCCAGAGATATGTTCCTACAGCAAGTTCAAGAGAACCTGAGGGAACTGCTGCCATATGCAGCCATAAGGATGCACAAACCATATCTACAGGGGAAAACCCCCATGACCTCTGTAGGAAGCTTGGTTATGGTCAAGGTGTTTCGCAAAGCAGGACCCTGGGATGCCAACTGGGAAGGACCTTACAAAGTTTTAGAGGTGATGGGGGACACCATGCTAAAAGTACGAGGACCAATGACAGCTAAGAGAAGATCCAATAGGTGCCAAACCACCCTTTTGGGTACATATAGATCAGGCAAAGGCTATTCAAGCCTCCCCAACTCAATAATGGCTATGCAATTAGATTGGGGTGTTGGGGTGGATCACATAAGTAATAAATGTAAATATCACATATGCAACAACTGTCTTGTTATACCTTATTAGATCACAGTGCAGAAGAACATCGAGGGACCAAGACTTGGTTGGTCTATGACTCAAGCCTTCAACCACATACAGCCTCTTGTAACATCCCTTCCCACCTATTGGCAGAGCCTATAATCCTTCAGTTATCATATCCCTGTAAAATTATCACAGAGGAAGGAGGGTTAATATTAGAGATGGGAAATTCTGGGGGACAAGAGATCTTATTGCCAGGGTTCTAGGTGGAGGGCCATGGGAATAGGGGCTATGAACACTATGGATCTGGAAGTCTTGATGAGTAAACTTGTGAACCTGGCGCAACATGCTAGTGATGGTTTTAAGACCCAGATTGATGTGAACCACATCCTTGAAGGTTTGCAGCACTCGCATATAGATGCAACCACCTCTCTATCTTCTACTTTAAGACAGAGGTATAGAAGGTTAGTAGTGGGTCTCCTGATACTATAGGACAGAATTCAACTTGCCCTAGCATGTACATAGGTTCAGGGGGGGCTCTCAGACAACTTGAAACATATTGTATCATTTTAACATAATGACCCCTACCCATTCAAAGGTTTCATCTTTCGCTGCCAACCACTCCGACTGGTGGGTAACTCAGTGGCATGGCTGTCACAATCCCACATGCACAGCTTCATCCTTAGCTCCCATTTCTGGTAATGTAAGACAAGGATATAGTGCTGTCAACCTGGGAATTAACAAAACTATGCTCCTTTCACAGCTCCCTTTGGATATCCTAACTTATAAGGGCAACCGTCCATATCTGTTTGATACAGATGGATGCTGGATGAAAGAGGATGCTATCCTCTGTCAAGGTAGTTATAACAGGGTGCTTAAACCACAGTGTTGGGATACCAAAGGGTCCAGTGAGATGAAGGCGAACCTGATACCCTCTTACTTGGGTCAGAGATACTGGTGTTGGTATCAAATAAAAATTGCTTTATATGCCATATACACAACTAACTGTACCGAAAGAGGAGAACTCCTCCCAGGGGCATATTGTACTCTCTATCCTGTTTTAGGCATCGATGTAGCAGACTCGAAAGGGAGGAGACCAATTACTCCTGAGAAGAGATTAAATATACGGTCAGATACTCCTGTGAGACTCCAGAAGATTCCTCTTGGGTTTGGCACTGAACTGCAACGTATCCTCATGGATATCAATCACAGACATTGTACATGCACTTGAAAAGGACTTTCTAATAGTGGGAAAGCCTATTCGGATACAGTCCTAAAGCCACATATTTCTTTAATTTCCTTATACATCAAGTGATTCCAGTGATTCTATTTGGGTCTATTCCTAATCTACAGAAGAATCAAAGGCCTGGCTTCTCAACTGCGACTAAGTCTGGCCGAGCACCATGAACACAGCCCGAGACAAGGGTTAAAGACCTCACAACTCTCAGTTCTTTCATAGTTTAAGTATTGTATATGTGTATGTGGGGGTGAATATATATGTATATAGGGGTGTCTATGGTATAATGCATGGGAGGAATAGACAGGAACCACTAGGGACAGAGAAGGTGAATGTGATTACCACCACGACTTTCCAAAGGTATGGTTCTAATGACGATGTCCTGAATGTCATGAAGGGATTAGAAGCTTTGCTTCTTCCCATAATTAGGCACCAACTACTTAGACATCAACAGTTCTCAGGGAAAACATGCTGCCATGTAAGGATGCAGTCATCAGTCCACCAAGCCCACCTAGGCCTTGTGCCTGTGCACTGAGTTAAGGTGCAGGGATGAGTTGATATGCGGGACTGCCAAAAAGGCCTGGGTAACTAACCCAAAAATGAGTCCCATGTTGTCATTGTAAGCTGTTGCCAAAGGAGCACAGAGAGAGCCTATCCTAAGGTTGAATCTGGATAGGCCATTCAAAATAACAGCTGGCACCACAAGATGACAACCCTTTTCTAACGTCAACTCATAAGTGAACAGTTTCCGTGGACACCATATGACAGGCTACAAAGGAAGGCAGTGACACTTACCTGTGAGGCGGGGCATGTCTAAGTGCCTGGACTCAAATTATACTTCAGTGCATCTGAGATCGATACCACATTAAGGAAAGTTGAGGAGGTAAATACAGTCAAACCAATCATTATTTGTCGGGTCTCCGACAACAGGGGGAATTTTTAAGGGTGGAACAGATTCATTTGGTATATATATATTATGTGTATGTGTATATATTTTGTATATATGGCTACCATTTGTGAGCAGATTCCCGGGAAACATAACACCTACACACTGACCAACAGCCTTTCCCCAAGTTAACACTTCCCTGTGAAATCCTGCGAAATTAACATAGTAAAGGATGAAAGGATGTAAATCTTGACAGCCTTTGGAAAGTTTGGGCTTAAATACCTCATAGACTTCTTTCTTAGATAAGTTTAGTTACATTCATGTAAAATTAATACAAATGCCACAAACAGTTGCAGCAGGTATTGCACTTTCATGTCATACCATACATTAATTTGCTAGTACATTTGAAGTTTGGTATCAAATGAAGGGCAATATTTTGCTGAGTTAGAAAATAAGGTTTTATTAATTGTGGGACATGTCTGGGAAAAGTTATTTTGTGGATCAGATTCGGATGAAATATTTACCTTACTAGTCAACTCCCACAAGATGTGTAGACTTTTCACACCTCCTGCTGTCAAGGGACATAAAAAGCCAGGGTGCAGACAGACTGGGAAGATCTTCTCCCCCCCCCCCCCCCCACCGCCAGAGACACCAACTGCCATTAACAACATACAAGAGAACTTCTATACGCTAAGTATCATTGCTCCCTCTCCCTCTTAATCTCTCAATCTCTCTCTACTTCTCCCAATCCTTCTTTATTTCTCTCTATCTCTCAATAAGCTACCTTTACCTCCCCTCCCTCTCAATCTTTCTTTCTAAGCCTCTCACCACAATTCCTTTCTAAACCATCCCTATCTCTCTTTCCCTCTATACTTGTGTAACTCCCTTTCAGTAGAACCTAGGGACAACTTAGTGTAGTAGGTGGGTGTGGGGCAGTAAATGTATGTGTTTATCAAGGTTTTAATAACGAGTTGTATAGTTTTCTTGTTATTGGGGGCTGGTTCTGTTTGTATATACAATCTGTATACTACATTATTGGGTTAAGGTTTTATCTAATAAATCTGTTGTGATTTTGCCTACATGTGTGTGTATATGTGACGTATATTACAGGACAAAGTGTGTTTAGATAGAGGACAAATACCAAGGGATACAATAGGATATAGACGGAAATTGATAATTATAACCGATAATCATATTTCCGGTTATGATTATGAAATATCGATAATTAATATTCATATTGATTATCATATTTCATAATTCTCCTTTTACATAGCCCATCAAAACAAAGGCGCCCTTTGTACATATGTAAAAAATAATAACTTTATCATCACCATTCTGGCATGAAAATCTAGTTGTGACCGAGTAGCAGTAAAAGCAAGCAGCACCTAGTACAATTCTTATGTTATATGTTATACAATTCCCTGTGGGTCACACTGCTGCAATGCAGTTTCCCTCTTATATCAACAAACTATAGACTTGAATGAGGCCCATTAGAGTGTATTTAACCATTCCTATATGTAAAAAGACAGTAAGCTATACCACTATCGACAAATGTTTGGGTTATAGGAAATTACCTAATGGTCAGACTGTAATGGTGTCGGTATTCCTTATCTCTGTATATACAATTTAAATCAGCACAAAACCCATAACTGTCCTCCCTATGCCCCCCACATAACCGAGGACCTTTGGCAATATGGCTGGCTCATCGGTGGACCGTTTTTTCTCTGGCATTTTTTAGAAAGCTGATTGGTTGATTCTAAGAATGGTGGCTTGCATGACCCAATCAGCTGGCTGCATCTCTGGCTTCTCTGTAGACTGGGGAGTGCTTCTGCCCCTAGCATCTGAATTGCTGGTCGAGGGAGCGCATTTTCACTACATAGAAGCTGGGGATGCCGCTGGTAAAGGTGAGTTTACTGGCAACCCGCGGGGTTTCACGCAGTGAGGCATCCAATTCGGATGCCCTGGAGCAGGTCAGCAGCATATAACTAGGATGCTGTAGCGATACCGACTGCTAATGACAGCCCTACCCAACATTAGCTGGAGTGAAATCCTCCTGATGAAGCACTGAGGGCAAAATGTGTTGGTGGATTGTGTCATCTGCCATATGTTCAGTTATGTGATTTTTGCACACAAGTTGATATACAGAAGCGTATATATTGTGACTAAAGAGTCAAGATTTCATGAATTTGAAATATGTATCTAGTTAATAATGGTTGAGGAGGCACACATCCGATTAGTGAGGCATGAGGCAATTTAGTAACAAAGTATGTAAGGCTGAAAAAAGACTTTAGTCCATCCAGTTCAGCCTGTTTATTAGTGGTCTAGTAGCCATTGTTGGTAATGTTATTACATGCAAGGAAGGCATCCAGGCCACTTCTGAACTCTTTTAGTGTATTATTTATGACTGCCTTCTTTGGCAGAGATCTCCATAGTCACTGCTCTTACAGTAAAGAATCACCTCCTATGCTGGTGCAAGAATCATCTTTCCTCTAACCTTAGTGGATGCCCCAAAGTTTTACTTACAGCCCTGGCTTTAAATAGATTGTGGGACAGACCTTTGTATTGACCCCGGATATATTTATACATAGTTATTAGATCACCCCTCAGGCATCTCTTTTCCAAACTAAATAAACCTAACTTTGACAATCTTTCAGGTTACTCTAGTTACTCATTCCATTTATAAATTTAGCGTCTCGCCTTTGAACATGTTCAAGTTCTGATATGTCTTTCTTACACACCGGTGCCCAGAACTGTACACAGTATTCCATATGGGGTCTGACCAGTGACTTGTATAGGGGTAAAATTATGCTCTGGTCATGGCCACCTGTGCCCCTCTTGTATGATATTCTGATAGAACTTACTTCCTCATAAAACCTGATGAAGTTTGTCTGGCAGAAGCAATTTCTCATAAATCCATGCTGATAATGAGTAATAAGTTTACCTTCACAGAGATACTTCGCAATGGCATCTCTCAGAAAGCCTTCAAAAAGCTTGGCCACCTATCTTACCGGTCTGTAGATCCCAGGTTCCCCGTTAGACCCCTTTTTGAATATTGGCACTGCATTCACTATGTGCCAATCCTGTGTGTGAAATATTAAAAATAGTGGCTTGTCTGTTATTGTATATTATTCCCTTAATACACAATTCCCTTAATACATAATTCCCTTAATATGCCATCTGGTCCAGAGGATTTGTCAATTTTTATCTGTTCAAGGTGGTGCCGTGCTTCTTCCTTGATCAGACAAGTGACATTTAATAGGTTGTTTGGGTTATTGCTCCGCATTTCACATGGAATTGTTTGTAATTGTATTTATTTATAATTGTGTAATGCTTTCACAGTGCCTTCTTCCTTTAACCCTTTCAGTGGCAAGCACGTAGAATCTACGTGCCTGACTTCCCCCCCTGCTAGTTAAAATTTTTTTTATAAAAAATACTCACCTGACCCCTCGTTGGATCCGGCCGGGTCTCCTCTTTAATTTGGTTCCATCTGATCCTCTGTGGGGGCTCGGGTGGCTCCAGGAGAGCCCCCGGAATAGCGACCCCCCCCCCCGCTTCAGCAGCAGCAGCTGCTAACTGTAAAAAAAAAAAAAATTAAACATGACATTTACTTACCTGTGGCTGCGCTGCCTCCCGACAGGTCTCCTCTTCACTGGGGGGGGGGGGGGGGCCTCCGATCGCCCCCCCCAGGCTCTTCCGTGGCGAGGAGAGGGCAGAAATTGCCCTCCCCCCCCACTTCCTGGATCGGGTCTGTTATCATTGTGATGTCACCAGCAGCCGGCTTCATAATTCTGGCACCCGAGACTCTGAATCAGTCTGCTCGGGTGCTTGGAGGAGAGAGATGGGGAGGGGGAGAGGGCTGGGATCGCCCCCCCCCCCCCAGGCTCTCTCCTCCAAACACCCGAGCAGACTGTCAGCTGTCATCGTAGATCGCCAGGGGACAGAGGATCGGAGGTGAGTAAAGTAAAAAAAAATAAATAAATGTCCTTTTTTTCTTGTGTGTGTCAGTGTGTTTTTTTTTACATTTAACCCCTTGTGAACTGGTAAGGGGTCCATGAGACCCCTTATACCAGTTCACAAGGCTGGGGGCTGGCAAGTCACCTGGTGACTTGCCATTAACCCCTGGCACCCCGATTACCTGCCTCCCCAAAGCCCGGGCCCACATAGGCTATGTGGGCTTGTAGGTTGCAGGGTGAGGGGGCCACAAAAGCTGGCCCCTCCACTCTGTTCCTACAAGCCCCCAACCTATTACCTATACCATTAATATATTTATTTAAAAGCATTGGGCCCAGCACTGACCCCTGTGGTACTGGAGTAACGATGACCCAATCCGAGTATGTACCCCTTGTTTCCCATCAGTAAGCCAATTACTCACCCATATACCCACATTTTCCCCCAGTCCAAGCATTCTCAACTTTTGTACCAGTCTTTTATGTGGCACAGTATCAAATGCTTTAGAAAAGTCAAGATGTATGATATTCTGATCCAGTCAGAACTTACTTCCTCATAAAACCTGATGAAGTTTGTCTGGCAGAAGCGATTTCTCATAAATCCATGCTGATAATGAGTAATACGTTTACCTTCACAGAGATACTTCGCAATGGCATCTCTCAGAAAGCCTTCAAAAAGCTTGGCCACCTATCTTACCGGTCTGTAGATCCCAGGTTCCCCGTTAGACCCCTTTTTGAATATTGGCACTGCATTCACTATGTGCCAATCCTGTGTGTGAAATATTAAAAATAGTGGCTTGTCTGTTATTGTATATTATTCCCTTAATACACAATTTCCTTAATACATAATTCCCTTAATATGCCATCTGGTCCAGAGGATTTGTCTATTTTAATCTGTTCAAGGTGGTGCCGTGCTTCTTCCTTGGTCAGACAAGTGACATTTAATAGGTTGTTTGGGTTATTGCTCCGCATTTCACATGGAATTGTTTGTAATTGTATTTATTTATAATTGTGTAATGCTTTCACAGTGCCTTCTTCCTTTAACCCTTTCAGTGCCAAGCGCGTAGATTCTACGTGCTCGCTTCTACTCCACTTAAGTGGCAAGCACGTAGAATCTACGTGCCTGACTTCCCCCCCGCTAGTTAAAATTTTTTTTATAAAATATACTCACCTGACCCCTCGTTGGATCCGGCCGGGTCTCCTCTTTAATTTGGTTCCATCCGATCCTCTGTGGGGGCTCGGACGGCTCCAGGAGAGCCCCCAGAATAGCGCCCCCCCCCTCCCGCTTCAGCAGCTGCTAACTGTAAAAAAAAAAAAATTAAAAATGACATTTACTTACCTGTGGCCGCGCTGCCTCCCGACAGGTCTCCTCTTCACTGGGGGGGGGGGGGGGGGGGCCTCCGATCGCCCCCCAGGCTCTTCCGTGGCGAGGAGAGGGCAGAGGGCAGAAATCACCCTCCCCCCACTTCCTGGATCGGGTCTGTTATCATTGTGATGTCACCAGCAGCCGGCTTCATAATACTGGCACCCGAGACTCTGAATCAGTCTGCTCGGGTGCTTGAAGGAGAGAGGTGGGGAGGGGGAGAGGGCTGTGATCGCCCCCCCAGGCTCTCTCCTCCAAACACCCGAGCAGACTGTCAGCTGTCATCGTAGATCGCCGGGGGACAGAGGATCGGAGGTGAGTAAAGTAAAAAAAATAAATACATTTCCATTTTTTCTTGTGTGTGTCAGTGTGTTTTTTTTTTACATTTGTGAACTGGTAAGGGGTCCATGAGACCCCTTATACCAGTTCACAAGGCTAGGGGCTGGCAAGTCACCTGGCGACTTGCCATTAACCCCTGGCACCCCTATTACCTGCCTCCCCAAAGCCCGGGGGGGGGGCAGAAGAGCCGGGGCCCACATAGGCTATGTGGGCTTGTAGGTTGCAGGGTGGGGGGGCCACAAGAGCTGGCCCCTCCACTCTGTTCCTACAAGCCCCCATAGCTGGTCCCGACTGGTAATGCTGGGTAAGGGGGACTCCATTTCATTTTTTGGGGATTTTTAAGGGTTTTTAACCCTTAAAATTAAAAAAAAATGGGGTCCCCCCCCCTGGAAGGGGGGACCCTATGTCGTCTTTTTTTTAAATTAACCCCTTATGTTCTGTCGCCCAGCAGCTATAAAAGGCTTCCAGCTGCAGCAGGATAGCAGAAGCCAGATTGATCATCGTGGGATGGATGGGGGGTAAGTATTAAAAAATATATATATTTTTTTTTTTCTGCTTGTTTCTGTGTTTTTTTTTTTACACGTAACCCCTTGTGAACTGGTAAGGGATCCATGAGATCCCTATTCCAGTTCACAAGACTGGGGGCTGGCAAGTCACCTACAGCTAGCGGGTGACTTGCCGTTAACCCCCGGCACCCCAATTACCTGCCTCCCCAAAGCCCGGGGGGGGGCAGAAGAGCCCGGGCCATGGCTATGTGGGCTTGTAGCCTGCAGGGGGGGCACCAAAGCTGGCCCCCTTGCACCCTGTTCTACAAGCCCCCATAGCTGGTCCAGGGCTGGTTATGATGGGTAAGGGGGACCCCATAAGGGGTTTTAACCCTTAAAATTCCCCAAAAAATAGGCCCTATGTCTTTTTTTTTTTTTTTTAATTAACCCCTTATGTTTATAGTGTGGATAGTAGTAGTATTTTATTTGTAAATGTTATAAAGTGCTATTTTCAGTTTGGGGGGTCTCCTGGGCAAGAATGGGGGGGCTACCGATACATATGTGGTACCGTTGTAATTGGGAGAAATTGGGCTTTTACATGCAATATGGTTTTCTCTAATGAAGTAAATGTTTTATTTAAAATAAAGGAGACAATTGTCTAAAAAATATTTATTTTTATGTTTTTTTACACAAAAATATAAAAAAAAACAGCAGAAAAATTGCCAACAAGACATTTCATGTTAAAACCTAAACTTTGCTGCAAAATATATATCTATCATTTTCCTGGAAATTCCGGCAAAAATCATGGTTAAACATGGCGCAGAATGGGAAAAAGTGACCTGTCAACAGAGGGTAACAAAACTTCAAGTAGGCTGGCAATTAAAAGGGTTAATAGTACCTATGCATGTTGGGTATTGTTCTGCTCGGGGGACCTTGCTCTTTCAGATTTAGCTTGTTTTTTCTTGTTTGCATATTTATATTTTAGGAAAACATGTTATTTATTCAGCTTTTTTATTCATTTTTTTAGGGAAAACCTTTGTAACCTAATAATTCTTCGAGGGATTACTTCCAGAAAGTTGAGCCTACTACAATAAGCTGGGTACTCTTAGAAAGCTTAACATGTGTACTTTCAGTGAATATATGGTTTATTGGGGATATTCCAAATGTAAAGGGTTGTTTTGGTTGAAAAATTGCAAGGTGCGCACTTTGTCTGCAGAGCTGAAATTTTCAAAGAAAATTACTGTTATGCGCACGCTTTACTTTGTGGTGTTTGCCAACTCTTCCCTTGACAGTACCTATGCATGTTAGGTATCGTTCTGTTCAGGGCATGTTGCTTTTTGAGATGTTACTTGTTTTTTCTTGTTTGCATATAGTTTTTTTTAGGAAAATGTGGTTTGATTCTTCCTTTTTATTCTTTTTTAGGGAAACTTTGTGCAACCAAAGAATACATTGAGGAATTACATCCAGAAAATTAAGCCCACATGAACAAGCTTGGTACGCCTAGAAGGCTTGAGGTGCGTACTTCCAGAGAATATATAGTTTGTAGGGGGTATTTCAAATGTAAAGGGTTTTTTATCTGGAAAAACTGCAAGGTGCGCATAGAGCAGTTGTATTTTATCTGAAAATCTCCTAAAGCACTGTTTTAGTTTGGGGGAGTCTCCTGGGCAGGAAAGAGTGTCTACCAACACCGCAGTGACCGGGAGAAATTGGGGTTTCGCACGCAATAAAATGTTATTGACAAACGTACATTTTTTATTACAAAAAAACACTACAAATTGCAAAAAATAGATTTCACCAAAAAGTATTGAGAATACACTAAAAAAAGGCCAAACAAGACATTTCATGTTGAAGCCCAGACTTGAAAAAAACTATATTTAATTTTCCTGGGAAATCCCTGGAAATCCTTTCAAAAATCACAGTTGAACATGTGTAGCGCAAAATAGTGAAACATGGTCTGGCAACAGAGGTTGACACAAGCTGCAGGTAGGCTAGCACTTAAAGGGTTAAATGTTTCAATACCCTGTTTTTGTTATTTTTTGCCCTCTTAACCCTTTTGTTTAGCCACATATGTTTACTCTTGTTTTTACCTTTCTTATTCCTGCAAGATATATAATGCATTGCTTATTATGAATTTCTTTAAAAATATCCCATTTGGTGTCTGTGCTTTTGTTTTTAAGGACATTTTCCCAGTTGGTGAGGTTTAGGGCATCTCTTAGCTGGTCAAATTTTGCCTTTCTGAAGTTCTGTGGCTCCTTGATAAGGAATCCTAGTGACAATTAAGTAGAAATTAATAATATTATGATCACTGTTTCCAATGTGTCCGCTGACCTGTACCTGTGTTATTTTGTCTGGTACATTGCTTAGTTTAAAGTCCAAGATGGGGCTCCGCTTAGTTGGCGCATGCACTTGTTGGTAAAGGTAGCCATCTTTAATTATTGATAGAAATCTTTTAGAATTCTGAGATTCACAGCTTTCAGCTTCCCACTGAATATCTGGATAGTTAATAACCCATAATAACTACCTCATTTACATTAGCGTCTATCTATTTTCCTTTGCAGCAGGTTTTCTGTGGATTCTGATATTTTTGGAGGCTTGTAGCAGATCCTGATCAGAAGGTTACTTTTGTTTTTCCTTCCAAGTATTTCTACCCATACACACTTTGTTTGTTCATTACCCTTGCATATATCCTCCCACAGAGTGGGCTGTAGCGAGGATTTTACAAATAAGCAGACCTTGTTGTTTTTACGGTCCCTCCTAAACACACAGTAACTCTCTAAGTTTACTACCCAGCCATAACTTTCATCCAGCCATTTATTTGCATGCGAATGCACACATGAAACTAATCTGAGGCCAAAAGCTACCAAGCAAGTCTTCAGAACAAAGGAAGGCCTCCGAAAATATATAAAAATATGATAGCATTACAAAATCACTTCGAAAAACAATCCTTTTAGAAAAACAAGCCCCCCTCTATAGAGTTCCTTTATGTTAAGTCCACTTAGCATTTACCCACTTTGTATGTTACCCCCTTTCTAAAGCTCTTCGACACTCACTATGCAATCTGTTTTATAGCAATAGACTTTCTTTTCTCTCTATTGGTATTCACACTCTTTCTGGCAAAACAACCAGCAGGGTGTACACAGGTAAATTTAAAATTAATTAGTAGTAGCAACACCCCCACCCAAATTAGCACAAGGTAGTACTGCCAATTATCAGTATCAAACCATACAAAATCAAACACTCAGCAACTGCCTTTTCCCTTTATGTTAAGTCCACTTAGTATTTGCACACTTTGCATTTTACCCATTCACTTTATGCAATCTGTTTTATAGAAATATACTGTCCTTTCTCTCCACCAGTGTTCACATACTTTCTTCAAAGCAACCATAATGTCAGAACAAGTCAAACAGTATATACAATACATTACAGCGCACAATCATGACTCTCCATCATAAGTGTAATAAGAGATAATACTTCAAAAATTACCCCCAATAAGATATGTATGTGCCTGGAGTTTCACGTGGCCAATCACCAGTGATCTGCAGACTGTAATGGCTTGCAACCCTTTAAATTAAACGAGAATTGGCCAATATATTGAAGTTTATAGTTTCACATTATGATTTATCTTCTGAAGCAAGTGGGCGTGGCTCTTGGCTCTGTGATGCTGCATAATAATCAACACAATGCAGAGGATCTGTAAGAGCCTGATATTGTGTTTTTATGTTAATATATATATATATATATATATATATATATATAATAAATGAATATATATATATATATATATATATATATATATATATAATTTAAATTAATATATACTATACACTATAAGCACTTTTTTATTTAACATAAGGCAAACAATAGCCAAAAATGATTGCAATAATATTTTATTATATGCAGTTCTAAACATATCAATGGTGAGGGGAGGGGGTTGCAGCCAAAGAGCTAATAAGATGTAATTGTGATTGAAATGCTAATTGCTATTCATTTGCTCATCAAGGTTGTTGCAGCTGAGCTGACAAACTGGGGTGGAGCTATAGACCACCAGGCAAGGCGTATGATTGGTGGTATATGGCAAAGGAATGCAGGGGGAGTGCCACTACTTCTTGCCTTGCTTATAATTCCAGGAACAGCTGGAGAGGGCAGCCATGAGAAGGTATAAAATCATCTGATCGCCCTTGCTTTCCTGAATGAGGCATATGCACGTGTGGCTATACATAAGGGGTTATATGTTATTAAGTCTGAAGATGCTGGCAATGAAATAGAACTAACTGATGATCATAGCAAAAAATTATAAGTCCTATAATTTTTTCTGAGCTATTTTTACTATTATTCGATTGATTATGTTTGATAGTACTGTAAAGAGTAATGTAGAGAATGACAAAGACCGATGGACTGACCTGCACCTGGACAAGGTTAACCTAGTCCTATACATGTTCCAGATAATTACCCATTAATATGGTTCTTATTTGTGGCTCTTCAGTTCAATTTTGTAGTTGTGGGAGTTATACAGAGGGACTAATTTAAAGTAGCATCCAGCTGGGAGGGCACAGCTCCAGAGTTTTTGGAGGCTGATGTCTTAGCCGAGCTGGCACATCTAAAGGTAAGTAAGGCGAGCTGGCACATCTAAAGGTAAGTAAGGCGATGGGTCCAGATGGAATCCACACCAGAGTTCTAAGGGAACATAGGTTGGTGATTGCAGCCCCTCTGACTGATTTACTTAACCATTCCCTTTCAACTGGTGAGGTTCCAGATGATTGGAGAATGGCCAATGTCGTACCAATCCATAAAAAGGGGAGTAGAGAAGAAGCCAGTAATTACAGGCCAGTTAGTTTAACATCTATAGTGGTCAAATTAATGGAAACACTCTTGAAAAAACAGATAATTTAAAAATTAACGACCTGTTGGACCCAAAACAGCATGGCTTGGTAGGAAAAGTTTGCCTGTTTGCTGATGATACAAAGGTTAGTAATAGGGTGGACACTCATGGAGGTGTCTGCAACATGGAAACTTATTTAGCTTTACTGGATAGATGGATCAAAACTGTGGAAACTAGAGTTTAATGTCTCTAAATGTAAAATTATGCGCTTAGGTAGAAGGAATCCCTGCTCTGAGTACCGTATGGGCAGTACGGTGTTAGCCAGGACCTCGGATGAAAGATATTTAGGGGTACTGATTACTGATAGCTGCAAGATGAGTGGACAGTGTAGCCAGGCAGTGGGAAAAGCAAGCAGGATGCCCGGCTGCATAGCTCGAGGCATCACCAGTAGGAAGAGGGAGGTTTTGATGCCGCTGTATAGAGCCCTGGTGAGGCCACATCTAGAATACTGTGTGCAGTTCTGGAGTTCTGTCAAAAAGACATTATTCAAATAGAATGGGTTCAAAGGCGGGCAACAAAAATGGTAGAAGGACTTACATTTAAAACTTATCAGGAAAGACTTAAATAACTTAATTTGTACAGTCTGGAGGAAAAAAGGGAGAGGGGGGACATGATTGAGACCTTTAAATATGTGAAAAGATTGAATAAGGTTCAGGAGGAAAGTGTTTTTAAGAAGAAGCTTAATGATAGAACAAGGGGACACAACCTGAAGCTAGTCGGGGGGGGGGGGGGGGGAGATCAGGAGCAATGTTAGAAAATATTATTTTACAGAAAGAGTAGTAGATGCTTGGAACAAACTTTCAGCAGAGGTAGTTAAAAATTGTCAGTCAGTGAATTTAAACATGCCTGGGATAAGCACACATCTATCCTAAGATAAAGAGTACATACAGTATACACATAAGGGCAGACTAGATGGAGAGTATGCTCTCCTACTGCCGTCAAACTTCTATGTTTCTAAGTTAATGGGACATGTCTCAAGTACCCAGAATTATAGATGTTTATTAAAGAAGCACTATCACGAAAAATGGGCTAATAATAAAAATTCATATAAATATGCTGGACGGCAGGAGGAGGGGTCACTTATACACCTAGCATCAAGAAATGTCCAGCCAAGCTTGTTTTTTTATTTTAATGGAAGAGGAAATCAGGGGTGACAGGCTTGGTCACCGCTGAAAAATTAAACCTGTCACACCTGGATTTTATTCCAACCATGAGAGAATAAACCACAAGCTTGGCAGGAGTTTTATTCACTTCGGGTGTATAAGTGACCCCTCCTCTCATTAACCATCGTGTTTATATGGAATTTTATTATTACACAATTTTACGATGCACCTTTAATGTCTAACTCATAGAAATGGGATGTAGTCTATTTCCCCCAACAACCAACAACTGGTAAATCCAGTATAGTACCCATTTCAGTAATGCTCTAGTTTGGGTGCCTCTTCCTTTTCTATGGCCATAAATCAAAGTTGGTGTCCTTCTTGTAAAAAGTGGCCACTGGGGAATAAAGGTCAAACTTTCGGATGGCACTTTGATGTTCACTTATCCCCATCCTTACCTCACACATGGTTTTCCCCACATAAATCTTGCCACATGGGCATTTCAATATGTACACCACAGTGGAGGAGCAACAACTCAATGGTGCATTTACCTTCAGAAAGGGGATGATTAAAGTGTGCACCTTTGATTGCTAAATTACACTGCACCGTCCACAGGGGTACATCCCCTGAGGAGGCCATGTTCTAGATAACCGTTTCCCAACCTCTGGTACGTGTAATCCAGGGGGTATTCGGCAAGGTTCAAGGGTGCACCACCAATGGGGTCTGGTATATTATTTTAACAATAAAACATTATTCTTTCTTGCTTGAAAAAGTGCTACAAGGCCCATAACCTATTTATTTTGGTAACATTAGTAATTGATCTCCTACTTGGGGGTACTTGGCGTCAAAAGGTTGAGAACCACTTTTCTAGATAACCACATCCCCATTCAGTCATGGTTAGTAGAGCTTGAGCCCAGTGTATTAGCCCTAATTAGCCTATTATGAAAATCTTAGATTTTTAGTATCTTAGATTGTTAGTATTACAGGGATTATATTTGGTGTTCCCTTTGGAAGATGTTGTAAAAATCTCTTTTTCTCTTTGCTAAATGCCCTCAATATTGTTTCCCCCATTGTGCCCTTGTGAAAGCCTCTGGCCAAGTATTGTACCATTTTTGTCCTCTCACTAAAATGTTTCAATCATCGCTTATAATTCTTCTCAGTCTAATAAACTGACTATATGGCAACCTTTTTTTTAAGATTATTGTGATGAAAACTTTCATACCCGAGGTAGAGGTTATGGTCAGTAATCTTGGGATAAAAGTCTGTAGTTAAGTTGCCATCCTCTAAGGATACTGTGACATTTAAGAAATAGACCTGGCATCCACTGTGTTCTAGAGTGAAGGAAATCATTGGGAGGGCTGTATTAAGTATTTTGGGGAATTCCTTAAGTTCAGTCCCAGGCCTCTCCCATAAAAAACACATCATCTATAAAATGAACCCAAAACAATACAAGATATGAGCACATGATCAGTATACGAAGCTAGCCATAAACAAATTTGCATATACTGGTGCCACATTGGACCCCATGGCCGTCCCCTGGAACTCTAGAAAAAAATATTTTCATACTGAAATTAATTTTCAATTAGTAATTCGGTTAGGGAGCTTCAAGAAGAATTAATTGAAGGCCATAGACTGATCTGCATTCTCCCATGTTGCTCTTATGACTGGTGGATGTATGGATGTATAGAGAGAGCTTACATCCATACTACACAGCATGGCCTAGGCATTCAATTTATTAAGGAAATCCATATCCAATAGGAAATTGTTGCCATTAACTAGATTTACATTATTAGATCCAAGAATGTGGCCACATTGGTAAATAAATAGTGTTTGTGCTGCTACTATCGGTCTTCCTGGAAGTCTCTGAGAATCCTTGTGGAGTTTTGTTAAAAAATAGTCTGTTGTCATAAAGGGTTTACATTTTTTTTTAAATATCTTTTTATTTGAAGACTTGCATAGAATATTTATATCACAAAAAACACAGAGCTAATGAAAAGTTCATTCAATCAGAGCATGAGGCCTCTAGCCACAGCATCCCTCGGTGTATGTATCAATCTTTTGAACACGTGGGCCCACCACCACCAGGTTTATGCTCTTACCAGATGTCCCAGCTTTAATGGCATGAATGAATCAAATATAGTTCCGTCTCCAGTAGCATCCAAATCAGATACAGGCTCCTGCCCAATAACTAGTAGCACCACTTCAGGTCTTCTTTAGAGTTCAAATCAAAGATTCTCATAGATAAGCTCCCACAAACAAGGCATGCAGCATGTAGGGAAGACACAAAATGCGAAGACTAGTGTAATATTGCTAAAAAAACATTTATTACTAAAAAGCAGGAGGGGAAATACTTCCGGGGTCAAATTCCGGATGCCCCGGAAGTATTTCCCCTCCATCTTCCTATTTAAAATTGCGGGAGCTGCGGATTCTTTTATGGCTGATGTTTGCTGCGCCGAGCGGTGAGATCCACTGTTATTGGCCTTGCTGGATATTCTATGCTGGTTTTTATTACACTTTTGTGAGTGCATTTGCCACTGCTTTTTAGTAATAAATGTTTTTTTAGCAATATTACACTAGTCTTCGCATTCCTTGTTTGTGGGAGCTTATCTATAAGAATCTTTGATTTGAACTCTAAAGAAGACCTGAAGTGGTGCTACTAGTTATTGGGCAGGAGCCTGTATCTGATTTGGATGCTACTGGAGATGGAACTATATTTGATTCATTCATGCCATTAAAGCTGGGACATCTGGTAAGAGCATAAACCTGGTGGTGGTGGGCCCACGTGTTCAAAAGATTGATACATACACCGAGGGATGCTGTGGCTAGAGGCCTCATGCTCTGATTGAATGAACTTTTCATTAGCTCTGTGTTTTTTGTGATATATATACTTTTACAGATTGGGAATTCTGCACACGTTGAGCTTCTTAATTACCATTTATAATCCTTTAACCTGTTCTTAGCGCGGTGTCTTACGGACCTAGATTTATAGGCACTGTAAAAAAATTTGCATAGAATATTGTACATTCAGCATTATGTATATAGAGTATAAAGTAATTGTGCTCAGTTAACATCTCAAACCTGCGGAAGTCATTATTTATTACTATGAGTAATGCTCTACCTCCCTCCTCCCTACCCTCTTTTGCCATGTGTGTCCTCCACTAAAACGTCAATTTATATAATGATGAGAAAGAAAGAAAAATGGAGAAGAAAAGCAGAGAAGAAAATCATTATTGGATTGTTTCCCATCAATATTTCGGTATAATACCAAGTTGTGTCTTTAAAGAATTCCAACAAGGCCTCTTTTGTTTGTTGCCCTAATCTGGCAGGTAGGGTTTTATTCTTAGGAATAGTTTTTTACAAAACTTGTAAGTGTGGTGCAATGTGGTGTGATAAAATTTTATAATACTCCCCCATAAGATCATCCAGGCCTGGTGACATTCTCAACTTCAAATTTTTAATTGTTCTAGTGACTCCATCCATAGAAACGGCTGCATTTAAAGTGGACCATAACCCAGCTCGATCGGCCCGGGAATCTATAATACTCCCAGGCCGAACGATTCCCCCCCCCCAGGTCACTCCATTCACTTACCTCATTTCCCGGTCCCATGGAGTGTCTAAGAACTGCGGCCGCATCCCGCTATCCCTCTAGTAGGGGGATTTGTGAATGCCCGGCATTTGTGAATGGCCAGCACGGGCACGCTCCCTGTTAGAGAGAAGCAGAGGATGCGTCTGCTCTTAGACGCGCCGGGAAGAGGTGAGCAGGTCTCGGCGTCCTGGGAGGTTTCACACAGCGGAGTATCCATGATCGGGGTGCCCCCAGGGAAACGACCAAAACCCAGGATAGTCAAAATCCTGGGTTTTGGTCCACTTTAACATGGGGGTTTGGTTGCTTTCAGAAATTGTACTCCTGCTTGCTGATCATCTATCTCTGGTTAGATTTTATTTTAGGTATTCTTGAAAAGGGCCATTTATGTCTCTAGATTTCATTAACATCTTTTTTCATGGGGATGCCACACTGCCTATGGGGAATGCCAGATTGCCTATGGGGGATGGGAGGGGGGAATGCCACACTGCCTATGGGGAATGGGAGGGGGGAATGCCACACTGCCTGTAATGGGGTGTTTTAGCACAATATTTAGCTTAGAATATTTTATTCTTTATTTTCCTCCTCCAAATCCTAGGTGTTTCACAATACATTTTGTAAGTCTCTGTAACTGTTTCAGTTAAATTCCTGTCTCTAAGTGAAAGTATTTATTTTTCCTGCCACGAATTCTATGATGTTACCCCTAAGTACTGCCTTAGAGGTGGACCAAAAAAGATTAGGATCTGTAATATGTTCTATGTTGTCATCTAAGTAGTCTTCCCAATTTGCAATCAAGTTTTTTTTAATTCTTCAGAATAAAAATAGGTGTGAGAGAGCATGCCATTGCACCTGTCGGGTCATTGGTGTTGCTAATTGAATTGACATAGTAATGGGTGCATGATCTGAGATAAGGATGTCATGTATTTTTGTCTCCATGATTTTGTCAAGTGACCTAGAGGTGCTTAGGAATAAATCTATTCTAGAATGTGTATGATGTACCCTTGAATAAAACGTAAAATCCTTTTGTGTCCGGTGTGAGAGTCTCCAGGGATCTATTAAGTTTAAAGTTCAGTCAGTTGTTTAAGGGCTTTATGATCTGCTAGGAAATGTGATGCTATAGGTCATTCATCCACAGATGGATATTGTACAAGGTTGAAGTCTCCCCCTATTAGAATTGATACAGTATCCCAATCTTGCAATTTTTGTAGTCATTCCGTGCTACAACTAACCAATAAATCCGTGGTTAGACTTTGGAGTAGAGGCATTGTGTTTCTCATTCCCCTATGTGGTTCGGTAAGGTCAGGGTGAAAATGAAGACAATGGGGGATGTGGTGATACATTTTCCCCTGGTAGTACCCGGGATGGTTCCTACCCATTGATGAAGATGGTGTGTAATGGTGGTTGTTTTTATTAGATCTTCCCGGCATTGTTAGCTGGATAAAAGTAGGGTAATTAATTCACTCACGGATTTATTGGTTAGTTGTAGCACGGATTGATATCCTTGTGCGGTCGCCTCTCTATGAGTGTGGCACTCGACTTCATGTAAGTCGGTGCGCGCGCGTGGAGTGGCGGGCGCACATGGGGGGTTTTTGTTCACATGGGTGGTTTTGGTGTGGGTATAGTTATGCAGTTTTTGTTGCATAGGGTCATTGGGCGGTCACATGTGGTAATACATAAATTTTTGCACACGATGTTTACACATATTTTTATTTTTTTCACTTTTTTACACAGTAATAAATTGTGTTATTTTTCATATAGGTTTTTTGCACCTTATCCCCGTCAATGCTGGCGTGGACCTACAGTTGACACTGAGTTGGAAGACCTCTGCACCAATGGGTTCCGAAGTTCAGAAGAAACCCCCGGTTGTGCTCCCTCTTTCCAGGACATACTGAATTCTCAGGGGAACTAATTACATCTCACCATTTAAAGAAGAATATAGAAGATCTCATCTAAGAAGCACTTATAAGTCCTTATCCATACTCATGTTAGATCTGATTGTGTATGGCAGTTTGCGCTTATGTCTGAAATATACCAAATCAGTCCGTGTAATTTAACAATATTGAATAGCGCCAGGAGAACAGCCTGTAGGGCATGTTCTCCTGTGTGGCTTCTCCCCCTTTCCCCCCCCCCTTCCCCCCCCCCCCCTTTTCCCCCTTCCCCCCCCCCCCTTTTCCCCCTTCCCCCTCCCCCTCTCTTTCCCCCCCCCCCCCCCCCCCTTTTTCCTTTTGGTACGGGCGGTGTCCAATTGAGTATCTTAATATTAGTCAATAGGGAATAATTTTATACAGTCAGGCTCACTCAGGCCGAGTTTGTTAGCGAATATAAAGGCTATCCTTTAATAAATTTACTTATATTTGTGAGACGTTTTCAGATACTGACATGGATCTAGATAGTTTGCCCCTACTTTACTTGAATATGGTTATTGATTTCAAGTGGATACAGGGTTTGCGCCCACTGTGAGGGGCGCCCTGTGCGCCTTTTCACGCGTGTTTTACATTAAATGTTGCATATAAAAGACCATACTCAAGAAACGTTACATTGCCATTGCTTGATGAGAGAGACAGTGGATTAGTCAGAGGGACAATTTTTGGTAGAGTAGGTCTACTTGGATTCAGGTTGACCAAATTCATTTTGAATAACTCTTAGATATAGTATTCAATTAGTGATGGTACATGGATCCAGATGATTTGTCATTTCTTTCTTGAGCATGGATGTAAGGTTACAGTGGCTATATGGCTTGCGCCCCTAGGTGCAGGGCGCCCCGTGCGCCCTCTCGCGCGCGCTGACACCCGAACTGAGTGTAGAATTCGCCTCGCTTGGTCGGGTGTGGGTTCCTGCGGGATGGATGGACGGGGCAACCGCCCTGGCGGGTGGCATATGGTGACACTTTGTGTTTGTTTGTCATATCAGCTAAAGTATTCAAATCGGCTCTATGTTTGATTATTTTGGCGATCTGTGTGTCTGGGGTAGATTCGGGCTCGCTATACTATAGGCCCGCCCCCCACCTGTAATGCCTGACAACGATTCGCCAGGAGACCAGTCATTCTTAGCTGAGACTTCCGGTGGAGCTGATGTCACTTCCGCTGCGCCGGATGGTGCTGGGACGCAAATGCGTTCCAACAGCACCTGTTAGATGGCGCGAACTGCGTACTCATACACCATGCTCAGGTATTTAAACTTTGGTTGTATAGTTATTCATTCTCACCCAGCGAAGCGGCACGGGCGGCCGCGTTCGAAGGTGCCCCTGCTGTTGGACCCCCACTCCTTACTTTACGTGACTTACCCTGTTGCCTGGCTAAGTATTTCACCCTGCCCCCTCCCCCCTTTTTTCATGCCTTGATTGTGTGGGTTTATATTTTTGTGATATATATCTGCAAATGACTTTTTGTGTTCATGATCAGTGTTATTGATTTATTAGAATTTTAGCACTGGTTGAGGCACTGTTTACAGGCCCTGAGACATTGCTTCAAACACTGTATTTTGGTTAGCACTGTTTATTTGTTATTGTCTATATCACATAATTATTATTGTGTCTACACATGTATGTTTATTTGTTCACGTTGTTTACAGGGTATTGCCTATATAGGAATTAGTATTGGTTAGTTCAATTGTTGGTTATCAGGTTGCTATGTTTTATATGCACTGTCACTTTAATATAACTTATTAGTGTTCTGGAGGCCTTTCCTCCTTCCTTTTATATAGAGAATTTTTTCTTTTTCTTTTTCCCTCATTTTGGGGTAGGTGAGGTGGGTTTTTTGTGCCGGCACAAAATTTAAATTGTTTTTTTGGGGTTTTGTAAACACGTATTTATCATTTAGGAGTTACCCAGATATTTCGGCTGTGTAGGCAGCACTGGATGTATTTTGGGGATACACAGTAATTTTAATGTGTTTGTATTTTGTCCTGTGTGTTATGTCATTGTTTGGATTCATGTGTTTCTTAATAAATGATAATTAATTTGATTGGTGCTCCTACTACTTGGGTTTCTGGGCTTTGTCCCATGAGCCTATTTTTCTTGTTGGCATATTTAATTTTGGTAGTGAAGCACAGTATTGTAAATTACGGGCGGTGCACCACTTTGTTACATATAAACTGGACCTTCAGCATCATTTAATAAAAAGCCCAAACCCTTAAAAAACCAATCCCCAACATCTAAAATTAATATATTTTAAGTTTTTAGTCACCTTTTATTCTTTCTTCTGCTGGGATGTTTAAAGGGGCAGTATACGTACTAGGTGCAGGTAGGATGATTTTTAATTTGGGCAATCGTACAATGTACAGGGTGGGGGAAGCTTTCAAGATAGACTCTTCTTCAGGGTGAAGGTCCGGTTTAAGTATCTGCCTGCTGGAACAGCCCCCATGGATTGTACTGAACAAAGCAGAGGTTTAGTTCTGCCTTAGGATCAGGTCAGGATCACCACCCCCTTTTTTTTTCTTTTTAACAAAATGAGGCATCGTAGCAGACTGTATAGAACTTATTACGAAAAAGGGTTGTTGCCAATGGGTTTCCTGTAAAAGCACAATATGTGGCTTTTATTATTGTGAGTGGTTTAGTACCTTCTTTCTTTTTATGGTTGTGTTTAATATAATTATGGTTGGATTGGTCATCAGCTGTGGGTTCTGTTCTTTGAAGGAAATGTATTTTTGTTTCTTTTTGTTGGGGGTCGCTTCCCCAGCAAGCGGATTGCCCCTCCAATGAACCTTGAAATCGAGAAACATACATGGCAACCCCTATTTCCCCTTCCCCTGCTCCCCTCTATGTCCCCCCCCATCATGTTGAAATAACCATAACAATAAGCTTCAGTATAACAATCAACTAGAATAGAACTTTTATGCAAACACTACAATAATAAACATTCAAAACGTTTCTCCTCATCTTTAAGTTATATGCGGGAAAAAAAACACAAGTGTAATTGGTTAGACCTATAACTCTCTTCCTTACTTCCACCAAATTGCATAGGCTTCCATCCTTAGATATCAGGTTACCTGCATATTGGGGATAAAAAGATAGACACCACAAAATTTGCTTAGTAGGTCGGGCAGCCCAGGTGATTTGGGTGAATGAGAGGCCCTGGGTGATGTGTTAAAGACGCTAGTCTGGATCCTCAAAAGATGAGGGTTTTACGCTCATATTTGCAGGATATGCCAGGGTGAAGCGGATGTGTTTCTCGGTTAGCAGCGTGCACGTTGGTGAAAATGCTTTGCGCTTCTTTGTAAGTTCTGCAGAAATATCTTGGAAAATGAGCACAACGTTATTGTTGAAGTGGATGTCCCTCTTTTTCCTAAAAGCTTCCAGTATCTTTTGCTTGTCACAGAAGTGACAGGACTTTAAAAATTACTGGCCTTGGTCTAGAATTATCTTCTTTTCTTTCAATTCCCAATCTGTGGGCCCTACAGCTGCCATGTGCCCATCCAGGCCTAGGGCTTCTGGTAGCCATGTAGATGTTAGATGCAATAGGTCAGTTTGTTTAACTGATTCTGAAATGCCTATCAGCCGAAGTACGACGGCTCCTATTTTCCAGATCTTCCATTTTACTGTCAACTGTTGAAAATGAGCATCATGGGCAGCAGCTGTGGTTTGAACTAATTGAAGTGCGTCCTCCAGATCCCCAGTCGTTCCAGTTCAAGGATCTGTTTGTTATGTTTAGGTATCTGTGAAGTACAAAAAGGTAAAAAAAAAAAAGGCTTGTTTGGTTACATTTTTTAAAAATAATTTTGTGGCATAAGAATCGATGAGATTTTTAGGTCCAAGGATTTAGTTGAGGTTGGGGAAGATAAGGTGTCTGAATCTGCTGCAGGCTGGGATCTTGATGGTTTAGGTTTAGGCACAGCTGTAGTATCCATGTATTTCTCCATTGTGAGCATATAAAGCGTGCAAGCTGCAAATAGGGCTTATTCTTTGTTGAGGTGCTCCACCTACTGGTTAATTATAGTGTCTACATACCTTGTTCCTCTCAAGCTTGCATAGTTCCTGGGTGTCTCAACTTTACTGCTGTGTTTAGCAAACAATGGTTAATAACATGGAGGCAGATAATCCAGTATTGTTATATGTATATTGCAAATGGCCAGGTTAAATTGTAAGAGTGAATGGAGGGGGGGCGTGGCTATGTAACGGTGCTGGTAGGACGTGTGGCACGAGGGCTCCTGATATACATCCTTAAAAACCCCAGGAATTTCATCTAAGTGCAGATTTCAGTGGAGGGAGACCCCCCACGATAACACCAGGAGTGCCCGACAGAAGATCCTGCTGCGGTCTGCGACCATCCACGTGTCTCGTCCTGGCTCCATCTCCGGAGTGTGGGTGAGGAGAGAGGGTCTGGGCTTGGCTGCGGATCCTGGAGTTGGACTCCGCTGCTCTCCGGGGAGGGGGCTCAGTCGGGCTGCGGCTGCCCTGCTTGTTTCCTGTACAGGGGTGAGAGGGACCCGCTGAGGACTTGCTTCGTTCTCCCCCCCCGCTGTGATCGCGCTCCCGGGTCTGCATAGCTGGCTTCCTTCGCGGGGGTCGGCTGCTTCTGCCTGTTCGGCGCGGGGGGTGAGGACGGCGCCGGCTGACAGTTCGGCTGCATGCGCTGACCGCTCCTCCCTGGCTGGCGGTGGCGGCGGATACACATGGGGGCTCCGGGCGCCGGCTCACGCTGTGGCTCTCCAACGGTGCACTCCATTAGTGCCCTTCATTAGCTCCCTCCAGCAGTGCCCTCCTTAGCTCCCTCCAGCAGTGCCCTCCACTAGCTCCCCCCAGAAGAGCCCCCCATTAGCTCCCTCCAGCAGTGCCCTCCCCTAGCTCCCCCCAGAAGTGCCCCCCATTAGCTCCCTCCAGCAGTGCCCTCCATTAGCTCCCCCCAGAAGTGCCCCCCATTAGCTCCCTCCAGCAGTGCCCTCCATTAGCTCCCTCCAGAAGTGCCCTCCATTAGCTCCCTCCAGCAGTGCCCTCCATTAGCTCCCTCCAGAAGTGCCCTCCATCAGCTCCCTCCAGCAGCACCCTCCATTAGCTCCCTCCAGAAGTGCCCTTTATTAGCTCCCTCCAGCGGTGCCCTCCATTAGCTCCCTCCAGCAGTGCCCTCCATTAGCTCCCTCTAGCAGTGCCCCCCATTAGCACCCTCTAGCAGTGCCCCCCATTAGCACCCTCCAGCAGTGCCCTCCATTAGCTCCCTCCAGCAGTACCCTCCATCAGCTCCCTCCGGCGGTGCCCGTCGCCAGCTCCCTCCGGCGGTGCCCTCCATCGGCTCCCTCCGGCGGTGCCCTCCATCGGCTCCCTCCGGCGGTGCCCTCCATCGGCTCCCTCCGGCGGTGCCCTCCATCGGCTCCCTCCGGCGGTGCCCTCCATCGGCTCCCTCCGGCGGTGCCCTCCATCGGCTCCCTCCGGCGGGGCCCTCCATCGGCTCCCTCCGGCGGTGCCCTCCATCGGCTCCCTCCGGCGGTGCCCTCCATCGGCTCCCTCCGGCGGTGCCCTCCATCGGCTCCCTCCGGCGGTGCCCTCCATCGGCTCCCTCCGGCGGTGCCCTCCATCGGCTCCCTCCGGCGGTGCCCTCCATCGGCTCCCTCCGGCGGTGCCCTCCATCGGCTCCCTCCGGCGGTGCCCTCCATCGGCTCCCTCCGGCGGTGCCCTCCATCGGCTCCCTCCGGCGGTGCCCTCCATCGGCTCCCTCCGGCGGTGCCCTCCATCGGCTCCCTCCGGCGGTGCCCTCCATCGGCTCCCTCCGGCGGTGCCCTCCATCGGCTCCCTCCGGCGGTGCCCTCCATCGGTTCCCTCCAGCGGTGCCCTCCATCGGCTCTCTCCAGCGGTGCCCTCCATCGGCTCCCTCCAGCGGTGCCCTCCATCGGCTCCCTCCAGCGGTGCCCTCCATCGGCTCCCTCCAGCGGTGCCCTCCATCGGCTCTCTCCAGCGGTGCCCTCCATCGGCTCTCTCCAGCGGTGCCCTCCATCGGCTCCCGCCAGCGGTGCCCTCCATCAGCTCTCGCCAGCGGTGCCCTCCATCAGCTCCCTCCAGCGTTGCCCTCCGTCAGCTCCCTCCAGCGGTGCCCTCCGTCGGCTCCCTCCAGCGGTGCCCTCCGTCGGCTCCCTCCAGCGGTGCCCTCCATCACCTCCCTCCAGCGGTGCCCTCCATCAGCTCTCTCCAGCGGTGCCCTCCATCAGCTCTCTCCAGCGCTACACTCCATCGGCTCCCTCCAGCGGTGCCCTCCATCGGCTCCCGCCAGCGGTGCCCTCCATCGGCTCCCGCCAGCGGTGCCCTCCATCGGCTCCCTCCAGCGGTGCCCTCCATCGGCTCCCTCCAGCGGTGCCCTCCATCGGCTTCCTCCAGAGGTGCCCTCCATCAGCACCCTCCAGAGGTGCCCTCCATCAGCTCCCTCCAGCAGGTGCCCTCCATCGGCTCTCTCCAGCGGTGCCCTCCAGCGGTGCCCTCCATCAGCTCTCTCCAGCCCCATTGACCTACCGCATACAACCCAGTGCTCGGGAGGCATTACAAGTGACTGTCCTTAACCCACCGCCACTACATGAAAGGCAATAAAAAAAGGCGCACTGTGGTACTACACTGTGGCACTCAGACCATGGCTGATACACCTGATGAGCACGCAGCCTCGCCTACTTCTATTCCTGATAATGCTGCGATAATGGCGGCAATCAACAACTGCCAAAGTGTCCTAACAGCGAAGTTTGACAACTTGCAAGAACAACTTAACTATTTCAAGCATGATCTAGACAAGATAAGGGACAGAGCGTCCGAGTCGGAGAGGCGGATCGGTGAGACGGAAGATGGTCTGTCATTGTTGCCTCAGCGGTTCAATCTCTGTAGCGGCAGGTGAAGCTCCTCACGGACCGAGCGGAAGACGCAGAAAATCGAAACCGCCGTAATAATATACGAATACTAGGGATACCAGAGAGGGCGGAGGGGGACGCCCCAGAAAACTTTGCTGAGGGTCTCATCCGTGGGGTTCTAGCACCAGAGGGCCTCTCACCATTCTTCGCGGTGGAGAGGGCGCACCGGATCCTGTTTAGGCCCCCGCCGCCCGGGGCCCCCCCGCGCCCTTTTATCCTGAAGCTATTGAACTTTAGAGACCGGGACACAGTTTTGGCAACCGCCAGGAGGCAACGAGATATCCTGTATAACGGATCGCGCTTGTCTTTCTTCCCGGACTTGTCCCTGAAGTGCAGAGGCAGCGCCGCTCCTTTAATGACATGAGAGCACGCCTCAGGCAGAAGAAACTTAAATACGCGATGCTATTTCCCGCTAAGCTGCGAGTACAGGACGGGGAGACGGCAAGATTCTTCCTTAAAGCAGAGGATGCAAGCGCCTGGATTGACTGACGGGGGGCTGTGGGTGCCCTGCCGTACATCATTTGTGGCCTGATGGGGCTGGGACTCTGGGGGGGGACTTCGGCCTGAGGGAACCTTCCTCCTTCCCCCACTTGTTTCTGCAAGAGACTGTGGGTTCTCTCTTTCTTCCCCTCCTCTCTCAGTTCCCCTTGGTCCGGGGATGGTTGTACTCCCTGGGGTGTATATATCCTATACATCCCCCTTGAAGTGCCCACATTCAGTGAACAAGTCTTGTTGGTAACACTACGGACAACCAGTGTTTAAGTTAGGTTAATTGTTGGTTTAAGGGAATAAGCTCGCCACAGTTGGGTTAGGTAGAGCAGGGTGGGAGTAGGTACTGTTTTGAGGCTAAGTTAATTGTTGATGTTTATTCATATATGAGGTTTGGGTGTGTAGATTGTTGGTATGAGTGTGATGGAGTGAATGGTGTGACCTGCTGCTCTAAAGCTCTGAGGGGGATGGTGGACCACTGGGGCCCTGGGCGTTTACCTGGCATATACGAGTTTCAGACTAAATTGGTATGGAGTGTAAAGTGATCTCGTGGAATGTGCGCGGCCTCAATGACAAGATAAAGAGATCCTCAGTTCTACAATTTTTGAAAAACCATAGGCCTGATATTATGATTCTGCAGGAGACCCACCTACTAGGGCGGAAGTCAATGTCAATCAAAAGGCCATGGATCGCACATTTATTCCACTCCCACTACTCTAGTTATGCCAGGGGCGTTTCGGTGCTAGTGGCCAAACATCTGCCCTTTGCTCTTATTTCAGTACACTCGGACTTTAAGGGCCGGTTTGTTATTATACACGCGAAAATATATGATGTTAAGATTCTAATAGTGGGGTTGTATATCCCGCCTCCCTTTGACATTGGGGTCCTCCGAGAGATTATGGATAAAGTGGCTACCCTCCCACCAGATCCCCTATTGCTGATGGCGGCCCTGGGCCTAACTGAAATATGGAGGTGGAAACATCCCACGGAGAGGGCTTTTTCCTGCCACTCGATCCCTCATAAGTCCCTTTCACGCATAGACATGGCCTTTGGGTCTAAATGCCTGCTGGCCAGAGTGGGGGCCTGTGAATGCCTACCGCGGGGTATCTCGGACCACTCACCGTTAATGGTGACAGTCCACATGTCTGGGAACCGGGGGGGCCTGAGGCCTTGGACATTGAACCCCCTTTGGAGGATGAGGAGGTCTATGGGTCAATGGTTAATGAACAGGGAGGATACTGGCAGTGCAACGGAGAGGAGACCTCGATTAACACACGATGGGATGCTTTCAAGGCGGTGGTTAGAGGCAGTGCCATCAGTGCCATAAAAGGGGCCAGAGTAAAGAGGGGGAGGACCATCCGTGAGCTGGAAGAGAAAATAGCCAGAGCGGAAGAGAGATTTGTGGAGACAACTAGCCCCTCAGATCATGATTTACTTAATGCCCTACAGAGGGAGTATAATCTAGCACTAACAGAATCCACTAGAAAGAGCTTATTATGTAAACAGCAATCAATCTTTGAGAAGGGGGATAAAAATGGGAGGACCTTGGCATACCTCTCCAGAGCAGAAAGTCCACAAACGCTGGCTGCGGGTATCACCAATCAGACCCAATTTATCACAGACTTGGAGGTAATTTCTAGACAATTCTTTGCCTATTACAGCTATCTGTATTCCTCTAAAGTCAGTTACGATCTGGATGAGCTGGATTCTTATCTTGCTCCTATAGCTCTCCCTTCTCTGTCGGAGTCAGATAGGGAAATGTTAGATAGCCCAATAACCTGCGATGAAGTGGTGAGAGCAATAGCCCTAATGTCTAACCGGAAGGCCCCTGGGCCAGATGGACTTCCCTCCGAGTGGTACAAGAAAAATAGTGAAACCATAGTGCCAAGGCTGCTGGAGGTCTTCTTGGGGGCCCTGCAATCAGAGCATCTTCCTGAAACCTTTGCACAGGCGACTATCATCCTTATTTATAAAGATGGTAAACCCCCGGATGCCTGCAGCTCCTATAGGCCGATTTCTCTATTGAATCAGGATGCCAAAGTTCTCGCCAAAATATTGGCACTCCGCTTGAGTAAGGTAATACTCTCCCTCATTGGAAATGATCAGTCAGGCTTCATGCCAGGCCGGACAACGAGCATTAACCTAAGACGGTTGTTTGGCAATCTGCAAATTGGGCATGACAATGCCGGGAGTAGAGTGGTGGTCTCTCTCGATAATGAGAAGGCCTTCGACTCTGTTGAGTGGCGCTATTTGTGGGCAGTGTTAATTAAATTTGGCCTCCCCCCAACATATGTCAAATATGTCCAATTGCTCTATCAGAATCCCAGGGCGAGGGTCAGGGTTTACGGAGTTGTAACGGATGAGTTGGCGTTGGGTCGGGGTACACGACAGGGATGCCCACTCTCCCCGCTGCTGTTTGCACTGGCCATTGAACCCTTGGCGTCAATGATCCGAGACTCCGCCGAGATTCGGGGTGGAGACTGGGACAAGTGGTCGAGAAGTTCTCCATGTATGCGGACGATACTTTGGTCTACTTGGCGGATGCTGAGGGCTCTCTTGAGGCGCTATTGGAGTTAGTAACAAAATTTGGTTTATTCTCAGGCCTTAAAGTCAACTGGGAGAAGTCCAGCTTATATGTGGTGGATGAGCCGGGGGGAACCCGAGTCTCCCCGGTCTCTTCGCTTCGGAGAGTGGACAACTTTAAATACTTGGGAATTGTCATGCATGCGGACCCCTCTAAATTTATTGAACTTAACACCTGCCCGGTGGTAGGCGCCCTCAAGAGAAAAGTGACCCAGTGGACGACTCTCCCTTTATCGGTCATTGGTCGCATTAACATAATTAAAATGATTTTTCTCCCTAAGTTTCTATATATGTACCAAGCATCGCCTGTGCTGCCTGTCTCACACTTTCGACTTTTAGACTCAGGAACAGGACCATCCTAAAAGCCCCATTGGGATGGGTGGCTTGGCCGCACCGCAAATGATGCTGTATTTTTATGCCGCACAGTTGGTATACACTACGTGGTGGATGAACCCCCCTGTTGGTAACCCGGTGGTGGCTCTTGAGTCCTCTCTGTTGGGCCCAACACTCCCTTTGCAGAGCCTGGTGTATAGGGGAACAAAGGGTCTCCCGCGCGCCACTACATGTATGAGAACAACGCTATATGTGTGGCAGAAGGTACAGGCTATGAGGAATCCCCCCCGATCCCCTTCTGAATGGTCTCCCAATACCCCTCTCTGGGATAACCCTAATTTGCCAGAATTGAAGGCCCTTCCTGACACAATTTTCTGGAAAAGGCGGGGAATAATCTCACTAGCGCAGCTATTTACTGGAGGGACGCGTTCGCACTGTCGCCCTGAGATCCCAGATCCTTATAGTGGGATTGCAGCTGGTGGAATCACCAATTGAATCCCTGATAAGATCTGCAGGCATAAGCAAGCCCACCTCTACGTTGTATAATGCCCTTATTATAAGCCAACCATCCCCTTTGGAAAAAGCACAGAGGAAATGGGAAGAATTGATCCTCTGTTATAGATGCTAGAGATAGGCTGATCCAGGCCAAATGGCTCCATCAAGTGTATCTGACCCCAGTTAGGTTGAAAAGGATGGGCCTGGCAGAAACAGACCTTTGCCCTAGGTGCAGCACCGGTATTGGTTCTTTGCGGCATATGATCTGGGAATGTCCGATTATCTCTGCTTTTTGGGATGGGGTATCCAACTTTATCTCGATTTCCATGGGCCTCCCGGTGAGGAAGTCAGCGCCCCTCTGTCTATTAAGTATAGTAGAACCCATGTTAGATGATGGTCCGCAAAAATCCTGTTACGACTACTAATGTTTTATGCGAGGAAGTGCCTTCTTTTACATTGGAAGCATCCAAACAAGCCGAGCCTTCCAGGTTGGAAGAGCTTGATAAACGATAAACTGATTCTGTATAAGCTGACCTACCAGGCCAGGGGATGCCCGGACAAGTTTGAGCGAGTTTGGGGAGCGTGGCTTAATGCCTCCAACTCCACTAGTGGCTAGGGATTACCGGTGGTTCACCCACCAGGGCTATAATTTATCCTTCATAAGCTGAGCTCAATTTAAGCAGGTGAGAATGAGAGTGAATGTGGTGTGAATATGCTGGTGTATATGTGTGGTTGTTGTGGCGGTTACAAATGTAGTTGCAATGTAGTGTAATAGTGGTAATATTGCATTGGTAATTGTATTGTTTTGTTGTATACTTTGAAAGCATAAAATAAAACTTAAAAAAAAAAAAAAAGAGTGAATGGAGACTGAAAGCAAGACTTCTCTGGAGACAGCGTTCTATGGACAAAGCTGTTCCCTGAGTAGCACTGGGAGACACAATCTTATAACAGAACAGAAGCATTTTCCTGCTGTTTCTACACTGCACTTATGCCCCCCACAGCCCAGAAGGAATATAGTTAAGTCTTTGATATACCGGTTATATGGTGCACAGTTCTGTCCCTTGCACTCTAAGCCTTTTTGCTTTAAAACCTGGCAGGGGAGTCTCTCCTCATCCTGCAGTTTGTTTGCTCCACTCCTTCCAGGGGCCATCTTGTGGATCAAGAGCAACCTGTGTCAGGGCAGCTCACCAGAGCTCTCACACAGTGTCTCCCTCCCCATGTGCTGCTTCTCCTCCAGTTGCCACTGCTTGGCTCCAGTCCTCCTCACTGCTCTGGCCGAGATGTCACCCCCGTGGCGGTCTGCCATCAGCTAGCTCCGCCTTCCAGAAGTCAGAGTTTACATTTTTTGTCTATTAACCCTATTGTTGCTGCCTCCACCAGAATGCCGTCTATTTCTCTAAATTTCTTTCAATGGATCTCCAGCTAACTGTTGGTAAACGGAGGGGTCATTAAGTTGTTGCACAACCATGCCATGGTAATAGTCGTGATCCTGGATGACAGTGGCTCGATCCTTGTCAGTAGGTTTGATCACTGAGATTTAAGTGCTAGCTGCTCCTCATTTCAATTAGAATGACCCTGTCTTTCTTTGGTAGGAAACCACTGTGTGTTTGCTAAGTGGTCAACAGGTAGATAAATTGGTCCCAGACTGAAACAGTAGAGCCCTGGTTGATGTCATAATAGTTTCAGATATGAAACCCAATGCCTTACGACTTATGGAGCAATATGTGTTTCAATATTGTCACTGTATATATGGAAATATAGGCCAAGCCTTTATTGAGTACGTGTTCCTCAATAGGGGTCAATGTCTGTTGATATAGATCAACGGCTAGGGACGTGCTTGTGTCTGACAAATGGGGTCATATTAATGGGTAGTTCTGGATCATGTACAGGAATACAAATAAAGACTTATAGGCACCGACTCTTCCTGGCAGAATGGGCCCTAGTTGTCTTAAAGATCCCCCATCCTTATTGACAGAGGCCAGGTTAACCTTGTCCATGTGCAGGTTTGTCCATCAGTCTTTATGCATTCTCTACATTACTCACACTACTTACTTACATTACTGTACTATCAAAACCAAATAATTAGTGCCACTTTAGGACCACTCAGAACAATTATAGGGCTGACTATTTATTGCTATGCTCATCAGTTCGTCCAATTGTATTATCAGCATCTTCATATTTAATTATATATATGTTATATTTGCAATTACGATGGAAAATTACTGTTGTGTTCTCTCTTTTCGGTGTATTCAAAATGGCGTGTAAAATCCCCCAGCATGAAGATGCAACTATCAACCAAGAGTTCTGCCCTTCCACTGCAACTTCCAATTTCCTTTTTGAATTGGCACTTGACCATGTCAGATTTCAATAGTTTTTTTTTTTAGCACCTGTGGTGTTTTCAGGACTTGATGCACTGTGTGCCTGCACCGCCATCTGGCTAGTTGCCGCTCACATCAGAGAGGTAATTTAGGTAATGCAGGATATCGGAAAGGCCTGTAAGCTATGAATCATCGGCAGCTCAATAGCAATCACCCCACCATAGCACATACAAACTTACTAGGGGTAATTTCTGATTTATCAATTCTCATTATACTTACGATAGGGTGTCATGATTGTTCTCATGTATGGATACAACTGCAGAATGATATGACTTGTTCTGACATTATGGTTGTGTATATAAACAGTAATTGTGAATCTTGTACACTGGGTACAGTGGAACAAAACCTGGTGTTTTTTCACTGCCCCGAGGGCATCCCAATTTGTGACCCCCCCCCAGATCGCCCAGTAAAGCTCATCTTTACCCGATCCTATGCTGCATGTGCTGGCCCTCATCCAAATAGTCTGGCAAGGGAGCCAGGAAGGTGAGTTGTGCTGCATCCTGGGGGGTTTCACACAGCGGAGTATTCCAATTTGGGGTGCCCCAGAGAAAGG
Source organism: Gastrophryne carolinensis (assembly GCA_027917425.1). NCBI lineage: Eukaryota > Metazoa > Chordata > Amphibia > Anura > Microhylidae > Gastrophryne > Gastrophryne carolinensis. The sequence goes on along the minus strand of CM051234.1, from coordinate 387,519,704 downwards.
CAAGCTGTCAGGCCTGAAATCCTAGGTTCCAGGGGTGGCTGCATTAACAAGTATATACAGAGAGAGGGTACCGTAAAGACTTTGTAAATTAGACCTCTTTGACTGCTCTCACAATAACAGTCTGACCGGAGGTATTTTCCTATATCCCATGCATCTTTATTTAAGCTAGCAATATATTATCCGCTGTTTAAGCTAGCTGTATAGCTAACTGTCTTTTTACACCTAGGAATAGTGAAAAACACTTAAATTGGCCTTATTCAAATATAATGACTTGATCTGCTTTGTATTTTTATTTGTTAGATGCACTAAAAATCTATTTGTATAGAAGATGTTGATGAAATTCTTTTCAATATAGCTTCGCAAATGTCTGAATTACATGCGAAAGTGCCCAGGATGGCCAAGTTTTTTGGCACCATTATTAACTTTTTGAAGCATGTCGGATCAATGAGCTCTATCCCCCTGTAGCAATACTGTAGGCTGTGTTATAGCAAGCAACTCACTTGCCAGTGTCAGATTGCCCTGCATTGTTCACAGACTCTCAAAGTTACATTGTTGAAACTGTGCCTTTAGCTTTTTTCCCGAATTGGTGCTTTGGTCCCTCACACTGTGTAGAATGCCACACTATACTCCTCTATGTTACTGAGACAAGACCCATCTTATAAGCATTAGTTCTAGCCTTGAGAACATCATGGATGGTTTTGTCCACCCACATTTTCTGTTTTGTCATCTACCTGTTTCTTGATAAATGCTAACACTGGTTCCTGGAGTATATTGATATACTCTGAGCTGTTCTTACTCTATTGATTGGTCTGTCCAGCAAGCGAGACTGGCTAGGCCACTTCAGAGCCCTGAAATGCTTCTTACGAAGCCACACCCTTGTTGCTGTGACTGTGTGTTTCAGTTCTTAGTCATGCTGGAAGACCCAGTCGACCCAACTTTAAAGATCTTACTAAGTGAAGGAGGTTAATGGCCAAAATCTCAGGATATATGGCCCCATCCATCCTCCCTTCAATATGGTGCAGTCATCCTTTCCCTTTTATAAGCAAAAAAGCATCCCCAACGGTTATATTCATCCTTCTTCCTCCAAACACTGCAAGTGGAGTTGAACTTCAAATGGGCCTGGACATGTGCTGGCCTGAGCAAGGGGACCTTGCATGCCCTCCAGTATATAATCCATGATGGTGTAGTGCGGTAAGCTTTGAGACTGTGGTCCCAGCTCTCTTTAGGTCATTGACCAGATCCTCCCGTGTAGTGCTGGGCTGGATTCTGACCTTTTTTATAATCATCCTTACCCCACGAACCAAAATCTTGCATGGCGGCCCAGACAGAGAAAGGCAACAAACAAAGTTGCAAACACTTATTTAATGTGATCAAATGCAAATCATTTATTTAAAAACCATACAACTTGATGTGATCCATGATCAAAATGAAAGACCTCTTCATCTTTTGTAGGTGGGGAATCTTGCAAAACTGGAGGTTTTTTTACCCACTGTGTCCTAAAATGCAAGATCATTTTTCATTAGGGCTGAAGAGACTTCAAATGATTACAGTGCTGGTCAACCTTAAAACAAAATGCCAGACCGATAGGGAAGATAATCACAAAAATACTAACAATCATATGTATTGGATATCAAGTCAAACATGTGCTTTGTACTTTTCTTATTCTGCCGTGTATCTGCTAAAGCGACTTAAAAAATGACACAGCATTTAAGAGATTAAAGGAAAAATTATACCTACCTACTTTAGCTTCTAAGCAGTTTTTACATACATTTGTGTTGTGGACCATAGACCTCTACAAGGCTCGGTGCGCCTGCGATTGCGGCCTGGACACACTTTTTGTGGCCATGTTTTCCATCTCCCTGCCATAGCAGAGAGGTGTGAAAGGGGTCATAGAGAGGCTATTGTAGAATTTTGCTTCTGGTACCACTGCATTTGCTTCAATTGCACAAGCGGATGCAGTATCGGACAGGTGTGAACGAATGCCAAATGCCCGGCTTTGCCACCTCCTTATATAACCTCACCTGGCGACGTATGACCGGATCTAATAAAAATGAACTAAAATCTGGGATTTTGACTATCCTGGGTTCTGGTCCTTGCCCCTGACCTATCTAGCCAATGCCAACCCTATATTACATTAGCAGTATTCCCCTTAAACCGGACCTTCACCATGATTTAATGAAAAGCCCAAACTCTTAAAAAACAGTTCCTCAGCATCTAAAATTAATATATTTTACATGTTTAGTCACTAATTTATTATACTTTCCCCCACTGGGCTGCAACTCTGTTCGGGAATTTAGGATACGGGCGCCGCCATCTTGACTCAGAAGCATCACACTTACTGAGGAGAGGAGAGTGGGATAAGGTACAGGGGGGCGGGTTATACCTGTGCTTTGCTCAGACAGAGCAGAGCTGGGGTCAGGGAAAGGTCAGCAGTCCCAGAATGCAGAGCAGCACAGTCACTTCCTGTTTGCAGGCACTTCCTGTTTGCAGGCTGCCTGCAAAAATGGCAGCTTCCATAAGCCGCCATCTTGGATGTTTAAAGGCTTATAAAATGCAGTAGATGCAGGTAGGATGATTTTTAATGTGAGCAATCTGTATGTACAGGGTGTGGGAAACATATAAGATAGACTCTTATTTAGAGTGAAGGTCCGCTTTAAGTCCCCAAGCCTGTTCCCACTACTATGGCCTAAAAGGAGTACCTGGCTCCCTCCTGCATGCTCCACCCAGATTCACATTTTAATGCCATATTGTACTACTTATGTCTCTCAACAACACGCTATGCAGCAGTTTGTACCCACAACGAGGGGCCTTTCCCGCTACACCCAAGGAAGACATTCTTCTCTTTTCAAGCTGTATAATTTGTACATTCATGAATAATTAATGTGGTTGAACTATACAGATTGTAAACGCTTTGGTATAAAATAATAATACCAGTGGATCAATACAATACTTTGTGAATACCAAATACTTGCGTTTTCTTACAAGATAATGTTCCAGCCTCCCTCCCTCTACAATTATTCTAGATATTTATGCGGGACCATTGTCTTAACACCTTACCCACTATTCAATTTCCTTGTCTGTTCCATTACAAAACAATTAGTGCTGGAGAAAATCCACCTTGCAGGAATGGGCCAGTCTTTAGGCAACAAACTGCTTACAGGCACATCACCAAGCTGTAAAATATTTGAGGCAGAATTGTAAATGACAAACACAGCCATGCATAGATACTGTGCATCTGCAAAGGTACAGAATCATTGGACTACATCACGGACAGCAACCTGACCCATTTATTCTTGGTGATTTTTCCTCGATCCTGCACTTAGCAATGACCATGTTCCTAAACACACCTGGGCTCAGCCAATTAGAGTGGACCAATCCTGGGTTTTGGTCCTTGCCCCCGTGTGAAACCCACCAGATCGCCGAAACAAACTCACCTCTTACTGGTTCTACGGCGCCTGCATCTCGTCCAATCAGCCACATCCTCCCTGGCGCGGGTACGCGCGCTAGAGGGACGCCGGGGATGTGGCTGCGGCAGGGCCTGGTGTCTGCAAGGATGTCAACCTGACCCGTCCCTGCAAGGTTATTTCTTTAGCCCCGCACTTCACAATAACTATGTACCTGAACACACCTGGACTTAGATAGTTATATCTCCTATTCAACCTGTTTAAAGTGGACCAAAACCAGGGCGATCGGCCCAGGAATCTATACGTTTCCCAGGCCTATCGATTCTCTACCCCGGGGCATCCAAAATCAGGATGCCCCACTGTATAAACCCCCCAAAGTGGCCCAGAAACTCACCTTCTTTCCCAGTCCAACAGCACATGCACGAACAGCAGCCACAGCCCTGCGATTCCTTTAACAGGGTGTGTGCCCTGTTAAAGGGTAGCAGAGGATGCGGCCGCCAGCACGCCCTGATCTGCTCTCCTTAGACGAGCTCTTGGACAGAGGGGCGGGAGCAGATCCGAGCATGCTGACTGGACGACAGACTGCACATGTGCCGTAGGACCAAAAAAGAGTGAGTGCGATCAGGCGATCTGGGGGGTTTCACACAACGGTGCATCCCCAAGTGGGGTGCCCCAGGGGGGGCAAGAACCAAAACCCAGGATAGCCTAAATCCTTGGGTTTTGGTCCACTTTAAGATAATATTGTGTTCTAGTACTTCAGTTTGAACTATTACAATATCATTTGGCTGCATAGAGCTACTCATATTCTTTAGCATATCAAATGCTACCTTTTAAACCACTCCCCTGCCCAAGGACTAAGCCCGATTAGTGGGTATAACAAAGTTGCGTTCACAAAGCTGACAGAAGATTCGACAGCTGCGGAGCTCTACAACCGGGTTGGGTGGCCATTGTCAAGAAGGAGTTTTTCATTTTAAACCCCCTAGTGCTAGGGAAGGGGGTGGATTGCAGTTTTTATTTTTTAGCCTGACTTTCCCCTTTAAATGTTACTTCAAGCACAATTGTAAAATTGTTCTAGTGCTCTATGAACAGCAGCTTGCATTCGTAATGCTCTACCGCCATCTAGTGGCTGTGTGCATGTAAATCAGATTATCATTTCTTTGTTGCTCTGCTTTTTACATACCGTAATACAGCATAGCTTCCATTTTGTACATACTGGATTTACAAAATACAACTTTGTTACCGATTCAAAAAATTGTTGCGTGAAAAGGTTTCTAGAATAGTACTACATCATGGCCTCAAAGGTGGGAGTTGTTGTCAGCACCCATTTTTCCTTATGTTTTCTATTTTCTAACATAGGGAGTGTTTTTTCCAAGTTTCACAATTTGTTTCCTGCTCACCCAAGAACTGAGTGGGCACCAAGGGGGGCTGTATCGTTCCGAAAAGAATATTGGTGTGAGTTGCTACCTCTACTATAGTATTAGAAATGCTGCAGGCTTCGGAAGAATTACCTCAACATACAAGGAAAAAATGGAAAGTATTTGCACAGCACCCAACACAAGGAATAATTGAATTAAACAACACTCCTCATGGTGGGTGGAACCATGCAAATCAACATTTTACATCTCTGAGCCATCTAAGTCATTTAGAAAGCCGCTGAGTGTGCAATGCCAAGGATTAGTTTAAAGTTTACACAGCCAAACACCTTCCACCTGTCGACATGTATTTTGAGCTTTTGGCTCTTATCAGCAAAGGGCCGGAAGCATTTGGCTGTATACTTGGGGAGTACCAAACAAAGTCGCCATGTGGAGAGACCCATGTTCGGCTTAATATAGGGGGGCTAAAGAGACCAAAAAACCCTCTACTCAAAAGGTAAAGGGAAAAAAAGAGGTGCTTTCCTAGAATGGAAAATATTTGCACAGCACTCAACACAAGGAATCATTGAATTACCCATCACTCCCTGAAGTGGGCAGAGCACATGCAAATCATCTCTTTACATCTTGGTGTCATCCAAGGCACTCAGAAGCCGCCGATTGTAAAATGCCAAGGTTTATCTTTGAATTTACACAGCCCAACACCATCCACTAGTGGGCACAAGTTTTGAGACTTTTGCTCTCATCAGCACTAGGACAGGAAGCATTTGGCTCTATGGGGGCTGGGGGGACTTGGCAATTACCAAAACAGAGTCGCAAGCCACCATGTGGAGAGACCCGTGTTAGGCTTATTATAGGAGGCTAAAGAGAAATATAAAACATGGGGAATACCAAATGAACAGGAGATGTTACCGGAAGCAACCCAAGTAGAATAGTGACTAAACTAGCATATTAACAATAAAAAAAACAAAATAAAACAATGGAAAACCAATGACAACAAAAGACTATGTTCGGGTTATACCTGCAAGGCTGTCAGTACTGGCTCCCCTGCTCTTCTGGGGCTTTAATGTGTCTGCTGCTCATCAGTCCATATTGCGGGAGAAATACTGGATTGGGAGTAATACTGGATGGGGGATATTCCAGGGCATGAAGATAACATTTTGGTCAAAACATTACCTTGCAAAACTTGAGGGGCAAAGTCCCAAAATGTACAGCTCACCCACAAACAATCTCACCAGCTTCCGTGAGAAAGACTGGGGCTCTGGTCACCCCTCAATGGAACCCATATATGTGCAAAAGCTTGTCCAGCACAGGAAAGCGGGTTCCATAAATCTTCCAATGTTTATTCCAATCATTTAAAACTGTACAGTGAATACAAGTGCAATACAAGTGCTTTCCCCTGCTATATGCCGCTCCACCAGCAGATGGCTCTGTCCTGCAGAGGTGGTGTTAAAAATCAGCACCCCTGGAACTTCCTGCTCTATTTAGGTTGATCCACACATGGAACCAGCAGATCAGCATTGAACTGTCTACCCAGACCCTGTCTTTGGAACCTGAACCTTGTATGCATGCAATATATATATATTACAATGGAGCATGACCATGGTGTTCGGGCGGCGGGTGACATCACATCCGGCGAGTTTCCGGATGGATGCAGTGTGCGTTCCGAGGCCCGGAGCGCAACTTCCAGTTAAACCGGCGGGACAGTGCGCTCCTGGCCTCGGACCGCACATATAACGCCGCCTGAGTGGCGTCTCAGAAGCCCCTGGACTGACGAGCCCACAGTATGTGAAGAGAGCCCAGAGCGGGCCTGATACCTAGAGTGGGGGGGCGAGGAAAAGGACGCCACAACTGCAGTGCAGCGCGAAGCGCGCATTTAAAGGTACAGTGTCACTAATATATAACTTAGCACTTTATACCTGATACCGACCCCTAGAGTGGTAACCTTAATCATACCACTATAATTTGCTTAATCTTTTCCAGCATCCATCATTGGACCAACTGGAAAATCTACAACTAGTTATCTTTTGAAGTTACTTCATGCTATAATCAGGTATATGAATGAACTTAAACACACAATGCTATCACCAATGCTAAATAAATACACAACTTTTGGAGTTAAGTGATATGTTTAACCACTCTTAAAGGGCCAGCAGTTGACAACCCCATATTTTAATGGTGATTGAGCCACACTTCTCTGGGGAAAAGTGAAATCATTGTATTATATACTACCAGCAAATATTATTGAACAAACAAGTAGCACCCATGGATTCCTTTATCTAAGGTATATACATCTATTGAATCAATTTAAATCAGGATAAACGAGTCATCATAATAGATGAATGAATTCATTCATATACTATTGCTTTTTTCTTTCAATAAAAGGGCACTGAGGAAGCCAGAAGTAGCAGGCGAAACATGTTTGCCCAATGCCCAAAAGAAAGGATATTGGTGAAATTATGAATACTGAGGAACCAGGGACCATAATGCCACACGTTAGTAACCTAAGAAATGTTTGAGATGTGTATGACACGCTGCACTAAATTGTAAGGTCACATAGGATTGTACATTGTAGAGATAACCTATGAATTTGTTTTTTAAATGTATGTAATTTTTATTAATATTGTATAAATAAATACTTCAATATTCAAAAGAGTGGGGTCTTGGTCAAAAGCATGCTCATATATAGAAACTGGGATATGCCTAAAACCCAGAACCAATAGAGTATATATATTACACACACAGCAGCCTGGTTGATGTGTGTTATGTTCACTGGTTGTTCGCATTAAAACACAGTTTATCGCATATCTCTGTCTCGCAGTCTCAATTTCTGGTCATTTACTACAATTAGGATTTCTCAGTTCCCTGACAGAATGCTGATCCCATAAAAGACCAGGAGACTGTGAAACTGATCCGACTTGTTGTGCTGTGAATGTGCAGGGTCCTAGTGCCAGCCCTAGTGTTTGATTTTCTTAGTGCCTGTATTCCTGTCCATGCCCGGTCCTCGGCCTTCCTGTCTGAAAATTTGGCTTTACTGCCTTCTAATCCATAGTTTTTGTCTTAGCCTGTACTGGGGCTCAGTTCTCTGTCTGTGTCTTGAATTCGTCTCTCCTGTGTCTTCCCTTCCCAAGTCTGCGATCAACAAGGGATTATCCAGGGCCCGTGCAAGGTCACCATTAGAAGCTCTGTTGAAGTGGGTGGATTACGGGCTCCTTGAATACTGGATTACCTACGCTCCAGGTAACTGTCAGTTTTCCTCCTTGATTGGGCAGGTGGGTTGTCTGTCTTTGTCTGTCTGTTAGCGTGTGCAAGTCAGGTCTAGCCCCAAGATGTCCACAAGAACATCCGTTATTACAATCTTTGATCGTTCCACAGCTTCCACAGATAGGTATATATTTGTTCTTCCTCCTTGTTATAAGGAGCTTACCTTGGCTACCCAGTTTCCCCCAGTTTCTCCAGGCTGCCTTAAAAGTTAGTGCGTGAGCCTTACATTCTGCAGTCTCCCATGACAACCTGGAGTCATCAGGTGGCTTATTTTCTTTTTGAAGATGATCTGTTTTTCTGGGCTGAAGCGTGGCTGAATCAGTGATAATTTTCTTGAATTCCTTAAATTCATAGCCACCTTTTGGGAACCCCTAATCTGACCTATAATAGTACTTCTAAATTCGTATTCTTCCTTTAAGAGAAATATAGGGGTTCCAGGCTGGGTATCCACTTTAATTCGCTTTTCAGAGACTCTCCCACCTAAAAATGAATACCAGTACACTAAGTCTTTTGAAAAGAGAAAAGAAAGTGATTAAAATATATACCGTGATGGAGCAGGTCTAAACTTAAAACGTTTTCCCCATGAGGTAGAGAGGTTTATTCATGTATTTATAAATCTGATAAGATGTCACAAAGAACATAATATAATAGGGTTGATTCAACACCGTATTTGTTTTACTTTTTTTTGGAAACAACCAAAGAAAGTGGGCACCCACCACCTAACCAATAAGCATAAGACAATGTCTAATGGGGGTGCTCCCCTAGCCCCAAAAACATTGAATCAAACACCATTACTAATGGGACTAGAAAAGATGGGCAAAACCCCTCTGCCCCCCTGGACCGTACCTTATATTTTGATGGGTGGTAGCTATTATTCCTACTGGTTATCAATTTGGACTTAGTCTTTTGCAAGCCTGTTGTCCCTATTTTTATTACACTTGGCAAATGAATCCATTACATTTATTGAGATTTTGAGGACTGCTCACAATTATCATCCAACCAGGCTTATTTCAGTTGCACAATATATTTGGTATAGTTTCTACTGTATTTTTGTTATTTGTATAATAACTTGTTCTCTTATAGGTATAGTATTTGCACTTTAATTAGTCATTTAGCACTGATTGCACTTTACTATATTAATTACGATTTTTTTGTTATATGGAGTATGTAATAATTGGGCAAAATGGCAATATTTGATCATGTCTTATTAAGGAGGACTAATTAATTCAGGCTGCTTTTATGTATTTATTTTTACCATCTTATCTATTATTCACCGATTATTGATGTGATTGTCTGTATTATCTGCGTCCAGGGAAGGCGTTTTTTTTAATTTGTTTAGTCTTATGTCTTGTTGGTTATACGTTTTTTATTGTTGGCTTCGAATACATTTATTTGATCTTTTTGAATTATATTTTGGGCTTGTGCCCATCTTTTCTATTCCCATTAGTAATGGTATTTGATTCGATCTTTTTTGGGAAAGAAAAGATTTTTTCTTCAGTACAATTCAGCACCATATTTAGCTGCGTATTAAAAAAAAACAAAAAAAAAAACAGTAAGCGTTTATCAACCTTAATGTGTTAGTGGAATAAAATTAGACAACACAAGCTTTCGATTTTGTTTTGATAAGAATTAAGTCTTTAATGGAAAAAATACAAATATTTTGTGTGCTCAAATACAGGTACATCTTTGGTTTGCAAAAGTTTGACCTGGAACTTGGAAGACCCCATCCTATACTGTATATCTGCAAATAAATGAAAACAAGTATTAACACAATCGTAATAGTAAGTAAAAAGTACAAAATATTAACTATCCATTTCTGTTATTCTCTTTTGATTCATAGGGTTCTTTTCAGTAGTTCACCACAACTGCTCTTTTTATGCCATTTTAATCATTTATAAATGCTACTTTTTGGCTTTGTTCTAACTTTTTAATTCTTCATTTTACATACTCCATGTATAAAATATTCGAAAAAGTAGCATACGGTAAAAAAAAGGCAAACTTTTTGCTGCATGCTTCCATTATAAATTTAGCCAAACATCTATTTATCATAGCGGACCTAAAGTCAAAACAGGTCATAGTTCTATTTTTACTCCATCCACGACACAAATGTTTTATGAAATCAAACCCGAATGGTTGCAAACCTGAATAGCAGTCACACAATTGGCTGCCATACAAGTGAATCAGGAGGTGCTGACCTTAATTAGTTCCTTTTTACACATTTTATAACATATCGGTTGATTCGAAAAATACAAATCAGCCGTCGACACACAATGCCTCTTCTTTTTCCAATCAACAAAGGAGCCTGCTCCCACGTGACCTGCAGAAGTGACACACTGGGGCATGCATGGGAGCAGACAGCAAAGAAAAGGGGAGGATTGGAGCCTGTTGGATTCCATGGCATAGGGTCTACTGGGTAGAACATAAGTGATACTGGTTTTGTTTACCTAGCCTGGACAGCGTATTTGAATGTACTACTTATAAAATCACAGGGACATAGTGCATATTGGCATATAGGCTAGACTTACCAATAGGCTGGAGACTATACAAAACAGTTTATGACAGGGGGATGGGCTAAAAATAATTTATATAGCTGCTTTATATAGCCCACATACAGAAAACAAGCAAAGCCAAGACATACAGTATTATTCTCCAAATGATCACAAATCTCAAGACAACTTGGTAATCCAGGCAGTGCCCAGCTCTAATGAACTTCTAAAATCCACTTTCCCTAAAACCAAGCATTTAGGGACCTATCTCCTCAGTGCTTCACTCATGAGATGCATCAAAGTAGTATCAACATACGGAGGGAAAAATGGCAATGACCCTCAATTAAAGTATATAAAATATAAATATAACACAAGTAAACACGTGTTACATAGGTAAATATATTTCTAAATATAAAAACAAAAAGAGTGTTCTAAGTTGCTAACAAAACAAAATGAACACCTATGAAACATAGCTGACCCTAACATTTAATCCCAATTGCATATTGTTGGTATAACTGATCAAATGTTGACAGGATGCCTATCCTATCTTATTTGTTTAGGCAACTTGTCCCTGACCCGTCCTAGTGGTTTAAGGACTGGGACCTCCGCTTGATGATCAGAGTAACTGAAAAAATTCCATTTTCTTATGGCGCTTGAATAGGTCCCCAGGTGTCACTGCCCAACTTCCAGGATGGTGCTGCCAGGTGCAAATCGCTCGGTTTGGACTGCGACATATAACAGGCATCCATGGCATGACTATCAGATAATATTAAGCCCCCCCTCGAAACAAGTCACTGCTGGGATTAGGGACACCCAGTTGTTTCTTTTTTAAACCGGACCTTCACCATGATTTAATGAAAAGCCCAAACTCTTAAAAAACAATTCCTCAGCATCTAAAATTAATATATTTTACATGTTTAGTCACTAATTTATTATACTTTCCCCCACTGGGCTGCAACTCTGTTCGGGAATTTAGGATACGGGCGCCGCCATCTTGACTCAGAAGCATCACACTTACTGAGGAGAGGAGAGTGGGATAAGGTACAGGGGGGCGGGTTATAGCTGTGCTTTGCTCAGACAGAGCAGAGCTGGGGTCAGGGAAAGGTCAGCAGTCCCAGAATGCAGAGCAGCACAGTCACTTCCTGTTTGCAGGCACTTCCTGTTTGCAGGCTGCCTGCAAAAATGGCAGCTTCCATAAGCCGCCATCTTGGATGTTTAAAGGCTCATAAAATGCAGTAGATGCAGGTAGGATGATTTTTAATGTGAGCAATCTGTATGTACAGGGTGTGGGAAACATATAAGATAGACTCTTATTTAGAGTGAAGGTCCGCTTTAATGCATGCTAATAAACGCTAGATTTTAGCAACATTTGGAGCGCTGGATCTTCTCTGCTGGGTCAAAGAGTTTGCCCGTGTCTTTTAGCTCAGGACTTGTACTTGCCTTTAGTCCAAGTGTACAACTTCATTGGGCCACCATAAAAGCAGAGCGGGCAACATATTTGTGTAGTTCTCCTGTTTGGGTTAATCCCTTTTAAACGCCTCCTTTAAAATACACCAATCAGAGCCCTTGCTCTCTTTATGCCCAGGATGTATTGATTCTCTCAGAGAGCTTCATATTATGCATAGCAACTGAGGCCCTGTGACACCGTCAAACAATATAGTACACTGAAAATTAATACCGTTTTTTTTTAATAAACTATTTTTTAATAATATGGACAAAACCAGATTTTTTTTTTTCTAGAAAGTACCAGGATACACACCCATTTGGCTTGTTTACTGCTCTTTTGATCTCGGATTTCTTCTCCGGTTTGAATAGGGAGGATCATCTGTGAAAATCAAATAGTAAAATTAGGCGTTGATCCTTTTAGGAAGCGGTCACTATGAAAAGGCAGTTCTCTTAAAGAAGTATTGTTATACATACAGAGGAATTAAACCGGACCAAAAGCCTAGCACAGTTGGAAAAGAAACCTAGTGGCCATTCTGGAGCTTCCTCTCCCAGCATCTGCTGCCTGGATTCAACGGACATAACCGACAATGCACAGAAACAGGAAGCCCAGCAGCACATCCTGTTTGAAGGTGGCCTGCAAATGTGTGAGCCTCCATTTTGTTTAAAAAAATTACCACAAAAGGGGTTAGAAAAGGGTAAATGAATTTTTATGTGCAGAACTCTAAATTGCCCTGGGGAGGGATGCATATGAGCACTGTTTATTGTGTTGGTCTGGTTTAAATCATTTTTGACTGTTGGGTCTGCTTTAAGCAATGCAAGAACACTACTAAGAGAACTTGCTGATCAGTCTTGAAGCAGACCAAAGCTCTAAACAGACTTTTGGTCCACTAGCTAAGGTCCCTAAAGAACAACTCAATTTTGTAAGCCCCGCAAGGAGACAGTATACAGAAAGTCCAAGATCAGTGCTGAAGCGGACCAAAAATCGAAATAGACTTTTGGTCCACTAGCCAAGACACCCAGGGGACATCTCAATTTGGTAAGCTTCATCAGTGTTCTCTCCGCTCTGTACTGCCAGACCTGAAAGAAGGCAACTGCATTCAATTTACATGGACTATCCCATAGGCCTTCCCCACAGTGGCAATTGGTGACTAGTCAAAGTGACAGGCCTTGCCCACTCCATTATTTACAATGGAGTAGCCAGCGGAGGCAAATGCCACCGGTGACTATGATCGCGGGACTCGATCTAGACACCTGGTGATTCTCTCCAAACTGGAGTAGGGTGGCGAGTGCTGCAACAAGGGAGTATGACTTTTCTTTTATTTTCTGCCTGGACAGACCCTTTAGGAGCCAAAATGTGTGGATAATTTCTTACTCCGACTCTTTGAGCAGTGGAGGTGCCCTCTAGAATGGTGGGCAAGGAAAATACCAAATTAAAAATAATACCCATTTATGTTTTCACACATTTCATTGCATAACTGTACAATTATTTTTTTTAAATGGAAGACAGATCAGTGCAATAACTGGCATCTTACCTTCCATCTCTGAATCACTGTCCTCAACATAAGGCAGGTTGATCAAGGTCTGCTTTTTGTCTCTTAATACCAGTAGTTGAAGCTTCCCACGTGATTTTTCTATTAAAGCCTGAGCTTCTCCTAAAGACATGTTCTCTGTCAAAATACCATTGATCTAAAAAAAAAAAAAATGTAAAAGATTTGAAAAACAAAAAAACATATTAACGTTACACACTTGTTCACTGTGTGTGCGCATATTTGATGGCCCATTTTAAGTTTACGTTTTTCACTTCAGCAGAAGCAGTCCTATATAAACAAACCTATGAATTTGATTTAAAAAAAATCCATATAAATATGCTGGATGGTGGGGTCACTTATACACCCGGAATTAAAAAATATCCAGACAGGCTTTTTTTTCTAATGGAAGGAAGAGGAAATGGCGGGGGGGAGAGAGATTATACCTCCGGCGATATTTTATTGCTACCAGCAGAATAATCCACAAGCGTTTTTCAATAGGGGTGGATAAGTGACCCCTCCTCTCATTCGCCAACATGTTTCTATTGATTTTTAATATTACACAATTTAGCGATTTGCACTTGTGCCAACTAATAATAGGGTTCCACAGACACGCAAATACATTGAACCTAATTGGTTGCTGGTACAGAAGGGGGTGCACTGTTAGCTGCAGAGCAGAAATTCGTGAATGTAAGCAAGCAGGTAAGATCTATCACTTGTTTGGAGTGGAAAAACAAAATTAAGATGCCATTGGGGACCTTTTTACTTTAGGTCCATTTCATAAGTACCTCAGTAATACACAGTAGAGCCAGCCGATAGTGCCCATATGCCTAAAGGTTTAACATGCTTTGACAGAGTACCAGATTTATCCTATTTTTCCCAGCTCAAACTAGTCCTCATCAACTATTTGCACTTGGGTTTAAACTAAAGGAGTTATAATCCACCCCGTTCCATGATCTCTATAATAAACCGGCCAAGAATTACTGGCAAAGAATACTTTGTATTACCCAATCACAGGGTCTTTGGTGATTACAGAAACTCCTTTTCAACATCCTCCATAAAACTCTATGCATGGGCACTTTAGTATTGCGTAGAATCTTGTGTGCACGGAAGCCCCTCCATCACATGATAAGAACCCCCCCCCGCAAGCACTCCATAAACCTGTGTGTCTTCAGTTTAAAGATGCAGCACTAGTACAATACCCCTCAATGCAGAGGTGGACCTCTTGAGAAGAGTGGTACAGAACATTAGGAGCAAGGAAGCAGTTGATCACATATGCTAAAACCACTGACTTTATTTGCTGCTGCTAAAGATAAGAAGGCACCCTGTCTGTGTGTTCTCTCCTTGCCCCGTATTTCTCTTTAGCAAAGAAAACATATAGGAAAGTATGCACATAAAAAAACTGTACATTTTGATGGTAGAACAGAGGCTCCATGACTGCTACTAGCAAGATTACTCCTATCTGTAGGCTAACTGGCATGAAAGATGACAGGCATGGAAGATTCACAGCTGGCTCACTTGTGGGGTAGACACAGTAACATCAGCAGAGACACAACAATTCATTTTCTGATGGCTATCTGCCCTGCTTTTAAGAATGGTTAACAATTAAAAAATTGCCAATGGCCATTCATAGGAGCAAAAATGGTGTGAGGTATTGCAGCAAGGAGCATCATTCAAAAGTGTCTAACCCTAAGATGTGTAGCAGAATTTTCCAATCATAAGAATTGATGTACAAAATTACCTTGACTTCTGCTTAAGATTTCCTGACTGGTATTTACACATGCAGTTCAAGTGTAAACAATGAATCTGCCATCAAATGTTTTATTTAAAACAAAAGTGGTTAATTAAACACGTTTTTAGTGGAGTTGAAAAAATACCATTTTGTGATTACTCACCTGTAAAATGGGTATTATAAAGTATGTCACACACCCAGCTTCCACTATTCATGACATATGGGGTTATGGTCCAGTAGAGGGCGAACTTCTGCAGAGATGAAAGCAAAAAAAGGAGCCTCTCCCCGTCCATAAATACCTGGGACCTCCCACACATTCCCCAGTATATGACAGCAGTAAGAGGACCAGGAAGAGACAATAAAACATTCTTAACAATAAAAGGTTCACCATATAAAAGGATCCAGAATACAATAAGGGCGGGATGAAGCGGGGTGTGTGACATACTTATAATACCCATTTTACAGGGGAGTAATCACAAAATGGTATTATTCCAAGTATGTCACACACCCCGCTTCCACTATTCATGACATATGGGACATCCAATAGCAGTGTCCAATAGTGGGTGGGGAATACAGCAAAAAAATGCACCAATTTAAACCACTGCAGCTTGCAGAACCTTGCGGCCAAAAACAGCATCCGCTGAGGCCCGCACATCAACCTTATAAAACTTGGAAAAAGTATGAACAGAAGACCAAGTAGCAGCCTTACAAACTTGTTCAACAGAAGCCTGGTGCTGAAAAGCCCAGGAAGCCCCAACAGCACGAGTAGAATGAGCAGTGATCTTAAAAGGAGGAACCCTCCTCTTAACGGAATAGGCCCCAACAATGGCCTGACGTATCCATTTACTAATGGTAGACTTGGCTGGCGCCAAACTATTCCTGGGCTTGGAGGGCACCACGAACAAGGCATCCGTCTTACGAAAAGGAGAAGTAGCGACCAAATAGTTCACACAACGAACCACATCCAAAGAGTGCAAAACCCTCTCCTTGTCATTGCTAGGCTTAGGTCACAAGGAAGGGAGAACTACATCCTGATTGAGATGGAAGGCAGAAACCACCTTAGGAAGGAAATCTGGTTTAAACCACCTTGTCCTGGTGTCTCTCAAAGTAAGGGGCCTGAATAGACAGAGCCGCCAACTCAGAGACACGCCGAACAGAGGTAATAGCCACCAAAAAGGCAACCTTTTGAGTGAGCACAGAAAGTGTCACGTCCTGCACCGGCTCAAAAGGAGAGAACCAAATTTAGGTCCCAAACGAGAACCAAATGCTTTCTAGGAAGCCGAACATGAGTGACCCCTTGGAAAAAAGTCTTGACCAGATGATGCAAAGCAAAGGACTCTTGAAAAAAGACAGCCAGGGCAGAAACCTGACCCTTCAAAGTACTGAGCTGGAACCCCCAATCCACACCGTGCTGTAGAAACTCCAAAATCCTAGGAATCGAAAAAACCCTGCAAGGTAAGGCCCTAGCCACACACCAGTCAATATAGGACCGCCAAGTCCTATAGTAAAATGTTAGAAGAGCTCTTCCGAGCTCTAATCAAGGTCTGAATAACCGCCTCAGACAAACCTTCCTCCCTCAGGATGAAGGTTTCAGCAGCCACGCCGTAAAAGCGAGCGTTTGTAAATTGGGGTAACGTAGTTGACCTTGAGAGATCAAATCCGGAAACAGGGGCAGCCTGTACTGATCTACCGCCAGTCTTACGACGTCCGCGAACCAAACCTATCTTGGCCACCTTGGGGCCACCAGAATTGCTGGTGCCCCCTCTAGAGCCAACTTACACACTACCTTGCCTACCATGGAGAAAGGGGGAAACAGGTACAGAACCCCAGCTTCCTCCAGGCAAGGGACAAGGCATCCGCTGCCAGGGCCAGAGGATCCTGAGACAGAGATACAAAGGATGGAAGCTGGTGATTGTGCCGAGAGGCAAAGAGATCCACCTCCGGAGTCCCCCACTTGTGACACAGGGCCCGAAATACCCTGTGGTTGAGAGACCACTCCCCTCGGCGAGAAAACCCCCTGCTCAGGGAATCCGCCTCCGTGTTCTCCACTCCCAGGAATGTAGACTGCCAAGATGCAAGGAACATTGCTCTCCGCCCATGTTAGAATCAGGGAGACTTCCCTGAGGGCACTCCTGCTGCGAGTCCCTCCCTGGTGATTGATGTAAGCTACCACAGTTCGATTGTCTGATCGAACCAGAACCGGTAAGCCCTGGAGGTGAAGTGTCAGACGTAACAGAACGAAACGGATAGCTCTGAGCTCCAAGACATTGATGGGGGTGTGAGTCTCCTGAGGATCCCACAACCCCTTGAACTGATGATCCTTCCAGAAACCCCCCCAGCCCGACAGGCTGGCATCCGTGGTAACCGTCTCCCAACAAGGGGCCAGAAAGGATCTGCCCCTCATCAGATTGCTTGGTTCCAGCCACCACTGAAGGGACTGCCGAACCCTGGGAGACATCAGAAAGGACTGATCCAAGGACTGTGGATATCTGTCCCAGTTCAGCAATAGATGAAGTTGAAGCGACTTGATGTGGAACTGAGCAAAGGGGACTGCCTCGAAGGAAGCCACCATCAAACCTACCAGTGTCATCCCTAGCCGGATAGAGGGGCGAGGGTTGGTCAGGAGAATACGTATCAGATCCTGAACCCTCTGCACCTTTGACTGAGGTAGGAACACTCTGGCCTGACTGGTATCCAGAATCATGCCCAGAAAAGAGATCTCCCTTGATGGGGAGAGAGAAGATTTGGGGTGGTTGATCACCCATCCGAACCTCTCCAGCGTCGTCACCACCATCCTGGTGTCCAGCTCCGCCTGGCATAGGGAAGAAGCTGAAATGAGCATGTCGTCCAAATACGGCACAATGCGAATGCCCTGGCCTCTGAGCAGGGCCATTATGCCCGCCAGAACCTTGGTAAACACCCTTGGTGCCGAGGTCAGCCCGAACGGGAGTGCCACAAACTAAAAATGCTGATCTCTCAACACAAACCTGAGAAATCTCTGGTGTGCTGGGAAGATCGGTACATGGAGATAAGCATCCTTGATGCCTATGGACGTCATGAAGTCCCCTTGACGAAGGAACTGATGGTAGAGCGCAGAGTCTCCATGCGGAACTTCTTGGTTCTGATAAACCTGTTGAGAAGCTTCAAATCCAGAATGGGCCTTATGGAACCATCCTTTTTGGGAACCGTGAAGAGGTTGGAATAGTAGCCCCGGCCCCTCTCTGAGAAAGGCACTGGACATATGACCTCCATGTCCAGGAGATTCTTCACAGCCAACAGGAGCCCCTGCGCAGCCCGGGGTTCCAAGGCACTCGAGACCTTACAAATCTGGGAGGATGCCGGTACTCGAACTCCAGTTTGTACCCGGATGATACCACTTCCAAAATCCACTTGTCCGTGACCTCCCAGGCCCAGACCTGGAAGAAGAGCCGCAGCCATCCCCCCCCCCAACCGTAAGGGTGAGGGCGCCTCCTCATTGCTGAGCTGGCTTGGCAGCGGGCTTGGGCCCCCAGGTAGAAACTGGATGGGCACGTCCTCTGCCTCTGTTCCAGGAATCACCTCTGAAGCTAGAGTAGGCAAGACCTCTGCCCGCTCTGGCACCTCGAAAGGAAGGATTGAAGGAGCTTGCCCCCCGAAAGGAGCAACGATGCTTCTAACGCTGAGGTAGCCTTCCACCTTTCGCCACAGAATCCAATTTGTCTCCAAACAGCCGCGTACCCAGGAAGGGCAGAGCTGTAAGTGATTTCTTGGCCGCAATGTCAGCCGCCCACTGGCGTACCCAGACCGATCGGCGCATGGCCACCAGCAGAGCCGAAGTTCTACTACACATGGTAACAGTGTCGTCCATAGCAGACAAAACAAAATTCATGAACAATGCACACCTCTTAAGGGCTGTGAATTCAACGCTGGCTGGGTTGAGCTGGGACGCATTTAACAAGTCCCTAATCTCAGACCTGGTAGCCACAGCCACGAGTGCAGATGCACAAACAGGCCGCAAGGCTGAACCTACACTGGCAAAGGCATGACATGCCATCTGGTCAATGCGCTTGTCCTCGCCATCCTTAAGGGTAGTGGCGTCAGGAGTATGCACAACGGAGGTGTTGGACAATCCTAATATGGGCGCATCGACCTTGGGAGGGGAAGACCAGTGCTTCACCGCATCAACCGGGAAAAGGATACTCCCTATCCCATCCCTGAGGAACGCCGTGAAGCCGACTCGGCTTCTCTCATTCTCTAAGAATCATGCTGTCAAAATGATCCTGATTTGGAAACTCCAAGCGGGGCTTAGAGAACCCAAAAAATTCCCCCTTCTTCCGAGGGGCCTCCGCTGGTGGGAAAATATCCAGAACCTCTAAGAGATGGGCCAGGAACTTGGGAGTATCCACAGCATCCCCCAGCGCCTACCCTGCATCAGAATCAAAGAACTGCAGTTCCTCAGTCTCAGATTCCTCAAACAATTCTCCCTCCTCAAGCGGGGAATAATCAGCCCAGTCATGGGAGTCATAATTGTCAAAATCAATTACTGGCGTAGCCGGTGACAGATGCCTTTTCTTAGCAGGGGCCTTTCTGCCCACTGAGCTAGAAACAATTTTCTCGAGGTTGGCCAGCCTAGCACATACATC
This sequence comes from Gastrophryne carolinensis, assembly GCA_027917425.1. Taxonomy (NCBI): domain Eukaryota; kingdom Metazoa; phylum Chordata; class Amphibia; order Anura; family Microhylidae; genus Gastrophryne; species Gastrophryne carolinensis. The sequence continues at coordinate 387,499,854 of CM051234.1, read as the reverse complement.
CAAGCGCGACTCCCCACTAATGACAGTGTCACTTGGGGTACGGATAATGCGGGGTGGGGTAGGAGATGAGACGGGCGGCACTGACCCAGACGCCTGGAATCCCGACTGCCGCGTTATGGCCTGTTGCGCACATGGTATGCAAATTAGTACATTCTCCCCCGTAAGGGGTACCCGCAACCCACACATGACCAGGATTGTCCCGAAGGGAGCCCGAGCCCGGTATCCTGTGTAGCCTCCATTGGGTGATTTTAAGGTAGTTGCAATGACCAGAGGGAATTGCGCTGGTAAGCAACCCGGGATGCCCCTTTAAGTCCCGAGTGGGAGGATTTATAAGTGCCCAAATTACTGCTAGGGACCCTAGGACCCGGAGAACCCCCTTTTTTAGCAAGGCACAGGGAGTCCTCCTGAAAAACACAAGAGAGATGGGCCCATAAGTACTAGCACACAAACACTCACAATAGAACACCTAAGCATAAGCATAGAAGACATAATGACCAGCGCTGCCCCTGTCTATGAGGCACTTGCAAAAGTCAGATGAATAAAGGGGGCCAGAAACGCGGTTCCCAGCAGGAGGCTGGGCTCCGCATCCGGCACCAACAGCAGAGGGAGGGGGCGAGCGCCCGGCCCCCTCCACACCACAGCCTGACGGGGAGAAGCTCTCCAGTGTGCTTCAACGGGCCCTCAGGTGAAGGCACAAAAAAGAGAAATAAAGGCACCCAAGCGCACAACACACATACACAGTGAGAGTGAAAGAAAGAAAAGGATTGAAGTAAAAACAACACCCCCCCCCCCCCCCGCTGGAGGGTAACAGGGGGACCCGGAAGGAGGGGAATCCCGCACCAGGGGTGAAAGGGATAGTAAGGCACAGGGCATCCCAAACCAGGATCACCAACCCGGATACCGCCTACCCCCTTTATATGAGGTCTCACGGGGGAGCATAGCTCCCTGAACACCTATTAAGGTGTTGTCTACCCTTACCCGGACCTGCAGCCAAGGCTGAGAGGCTAGTATAGGCTTTAATATAAAAAGGTCCAGGCAGAAATAGGCAAAATGGCCGGGCGCAAGCCCGACTTACCTGCAAGGAAGAGACGCAGACATCTGACTTGCTCGCCGTCCTACAGAGAAGGAACTGGGGAATGTGTGGGAGGTCCCAGATATTTATGGACGGGGAGGGGCTCCTTTTTTTGCTTTCATCTCTGCAGAAGTTCACCCTCTACTGGACCATAACCCCATATGTCATGAATAGTGGAAGTGGGGTGTGTGACATACTTGGAATATACAATTCTGTGATTACTCACCTGTAGAATTGATTGGTATTATATGTATACAGCACGTCCTGTTCCAGAATATTCCTTACACATGGGTTATACATCCACAAGATGGTGCTGGACTGCAGAAAACAGCGTGTGGCTCCTCCCGGCCCTATATAAGTCAGGGACCTCCCACAAAATCCCCAGTATTTACAAGCAGTTAACAAGAAGCCAGGAGAACAATAACATCAAAAATGAACATATGAACAATCACCATACAGAGGTAACTAAGAATTATGATAACACGGGTGGGGTGGAACAGGACGTGCTGTATACGTATAATACCAATTCTACAGGTGAGTAATCACAGAATTGTATTATTCTAAGTATACTGCACATCCTGTTCCAGAATATTCCTTACACATGGGACATCCAATAGCAGTGTCCGTAAGGTAGGGTGGGATCCCCAAAAGTAACAGCAGACAGTTTAAACCACTGCCGCCTGCAGAACTTTGCGACCAAAAGCAGCATCAGCTGAGGCCTTAACATCAACCTTGTAAAACTTAGAAAACGTTTGAACAGAAGACCAAGTGGTGGCCTTGCAAACTTGTTCAACAGCAGCTTGGTGCTGAAAAGCCCAAGAGGCACCAATAGCACGAGTAGAATGAGCAGTAAGGCGGAAGGGAGGCTCCTTCCCCTTAGCAGAGTAGGCCTGTATCACAGCCTGACAGATCCACTTGCTGATAGTGGACTTCGCTGGAGCCAGACCCTTCTTAGGTCCAGACAGGAGCACAAAGAGAGCATCAGTCTTCCTGAAGGATTCAGTAGCCACCAAATAGAACTTCAGAGCTCTGACCACATCCAGAGAATGTAAAACCCGCTCCTTAGTGTTACTAGGATTAGGGCATAGAGAAGGCAAAACAATGTCCTGATTGAGATGAAAAGCAGACACAACCTTAGGCAGAAAATCTGGCTTAAAAAGAAACCCTACCTTGTCCTGATGTCTCTAGTAGGGGGGATGAATGGAAAGCGCCGCCAACTCAAGACACATGCCTAACAGAAGTGATAGCCACCAAAAAGGCTACCTTAAGAGTCAATATGGACAAAGGGGCCTTACGCAAAGGCTCAAAGGGAGACCCTTGTAATGCAGCTAAGACCAAGTTCAGATCCCAGACTGGTAACATAGGCTTACGTGGCGGATGCACATGAGTAACCCCCTGGAAGAAGGTCTTGACCAGACAATATAGAGCAAAGGATCTTTGGAAGAATATGGCCAAAGCAGAAACATGACCTTTGAGGGTACCAAGCTGAAGACCCAAATCCAAACCATGTTGCAAAAATTCCAGAATCCTGGGGATAGAAAACACCCGACATGGAAGCGACTTAGATTCACACCAGTCAATGTAAGTATGCCATACCCTATAGTAGATGGATGAGGACGACTGCTTCCTAGCCCGAATCATAGTATTAACTACAGAGGCAGGCAGCCCCTTCTCCATCAGGATGGAGGTTTCAGCAGCCAGGCCGTCAAAGCCAGCTTTTGTAAATTGGGATGGCGTAGCCGCCCCTGAGTGAGCAGGTCTGGATCCTTGGGCAGGGCATACTGATCTACTGCCAACTGCAAAACGTCTGCGAACCACACCCTTCTTGGCCAACAGGTGGCCACCAGAATGGCTGGTACTCCTTCCTGAGCAATCTTGCGCAACACCCTGCCCAGCAGAGGGAAAGGAGGAAAAACATAGAGAAGCTGAAAGCTCTTCCAAGACATTGCTAGAGCATCTGTGGCCAAGGCCAGAGGGTCATTTGACAGAGAGACAAAGACTGGAAGCTTGTGATTTTGACGGGACGCAAACAGATCCACATCTGGCTGACCCCAACGGTGGCACAGGGAGTGAAACACCCTGCTGCTGAGGGAACATTCTCCCAGACGAGAAGTCTCCCTGCTGAAGGAGTCTGCCTCCAGATTCTCCACCCCAGGGATGTACACGGCTGATATGCAGGAACATTCTCCCCTGCCCAAGACAGAATCAGGGACACTTCCTCGAGGCCACTCTTGCTCCGGGTCCCTCCCTGATAACTGATGTAGGCAATCACCGTCTGGTCTGAGCGGACCTGAACCGCCCGACCACGAAGGTGTGGAGTCACTTGGACGAGAACCAACCTTATCGCCCTCAATTCCAGAATGTTGATAGGGATGTAGGCCTCCTGAGGGCCCCACTGACCCTGAAATTTCAGGGATTTCCAGAAGCCCCCCCCAACCTGTCAGGCTGGCATCTGTGGTGACTGTCTCCCAGCACGGGGCCAGAAAGGATCTGCCCACCAACAGGTTTCTTGAGTCCAGCCACCACGAGAGAGACCGTCTGGCCAGGGGGGATAGAACCAGCACCTGATCCAGGGACCGAGGGTCCCGATCCCAAACTGACAAGAGGTGAATTTGAAGGGGTCTCATGTGAAACTGAGCGAATGGAACCGCCTCGAAACAGGACACCATCAGGCCCACCAACTGCATCCCCTAACGGATGGAGGGATGATGGGAAGACAGAAGATGCCTGGCTAGGGCCTGAAGATTCTCCACCTTCTGCTGAGGGAGAAGGATCTTGACCTGAGATGTATCCAAAGTCATGCCCAGAAAGGACCTCACCATTGACGGTGACAGGAAAGACTTGGGATGGTTGATCACCTAGCCAAAGGCCTCCAGTGTGGAAACCACCAGCTGGATATCCAGCTGGGCCTGCTGGAAGGACTGAGAAGTGATGAGTAAGGAAGGATGCGGATGCCCTGAGATCTCAGCAGAGCCAGTACGCCCGCCAGCAACTTGGTGAATACCCTGGGAGCCGAGGTGAGACCGAAAGGAAAGGCCACAAATTGATAGTGCTGATCCTCCAGAGCGAACCTGAGGAATCTCTGATGACCTGGAAAGATTGGTACATGAAGGTAAGCATCTTTGATGTCTACAGAGGTTATGAAGTCCCGGGCGTAGGGAATTGACTCGTCTGGATCTGACAAATTTGGGAGCAATGAAAAGATTGGAATAGTATCCTTTGCCCCTTTCCCTCAAAGGCACCTGGCAGATGACCCCCGACTCCAGAAGGTTTTTGACAGCAAGGCACAGACCCTGAGCTGACAGGGGGTTTTGAGCCATCCAGGATTTGATGAATCTTGGGGGGAGCCAGGCTGCAAACTATCTTGTAACCGGAGGACACTACCTCCTAAATCCACTGGTCTGAGACGTGAAGCCTCCAGACGTGAGCAAAGAGCCGGAGCCATCCCCCCACCCGGATGGGTGAGGGCGCCCCTTCATGCGGGCTTGAGACCCCAGGAGAGGCCAGGACGGCCACGTCCTCTGCCCCTTCCCCAGTGATCTCCTCGGACCCCAGTAAAGGAGGCTCCTCGGCCAGTTCTGGAACCACGGAAGGATGGGAGAAAAGCACCCATCCCCCGAAAGGACCAGGACGGCCTCCTACGTTGAGGTAACCTGCCACCCCTGGCAAACAAATCCAAGCGCTCCCAAACGAGACGCAGGCCCTTGAAAGGGAAACCAGTGAAGGCTTTCTTAGCAGCATTATCAGCTACCCATTGACGTAGCAGAAGTTCTACCACACATTCTAATGGCATCGTCCATAGCAGACAGAATATATGCAATAAATTCCTCACAAAGCAAAGGCGTGACAGGCCAGTTGGTCCAAGCGCCGGTCCTCCCCATCCCGCAGGGTAGTAGTATCAGGAGAATGCATGACAGATGTATTGGACAACCCGAGAACGGGCGCATCCACCTCGGGAGGACATAACCAACGCTTAACAACATCAGCAGGAAAGGGATACCTCTTGTCTCAACTCTTAGGCACCCCGGGCAGCTTGCTAGGCTGTTCCCATTCCTTGAGCACTAGATTATTAAAGTGAGACTGCTCAGGGAACTCCCAGCATGGTTTAACCGTATGAAAAAGCTCACCCTGCTGAAGCGGGGCCACTGCCGGGGGAGAAATACAAAGCACTTCAAAAATATGACTCAGCAATCTGTCAGTGTCATCAGGGGACCACGGGTCTTCCCCAAAGGGAGTCCTGGTACTACTGTAAATCTTAGGTTGTTCCTCAAAGGATTCTGAATCAGAAAATAATTCCCCCTCCTCAAGGGGGTAGGGACATGAGAGTAAGGCCCCTCATCTTCTACAGGGAAGAGGGAAACCGCGGGTGATAAATGCCGCTTCTTATCAGAAGCCTTACGCAGGGCAGACCCAGCAAGATGCTTTTTAATGCTGGCCACCCATGCAGCTAAATCAGGTTGAGACTCCCCGCTAATATGGCCCTCGGAGGGGGTCAGATGTAAGCGTGGGGGGGTAGGCGAAGCCCGAGGCGGCGCCGCGCCAGTAACAGGCAACCCAGGCTGCAGCGCAAGCACCTGCTGGGCGCAGGGTACACACACCCTGACATCATCACTTATAGGGGATACTTCACACACAACCCATAGCCGAGCTTGTCCCGAAGGAACCCCAAGCACATTATCCCCAGAAGCCGCCATATGGTGATTACAGTGGCACAATAGGCCAATATAGGGTTAACGCTAATGATAGCAACCCGGGATGCCCCAATAGCCCGCTAGGGATGTGGGATATATAATCGTAATAGGCCAAAACTTAACCGGGGAGGACCGGGAGAAACCTAAGTGAGGTCTACCCGCCTGAAAGACATAAGACATCCCCGTAAGAATACAGTAAAATATATATAATGCAGGGGCACTCACGGACTGCGGTAGGAAACGGCAGACACACAGCACGAGGGAGGTAAAATGACGTCAGCATATACCTTGAGGGGCGGGCCGCTAGAGAAGTGATGCGGAAAACATCCGCAGAGCCTGCCTCCCCCGAAAAGCGCGAATCGCGCCCATATGATCTCGCCCTCCAATGACGGCGCGGCAGAGCCTGAGGTAATGTCGCCGCTGGCCGTGGAGCGGAGTACAAACGCGCGGCGGCGGCTGCCAGTAAAAAACACATTAAGCAAGACATGCAGAATACAACAATATCAATTCTGGCACAAGCAAGTGAATATTCAGGCTGCTTGACATACCGCACACACGCCCCCCCCCCCCCCCCCCCCCCCCCCCCCCCCCCCCGAGATCTCCAGGGAGAGCGAAGGAAGGGGGCTACTCAGTGAAACAAAATGAGACGAGGGGGCAGATACCTAAGAGGGGTAGGGATTAAAGGGGAACCCCGGGAGCAGGAGGGGGCATCCCACAAGGCTCACCACAGGCCTATACCGCCTACCCTGTCAAAGCAGAGACTGCGGTCGGAGCAGCGCGCCTCAAGCACCTAACCCGGGTGCTGTCTTACCTTCACCCGAACCAGTCAGCCAAGGCTGGGAGGCAGTGGGTCCAGAACGGGTGGTAATAGTCCTGCAGGGCCGCAGGCTGGTAATCCCCGCTCGCCTGCGTATATAGAGAGCCATCTTCTATCTTCGCAGTCCAGACTGCAGATTAAAACTGGGGATTTCGTGGGAGGTCCCTGACTTATATAGGGCCGGGAGGAGCCACAAGCTGTTTTCTACAGTCCAGCGCCATCTTGTGGATGTATAACCCATGTGTAAGGAATATTCTGGAACAGGACATGCTGTATACTTAGAATATCTACATGGAGCAGAGATAAGTTGTAAAGACAAAAGATTTACACACCTTGAGAACAATATCCCCTTCATGCAGATTCCCATCTTTTGCTGCTAAACCAGTGTTTGTCAAGCCTTTAATGTAAATTTGACTTCCAAGCCGAAGGCCATACTCTGAAAAACAAAAATATATTTAAAGGACAATGGTAACTTTTAAAAGTGCGTCAAAAAACACACATGGCCAGGCCTCGGAATCTAAAAAAATCCAGGCCCAGCTGCTAGCCTGCCCCGGGCATCCTACACCCAATGCTCCGTTGTGTGAAACCACCTGGGGCATCGTCAATCTTAGCCCGAAAGACGATCTCTACAGGCAGCCACAGCCCCGGCTTCCCTGGGTGCCCCGAACAATGTGCCAGGCATGCGGCCAACTGGCTGCACCTCATCGCTGCAGCATGTTCAAGATCAGACAATCAGCCAATTTAAGAACAGTCACTGGGCGCAGCTTTGGCAGAGCCAGCAGCAAAGTTCGGCAGCTCGGGCAGGGGTCCAAAGGATGAGTAATGAACCCAGAAATGGATTTCCATCCGCTTTAACAAAGTTCATTCTCTTACTGAAAGACTTACCTTCATTTGAACTTTTTTTTGTTAACAGGACACTGGTGGTTGTGTCTGAGGGAGATGGGCTATGTGACTGAAGTCTATCTCTACTACGACTTTTCTGAATTTCTTTTTCATATCGCCGGTCAGGGGAGGCTCTCCTGCCATAACCTCGGTCTGGGCTATATTGTGCTTTTCTGTCATAGTAATCATCTTTGTCCAAGGTCCTCCCACGACTGCCATCTCTTGCATAGGTTCGGGGGTCATCCAAGTCACGATCCAGACTCCTGCCACGACTTCTCTCTCTTCTGTACTCACGGTCATCATCCAGACCTCGTTCCATGCTTCTGCCACGGCTGCGATCTCGTCTGTAGTTTTGGTCATCATCTAGACCTCGATCTATACTTCTGCCGCGGCTATTATCTGGTCTGAGTTCATAACCTACATTAAGATCTTGGTCAACACTTTTTGCCCGGGTACCATAACCTCTTTGATCTCTTTCATGGTAAGGACCCCTTTCTTGTTCTCTTCTGTACCCTGGACTTGGATCTCGGTAGTCTCCATATCCACTTCTATCACTGTATGCACTGTAAGCGGTTCTGCTCTCATACTCTGTATAGTCATCCAGGAGATCCAAAGCCGGTTCTGATTTGCTTGGGACACCCATTTGAACCCGCCTCGGTCTTCTTACTACCTATAAACATTTAATTATAAATATGATTTATTTTTTTTAAACAGACAGTTAAACTGCACACAGAATACGTATATTTTGTATATGACAAGTTGTTACCCGTTCTAAACACAAGAGGGCAGGAAAAATACTAGATTGTGTATTACATGGGAAATTATTTTTTGATACTATTCAAAATGGTGGATAGACTGTTTCTGCTGGCGAGTTCATCAGCTGGTGATTACCCAGTGACGCCCAGTCTATAAAAGTGGGCTGGACCTTTGTTCTAGGCCTTTCTCCCCTGCCTGGTGTGGGAGAGCAGCAGCTTCATGTGTCTATAGAGAACCAGCCTATTGTGACATATGAAAATTCACCTGACGGAACTTTTACTTCACAACCGTGAATGAAAAGTTCTACTGTATTGCAAGTGGGAATAATAACTATAGACTTTCATGGACTCCTCATGTGCAGCTCTTTATTAGTTGTTCCCCTACTACTGATCAAGCAAGGATGTTAACTGTTTATTAAAAGATATTGCCAGTCAACATATCCCGTGTTTATCAGGCTCGACTGGCTGAAGGCACTGAATCATCAGCGGAGGCTCAGTTTTTTCTGAAACCATACAGGTAGCGCCATACTTTCTACCAGAAAGGGATTATTTAGTAGTAACCTGGCTACACTAGGAACAACTGTCCCTAGATGTGAAAGGAAGGTATGGTCAAACAGTTTACTTCATACTTCTTAAACTTCAATATAAGGTCTATTTACTACAAAAGACTTCTACCAAACAGAAGGGTAAATTAAGTACCAGGATGCTACATTTATAATCATATATTACAGTGCTTGGCCACTGACAATGTACCTAATCATTGCTGTATAAAGAACACTTGAGGTTAAAATACTGACAAACGCCCACACAAAAGCGCAAGCAGAAGTTGGCAGCCTTCTTACCAAAGTTCGGTAATGACAGCCCTCTACACACTTAGCCTATGACTGATGAGTGAACAATGTTGGTTATTTACAGGATCTATTATTCAAAAAAAGTAATGGAAACAAAGGCTACTTGTACATTTTCTTTCTTCTGCAGCCAGCAAATAGGAAGATATACAGTTGGTATGAAAGTAAAGTCTGAAAGTAAACCAGCTAAATTAGACTTGGGTATACTAATTACTTTCTCCTTTCTGTACTTTTGGATTTTTAAAACGAGAAGGGAATTTGATAGGATTCCTGTCTAAGTGACCACAGGTTTAGGACTGTTTTCGGAGATTTTTACTATGCGGTTGGGCAGCAATCAGTACAAAACATCCATCATTTTCTTAGAGGCTTAGCAAAAGGGCTAGGGCTACTGATCATTACATTTGTTACTCCTATCCATTCTATAAAATGCTAGCATGTCATTTCCAAGTGTTTTCATCTACCCATTCTTTGTGTAGTAGTAAGAGGTTAAAAAGGGGTCCCACAGTGGATGTGACCCTATCTTCAAATGGAAAAATAGATAAGGGGGGTCAAGTCAAAAGCTGTAACAGTACCCTTTCTAATATTTTGCAATATTGTTCATAGACTCTCGTTATCCTGACTAAAGCAGAGTTAACAGTACTTTGTGTAACAGAAGGTAAAATACTCCCACTGGCAAGACAAACTGGTTATCCTTACTTGCAGTTAAATTAAATTGTAGAAACCTTATATCTTTTATACACTGGACAATTCTGCCAGGAACATTGAAGAATGATTGAATATGTCTCAATGACTGCATAGGTCATGTATTTGGATATTGCTTTGGTAGGACTTGATGTCACACATTTTCAGTTGTTCAAAAATGCTAGGTTTGAGCAAAAATGAAAATAAGCATAATCCAATAAAAGTTTAGGATATGGAACAAAGTGAAAACAATAATGGTATGGAAGGGAAAGACAAGAGCGGAATAAAAGATTATGTGCAGGAATTCTCTCTACACCCTGCCTGGGTAATCTGCCCCAGTGAGAATGGAAGTTTGTGATGAGCCTGGGTTAACACCTTCCCTGTGGTCTTGCCGAGTGTACAGATTCAGCCCAGAAAATTAGTTTTGGGCTATTTTAACACTTCATTAAAAACATACACATAGTGTTCTATGCATTCTATACTTTACATATTACATAAAATGGTATTCACCAAGACAGCAGTCTTCCCACATTTTCTTAGTGCCTGGACTGCAAATGAATGTGGAACATTATTCAAAGGAGTTCCATTTACTGCAAGAACACGGTCATTCTCTCTAAAGGAAAAAAAAAAATGTATTAAAATGAAAATGAAATTCACACCTTTATTATTTGATATATGGCTAGAACTACTAGGTTGCATTCGCCACCTTATCTGGTAAGGCAAAAAAGAACTGTTTAGCACTACTGCTTGTTTGCAGGGAAGCAAAAAAAAAAGGCAATTCTGTGAAACTCACCTGTAGAATTGCTTTTGTTTCCGATCCATTCCAGCCCGTCCACAAGTCTTCACGTTTGGAAGTTCGCCCCTAGGGGGCGCTGACTGCAAGATCAAAGATGTAGCCCCTCCCGCCCCCTATAAAAGGCAGCTGCCCTTCAACACATCCCCAATAATTTAAAAGCAGTACTCAATAGAAGAGGCAAGGCCGCGAAGGTCCAAAAAAATAGACCATGTTACCTCACATAGCCTCCGCTTGTACTCTCTCGAATCAAAACTAAAAACTTGTATAACTAGTGTCCTTGCAAACTTGTTCCACCGAGGCCTGGTGCTGAAAAGCCCACGAAACACCAATGGCTCTAGTAGAATGAGCTGTGATCCGAAAAGGGGGTTCCTTCCCCCTGGCAGAATAGGCTTGTACCACCGCCTGTCTAATCCACTTACTAAGAGGTAATACCTTATGGCTCTGACCACATCCAAAGCATGGAGGGTCCGTTCTATGGAATTAACTGGTGCTGGACGCAAGGAAGGTAAGACAGCTTCCTCATTAAAGGTGAAAAAGGAGAAACGACATTAGGCAAAAAATCAGGTTTAAAACGAAAAACCACCTTATCTCTGTGCATCTCAAAGTAGGGTGGTTTCATACAAAGCACAACCAGCTCTGATAGGCGACGTACCGAGGTAATCGCCACCAGAAAAACCACCTTGAGTGTAAGCAGAGACAACGTAGCGTCATTCAATGGCTCGAAGGGAGGACCCTGGAGAGCAGACAGCACTAGATTCAAGTCCCATACCGGTAAGGCTAATTTACGCGGTGGGCGGACATGGGTGACCCCCTGGAAAAAAGTCCTGATCAATCTATGACTGGCAATGGACCTCTGAAAAAAAATGGATAAGGCCGAGACCTGACCCTTGAGGGTGCTCAGGTGGAGGCCCAAGTCTAGACCGTGCTGTAGAAAGAATTCTAGAAAAAGAAAATTTCTGGCAAGGAAGGCTCTTGGCCTCGCACCAAGCGATATAGGCCAGCCAAACTCTGTAGTATATCATGGAAGAAGACTTCTTCTGTGCCTGAATCATTGTGTGAATAACCGTGGCCGATAACCCCTTCTCCATCAGGATTGAGGTTTCAATAGCCAGGCTGTCAGAGCCGGCATCCGTAAATTCGGGTGCCGTAGCGACCCCTGTGTGAGAAGGCCTGGATCGTAGGGCATGATGTAGTGATCTATTGACATCTGTACTATGTCCGCAAACAGACTCCTCCTCGGCCAGCGAGGAGCCACCAGGATGGCTGGTACCCCCTCCTGGGCTATCTTGCGGAGCACTCTGCCCAGGAGCGGAAACAGAGGGAATGCATACAGAAATTTGAACTCCGTCCAAGGGATCGCCAGAGCGTCTGTTGCTATGGCCAGAGGGTCTCTTGAGAGAGAGACGAACCTTGGAAACCTGTGATTGTGTCTGGACGCAAAAAGATCCACGTCTGGTTGACCCCAGCGGAGGCTCAGATCGTGAAAGGCCTCGCTGCTGAGGGACCATTCCCCCAGGCGCAGGGAACTCCTGCTCAGGGTGTCTGCCTCCTGGTTTTCCACCCTGGGGATGTAAACCGCCGAGACGCAGGGAACATTCTCCTCTGCCCAAGCCAGAATCCGGCTTACCTCCTTGAGGGATCTCTTGCTCAGAGTCCCGCCCCGGTGGTGGTCCCGCCCCGGAGGCCACAGCTGTCTGATTGTCCAAGCTGACCTGGATCGCATGCCTTTTAAATGGGGAGTCAGGCGTAGAAGAACCAACCTAAATTGCTCTCGGATCCAAGAGATTTATGGGTAACCGGTTCTCCTTCGGGCCCCACTGACCCTGGATCTTCTGGGTCTGCCAAACACCTCCCCAGCCTGTAAGACTGGCATCCGTGGTAATTATCTCCCATAGGGGAGTCTGAAAGGACTTGCCTACTAGCAGGTTCCGAGAGTCCAACCACCACAAGAGGGATTGTCTGGCCAGGGAGGACAGCAAAAAACCTTGTTCCAGAGATTCCAGCTGGTCAGCAGGTTCAGCTGTAGAGGTCTCATGTGGAATTGGGCGAAGGGCACTGCCTAGAAGCACAACACCATTAGGCCCACCAATCTCATCCCCAGATGTACCGATGGCTGTTGACAAGCCAGCAAAGCCTGCACTTGCGTCTGGAGTTCCAAAACTTTCTGCTGTGGCAGAAAGACCTTGACCTGACCGGTGTCTAGCATCATGCCCAGGAAGGATCTCACTGTTGAAGGCGTGATAAACGACTTTGGGTAGTTGATCACCCAACCGAAGGCCTCCAGGGTTGACAGTACAGTCGGGGTGTCGCTCTCGGCCTCCTGAAGGGACCTGGCAGAAATCAGAAGGTCGTCTAGATAGGTTAACACGCAAATACCCCGACTCCTCAGGATAGCCATGATGCCCACCAGCACCTTGGTGAACACTCTGGGAGCTGAGGATATGCCGAAGGGGAGTGCCACAAAACTGGTAATGTTGATCCTCCAGTGCAAACCTCAAAAACTTCTGATGTCCTTGGAAAATCGGGATGTGCCGATAAGGATAAGCGTCCCTGATGTCCACCGTGGTCATAAAGTCGCCGGGCCAAAGCGATCTCACTGCCAACTGCAATGTTTCCATGCTGAAATGTCTGACCTTTACAAATTTGTTGAGACCCTTCAGGTCCAACCTGACCACATAATCCATAGCAGTAACAACAAAGCCGAAAAAAATCAAAACAGGCCTTGAGTTCCTTAAACTCCTCCGCCCATTTGCGGAACTTAGCCTTAGCCACAAGGAGTTTAACCTTCCTCCTGTTGGCTAGGGAAACAATAGCCGTGGCACAAGCAGACCGAAAAAGGGCACCAACAAAGGTGAAAGCATGGCAGGCCAACTGATCCATGTGTTTGTCTGCAGGATCCCGGGAGCCTCCCACCTCGGGAGGGTGAGACCACAACCAAATCAATTCGGCAGGGAAAGGATACCGCCTATCCAGGCCCTTAGGAACCGATGGTAGCTTGTTGGGCCTTTCCCATTCCTTAAGAATCATGTTAGATGCAGCTGCTCAGGAAAAACCCGCCGCTGTCTTTCAGGCCGAAACAAATCACCCTTTTTCTGGGACTCCCACTTAGCCGTTCTGGGAGGAATAATGTGTAAGGTATCAAAAGAGATACCGTCTCTGGCGGAGAGCAACTCACCTACTGAGTGTGGGTCATCTGGCGACTCACCTTCCTCTGCAGATCCCAAGAAATCATAAAAATCATCATCCGAGTAAACCGGCTCCAAATGCCGCTCCTTACTCAAGGCCTTTTTAGGGGCTGCCAACGAGATCTGTTTCTCAAGGCTAGCCAGCCTATGCGCAAAATCAGCTTGTGTCCCCTTGCTGGCTCCCCCTTCACTAGGGGCTAACTGCAGCAGCGGAGGATCCAGAGAGGCTAGTGGTAACGCAGGGCTAGGGTCAGGAGCGACCGCCCACTCATCCAAAGCAATGCCTCTAGCGCAAGTGGAACAAATTGTGCTGAATCCGCCCAGGGGATTCCGTCTGCACAAGGGGCAGAGCCTGTCCTGCCCAAGTGGGGTGCCCGGCTCACTATCCCCTGATACCTCCATTATGGTGATTCTGAATAAAAATATTCAATAAGGCTAATAGACACTAACGGCCTAAGCCTAATAGCCGATCCTTCTATTTAATAATGGGGACCGGGAGAAACCACAACCCTCAACCTTCAGCCCACAGTCTTAAAATCAAAAAGAGAAAGACAGCAATTACAAAATGACCCACAATGTCATGCATTAAAGTGGACCAACACCCAGGATTTTGACTATCCAGGGTTTTGGTCCACTTCTGTGTGAAACCCCCCAGAAAGCCCCAAAAACCCACCTGTCCCCGCTCCCACGTGACCGCTGCAGCAAATCCCCGCCGCCAGACAAGCGAGGTCCGTTGGCAGGCAAGCGAGCGCGCCCGCCGCCTCCCGAGCATCATTCTTACAGGGAGTGCACCCGCGCCGGCCTGCTAGAGGGATGCGCGAGCGGCGGCTCGTGCATGCCCCGCTGGATCGAGGAGCAGGTAGGGATTTTGGGGCTTTCTGGGGGGTTTCACACAGCGGGGGCACCCCCGATCGGGGTGCCCCGCAGGCCCGATGCTGATCGGCCCGGGAATCTATAAGATCTATAAGTGTTGGTCCACTTTAAAATATAAGAATCATAAAATATACATGGCAATGAAATAAAATAAGCATACAGTGATAATACAGTGCAGAATACAGTGTCTATCCCCCTTATCCCCTTAAAGCAGGACAACCAAAAGAGAGACTCATGACCGCGCCGCTCAGCGCAACGCCAGGAGAAACAAGAGGTGCTGGCTCCCCGATCACATCAGAGGTCCCCAGCTGTGCCTGCAGCGCGCCGTGCCCGCAGCGCTTCTAGAAAGGTTAACTGGGTAGAGTCATAGGAAAAGCGGCAAGCCTTCGCGCTGCCGCCCATGACTTCGGCGGCCCCCTCCTCCCGCGAGGCGCGTCTGCCAGCATGCGGCACCTGCCCCGGCCCAGAGCCACTGCCCTCCAATTTATCATTAACCCACCCAAACACCCACCTATTAACCCATTTATCTGCCTACCTGCTTAAGCACCTACCATAACCTTATTATTATTTGGCTCAGCATTACAGACTCATCAAGTATTAATGAAATACAGTAACAGCCAAAGGAAAACATACATATAGGCTATAGAGTACTTTTGTTACCAAACGTCACTGCTCTGCAAACCAGATAAGAAAAATACAATCTAGGAAATCTCACCCGTAGAATTGATTTCTCTCTTCTTCCACTCCGAATCATATATGAATGGGTTAACTCTCGATCAAAGGGCGGGACTGCAAGATAAAAAAAAAAAAAAAAAGCGTGGTTCCTCCCAGCCTATATATTCTTCTGGCTTCACTCTATAATCCAGAACTGAAAAGCAGTAGGAACAGCCGCATGAGAGGAGGAATGAATCCTTAAGAGACTCCATGTTTAGCTGGAAGAAAACCTTTTTTTTTTAAATGCAAACACACAAAACTATTTACAGTTATAGAAGGCTCCACTATGACTAAGGCATATGAATATAGTAGTCCAGCAGATAGGGTGGGTGTGACGCCCTGGAGTAGAAGAAGAGAGAAATCAATTCTACAGGTGAGAATCACAGAATTGTATTTGTTATTTAGGTCCCGTGCAGGCAAAAAAAGGCTTTCGAGGTGGTCGAACATGGGTTACCCCTTGCATAAAAGTCTATTCCCTGCAATGGACTTTTGAAAGAAGATAGATAAGGCAGAGATTTGTCCCTTGAGGTCCCTTGTGGAGACCCTTTTGCAAAAAATCTAAGATTCTGGAGACAGAAAAGTTCCTGCAAGCGAAACCCCTAGACTCACACTAGGCGATAAAAACCTGCCGAACTATAGTAAATTCTTCAAAAAGTCTACTTTCAGGCCTGAATCATAGTCTTGATGACCCTAATCCTCTTTCTGCTAGGATGCAGGTTTTAATAGCCAGGCCGTCAAAGCCAGATAGCTGGGCAGCCACCAGGGCTCGCCTTTTGACATCCTTACTACATTTGAAAACCAAACTCCTTGGCCAAAGGGGCGCTACCAGGATGATTGGAATCCCCTTGTGAGCTACTTTCTTTAGTACTTGAACCAGGAGTGGAAACAGAGGGAAAGCATACAGAAGCCTGAATGCTGACCAAGGAAGGGTCAGTGCATCCACTGCTACAGCCAGAGGAACTTTGGATTGGGAGACAAACCTCGGAACCTTCTGATTGTGGCGCAATACGACTCAGTCCACGCCTGCACTCCTTCTGGCACCATTGTCTCTGGATCGTTAGGGATCCCATGGCACCACCCCAACCGGTTAGGCTGGCATCCATGGTGACAATTTTCCACAGTACTGGAAGAAAAGATCTGCCCACCTGAAGAAGAGGATGGGTTTGCAGCCACCAGGCTACAGATCGCCTCACTGTATCTGTCATGTAAAAAGGGCAGTCCAGGGACTTAGTGGTTCGATCCAAAGTTGAGAGCAACTCCGACTGTGGGGATCTTGTGTGGAACTGTGAAGCAAGACACCATCAAGCCCAACAGATGCATTCCTAGACAGATCGTCGGATGAGGGCAGGCATGAGAGTCTTCTTCTCCAGGAGAAAGACCTTGGCCTGTGTAGTATCGAATGTCATTTCCAGAAAGTATATAACTCTTGAGGGAAGGACTTGAGATTTTGGATAGTTCTATATTGGATAGTATCTAAGTAAGGGTTAATTTGTACCCCCTGGTTCCTTTAGAAGACCCATTAGGCCTGAAAGAACCTTCGTAAAAAAACCCTCAGAGCAAAGGACAGGCCAAAAGGCAGAGCTACGAATTGTAAATGAAGACCATCTACTGCAAAACGTAAGAACTTCTGATGATCTGGGAAGACAGGGATATGCACATAGGCGTCCTTTATATCCACTGTGGTCATATAATCTCCCAGCTGTAGTGCGGCCATTGTGGATTTTAATTATTACATGCAAAATCTCCGAAGACGAACAAAACTGTTGAGGCATTTGAGGTCCAACATTGGGCTCAACGAGCAGTCTTTCTTGGGAATTACGAATAAATTGGAGAAGAAATAGTAACTTCTCTCTGAGAGAGGGACGGGGCAAACTACTCCTAACTTTAACAAGTGATCTCAATGCTTCTGCCTTTCCTCGATTTAGGGGGACCCTTGAAAAAAAAAGAACCTCCGAGGAGGTCTGGCGGCGGAGGAGCTGTAAGCTTTTGGGGCATCTGCCTCCTAAATCTGGATAGTACCACTGCGGCAGTGCATTCAGTACAGGGGGGGCTGTCCTCTTCCAGAGGCCTCTGCAGGCACAAGGGACATGGGGCGACACATTCTGCTAAAATACCAGACCCAGATGTGATTACTCAGAGATCCTAGGGGTGGACCACAACCTAATATCCATTATCCTCATCCAGATCTAAAACAGAAAAAAGAAATTATCCTCCTAAATAAACAGCAAGAGTCTCAGTAATAAAAAAAAAAAAAGGTCCTACTGGGCGAACAGCTGTTTAAACAGGAGGAGGGAAGCGCAGACATAGCGGCAGCAGGAGACCCAGATCTGGGTTGGAAGGGACCCAAGCAGGACGAGGCGGCGGCCGACGGAGGAGCAGGCACCGATGGAGGAGTGGGTGGCGGCCGGAGAAGTGCGTCTGTGGCTCCGGCAGTGGCTCCGGCAGCGGTGGTAACAGCCAGATGAAGAGCAGAGTAGCTGCCTGTAACTAAGTATACTACGGGTACGAGCTGCAGGTCACAAGAAGCCAGAACAACCAGCAAAAGTGCGGGGAGTAGAGAGTCTCTCCGCCTAAAATGAGGGAGGCGTAGGGGGCAACCTGCACAGTGCTTAGAAGCCGCAACAGTGCTGCTCCCTGACCCGAAGGACACCTGCGACCTCAGAAGCCTAGTGAAGCCGTTCCCAAGCCCCTCGACCAATCATGCCGCTCCTGATCTTGCTGAAGGACTCTAGGTGTGAATTTCAAACGGAGCTCATCCCAGCCTCCCATCCTGCCCTGCACCTTTTTGTAGTAGCCATACAGTGTCCCTCACTGCACAGCCCAGAAGAGTGGAAGGATATAGGCAAAAGAGAAACCATTTCCCCATGGTCCAACCGGCAAGCCACCAGACAAGCCTGAGGTTAAGTGTCCCTTCAGAAGGGATCTACCAGCTCATGAGGGTGACTTCCAAAAACAAAACTGACACCCCGCAGCGCCCCAGGACCCTGGCGCTTACCCTTACTTCACCCTGACCAGGCGCTATCGGCCTGACTGACTCCAGGAGGCATAAGTGGGTCCACCGAATCAGCGGGAATGTAAGGGTCTGGAAGACAGAGTTAGAATCCCCAGTCCTGAACAAAACCTATGAAAAGACAAAATAAATTAAAAATAAGGAAAGAAAATCCGTGCACAACCTTTGCAGTCTAGTCCAACTAAAAGGAGGGCAGTCATAAGCTTATATAGGCCGGGAAAAACCACACCTTTTGATCTTGCAGTTCCGCCCTTCGGTTGAGAGTTAACCAATTCAAATCTGATTCAGTGACGCTCTGAAGTGGAATATGAGAAAAATACTCACAATATTTTAAATGCCTCCGGCATTTTTTTTTTTTTTTTTTTTTTGTAATTGCCCGTTCACATCTATGCAGATGCTGTTTCTCTTTCCTGTTCAGGTGCAGTATTCAGACCAGTGTAAAGGCAGCCAAACTGGAACCAAATCTGTATAGGTGTGAATGGGGAGTAGCTATAAACAAATTCTTTTATGTCTGACAGGGTGACCATTTTTACAGACTTTAGTGCAAACCCAATCCATTTAAATCAATGAGCTAATCTGACTATTTTTAGCAAATATGCTGCTGTTGGGTTGCTTTTGAGAAAAACAAAAGAATGAAGCAAAATCATGAACTAGGAATTGGGAAAGTTGCCTAAATCTTTTTTTCAAGAAGGTTGGTGGTGATGGCGGTTTTTGAATAACAACATAATAATAATAATAATAATAATAATAAGGCAAAATATACTAGCCACCTGAAAACACTTGAAAAACTTCTGTTAATTAAAGTTAAAGAGGATCCAAACCTAGATTGGCCAGCCACTAGCCTGCCGCCCTGTGGGAAACCCCTGGGGTCACCAGTATACTCACCTTTACTGGTGGCCACTGCTCCAGCAACCCTGTAGCTGTGCAAGCATCCTGCATCCAGCCTATCTGAATGGTAGGGCAAGGGAGAGCACAAGCACGCAAGAGCAGACAGCAGGGGATGCGACCAGCCTCCTGCCCTACGTCACTCGAGATCTCAAAAGTGATGGGCGGGTGTGGCCTCAGCGGGGCAACGAAGCAGGTAGTCTGGCACGTGGGGGCGCACAGGGTGCCCAGGATGGTTTTAATCCACTTGAAAGAGAACCGCCAAGTCCACCCTCTGTGGCCCCCAAATACCCTCCCTTCATTGAAGGTTTTACACATGCGGTGAATTGAAAAGCCCCTGTGAAGCCAAACAAAACCCCGGTGGAGCTTGGGAATTGATCCCCTTTAATATAAAAGTGCAATTATTGCTTTATGAACCTCAAAAGCTTTCCCAAGCTAATGGCAGTTTCATTACTAATATAAATAAAAACTTTAAAGTTATACTAAAGGCAAGCCCGATTGTTGTCCCATTGTCCCAAACTTCAATTCGTTGTCAAAAAGCCCTGTAGTTCCTAAGTTATTTGTAATAATATGTATTAGAGCATTGGAGATGCAGAAAAAAAATTAGAAACAGTTGGCGTGGGAACATAAATTTTATGTAAGCACACTGTGTGCTTTACATATATCATAGTAAAAAAAAAAGTGCAGGCTATCAGCATCTCCACCCTGTCAGCACATAATGTGACCAAAGAGGAGGGCAGGTTTCATAACTGCAGAGAGAGGCAGCCAAACAGGACGCCTGGGGAGGGATTGGGGGTGCTTCTGTTCTCGGTCCAATGAAGGTTGATTGAAGGACCAAGTCAGTAGGGTGGGAACTGAAAGCTAGATGAGGAAGCGATTTCCTCACAGACATAGCAGGAAGGAAAGCGCTGGAGGGACTCAATGTAAGGTAAGCTACTTATATTTTTTTTTTAACTCTTGACTTGCCAATCACTTTAATTGAGTTAGCTTAACTTTGATAGCTTAACTTTGATTGCTGAAAAAAAATCAAAATCGTGGCGGAATTTTTTAAAATTTTAAAACCCTTAAAGCGGTCCTTCACTCTGAATAAGAGTCTATCTTATATGTTTCCCCCACCCTGTACATACAGATTGCTCACATTAAAAATCATCCTACCTGCATCTACTGCATGTTATGAGCCTTTAAACATTCAAGATGGCGGCTCATGGAACATCAGGCAGCCTGCAAACAGGAAGTGCCTTCTGACTGTGCTGCTCTGCATTCTGGGATTGCTGACCTTTTCCTGACCCCAGCTCTGCTCTGTCTGAGCAAAGCACAGCTATAACCCACCCCCCTATACTTTATACCACTCTCCTCAGTAAGTGTGATGCTTCTGAGTCAAGATGAAGGGGGTCAAGAAGGGGAAAAGAATAATAAGTAAGTGACTAAAAACTTAAAATATATTAACTTTAGATGCTGGTGAATCATTTTTTAAGGGTTTGGGCTTTTCAATAAATCATGGTGAAGATCCGGTTTAAATTGTAAATGAGGACATTGCCAATAGGCTAAACAACTACTCACATTTTCTGTCCTTTGATTTTGAATAGTTTTATGATTTAATATATATGGGAAAAAATTAGAGCAGCTATCTGTTATGCTGATCATTAGTAAGACTGCTGTAGAAAAGGATGACTGTATAAATAAGAACTATGTAATGAACTATTACATTATTAAAACTGGTTTAATTTTACAAAAGGTCTACTCTGAAAACCCCTAGAATTACATTTGTAAAAGAAATAAATATAAGCTTACTGTAGGCGACCATCTGCAGGGCCTCCTTGAAGAACATCAGAAATTACGATGGAGTTGTCACCATTATTAAAATGTGGATTGTCTCTTCCCCCAGAAACAGCAATGCCAAATCCTTTTTTGGGGTCCTGGGTAAGTAAAATACATTTATTTGAAACAGATGTACAAAAACATGCCTGTTATGCAAGAAAATAACAATAAGTTAGTATTAGCCATTCACGGTTTTTCAAAATAGGTACCAGCAACGTTCCATCTACTTTTGATGGAAGTTTTGAAAGTGTATAATTTTGTGCGCCAAAATTATGTCCTCAGGGTGCTGAGCTGATCTAGGGTTTTTACATTTTTTCTGAGGTTATAGAATGTTTTGTGGAAGCAGTTTTCGCTATTTGCAATCTTTTGAGGTAACCCTGTACATGCAGAACACTGCAGCTGGGCATGTGTAAGGTTAAGTGAGCTCCCTTACCTCGGCAGCGACCACAGAATTAGTACAGGACTCGCTGCTTATCTCTGTTTAATTAGATGTGCTGGGGCGGGAACATGCCCACTGCTGCAGATATGGCTGCTTGCGCTCCCCATTGAAGACTATCAGAGCAGTTTGCAGAGTGACAGCAGCACAACAAACCGCTCTGCCGAGAGCCTGAACATGCTCCATTGAACTGGAAAGAGGGGGGGGGGGGGGGTTCACACAGTGGGACATTGAAGAAAACCTGGGAGTTAAAATCACAGGTTTTGTTCCGCTTAAAAAGGACAAGTCCACTTTCAATGGATTGCTTAGAGAATGGAATTTCCGGTAGTCCTCCAGGGTGTCCTCCAGTATCCCCCCCAACCTATAGGAGGAGGAAACACAAACTGGACAACATTGAAAGCCTGCCCCTTCCTCCCGGGCCTCGGTGTTTTAACCAAGTAACCGTAGAGGGAACAAAATTTTAAACAAAGCTAACACTTTAAACATAACAGGCTAGCCGTCCTGGAGGACTACCGGAAATTCTATTACCGCTAAGCTAATTGGGGTTTTCCCAAAATGTCCTCCAGGACGGCTAGCCGAGCATAAGCAAGTAACCAAAAAAAAAAGTCCTACCTTAGGTTGGGGAGATGGCCTGCAGGATCTTCCTGCCGAACTCCTATTTCTAGGTCGATTCTGTAATGCTTCAGAAAAGTATGCAGGGAGGCCCACGTAGCTGCTCTGCATATGTCCTCCAAAGAGACTCCAGACCAATTAGCCCAGGAGGCAGAAAGAGCTCTGGTAAAGTGTGCCCGCATGATCAGATTTCCCATGCCCTATGAAATTCAGAGGCAAAGGATCAGGTCTAATGGGAATGTGGTCAGGGAAAATCCTGAGCTACGGCTCTTTAATGGATAAGGCCTGTAAATCACTTATTCTTCTAGTAGACTTGCTAGAATTGTTAGGATGAAGGACACTTCATGGGCTAAAAAGCAAGAAGCTTGAGACCTTTCAGGAATAACGAAAGGTCCCAGAGGGGGAAAGCCTTAGAGTCCACTGGCCTACGTCTAGAGAGAGAGAGAAAGTGCTGCCACCTGTACCTTTAGGGTACTAATTTTCAGTCCCAAGTCAACAGCTTCCTGAAGAAATTCTAGTACAGCCGACAAGCTAGAGCAAACCAGGTTATGCAATTAACAATAGGAAGAAAACTTCTTCCAAATCTTGCCGTAAATCTTACGGGTCACTTCCTTCCTGCTCTGAAGTAAGGTCTTAACTCAAGTGGACAGGCCTTTACGCCTTAACAACTCCCATTAAGGTCATGGCATTGAAATAATCAGGACTTCTCGATCCCTTATCTCCTCAAGGCGGTTCATGGCTAGCTGAACTGCCTTCAACTCTCAGGAATTTGAAGACATTCTGCCCAGAGGATAAGGGAGCCCATATCCGCAAAGGACATATCTGATTTCCGGGATACCTGAGCCAGGGTAGTATCCACCTTGGGACACTTAGCCCAAGCCGGGATACCAGAGTTCTCAAACAGGAAACGTTCCTTGAGGGAAAGAAGAACAGAGCTTCCAGATTTTTCCATTCCCTGACGATAATATCCTAAAGTGACTGGTGTACTGAAAAACAAGGATCCCTCCTATAAGACAAGCCCATGGTACAAGGAATCCAGAATAGAGACGCTTATCATCGGCTTCAATCTTTAGAGGATAAAATCCCTTTAAATCGGATCTGGCATGTCATCAATGGCAAAATTAAATCTACTGCCATGAGGGAAAGGCGAGAAGGTAGATGGACCCTTTTCTTGTCGAGTGAACCGACTCATTGGATGAAGCACAGACCTCCTCCTCCTCCTCAGAAGACGCTATCATGTCTGGACCTGATTCAGGTGTTAATGGTTAGGGAGTTCAAGCCGAGAAGAGGGACCTGCCACTGCACTAGATCCCTGCCCCAGGACCACATTGTATACAGGAAAAGTATCTTTTTCTGATCAAAAGTTTTAAAGAAATTCTTCATCGTGCATTGAGAATTTGCTCCTGCCACCTACACAGGAGTTTGGAAAAACTCTGGAAGCACAGCCTGACAATTCACACAAGTTCTAGGCTAAGCTAATCTGGTCTCTTTAGGTTCTTTATGCTCCCTGGGTACCATGGTTCTCTTAGTCTCTTTGGAATCTCTCTTGGATTTTTTAGTGCGCTTAGGGTTTTTAGATTTGGATTCCTTGCCCTATAGAAAAACACAGAACCAAGCAAAAAGAACCCAGGGACAAAAGAAAGCCACCAAAAATAAATGAAGCAGGCTTACCCCCTACGGTTGCACTGAATCACTTCCTCTCATTACTACACAGGTGCACACCACCGCAGCCTGGAATCCTGCTGGAGAAAGGAGCTGGTGCTCGCTTGCCGCTGCACGAATGCTAGGTAGGGAGGTGCTCTTCCCCACACAAGAGGGGAAATCACTGCCTCCTGATGTTCCCTGGAAGCTGGTTTCCAGTTCTGGGGCCAAGCCACACCCCTTGACCCTGGAGCACACGTTCAAACCAGCACCCACCCACGATTAACCGGACCCGCCAGATCTGAGGAGCCCCCGGGGAATAAAAGGGCAATCCAGTAGAGTCTCCCACTCTCTGCGTCATTGCTTCTTAGGGACTGACTGTTTGGTACCAAACAGAGTGGATCCTCTAAACCTGCCTTCCCTAGCAGTAGAAGTAGGAGGGACCCCTCTAAACGAATCCTTGCTAAGAAAGGGCCGTCTATAAGAGGAAGGACTAGAAAAAAAAATCTATTCCTGAAATCCCTACGCTTAGTGGGAAATGACTTCTTTCTGTCAGAAGACCCGTCTAACACTATGTCTAGTTTTGGGCCAAAGAGGAATTCCCCGTTAAAAGGGCATGGCACACAGGCGCAACTATGAACCTGTATCCCCTGACCAGGAACGCAGCCGCAAAGTCCTATGCACCGAATTGTGTCATTCTGTCATGGCATCAGACAGAAAAGAGGCCAATGAAAAAAGAATAAGTAAAGCCTTCCTAATCTCAATATCCATTTACTTAAAGATACAGGATTTAAGCTGCTGAAGCCAATAATTGAGATTCCTGGCAATGCAAAAGTAGAGGCTAGAATCGGTTCGAGAGTACAAGATTCAGCCTGCAATGCTTTCTTCAAGAGTATCCATTTTTGGATACCAAAGTCCTTAAAGGCTAAATCCACCCCCTTGGAGACCTTTGAAAACGGGACATCCAGTTTGGGGCATCTATCCCAAGAGTCTTCCTCAACGAACAGATAACACCTCATAAGAGCCCCTGGGGAAACTGAATCAGAACAAGGGCCCTCCTCCTCAGATAAGGAGGAAGGGCCCTCAGATAGGGGGGTATCCAAGACCTCTGACTCTTGACCTCTAGAAAAGAAGGGGGGTATAGGGAATGCCCAACAGTAGCCCTTAAAACTGCAAAGCGCATGCCCATAAATAAACTTACGGAAGCAGAGCTGGACTACTCCTTGCCAGAATGAGCGGCCAACAGTCTCAGATGAAATTGGATCAATCGGGTTGGAAGGATGTTGATCTGCAGCAGTCTCCCATAGTAGCCCTCCCCAAGGCTCAATAAGTAAGTAAGCAGGGAGGTTCCTAATTGCTGAGATTTTTAACCCTCTACGGTAAAATGAGAAGGAGTGCAAGAAAAAATACAATTCTGTGATTACTCACCTGTAGAATTGGTATTATGAGTATACAGTACGTCCTGCTCCAGATTAGATTACTTACACTTGGGTATTACTCCGCCAGATGGCGCTGGACTGCAGAGACATCGAAATTGGCTCCTCCCGGCCCCTCAAATACCAAGGACCGCCCACAAATCCCCAGCATTGAAAAGCAGTTAACGAGAAGCGGGAAGAATTAAACAGAACCAAACTGGTAACTATAACAATGATAACAATCGCCATACAGGGGATCCAGGATAATGCAAAACCAAGGGTGGGGTGGAGCAGGACGTACTGTACGTACACTTAACCACATCCAAAGAATGCAAGACCCTCTCCTTAGCATTACTAGGATTACTAGGATTAGGGCACAAGGAAGGAAGAACAATGTCCTGATTCAAATGAAAGGCAGACACCACCTTGGGCAGAAAATCTGTCTTGAAGCGGAACACCACCTTGTCCTGGTGTCTCTCAAAGTAGGGGGGCTGGATGGAAAGCGCCGCCAACTCAGACACACGGCTAACAGAGGTGATAGCCACCAAGAAGACCACCTTGAGAGTAAGAATGGCCAGGGCAGCCGCCTGCACAGGTTCAATGGGAGCTCCCTGCAAGGCAGACAAGGCCAAGTTCAAATCCCAAACAGGCAACATAGGCTTACGTGGGGGACGCAAATGAGTAACCCCCTGGAAAAAAAGTCCTGACCAGAGAATGCTGGGCAAAGGACCTCTGGAAGAAAACAGCCAGGGCAGAGACATGACCCTTCAGAGTACTGAGTTGGAGCCCCAGCTTCAACCCATGCTGCAGGAACTCCAGGATCCTGGGAATAGAGAACACACGACAGGGAAGAGACTTAGACTCACACCAGTCAATGTAGGCACGTCAAACCCTATAGTAAATGGAAGAAGAAGACTTTTTCCTAGCTTTTATCATGGTATCAACCACAGAGGCAGACAGCCCCTTCTCCATCAAGATGAAGGTTTCAGCAACCAGGCCGTCAAAGCCAGAGTTTGTAAATTGGGATGGCGTAAGTGACCCTGAGTGAGCAGGTCTGGCACCCTGGGCAGAGCGTACTGATCTAATGCCAGCTGCACCACGTCTGCGAACAACACTCTTCTTGGCCATCTGGGGGCCACCAGTATTGCTGGCACCCCCTCCTGAGCTATCTTGCGCAGAACCCTGCCCAACAGGGGGAATGGAGGAAAGACATACAGGAGCTGAAAGTCCTGCCATGACATTGCTAGAGCATCCGTGGCCAAGGCCAGAGGATCCTGGGACAGGGAGACAAAGGCCGGGAGCTTGTGATTGTGACGGGACGCAAACAGATCCACATCTGGTTGGCCCAAACGGTGACACAGAGATTGAAACACCCTGTTGCAGAGGGACCATTCTCCCAGGCGAGAGGTCGCCCCGGCTCAGAGAGTCTGCCTGCAGATTCTCCACCCCCGGGATGTACACAGCTGATATACAGGGAACATTCTCCTCCGCCCAGGCCAGCATCAGAGACACTTCCCGGAGGGCCCTCTTGCTCCGGGTCCCTCAGTGATGATTGATGTAGACAACTGCAGTCTGGTTGTCTGAGCGCACCTGAACAGGGAGGCCCCGAAGGTGATGAGTGAAATGAGTCAGAACCAACCTGATCGCCCGCAGTTCCAGAACTGCGGGGACTTCCAGAAACCCCCCCAGCCTGTCAGACTGGCATCCGTGGTGACCGTCTCCCAGGAGGGGGCCAGAAAGGATCTGCCCACCACCAGATTCCTGGAGTCCAGCCACCACGAGAGGGACCGCCTGACCAGGGGGGAAAGCACAAGGACCTGGTCCAGGGACGCAGTATCCTTGTCCCATACTGACAAGAGGTGGAGTTGCAGAGACCTCATGTGGAACTGAGCATAAGGGACCGCCTCGAAGCACGCCACCATCAGGCCCACCAGCTGCATTCCCTGCCTGATGGAGAGATGAGGGCAAGATAGCAGGAACTGAACCTGCGCAATCAGACTGTCCACCTTCTGCTGAGGAAGAAAAATCCTTGCCTGAACTGTATCCAGATTCATTCCCAGGAAGGGAGTCACCAAGGAGGGAGCCAGAGAAGACTTGGGATGGTTGATCATCCAGCCAAATGACTGCAGAGTGGACACTACCAGCTGAGTATCCAACTCTGCCTGTTGTAGGGACTGGGAAGTGATGAGAATGTCGTCCAGGTAGGGCAGCACGCGGATGCCCTGAGACCTGAGCAGAGACATCACTCCTGCCAGCACCTTGGTGAACACTCTGGGAGCTGAAGTGAGACCGAAGGGCAATGCCACAAATTGGTAGTGCTGATCCTCCAGAGCGAACCTGAGGAATCTTTGATGACCTAGAAACACAGGAATATGAAGGTAAGCATCTTTGATGTCCACAGACGTCATGAAGTCCCTTGGACGCAGGGAACTGATGGCAGAGCGCAGAGTTTCCATGCGAAAGCGCCTGCACCTGACAAATTTGTTGAGGATTTCCTAGTCCAGGATGGGCCTGACAGACCCATCTCTTTTGGGCACGGTGAAAAGGTTGGAATAGAACCCCTTGCTCCTTTCTCGTAAGGGGACCTGACAGATGACCCCCAGCTCCAGAAAGCTTTGCACCACCAGAACTCGAGCCTGAGCTGACACATGGTCCTGAGAAATCTGGGATCTGATGAATCTTGGGGGGGGGGGGGGTAACCGGAGGACACTACCTCCTGAATCCACCGGTCTCAGACATGAAGCCTCCAGACGTGAGCAAAGTGCTGAAGCCGTCCCCCCACACAGATGGGTGAGGGCACCCCTTCATGCCTGAGGGGGCTTGGGAGAAGACTTAAGCTTGGAGCCCCAGGAGGAGCCAGGGTGACCACGTTCTCTGCCCCTAACCCAGAAATCTCCTCGGGCCCCTGTAAGGGAGACCCCCCTCCCCTGTCTGGCACCACGGTAGGGGGAAGAAAAGAAGCCCTGTCCCCGAAAGGGCCGAGACTGCTGCCTGCGCTGGGGTAACCTGCCTTCCTTAGCAAATAGGTCCAGGCGGTCCCCAAACAGGTGCAGTACTTTGAAGGGAAAACCAGTGAGAGCCTTCTTGGCAGCGTTGTCAGCAGCCCACTGGCGCAGCCAAACCGAGCGGCGTATAGCCACCACAAGGGCAGAGGTTCTGCCACACATTCTAATGGTATCATCCAAGGCAGAGAGGACATAAGTCACAAAAACCTCACAACGAGAGAGTGCATTAAACTCCTCACTAGACACATCATCAGGGGCACCATCAAGGATACTTCTAAGCAGGGTCCTAATAGCCACAGCCATAATGTCTGAGGTACAGACCGGGCGCAGCGCCGTCCCCACACATGCAAAGGCATGGGACGCCAGCTGATCAATGCGTCGGTCCTCAGCATCCCACAGCGTAGTAGAGTCAGGGGAGTGCATGACAGAGGTGTTAGATAACCCTAGGACTGGGGCATCCACTTCAGGAGGGGATGACCAACACTTCACCACATCAGCAGGAAAGGGATACCTCTTATCCCAACTCTTAGGTACACCGGGAAGCCTGCTGGGACGCTCCCATTCCTTGAGTACAAGATTATTAAAATGGGCTTGCTCAGGAAATTCTAAGCGTGGCTTAGCAGTATTGGGGGCCGCAACTGGGGGAGAGATAGACAGTACCTCAAAAATCTGAGCCAACAGCTTATCAGTGTCATCTGGGGCCCAGGAGTCAGAGCCGGAATCATCATGACCCCTGGGCCTCTCATCAGATGACCCTGAGTCAGAGAATAACTCCCCTTCTTCCAAAGGGGTATAGCCAGACAGATCCAAAAACTCATCAGCTTCCATAGGGAAAAGAGTGACATCAGGCGTTAAGTGCTCCTTTTTTGCAGAGGCCTTACGCGCCAAGGTATTAGCAAGCAACTTCTCAACACTAGCCAGTCTAGTAGACACATCAGTCTGAGAATCCCCACTTGTATGCAGCTCAATGGGAGTCAGATTTAAGCTTGGAGGAGTAGGTGAAGCCATACGAGGCGCAGGCCCAGCTACTGGTAAACCAGGCTGCAGCACAAGCACCTGCTGGGCACAAGGTACACAGACCCGCACATTGTCAGCACTAGTAGGGGACACCCCACAAGCTACACACAGCCGGGCTTGTCCCGAAGGAACCCCGAGCACATTATCCTGAGACGCCTCCATATGGCGATTATAGCAGCACAATAGGCCAATAGGGATTCACGCTATAAAAGCAACCCAGGATGCCCCAATAGCCCGCTAGGAAAGTGGGAGTAAATTACACACTAGGCCTCTGTAAGGGATCGCCGGACACCCCTCTTTCTTAAGCCAAGCAATGCCCAATCTCCACCGCCTCTTCTGCCTATAGACAAGCCCCAGCTCGCTGGAGACACGGGTTATGCTTCTCCAGACTCGGTTGCCCCCAGGTCTTACTGGCACAGAGATTGCAGGCTTAAAGGTGAAGAAGGATGAACAGCGAGGTATCCCAAATTGGTATTTCGAGTGGGAAGGATACGAAACGTAGAGTCCAGACAACAATGGTTCAAGACGAGCAGGGGTCAAAGCCGGGTGGTCACAGAGCACGGTATCCGAAGGGTTAGACAAAGAATGGTCAAGACAGGCCGGGGTGAAAAGCCGGGTGGTCACCAGAGCGCGGTATCAAAGGGACTAGACTAAGACGTGGTCAGAAAGGCAGATGGTCGGTGCGGGCAGCGGACAGGAATGGTCAAAAACGGAGCCGGATCAGAAAACGCTAGACACAAATTCAAAGCACACCCAAGCTGGTTATGGCTATAAACGGGCACTGATGGTCGGGGCAGGGACACTTTTAAAGGGGAACTGGCCAATGGGATGAGGGGAATGTCTGATTGGTGTGACCTGATGTGATTGGTGCAATACTTTATTATGCTCCTGATAGGAGCAGCCCCAGGGACTGGACTGCCCTGGCCAGTCAGGCTGTCCAGTCCCTGGGTTCATCCCCACCCAGGGTAGGGACCTGACTGGTCCCTTTGAATTTGCCCCCGGCGAATGCGCTGGGAGCAGCGCCGCCGGGGGGCATAGAAAGAACGTGCTCGCGCGTGACAGGAGGCCGGGCGTGCTCCCCGAGAGGGAAGGGGACGTCGCGCCGGCCGACAAGACGGAGGAGTCACCAGCAAGAGCGGAGGGGGGGGGGCCCGCGACGTCAGCCACCGGCGAGGCAGCGGCTGAAGCCACAGCAGGCGCAGCCGCCGGAAGACCGGAGCCGGGCGCCGCAGCACAGAGACGTCGCGGGACAGGACGCCGGGACCAGGTAAGAACCCCCCCCCCCCCCCCCCCCCCCGAGGACCCACTGGACCCTCCAACCTGGGTTTCTGAGGGTTTTCCCTGTGGAACTTCCTAACCAACCTCCCCGCGTGAACTTCTCTGGCTGGGACCCAAGACCTCTCTTCCAATCTATCAAATACTGGAGAGAATTTCAGAAGAGGCGTGAATCTAGAATCTGAGCAACCTCAAATTCTTGTCGCCCATCCACTAAAATGGGTGCCGGAAACTTATCAGGCTCAATACCTCTGGCAGATTTCAACAGGGAGACATGGAAGGAGTTACAAATTTTCATAGAGGGTGGAAGATCTAGACGGTAAGTAACCCGATTAATTTTCTGCAGTATAGGAAAAGGACCAATAAACTTCGGGCCTAACTTGGCAGAAGGTTGGCGTAAAGCCAAATTCTTGGTGGAAAGTCAAACCAGCACCCCTACCGCATAATCAGGGTTACTGGACCGACTACGATCAGCAAAAGTTTTCTGTTGGCAAACAGCCCTGGTCAAATGTTGCCGGATTTTTTCCCATAGATCCGGCCACTGAGACACCCATTCTTCAAGTGAGGGTACATTAGAGGGCCGGTCTGACAAAGCAGAAAATTTAAGGTCTCTACCAAAGACACAACGGAACGGTGATACCCCAGTGGAAGTATGAGTGGCATTATTCAAGGCGAACTCAGCAAATGGAAGAAGCGATAACCAATCCGTCTGGACATCGGATACAAAGCAACGCAGATATTGCTATAAGGATTGGTTAGTCCTCTCCGTTTGCCCATTTGACTGGGGGTGAAATGCTGAGGACAATGAGACAGTGAAACCCAGCCTAGCACAAAAGGCCCTCCAAAACCGAGATACAAACTGAACCCCCCTGTCGGACACCACATCCTCCGGGATCCCATGGAATTTAAATATATGTGTTAAAAAAAGTTGAGCAAGATTTTGAGCTGTGGGTAACTTTTTTAACGGGACAAAATGAGCCATCTTGCTGAACCGATCGACCACTACCCAGATGACAGTAAACCCCTGGGATGGAGGAAGATCGGTGATGAAATCCATGGCAAGATTAGTCCAGGGACAGGAAGGAATGGACAAAGGTAACAGGGGCCCTTCAGGAGAGTGTCTAGGGGTCTTACACCGGGCACAGACTTTACAGGCCCGTACACAGTCTTGAGTGTCTTTCCTGAAAGACGGCCACCAAACATGACGGGATAATAAGGAAATGGTCTTCCTGACTCCTGGATGACCTACAGTTTTGGAAGCATGAAATTGCTGTAGGATTGCAGCACGGTGAGAAATGGGCACAAACTGTGCATGGAGAGGTTTCCCCCGGCGGAGCCTCAGACTGAAATTGATTCAGATCGGGAAGCTCTGGCTGTATAGCAGCTATCACCAGGTGTTGAGGCAAAATGGGTAAGTTTTTCCCCTCGGGCAAGCTAGTAGAAGAAAAACTACGTGACAAAGCGTCGGCTTTCACATTCTTTGACCCAGGTTTGTAGGTTATGGTAAAATTAAACCGGGAAAAGAACAGGGACCAACGAGCTTGCCTAGGGGTCAATCTTTTAGCCGACTGAACATATTCCAAATTCTTATGGTCGGTAAAGACCGTAACAGGAAACTGAGCCCCTTCTAACCAGTGCCTCCACTCTTGAAAGGCCAATTTAACTGCCAAGAGCTCACGATTACCAATATCATAGTTTCGTTCAGCAGCAGTAAATTTCTTAGAAAAAAAAGCACAGGGGTGAAGTCGTTCTGGAGAACCGCTATATTGTGAAAGGACTGTCCCAACGCCAAGCTCGGAGGCATCGACCTCCACAATAAAGGCTAATTGACAGTCTGGATGCACTAGTACGGGAGCAGAACTAAAGGCTTCCTTCAACCTTTTAAAAGCCAAGACGGACTCTTCCGGCCAAATGGTAGGATAACCCCCTTTCTTGGTGAGGTTAGTGAGGTGCTACAAGAGTAGAGAAGTTCTTGATAAACCTTCTATAGAAATTAGCGAACCCCAGGAATCTTTGCAGCCCCTTTAAATCCCTGGGTTGTTCCCATTCAAGCACTGCTGTAACCTTGGACTGATCCATGGATAGTCCCGTATTGGAGATGATATATCCTAAAAAAGGGACCTCTGTAACCTCAAACAAGCATTTTTTAAGTTTAGCAAATAAGCAATTTTCTCTAAGCTTCTGCAGAACTAGGCGAACATGTTTACGATGTTCCGCATATGAGGAAGAAAAAATCAAAATATCGTCCAGGTATACTACGACAAAGCGACCCAGATAGTCCCCAAAAATTTAATTTACAAAATCCTGGAAGACTGCCGGGGCGTTACACAGACCAAAGGGCATCACGAGATACTCGTAATGCCCATCTTGAGTGTTAAATGCGGTCTTCCACTCATCCCCCTGCCGGATTCTTATTAGATTATAGGCCCCACGGAGGTCTAACTTAGAGAAGACTTGGGCCCCAATGACCTGTGTAAATAACCCATCGATCAGCGGGAGGGGATATTTATTTTTAACAGTGATTTTATTCAGCCTCCGGTAGTCTATGCAGGGACGGAGTCCCCCATCTTTTTTCTCAACAAAGAAAAAACCCACCCCAGCCGGGGAAGTGGACGCCCGTATAAACCCCCTTTTTAAGGTTTTCAGCAATGTACTCCCGCATAGCTTGGTTTTCTGCCCGGGTCAAGTTAAAGATTTTCCCCCTTGGTGGCATGGTCCCTGGGAGAAGCTCAATGGCACAGTCAAAGGGTCTATGGGGAGGAAGTACATCAGCCGCTTTCTCTGAAAACACGTTGAGAAAGTCGTGGTAGGGGCCTGGTACACCTTCAGAGGACAGTTGAGTGACACGCACTGGGAGTTCCAGACAAGAGCGAAAACATTGGGGGCCCCATTTAACAATCTGCCTAGTTACCCAATCAACTTGAGGGTTATGTTTTTGTAACCAGGGCAACCCAAGTACTAACGGGGTTGAGGGCATCTTTAAAACTAAAAAGCTAATCCACTCAGAATGCCCTGCTCCCACTCTGAGTAGCACTGGTGGAGTCTTAAAATGAATAAGACCCCCAGCAATAGGCGTGTCATCGATTACGGATACCCGAATAATTTTAGGCAAGGATTGGAGAGGAATTCCTAGACTCTGGGCCAACTCAAAGTCAAGGAAATTCCCCGCCGCTCCACAATCTAGAAGGGCCTCCAAATTAATAAACTCAAGGTCCACTTTACCCTGGACTGGAATCGTAAATTGTGAAAGAACTTGAGGAAATACCTTGTAGCCTAGGTGGGTCCCCTCGACCCCACCTAGGCCCTGAAGTTTTCCGGCTGTTTCTTAGGGCAGACTCTGACCAGGTGACTGGTACCACCACAGTAAAGGCTTAGCCCTTCCGATAATCGTCGACGTCTCTCAGCTTCGGAAAGCTTGGTAGCTCCCAACTGCATAGGTTCCTCAGTAGGAGTTGAAGCTGGAGCTCCAGTTTTCCAGCTGGTGTCGGGATGCGCCCCTCTTTCAAGGCGTCTCTCCCGCAAATGTCGGTCGATCCAGATTGCAAGTTGCATTGTCTCATCCAGAGACTGGGGTACTGGATGGTTCACAAAAATGTCCTTGATGGCATCGGACAAGCCCAGACGGAATTGACCACACAAGGCCGGGTCATTCCAACATGAGTCCACGGCCCACCGACGGAACTCGGAGCAATACTCTTCAGCTTGCCGACGACCTTGGCGCAAGGTACGGAGTTTAGCATCCGCGGTGGCACCTCTGTCTGGATCATCATACAAGACTTCCATCGCGGAGAAGAAACTTTCCACAGACTGCCGCACTGGATCCTGAGGCGACAGGCTGAATGCCCAGGACTGAGGGTCTCCTTGGAGGAGGGAAATGACCAGTCCCACACGCTGCTCCTGTGACCCTGAAGAGAACGGTCGGAGCTGGAAATAAAGCTTGCAAGCATACCGGAAATGAGAGAATTTACTTCCGTCTCCAGAAAACTTGTCCGGAAGTGGAATCTTGGGTTCCACTGGGTGAGCGGCTGAGGCCCCTTGAGGGCCAGTGATGATAGGAGTAGGACGATTCTCCTGAGCCGCCACACGATGGGCCAGGTGCTCTACGGCCGCAGTTAAGGCCTGCACCTGTTCCAAAATTTGGTCCATGGGTATCACTGGCCCGTTATACTGTAAGGGATCGCCGGACACCCCTCTTTCTTTAGCCAAGCAATCCCCAATCTCCAAATGGTATTTAAGAGACACAGAGCTAAATTTTCTTAAAATAGAATGATGCACTCCCAAGCTTCATGCACATCTATTATCCTCCACCAGTGACACCAAACTCTTACCAGAACGTTGAATAATAAGCGCTTTCAAATAGATGGAATCATTCTTTGGTTTCCATAATGCCACTTGGTGCAAGCTCCTTAATCGACTCCAAGATGCAACAGGATCTAATCAATAGGGGCTTAAAGCAGGCAACAGTCAAAAATGACTTAAACCTGACCAACACAACAAGCAGTGCTCATATGCCTCCCTCCCCAGGGCAATTTAGATGGCTGCACATAAATATTAATTAAATCTTGCTGTGGTAAATTTTTAAGGCCACTTGCAAACAGTAAGCTCTTTCAGTTATGTCAGTTGGGAGAGGAAGCTCAAAATGACCACTACCTTTCTTTTACAATTTACCAGGTTGTTGGTCCGGTTTAACATAAGATTGTTTGGAATGATGTTACTACTGGTTTGCAGTATCAGGCTCCAGCCCTGTGCACTACACTATGGTATCAGCTGACCTATCCCCAATCTCCATCGCCTCTTCTGCCTATAGACAAGCCCCCGCTCGCTGGAGACACGGGTTATGCCTCTCCAGACTCGGTTGCCCCCAGGTCTTACTGGCGCAGAGATTGCAGGCTTAAGGTAAAGAAGGATGAACAGCGGGGTATCCCAAATTGGTAGTTCGAGTGGGCAGGATCCGAAACGTAGAGTCCAGACAAGAATGGTTCAAGACGAGCAGGGGTCAAAGCCGGGTGGTCACAGAGCACGGTATCCGAAGGGTTAGACAAAGAATGGTCAAGACAGGCCGGGGTCAAAAGCCGGGTGGTCACCAGAGCGCGGTATCAAAGGGACTAGACTAAGACGTGGTCAGACAGGCAGATGGTCGGTGCGGGCAGCGGACAGGAATGGTAAAAAACGGAGCCGGATCAGAAAACGCTAGACACAAATTCAAAGCACACCCAAGCTGGTTATGGCTATAACGGGCACTGATGGTCGGGGCAGGGACACTTTTAAAGGGGAACTGGCCAATGGGATGAGGGGAATGTCTGATTGGTGTGACTTGATGTGATTGGTGCAATACTTTATTATGCTCCTGATAGGAGCAGCCCCAGGGACTGGACTGCCCTGGCCAGTCAGGCTGTCCAGTCCCTGGGTTCATCCCCACCCAGGGTAGGGACCTGACTGGTCCCTTTGAATTTGCCCCCGGCAGAAAGAACGTGCTCCCCGAGAGGGAAGGGGACGACGCGCCGGCCGACAAGACGGAGGAGCCGCCAGCAAGAGCGGAGGGGGGACCCGCGACGTCAGCCACTGCCGAGGCAGAGGAAGCGACTGAAGCCACAGCAGACGCGGCGGAGGCAGCCACCCGGCGCGGCCGCCGGAAGACCGGAGCCGACGCCACGGGACAGGACGCCGGGACCAGGTAAGAACCTTACAGCCTCACAAGTTAAGTAACTAAATAGAGGGAGTAGGGCCGGGAGAAACCAATAGAGGTCGGCCCGTCTGAAAGACATAAGCAAAGGGGAACCGTAAGTGACATGTGAAATGACAAATGGTAAATAAAGCCGCCCGCAAGGGCACTCACAGAGAAAATGGTGCCGGGTATACCTCGAGGGGCAGGCCGCGGGGACAGCGACGCAGAACGCGCCAACCGCCCCCCCCGAAGAGCGGGAAGCCGCACACGTGACAAGCAGCCAATAACGGCGCACCAGCGCCTGAGGTAACGCCACCGCCAAGCGCGGAACACAGTGGAAACATAGGACCCACCGATAGACAGGGGCAAGGGGTAATAGGGCGGGAGGGGCATCCCATAGAGGCTCACCATATGCCTATACCGCCTACCCTTTGGTGGGGGATTACAGTGGAGCAGCGCTCCTAAGCACCCGACAGCGGTGCTGCCTACCATCACCCGACCAGCGCAGCCAAGGCTGGGAGGCACATTAATAATGGAACGGGTGGGAATAGTCCTACAGGGCCGCAGGCTAATAGCCCCGCTCACCTGCGAGGAGAGCCATCTTCTTGTCCTTCGCAGTCCAGACTGCAGAGAAGATCTGGGGATTTGTGGGAGGTCCCTGGTATTTGAGGGGCCGGGAAGAGCCAATTTTGATGTCTCTGCAGTCCAGCGCCATCTGGCGAAGTAATACCCAAGTGTAAGTAATCTAATCTGGGAGCAGGACGTACTGTATACTAAGAATACACATCAAGATTAGCATAGTGCTTCCCTTTTAGGCCGGGAGCATGTGCATCAGTTGGGTGCCCCGGCGGCGCCTAGCGCGGAAATCATCAAGTGCTGCCGGGTGGAGTCCCCTGCAGCAGATTCCTCCCATCCTTCTATCAGGCCGAATTAAAAAGTGAAAGAGGTGTGCGGGCACACCGCAGCTTGGCCTGTGACGAGCTTCACAGACCGACACCAGCGGGCAAACCCCCCCCCCAAAAAAACAATGCAGTCCAACCGCCCGCAGCCGCACATCCAGACGAAGCCTTGCAAGCCATAGGCGTTGGAGGCCTGGGCTGCCATACGGTATTGGAGGTGGAAGGTTGTGGGCAGAGAAGGGGACCTGGCAATCCCTCCTGAGGATTTCCACAATGCCTCAGACCGTAGCATACCTGTTCCTAGGCTAGAGTCAGGGATAGGGGAATCTGGCTTATCCCCTGGGTCCCTGGCAGGCTGCCGCTGGAGCCAGGAAATGGGTCAACCCAATCAGATCCACAGCGACCCGGTCTACTTACCTAAACCAGCGGTTCAGGAGCTGGTGGTCTGGCTTCTGCCCCAGGCAGGAACACAAAGAACTAGAGTCTGGAGGAGGAGTTAAAGCTTTTATGTACTCTGGTGCGGGCAGAGCCATAATGGTATGCTGCCCTATGGATGTAGAAGGTCTCCAAAGTTTGGCCCTCCATTCGGTTCCATTTTTTCATGACCCCACTCCAACTGTGGTTGCACTGCTACCTAGTTTCTCAGCACTTTCAGTGTAAGCCAGCTCGAAAAGACACAGTGGTTGCTGAATGACAGGGGTAACAATGCGACCACATTTGGAACATGGTCATAAAGGAGTTATACTAAAAGGAGTGGCTAACTTTAAAGCAATCACAGGAAATGGGAAAAAACACGTTTTTGCAGGAAGCAGACCCACTATATCTTTAGCTAGATGCGTGCCCACGCCAGTCATGTCAATGGTCATCATTTAGTTTCTTTGTCTCACTGTGCAGTGACGAGAAGGTGAATGGAGTAGAGCGTGCCAGAATGTTAAGTTTTACCAGTGATTGGTGGAGAAAAACACAAAAGTGCTTCCCAAATAGGCTTCCTTATTATTGCCATTCCCTGGCTGTCCCTTTAACTAGCAAGGGAGCATGCTGGTTATCTTATCAGATCAGCATTACCAGTCTTCTAATGGGAGGCTGCGCTGTAGAAGATTTGCCAGGGAAGAGGAACTAAAGATACTTTACTACTGAAAACAAGACAGATTTTCACCATCCATGGGTTTGTTCCCCTCAAGTGCAGCATCCTGATCTGGGATGCTCCGCAGTACGATAGTCCAGAGATCTCCCGGAATAACTAACCATTAACACCTTTCTGGATGAACGGAGCACACACTGCTGGCTGCACTTCTTCCAGTCATTTATAATTGCCTGGTGCAGGTACGTACCTCAGTTAAGAGTATGCCTGAGATGCGGCCCACACGTGCGCTTTGGGATCGCCAGCTATGCGAGTATACAAGGCGATTTTAGGGGGTTTACACAGCAGGATATCCCCAATCAGGATAGTCAAGGCATAAGGAACTCTCTGAAGTCAAAATACTCTTGTCATTGTTGCTCACATATCACCTCAAAGAACATAGCATAAAACAGCAAAATTCTAGAAACTTACCCTTTGTAGCGTCACTGTGTACTGTTCCCAAACAGAGTCTTCCATTCCAAATCCCTATTAAAACAAAAATGAGTTTTTCTAAGTAATGGAGTAACAATTTTGTTTTCAGTGGCTCGTCCTTTGAAAATATTCTGGAGTAGCAGCATTTGAAGCGATTCTATACCCATATGCTTACCACCTTCCCAGTCATATGCCAATCACATAACTGCAGGTGACCAAACAGGATTGCCTATTGGGCTTGAACATCAAACCTGAATGGTTGCCAGTGGTCACATGACTGGCTGCCATACAAGTGAATGAGGAAGTGGTGACTCCACTAAAGTGCTTCTTTAAAGACTAAAACTTGGAAATGTAAAAGCAGACTCATCCACTATATGAAAAAAAGATGAAGCTTCGCGCTCCCAGACAACTTCTCCAGTCCCCTGGAAAAGGAGCAGTTGCAGCACTTGTGCACAAAACTTGTGCACAGTTGTGCACAAAACACCACAAAGCCTATATTTCTGTATAGAATAGATTTTGCAGGACTTACAGTATATGCATTACTGCAAGACAGCCATATGTATTACATCCTCACAAATAGTACAGTTTTACTGACATTGTAGGACAATATTAAAGATTAAAAACTCAAGGTTCACTGTGCCAATCATGTTCACATGTCCACTACATGAATGCAAGTTTCGGCCGTGTGATTTTTTTTTTCTTTGCACACTTTATATATTTCCTCATACTCAGCCACAAGAGCTAACTTTTCACAGCATTAAATGACTTGCAGAACCCTGCTGTCAAGATCCTGCTCCCTCTGGTGTAAGCTATGCTCAAAATGACTGCACCACCTAAAAAAACGTGTGTTCACCCAAAACCAGCATTTGTAAATATAGGAGAAGGTGAAAACCATTCACCTACCCCTAAAATAAAAGCAGTAAGTCATTTTTTTTCACCTAGAAAGACACAGACAATTAAAAACAGAGTACCCTCTACCAGCGGATAACTTGTGGAGGAATACAAATCCCATATACATAAGTATATATAATGAATGATAACGATGATAAATTTACCTTTGTGCCGGCACAAAAAATATATAAAAAGGATAAATAACCAAAGGGAAATTAAATAGTTATAAATATCTAAAAAAACAAAACCATATATCCCAAATCCATACAAGGCATATAAATATGGCCTATACAATAACAAATGAGCCATGCAAAGGAAATTGACCATGCAATTTTGTGATTATCTATGCGCTCTAAGCAAATGCATGTGCTACAGCTTGTACAGCATGTGCTTCAACTATATAAAAGGACTATGTTGAAAACAAACAACCATAAACACTAAAAACATTACCTGAAAACTCAATAAATGTGCCAAAGTAAATCTGTGTAAGCAATAAAGCCATAAGAGAAATAGTATATCGCCCGTATATTGTTTGTTGAGGCCGGCAACAAACAACATCCACCTGCTGGTAGGGGTGAGGAGTGCTCAGAGACACTATCTGGTAGAGTAGGCTCCTAACACCGTTCTATACAGTTGTATGCATCCATGGCCCAATCGTGAGTATATCCCCCATATTCACAGTGCTAATTTATTTTACTATTCACTCTCAGCTCTCCCATTATAAATGTAACCCTGGGTTCTTTCAGATTCCAGGGTGGCTGCTGGTGAGTTTTGTCCTGCTATAACCATAAAAAAACAAACAAACATTGTTGCCACATCAAACATCAGTTTAGCCGCCATGAAGACAATATTAAAAGTGGACAAAATCACCAGGATTCTGACTATTCTGGTCATCGGTCCCTGCCCTGGGGGCATCCCGATGTAGAATGCCTTGTTGTGTGAATCCCCCCCCCCCCCCCGATTGCCCACTCCACCCCCTGCTATTCTCACGGCACATGCACGGATGCACGCAGCACTTGCCATTGTTTTGGACTGAGAGCCAGCATAGGGAACATCGGCTGCCGCATCCCTGGCTCCATGGTGCATGCACGATTCTGGCCTATCTGAATGGCTGGGCACGGGAGCATGCACAGCTACAGGGATGCAGCCATGGCAAGGGACTGGCGGAAAGGTAAAGGGTTTGTGGGCCATGAGGGTGGGTTCAAACTGTGGGGTATCCTAAATTGGGATGCCCCAGGGACACCTAGTCAGCTGGATTTGGAGTCTCTAAGACTCCAAGGCCGGCCAAGGGGGATGATCAGTCCACTTTAAAAAGGAGCAACACCTCCCTCGAGTCTATAAGACTTCTAGGGGAGCTGTGCTCCACTTTTTATGGGACAACTGGGATGCCCCGCTGTGTGAAATCTCCCCAGATCGCCCGATCAAGTCACCAATCTGACATGCATGCACCACGGTAACATACCCAGCGTGCCTCTAGCTGTGGGCAAGGCCACACCAGGCCTTGTATAGGAGGCAAGGGAACAGCTAGAGGCTGGTGTGGGGATGCAGCTGGCAGCGCTTGCATTATTCAGATTCCTTTGCTGCACTGATGTCAGCTAAGCAGCTCATGTGGGAACCAGGAACAGGTGAGTTTTCGGGCAATCAGTGGGGATACACACATGCCGAGAGCAACACCACACAAACTCATTTTCTTGGGTGTTATATAGTCAAACCCTCTTTATGTCTGCATGTTAATGTAAAACATTCTTGTCATTCAGCTGTATCCCTGAAATCAGGGTTGCCGTTCCTGATATTGCCCATCCTTATCTCATTTCCTATAATATATACTTTAAATGTAATAAGGTCAGTAGCTTTTAATTATGAAAAAAATCATTAAATGAAAAAGACACTTTAAAAGTAACAGATGACTTCAAGTTGAATAATTTATTGAAACTGAATTAGCATTTCTCTTTGCAAGTCTTTAAAAGAAAGTTAGTGTAACCTTTGAAAAATAGTGCATGTGTTACGCTGTTAATGACCCTCAGGCGGATGTAGCAAAGAAAAAAAATATAACAGCGCGAAGACAAACTTGCCAAGATAAAACACTATCAAATATCTTGGGTAAGGAAACAAGCAGGATGATTCTCAAATTCCTGGGATGCATGCCCTCTTAGTCTGTGCAACTCCCAAAGCCTTGTTTTTACAGAAAGCAGCTGTGATGGCCGGACCGAAGCTGGAAAATGTATATGCTGCACATTTCAGGTCCTCCCTTAATTATCCTGAGAGATCCTGACATGAGAAATTCTCAGATAAAAGGGAGCACCCACAACATTACACACTATCTTCATGCAATATAAAAGCTACATATCCTCTATATCAGGGGTACTCAACTACTTTCAGTGGAGGTCCACTTACCAGGGTCTGCTGAGGGATGAAGGTCCGACCTGCACACCGACAGTAAAGAACCCTGGTCCCCTAGCAATAAGGCCAATTTGCTGTGAGGGAGTCGGGGGGGGGGGGGGGGGGGGTAAGTAAGAGTGCATGTCACGGGCTGGGAGAAGGGTTAGGGGAGGGTGCAGATCAGCTGCTGGGGGGGTAGGTGAGGGTCAGTGGATGTGTAGAAGGGTTAGGTGAGGGGTGCAAGTCAGCAGCTGGGGAGAAAGTTAGGTGAAGGGTACAGGTCCAGGAGCTGGGGTGAGGGTACAGGTCCAGCAATTGGGGTGAGGGTTAGGTGTCTGGCAATAATGAATTGCAATCAACAGGTCCACACACTGGCTGCTTTCATGCTCCATCATCTATCTACAGCCTGTGTGCAGCAAGGGAGGCAGAGAGGGGCGTCCCGCTTTACAGGCAGAGAGGGGCGTCCCGCTTTACAGGCAGAGAGGGGCGTCCCGCTTTACAGGCAGAGAGGGGCGTCCCGCTTTACAGGCAGAGAGGGGCGTCCCGCTTTACAGGCAGAGAGGGGCGTCCCGCTTTACAGGCAGAGAGGGGCGTCCCGCTTTACAGGCAGAGAGGGCGCTACTGTCTCTGCTGGGAGGAGAACGCACACAGCCGGCTCTTACCTTTCTGCCGCAGCCGCTAACAGGGTGTCTCACCGGGGCTCAAACAGCACGGGCCTGTCCGGCACAGGAAGGGTCATAGCTCAGGTCTCCCTTCCCAGCATGTTGTTGGCTGAAAAGCTTGCACTCTACACAGGAGGGCGAGAAGCAGGAAGTAAATGAGAGGTGGATGGGGGACAGGAAAGCTCATTGCTCAGGTCTCCCTTTCCAGCATGTTGTTAGCTGAAGAGCTTGCACTCTACACAGAAGGGCGAGAAGCAGGAAGTAAATGACAGGTGGGTGGGGGGACAGGAAAGCTCATTGCTCAGGTTGGCTGAGGAGCTTGCACTCTACACATGAAGTAAATGGGGGACAGGAATCTCACCTCCTTGCACTTTCTCGGCCACTGGCCCGGTTCTCCAGCAGCTCGATGAACTGGTCCCGGGTAATGGCCTCCTCGCCCCGGGCCAGCCGCTCCTCCAGCCAGCGCAGCAGTGTGCTCTGATGCCGGGACACCACTGACTCCGGGGCCGCCACCTCCCTCAGGCAGGCCACCTCTTCCCAGAGTCAGGCCTGTTCTAGCAGCACCGGCGGTGGGGGCGGCAGCAGTGCGAGTGGACATGACGGGCCTCCAGGTGTGTGCAGCGGGCTCTGCTTGCCGCCCGAAGCCTCCGCCAGCTCCGCGCTCTCGGCTCCTTCCGCGCCTCTTCGTCTCCACTCCTCCCCCCCCCCCCCGCCTACGAGGCCCGAGCCGCTTCCACCTTTCCCGGCCTGGCCACGCCCATGTGCCCGCCCCCAGCTCTGACAGCCCCGGCCGGCAATTGTCACCGGCACCGCCGGATCCCGGGCTGATGTGGCCTTGCCATGTGCCGGCCTACCGGGATTCTGCCCGGTATGCCCTATGGCCAGCCCGCCCCTGGCTCCAGGGACACTACACCAGCCCTGGGCAGCGGTCCGGACAAATGGCGTCTGCGGTCCGGATTCGGACCGCGGTCCGCCATTTGAGTACCCCTGCTCTATATCATGAATGTTTTCTATTTGTGACTGACATACAATGTGAACTATATTGCACATAGTGCACATGTTAAAAAGGGATTGTACACCTAAGTACAATAAGACAGAAGCAGCTCACCTGGTGCCTGCCCTATGCGCCTCTCCTCTTTTTCCTGCAGCACCAGATAGAAGACATAGCAGGGCTCCAAAATTTGCCCTCATTTCAATTTTATTTCTCCAAAACCACGAAAAAGGGAAACTTCCTTTCTCGTCCTCTTCCATGCTGGGGGACCACCAGTAGCAATGCGTGTGTTAATCTCAGCTGTAGGCAGGGACTGCAAGATACAAAAAAACTAGCTCAGCTCCTCCCGGCCTATTTAAGGCAGGCTGTGGCAGAGTATCCTCAGTTAAATAAAAGGGGGTGGGGAGAAATGCTAACCTGCGTGCAACTAGAAACACAATTAAAACCATGTAGAAGGCAACAACTGCCACCGACGCAGTCGTAATACAACAGAGGGCAGGTGTGGTGCCCCGGAACGGAGGGGGTTGAGAAAGGAAGTTTACCAGCGAGTACACAAATTTCCCTTTTCTCATTGATTCTACTCCAGGGCACCACCAGTAACAACATGTGGGACGTCCCAAGGCAGTATCCTCAATAAGAGTGGAACTGTGCAAGAACAGCCAACAACCGACTGTGTCAA
Source organism: Gastrophryne carolinensis (assembly GCA_027917425.1). Taxonomy (NCBI): domain Eukaryota; kingdom Metazoa; phylum Chordata; class Amphibia; order Anura; family Microhylidae; genus Gastrophryne; species Gastrophryne carolinensis. The sequence goes on along the minus strand of CM051234.1, from coordinate 387,455,708 downwards.
CCTAAGAACAGTGGCACCGACACCTCAAGCTTAGATCCCTCGGAGGGGGGGGGGGGGGGTTCACCACCATCTGCAACACATTACACCCCAGAAGGGCATAGGCAGATGCCCTAACATCAAGTCTGTAAATCTTGTGGAGAGACCACCAGGTCCCTGCCTTGCAGACGTTGGAAAGCCTAAGTCTCGGCAATTGCCCTGGTAGAGTGAGCGGTGACCCGGAAGGGCGCCTCCCTCCCCTTGCAGACATAGGCATGTATGACCGCCTGCTTGATCCATCTGCCTAGAGTGGACCTGGCAGCCTGCTGGCCCCTCCTTGGTTCTCCTGGGATCACGAACAAGACATCTGTCTTACCTCTCGAGTAGCAGCCAAGTAATACTTTAATGCTCTGACCACATCGAGGGAATGCAGTAGTCCCTCCTTCTAGTGAGTGGGGCGTGGGCACAAGGAGGGTAGCACTATCTCCTGATTAAGATGGAAGGGAGGATACTACCTTGGGCAAAAAAATCTGCTTGACATGAGCACCAAAAAGGGTGATCTGATCGAGGACGCTGACAGCTCTGAAACCTGCTGGATGGAGTTGGTAGCCACAAGAAAAGCCACCTTCCAACGCAAGCGTTGTCGAATCAAGGTCCAAATTACTGCGGCGGACAAATCCTTCTCCTCCAATATGCTAGTTTCAACAGCCAAGCTGCTAAAGCCAGCGCCTGAGAATTGGGGTGCCACAGAGGACCCTGTTGCTGAAGATTTGGGAGGTTGTGGAGTCGCCATAAGGGCTCCACCCCCAGGCTGACCAGATCCATGAACCACACAGTTCTGGGCCAGTGTGGGGTGATCAGGATGATTGGAATCTGCTCGCAGTTGACCTTCTTTAACACACAGCCCAGAAGTAGCAGTGGCATGAATGCTAAGAGCAGGTTGGACCTTGATCAGGGAATGGCCAGTGCATTGACTGCAACAGCCATGGGGTTTCACACCCTGGACACAAACCTCTGGACCTTCCGATTGTGCAGATATGCAAAGAGATCCACCTCAGTCACTTCCCACAAGCCACAGAGGGCTTGAAACACGTCCTGGTGAAGGGACCATTCCCCCTGGTCCTCCGTCTACCTGTTCAAATAATTGGCCAGGTCTCCCTTCCCAGGGCGATTATATTTTCATTGGTGAATAGAGTAGATTGATATGTTTGAGTTGTTATGGTTAGGAATATTAATCCTTAATTGATTGTTTGACTAGTGGCACTTGCAGTTTATAAATGTATAGATTTTGTAGTGATCCGGGTCATAGGCAGGATTTGCACATGTTTAGTTGCACCGCTGGAACACTTTGTTGAATGATTTAGCACATATATTTAGGCATTTGATATTAATTAGTGTGGTGAGACTCTCCCCATCGCCTACACACCTTCATGTTGGTTTGTCCTGTGTGTTATTTCCCCCATTTATGTGTTTAAGGGATTTTAATATGTTGAGTGTATGTAGTGATTATAAATATGTAACTAATAATGTATTTTTTTTTTGTTCCTGTGCCAGGAAAGGGACTTTAAATCTTGATACAACTCTACACAATAGTAATCCACAGCACAAATGATGGTGCAAGTACACACTTTAAAGAGGAACAAAAAAACATCATTTTCACTATCATAGGTTCTGTTCCTCCTGTCTGGGGTATTCCAATTTGGGATGCTCCACTATGTGTATCCCCTGGGACTTTTATTTCTTTCGTTCCCACAGTGCATGTGCAGGCCACTGGGCCACATCGATCCCTAGCCTTCAGAGCCATTTGATGTGGCCCTGGCCTGCTGTGGGGATAGTTCCAGTGGTACATAGAGCCACAAGGTGTAAAGAGAGTTAAATAGAGGCTCTGTAAGGACAAGAGGTAGCAGTAGGCCGATAAGTTGGTCACGGCAGCGGAATGGAGAAACGTGGCAACGTCGATTGCTGCCAGTATACCAAAAACCCCAGAAGCAAAAAAGGTGGGATATCACTTGTATACCACTACAGGAGCCCCTGAGTGAAATATCTGATACAATAGTAGAGCAATATTTTTTCTATATGAATTGTGCTTAGCATTGGTGGCAATTTAGACACACTGTGGATTTGGTTAGGATATGGGACCGATGTGGCAGGGGGAACGGTTAAAACTAGGACTATTATGATCAGAGGACTGAGGCAACCATCATTTGTACTGCTAGCATGTTGTATGAATGTGGTAAAAGATTCCAGGGCTGGCCGCTGGCCTACCCCTGAGGCATTCCAAATCGGGAGGCCCTACTGTGTATTCCCCCATAGGGTCCCTGCAAAACAAGGTGAGTTTCACATAGCAAAATGGCATGCCCTGGGGCAAGGAACAAGGCGCAGGATACAAAATATCCTGGGTTTTGTTCTGCTTGAAGCTTACATCCCATTACATATGGGCTATGCAAAACAAATTCTTTAGCATAGCCCATAGGGTGCATTTTTTCATTGGAAATACTATGCACCTCACCTGTAAAAATGCCCCTTCACAGGGGTAGGTGATTTTTGGGGAAAGATTTGAAAAGTTTTTACAGCATTTGTTACTGTGTTTTAGTTAAAAAGCTAACTCAGATGAGTGAGTTGTAGTTCACACCTGAAAGAACACCCAAAGGTAAACTAGCATCTTGAATGTCTGGCAGTCCAGGGGTATTTTGAATGTGCAGTTAAATAAAAGCTTTTTACTGTCTAGACAGATTTAAAATGTTAAATAGACACTGTATGACTAATGCTGCACACTCACTACTTTATTACTTTTGAATCATTTGCATGCCAACCAAACCAGAATATGAACACTGGTATATATTTATCACAGTGGCAATTTAAAAAGACACCACTATGAATTTATTGCTGTTCTTTTGTGTAGGATGGTTAGGACATTACTTGCGAAATGTATACATGGGCCAAAGGGTTATGCTCCCCAATCTTATTTTATTTACATATATGCTTTTTGGGTCTATCTTATAATTTAATTTGTTGTCTTAGTTCCGGCTGTTCAATCCTTTCGGTCCACACTATTATGATATCCATTTAGATACTGTATTAACAAACACACCCAGGATACTCACCTGTACACCCCCCATGGCACATACAAGACTGGATATTCTGTACTTACCCATAACGGAGATCCGGCCCAGGATCCACCTGCAACTATCAGGAGCCCAGCCACAGTCTGCAAAAGCAGAGCCATTGCTTGAATGCCATCTGCTTCCAATACCAAGAACCAAAGACCTGGAGGGTTGTACTATGACAAAAGAAGTGAAAGTGATGCTTGCCTTTCTCCAGCTCATTGAGCAGGGTGCTGACATCAGGAGAGGTTTGCTCTGTTATCTCTCAATCTGGCATGTCCCCCTACCCAAAGTAATGAGGGGGCAGGAGAGCATGTCCAAGACAGCCATGCTGAGTGTGCATAGCACCGCTGCTTAGTCCTAATGACTTGTTCTATTAATTTAGCTTTCTCTCACTGGTGACAAGAGAGGAATTGAGACCATGGTCACAAAAGACATACAAATGGATGCAGAATAGAAATGCTTGGACACTAGGGGTACATATTACAAAAGCATTAGTAGAAAACAGGTCCGGACTAGTTAGATAAGTTTTTTGTTTTTTTTTGTTTTTTTTTACACTGGGTTCGATTTGATGTTTTGGATAAAATACAATGTGACATGGCTGTGTGAGAAACACATTTGTAGATGACAAGTACACGGGGAGGTACAGGGAAAACTGTGAAGAACAGTCATTCGTCACCATAGGAACACAAAATAAAGTGTGAAATGCATGCGTTTTGGATGTTCTAACTAGCCCCTGTTCACCCCATATCCCCATGAGACATAACGCTACAGCCAGAGTCTGGCACATCACTAGAGTCGCTCACTTAACTCCCTAAAAAGTTATTAGGTGAAGCTCCAGAGAAATTTCACTCAGTAAGTAATACATAATTATGGAAGTACTGTGTATAATGCTGCAGATTATGTCCTGCCACTAAAATGATATTGAAAATAAATAGAGCAACAAATAACCTAAAAGCAGTTTAGCTGAAGGTCTCTAGCAAATGACATCTTAGAAACATGGAATTCGGTGCTATTAGGGATCACTAGTTTACCAGATACTAATAACTCTATGCTTGTGTGTAACACCTCGAAAGGAGCAGGTTACTGATTATCAATATATGTAGCTGTTATTGTTATTTATAGCCCCATTTTCTTCTATAGTGCTGCGCAAGGTATAATTACAGACAGGTAAAACATACACTGTAGAGCCTATAACTGCCTTACCTCGCCTGGGATCCAGCTCCATTCTCCCAGCATCTCAGGTCCAGGACACAGCCATCTTATATAGAATGGACAGAATGGCAGGTCTGTCACCTAATCCCGTGCAGCAATGTGACTGCACTAGCCATTACCTCCAACTGTCACTCAGCTTAGAGTTCCTCTTTAATAGGTACAGATACATTAAAAGCAGATCCAGGTTAGGGAGAGTCCTGGTCCAGGGACAAAAACAAACCCAACCCAATTCCTCACACGGTGAGTCCTGAATTAAAGGAATAATTACCTTTTCCTAGCAACTGATGAGGGACAGAAAAGAACCTCTTCTGATAGGGGGTTCACAGCGCTGCAGTGTGGTTGTTTTCTGGTCCACCACCAAACAAAAAACATACAGCCTTCTTGACACGTGAGCTCCTCATGTGTGGCTGCAGTGTAGTGGTAAATATTGAGGATTATGAAGAGTGGGCTACTATTGGATCTGATAATTTGCTCCTCAAACATTTAAATTCATAGTAAAGCTTAAAACTCCCCAGCACCCTCATCATGAGATGGCACAGATTTAACAGTTAGAAGAAATGCAAAAGAAGAAGAAAAAAAAAAAAAAAATTCAGCTCTGTCTTAAAGTAGACCAAAACCCAGCTCGAACAGCCCGGGAATCTATAAGATTCCCGGGCCGATCGATTCCCCCCGGAGCATCCAAAATCAGGATGCCCCGCTGTGTGAAACCCCCAGGTCGCTCCAATTACTTACCTCGTTCCCCAGTCGCCCGGAAACTCGCCTTCTTTCCCGGTCCAACAGCTCATGCTGTGGCCGTATGCCCACTACCCCTTTAGCGGCGCATGTGACCGCGCCAGGCATTCGTTAATGGCCGGGGCGGGAAAGCTCCCTGTTAGAGGGTAGTGGGGGATGCGGCCGCCAATGCACTTGGATACGTTGCATTAGATGGGCCCCTGGACGAAGGGTCTCAAGTGGATCTGAGTGTGCTGATTGGCCCAGCGGCTGCAAGTGCGTCATAGGACCGGGAAGAGGCGAGTCTGTTCGGGTGACCTGGGGGGTTTCACACAGTGGGGTGCCCCATGGGCAAGGTTTTGGTCCACTTTAGGAGACTGAGATACTACATTTCTATACGTACCTATGTGCCCATCTGAATTCTTTACATATCTGTTTTGCTTTAACTTTGCTCTGCATGTGAAATAATTGTAGCGTTGATAACCTAGCTTCACCCTAAAGGGGACTATGCTCTTATTGCAACAGCGAGCGTATGCTGTGATAATGCTGCATTCTATATCAGCCATGAGCAAGAATGCGGCACACAATGACATGGTCTCTGACACTGACTGCTATTGTGAGGGGTGAAGAAGTAGGCAGATAAAAGGTAGTCTAGATGCAGTGTTTTCAGCAGCTCTGAATGAGGCCAGCACTGGAAAGAAAAACATTTGTACATGCCACACAAAAGTAGCACTGGAAGTGGAAGTTTATATATTTAGATTACCCCGCGGGAAACATTAAGAAACTGTTATTCTCCTGGAATGCAAAATTATAGCCCAACAACAGTAATAGACTTGCTATGAAGTCTAATCATTCTGGGAAATGTAGCTGGACCTAGCGATTTCTCACAGAGATTATGCTAAATAACGTTATTTTTAAAATCCCTGTCCAGTTACAACACAAAAAAGCACATTTTGTCCCACACAGAGCTTCCGTCCTAGTCTAATAGTATAAATCTCACTTCTTCCCAAGGGCCGAGGTCCCACAGTGTTTACATTTACTGTCAACCTCATGGATCCCCCACCAGCATCATTCACTGCAACTGAAATTTGTGGTGTAAACGGATTTAAGGTGCTGAAGTTACTGTGACTGGTGTAGGGGGGGGGGGCAGTCATTCATCAATATCAGACCTGTAAATTTTATATAATAAATGTAATATAATATTTATATATATTATATACTGGACTAGAATGGAGGTATAGTGGGGCACAAATGTGCTTTTTGTCAGATCGCTGGGTGACCTGTCTGAAAAATAACCCTTTTGTTTTTTTTATGCTTTAAAGTAAACAGCACATTCCAGTCATTTTTGTTCATCGCTTTCTGTGTTTGTCAGTTTTTGTTTAGAGATGTCAGAACTGTATCTGAAGGACACAGGCACTCATTTTAGGACAGCAATCTTTGCACCTTGGATACAAAGAATGGCTGGTTCAGAAGAGGTGGCAGATTGGGGAGGGGGGGGGGGGGGGTCAAAACCTATTGCCCGCCACATCCAATGCTGTTTTGAAACATCTCATCGCTCCAGACATACTAATGCAATCACCATCTATCCTCCACAAGGTCACTATAACCTCATGCGATTTATGGCTAACCAAATTTTTCAAGGACAGTCACGTTGATTATTACAAATACACAATGACCTGGATGAATGAGAACCTCCACAGACAAAACATACCTTATCTTGATGCTTTAGATAGGACCACAGTTTCATTTTTAACTATAATCTCCCTAACAGAGGGCAGGCGTAGCTGGCCTTTGTATGCTTGCACACACATAGGAGTACTTCCTCCACATTTAATCCATCCGTGCAGTGAGTGTACACATGCCTGGAGCACTTCAGTTAGGTCCCAAGACCAGGATTCGAACCCTTACAAGTCCGCTCCCTTACCTCTAGGCCACGACTGTCCTCTTAACAGCCAGAATAAGTTCTGCCAGTGGTTACCCTTCATATTTAAAGTGGATCTTCACCTGGTATAAGAGCTTATCTTATATGTTTCTCCCACCCTGTACATAGAGATTGCCCACATAAAAAAACATCCTACCTGCATCTACTGCATTTTATGAGCCTTTAAACATCCAAGATGGCGGCACAAGGAAACCCAGGCTGCCTGCAAACAGGAAGGGTCTTCTGACTGTGCTGCTCTGCATTCTGGGATTGCTAGCCTTTCCCTGACCCCAGCTCTGCTCTGTCTGTGCACATCTATAACCCATCCCCCTTGTACATTTGCCCCCCCTCTCCTCAGTATGTGTTGCTTCTGGAGGCAAGATGGCGGCATCCGTATCCTAGAGTCCTGAACAGAGTTGCAGCTTAGTGGTGGAAAGAATAAAAAGTAAATGGCTAAATATATTAGTTTTAGATGCCGGAGAGTAGTGTTTTAAAGGTTTTGGCATTTCATTACAATATGCTGAAGGTCCAGTTTAAAAAAAAAAGGAACAAAACCAGGGATTTTCACTCGTATGGGTTTTGTTCCTTTTCAAGGGCACATGCCGATTTGGAATGCCCCGCTATGTGTAAAAACAAAGAAAGCAAAGAATTCTTATCTCACCTACTCCAAGTAGTGAAAAGTACAGGAATTATGTCAGTGAGACAGCTACACTCCAGTGGAAGGAGGAAACCTCTGCAATGATCTGGAAGGGCCATTTCACTTATATACTCTTTAGCAGATGGTGTAGAGGCAAGTCCTACAACAGTTTCCCTGTGTAGTTTTAGAGAAACTGATAAGGGGTTTGCCCAGGCCAATTTAAAAAACAAAACATAACCTCGCTGCTGTTCCATCCTACTCTGATAGTGTAAAATGTACCGGGTCATGAGGTCCATCCTCCATTTAACTCAATCTCAGGTCCTGGTAGGTTTTACACTACTGGAGTAGGAAGGAACAGCTGTGGCAGACAGAAGGCGAGTATGTTGTTTTAGTTTGCCAGGCAGACCCTTAGAAGAGGTTCTTTAGAACTAGGCAGGGAAGACACCACGCTGTCTTCTGTATGAGTGCTGCAAAGTGGACCAATACCCACTACTCCCTGCCCTTAAAGGAAAAGTCCACTTTCTATGGAATTTTTGACAAAAGGATGTCCTTAAGGTGCTGAGCTTATCTAGTATTTTTTCCCATGTTAGAAAAAGTGTGTGTTTCACTATCTGCAATCTATTGCACGCCAACAAGGGTGAAATGAAACACAAAGAACATTGCTGCTATGGTCGCTGCGGAGGTGAGGGAGCTCACTCAACCTTACACATATCTAGCAGCAGTGTTCTGTGTGTACATGACTCACATCTCTCTTCTTGGTGTACATTGCCAATCACAGCAGATAAAAACGGCTTTCATAAACACATTTTCTAATATAAGAAATGTTATCTTAGTGCATTGAAAACATCATTTTGGCACATGAAAATAAAATACACTAAGACTCCAGGGTCAGGTAAAAGCCCTGGCCTGGGGAATTCCAATGTGGCATTTGCCATATACTCTCCTAGAGATGCGATCCCACAGAGCATGCATGGGCCTCTAGCAGTCCTCCATCTGAGGTATGCACCCAGGAAGAATACCGGAATGGCTGGTGGCAGGTGCATGCACCAGGAGGTGCCCAGCAATTGTCCCATTTTAATTATTATGCACCGCAATCCATGCATATTGGATGAGAGCCAGGTAATGTACTGGTGTTTATAAGGTTCCACACACAAATTGGGATGCCCCTATTAAAGGGACAAGTATTTAGTGGGGTGCTTGAAGTGAAATGTCCTTTGCAGATTATTGGGGGGGTTTCCTCCTCACACGGGAGTGTAGTTGCCTCACTAACACGGTTCCTGTACTTCTCTATACTGGAAAGCAGGGCTTCCGAGAGCCATATTTCAAGCTGAACGCTGTCTGGAAACTAGGCAAAACTAATCAATCCCAATCCGGTGAGAGATGGCACTTCTATGGAATAGATGGTAGCCTAGCAGTGTAGCCATGTGTAGGGGCAGCATGAACCTGGCCACCGCCGCCACTTCCTGTCAGGGCAGCGCAGTCACAGTGCTCAGGAGGAGCTCCCGGTGGCGGCAGATTAGCTCGGGTTCCTGTACAGAATAAAAGCTTCACACGGGTGACCTAGATTCTGCCTTACCTGGTGATAAGCTCTGACAGCCATTATTCCAGCCGGGAAGCAAGCGGGAGCTCAGCACAATCCACTTCTGGGCTCGGGGGCCACTCCTCGTCCGGCAGCGGCTGGTTCTGCTCTCACCTGTGTGTCTGGGAGGGAGGGAAAGGCAGGGCTTAGCCGGGTGCGGGCTGTGGAGGCGGGAAGCTGCCAGGCTGCCGATACCGACCTATTGCAACACTCCAGCCACTCTCCCGCCTGCCCTCCTCTGTGTGAGTGTGTGAGGGAGAGCAGCCGCGCTCACTTCTGACTGGAATATGCAACCCAGTCCCTCGTCACACACGCGGTGCCCGCCCGGGGAAGCTGTGCCCTCAATGCCCGGCCCTTCCACCAACTTCTAGTCATTCACCTCACGGGAAAACATGAGGGAGCAACTCTTCCAGGCGCTGGGTGTGGTGCACGCGGAAGTAATTGCGCTCCAGTAATTGTATGGAACGGGGCGTCCTCTCCGGCCACAAGTCTGCCCACTGTGGAAAATCACCTCATGCAGCTTCGCTGGGATGAGGGCAACTCCCCAGCAGCCGCCATTATACCTCATATTGTATTAGAATGTTCCAGGGGGCCAGCGCTTACCCACCAACTCTCACCGTGTTACACCCATGGTTTTGGCACGCTTTAGCTCCACTTTATACAGCCTGTAGCCCCCAGCGTGGAGATTTAGCCCCACTCTGGACTAGACAGAAAGCTATGAGTGTCCTTGTCATTAGTGGTGCATGCGTTCCATGCTGCTCACCCAATTAACTCCAGTGGAAACACAGGAAGCAAGGCAGACCAAAAGTTTGCCCTTGTTAAAGTGGACCAAAACTCTGGATTTTTCACTATCCCAGGTTTTGGGTGCCCCACTGTGTGAAATACCCCAGATCGCCTCTCCTCGAGCACACAACATCACTTCCCTCCCTCTGGCTGTGCACAGCCCCACACTATTACTCAGCTGTAGTGAGGCGGGAAGAAGGGAGGCGACTAATGCTGGCAACGCATGTGCCGTGGGCTTGGGGGAAAGGTAAGAATATCCTGTCTCCTAGACACCGGGGTGGGTTTTGGTCCACTTTAAGAGATTTCCCTAGGTGTGTTCTGATTTGGGATGCCCCACTGTGTGAAACCCCTGAATTTTTTGTATACTCAAAGTAAGGGGGAAATTAATTGGGATAATACCATGGAGGGGGAAAACCCCTAAGGTGACAAGGCCCACATGTAAGGTTACCACCTGGTCGGTAGTTATTTTTTACTTTACTGGCCACTGGACTGGCAATGCTGGTATTTGTTTTTTTGTATTTGTAATTAAGGATGGGAAAAGTGTTATCACAATTAAAATTACCAGTAAAAAAACAAACGCTGCCAGGTGGCAAACCTACCGATATTTTACAATGCGACCTGTTCCAGCTGGAGCTTCCACCTCCTTGGGCCGTTGCTGCTGTTTGAGCAGCAGAGGATTGCTGTGGTAATGCAATGACCAATCACTTGCCATCTCACATTGCAGCAGTTTCCCCTATTAAAGTGGACCAAAACCTATTTCTAATGCTCGCCGGATTCCCTACCCCCAAGGCATCCAGTTTCGGTATGCCCCGCTGTGTGAACCCCCCCAAGTCACTCAGTAAACTCACCTTCTCTCCCTACCTAATGGCGCACGCACGGAGCAGCGGCTGCCATCTGCTATAACTTTAGCAGGGCGCGTGCCTGCGACAGGCAGGAGCTGGTACAGTCCCTGTTAGAGAGTAGAGGGGATGCGGCCTCCGGTGTGAATGGATGAGATGACTGCATGCTCTGTAGGACTGGGGAAAGGTGAGTTAGACTTGGCGACCTGGGTGGGGGGGTGTTCACACAGCAGAATGTCAGCAGATCAGGGTTCCCTGGGACAAGGACAAATAGTCAAAATCCTGGGGTCCAGGATCTTTTGGTCCACTTTAACATGCACAAGATCTTGCCAAGAACCAGAATTGTGCCCCCATAGTACACCTCGACGGAGGCATGCAATGATGGTGCAGGGCCAGTGCAGAGGGACAGCAAAAAATCAGTGTTCCAGGAAAATTCAGTAGGTGAAAATATCCATTTCTACTTCTACACCCTAGAATCCAATTTATTTTGCAATGTACATACCAGGGATTTGTCGTGGCAGCAAAGCATCAGCAGGGACCTTGGCTAAATTTATTTTGTAAGTTCTGTGGGCACATCTCTAACAAATCAGCATTATTCAAATGTATTCTAGCTATCAATGCTACTTTCCAATACACTGAAAGTTGCCAGAAAGCTGATCAGTCAGGTTGGTTTGGTTGATGGTAAAAAGAATATTTGGCAGACTGTCAGTTATGAGTTCACATAGGAAAAGCTAACACCCATCTTAACAGGGTTAACAAAAGTAAGGGAGTAAACAGGATGACCAATGTTTGTAGTTATGTCCTAGAACCAGAAACAAAATCCACATTCTACTAGATGTTTGTTGCATGTCTGTATCCAGCTTCAGCCAGTGATCTTTCTAAAAAAGAAGTTTTTATTGCCTGGGTCCAAGTAAGTGCGTCATTGTAAGGTAGTGGTGCCCACAGTGGCCATACACCTGCTCCTTTTTTGCTATTCCGTTAACGTCAAGAGGAGATGTGTCACTATCATAGATGTGTTTGGTCTTGTGGATCATGTAAAAATGTCCAGAATCATATTGTAGCCAAAGGATGCTGTATACAGGCATATTCTTCCTAGCACTTCTATTGAGACGGTCAGTTCGTGCTTGAAATACATTTAAAGCAAAACAAAACCCAACTTGGCTGGCCCTGGCGTCTAAACTCTAGGGCCAGCTCTGAGGCATTCTAAATTGTGATGCCCCGCTCTGTGAACCCACCCCCCTCCCGGGATCAAGTTTGCACTGGCTGCCATGTAAACATCCACGTCCACATCCCCAGCATCTTAGGGCTGAGACCTGCTCCGGCACAATGCGGACTGGGGATGTGGCTGCTCCAACTCCCTATTGCTGTTCTCTGTGTGTAATCACAGCCGTTTGCCAATATTTAATATGCTGATTGGACAAGGGCCCACACATGCGCTGTTGGATCGGCGGGCAGGTACATTTTGCTTTGGTATGTGTTACATCTTCCTAACAGTTATGTTTGTTCTTATTTTTATTGTGGATCGGGCGGGGGGGGGGGGGGGTTACATAGTGGGGCATACCAAATCAGGATGCCTCTGGGGCAAGGAAGAAAAAACAGGATAGTCAAAATCCTGTGTTTTGTTATACTTCAAGAGGTATAGACTATATTGCTAGATCAAAGCACCATGTTGCCCAGCATTGACGGGAGCCTATTGTTTTCTCAGCCTCTACTTCTTGGCTGCTGTTTACTCTGAAATATATGCCTTATATAATGTATATACCCTTTACTGTAACAGCTATCAACCACATCCAACAGACCCTGTGTATCTGGCCACCTTGTAAAAACAGAAAAAGCCAGCACTCCAATAATAATTTCAAGTGATATACTGGCAAAGAATTATAATATTGCAATAGTGCATTGTTCATACAATCCAACATTTCAGGGCAGCCTGTGCCCCTTCATCGGGAATATAACAAGCAAGCAGAATAGGTCATCCAGCAAGGGTTAAATACCTGTACATCTCCAGAAAACCCTGTCTGATGTCATCAATGACATCCGGGGTCAAAGGTGAACATAAAACTCTACACAAAATTAAACAATGACTGAGTACAAAGTCCCAAAAAGATAACTATGTCCCCCATGGGATCACTTGTTGTCCCCCCGACACAGGCAGTGAAAAGGCAAGCTGGGTTGCTTAGAAATGGTGAGCGTTTTTATTGTGAACGAGCGCCACCGTTATCAGCTTTTTGGGACTTTGTACTCAATTATTGTTTATTTTTGTGTAGAGTTTTATGTTCACCTTTGACCCACTGATGTCATTGATGACATCAGGTGGGGTTTTCTGGAGACTTACAGGTACTTAACCCTTGCTAGATGGCCTATTCTGCTTGCTTGCTTGCTTGTTAGATCCCTGATGAATGGACACAGGCTGCCCCAAAATGTTGAATTGCATAAACAATGCACTTTTGCTATATTATGCTTCTTTGCCAATGTATTAATTGGAATTATTATTGGAGTGCTGGCTTTTTCTGGATTCTGCAGTGCCACTGCTGGCCATTGCATCCACCTGAAGTGCTCCCGTTACCACGATTTGGCCACCTTGACTGACTACAGGTTCAGTTTAAGGGAAAAGTCCACTTTTCAGCATTGTCCTCTCACAGCCCGGTTTGTTACTCCTGGAGCTATGCTTCCTGGTTCTGGCTGTTGGGTGGACATGCCTGTGTATGCCTGGCTCCCATTGAAAGCAAGGGGTGCCTCCATAGTCTGGGAACTTCCATATATGGAGACCCACATTGTTTTCAAAGAGGGGCAGCAATACATAAACCACATCCACCCACCAGCCAGATCTTGATATCCTGATCTGAGGTTGGTGGAATATCCATCAAAAGTAAACTTTGAAGTTTCTTTAAAGTGCGACACTGAACTTTTCTCCAGATGGTTAGAGATGTACAGCCATGTACAAGGTTTAGCTGAGGTGCCTATAGCAAGTGCAGTCTTGAGGCACCCCATGTCACATTTCAGGGCTGCGGGTGAATTGACAGGTGAACAAGGAGCCCTGTGTCCTCTGGCAACCCCCCCCCCCCCCCCCCCAGATTTGCAGGAAGGTCCACGAAAATGTACTTTCTATTTGAAAACCGTATAATGAAAATTCTATTCATGTTCCTGTAGTTAATAAAGAGTTTTTAGTCTCTTAACTAAGAAATATTTACCAAGGACATACTATCTGTGATTATGCAGTGCATGTCAGTTTGGAAGCGGTAACTATGGGCACTCAATTTAGAAGACCAAATAAATATTTCATAAGTGTGAGGTTCGATCATTTGAAGATATAAAGTAGGTCAGAAAACATTAACTGACATCCAGTTACATAATCTGCTCACAGTTAAATTTCAGTCAAGTCCAACTTCCATGATCATCACATGGCATGTTCAGCCAACAATACAGACACTTTATTATTTAGAAATAATTCATGTCTGACTGCTAATTCGGCTCTTTTCAGACCTTTCTAATTGAGTGGCATCTGTACTCGCCCTGCAATCGACTGTGAAACGTCACCGCCATAGTAACCTATGGGCACTTTCACATCTACGTTTGCAAAGCGATCACTTCACCTCGCAAAAGCCTTGCTTGCAGCATTTTGAAGAGCGCTATGAAAGTGATTCCACTGTATTGAGTGGAAATCTCTATCACAAACACTTTTCACGCGCTGAACATCAGCGTTTGTGGGGTGCTTGCACTAAAACTCTCAAACATTTTTCTATTTCTTAACATGTGTGAGGTGTTGATACAAAAGTCAGATTTGTGAAGAAATAGTTCTGAATACCTCTTAAAAGATCATATCATGTGACGGTCAAAGAAGCTGGTCCATTTTGTTTTTCCACCACCTGAGGGCACCTGATTTCCAATCCAGGAGTAGGGCAGTTCTGTCTGCTTGCCTACAGAGGGTGCTAATATCCCTTCCGCCTACTCCAGAGCATTTTAAATTTATGGTCGCGAGAAAGCATCCGCACCAGTAAGCATGAGTTTTTGAGCACGGATGCGTTCGCTCCTTGTGGGCATGCACGCATTCGCCCTGGCTTCCTGTATCAGTTGGTCATCTCTCCTGAGTATTCTGTGTTCCTGAAGGTTTCCTGTGTACAACCAGGCTAGTTCCTCACTACATTCCTGTTCTTCTGCTAATTTCAACCTGTTCCTTGACTACGATCCTGTGCTGCCTGCCTCCAACCCCAGCTTGTTTACCGACACTGATCCTGTTCTGCCTGCCTCCGACCTCGGCTTGTTTATCGATTCTAATCCTGAGCATCCCACCTCCTACTTCATCCGGCTTTGCTCCTTGTCCAGCTTCGTCTCCAGCTCTGGTCTGTCCGCTATCCCAGATTGGCAATACCCACTCCTTGGTTGCCTAACCTGGGACCTGCTGTCCAGTCTATCCCCCGTTAGTTAAAAAGGGCTGGTCCTTAGACTCCAGGCTTTCTCTCTGCAATCAGGGCTTACCCTTGGTAGTTTGACAGTGACACGGAATCCATAAAATGCCATACCACTAGACCTCCTGACCATAGGATTTTGAGGATAAAAATAAGGAAAAAAAAACAAATGATGTGCTAAAATACCCTTCCTCCCACAATAACCTTATAACAGGAAGTGGCAGAATCCCCTCCAATCCCTTATATTGGGCAGTGTGGCAGAATCCCCTTGACCAGGCAGTATGGCAGAATCCCCCCAACCCCCTATAACAGGCTGCGTGGCAGAATCCCCTATAATGGACAGTGTTGCATAATCCCACCAATACCCTGTAACAGGCAGTGTGGCAGATTCCCCCCAAAACCCTATAATAGGCTGTATGGCTGAATCCTCTCTTATAGGCAGTGGCAGAATCCCCCAATCACGCTTTAACAAGCAGTGCGGCAGAATCCCCTCAATCCCCTATAATAGGACATGTGGCAGAATCCCCCCAACCCTCTATAATAGGCCATGTGGCTAAATCCCCTCAATACCCTATAATAGGCAGTGCGATATAACCGCCCCCAATCACCCATAATAGGCAGTGTGGCATAACCCCCCTGTAAATAAGGGGCCTTTATGGGAAATCAATATTGTTAATAATGGTATATATATATATATATATATATATATTTGAATATACAGCAGGGCATGACATGAAGTGGAAAGGCCTAAGGCACGTTTTCCAAGCTAGATAATATCTGCATTCCAAAACCAGAAAATAGAACAAAAGACATCTGAGAGGGCACTAGATAATATCAACATTCTGTGACCACACCATAAAATATACAAACGGCTTCTGGGAATTTCCGGGATGCACCCTCTTTTGCATAACCGGTGGGTCAAGCCAGGTCAGCAGGACTGGAGATCAAAAGGGCAGGGAGGTATAATTGAGGGGGGTGCAGACAGGAGAGGGGGCAGAAGAAGGAGAGGAGACAGAAGGAGGTGGACGGGAGACTGCTGGCAGAGGAGAAGCTTGTGAGTGCCGTATCAGGAGGGTAATGTGTCTTTCCCTGTATATATGTATGCCAGTCTCATAACTGTATGCCAGTCTCATGTATTGTGTTTGATTTGAGATTTGATTGCATTATTGTGTTATTTTGTCAACAATATATATCTTTGTTTACTGCGTGTCTCAGTGTCTCTTGCATTTACCAGAAGTCAAAAGAACTACAGTCTTACAGTCTTATGCGTGTATCCATTGCGTGATCATTGGCCAGATATTGATAGTATTGGTATATGTGTTGCCTATTTTAGTCGAGCCGGGCAGGATATAAATATATACATAATATTATTAATATTTTAGTTGTTTATATTAATATTGTTACATAATTTGCCGTGCGCCAGCCAGGAGATATTATTAATATTAGCTATTAATATACCCAAGCAGAAGGTTTATAGTTATAAATTAATATCTAGATATTGATATAATACCTAGTTATTAATATTAATATCCAATTGTTTACATTTGGCCGAGCGGCAGGCAGGAGATATTAATATTGTTTACAGTTTGGCCAGCCACTCAGGAGAGGTTAATATTGTTTACAGATTGGCTAAGCCAGGCACGAGGCATCTTGTGTGTTTGCAGAGCGCTGTGTTGTGGTGAATATTGAGTGTATTGTGGTATATAATACAGTGTGCAATTTAATTTCTAGTGTTCTAGGAACGCTGTTGCTATTGGTAACTATAGCATATAAGTGTTGCAATTGATTTGAAGTGCCTTATTGTATAGACATGGAGGGTCTTGCAAAAAAGATTAACAAGGTAAAGAATGCAGAGGGGATTATTAGAGCAATGCAGGGATCCAGTAACCCATGGGCTGAAGCCCAGGATTATGTGACTAAATGCATTGCTGCTAAGCAAATCTCCAAATCTGAGGGCAAACGCTTTTTGATTTATGGGGCAGTTTGGATTGCAAAGGAGTTTGTTTTGGTGAAAATACAAAATGAAAGCCTCAAAGAGGAGGTAAACTCCCTGGATAAAGCGCTAGGAGCCATGAGGGCATCCACTGAAAGTTTGGGCGCAATTGTGGAGCAGCTGAAAGCTGAGAGCAGAGAATTGCGCAGAGACAATCAGATAATGTCAGAAAAGCTGATAGTCACAGAAAAAGAAGTTGAACTTGTGTCTGTGGATATCAGGAGACAGAGAGATGCATTTCCTGGTGCTGCTGAGGAGGTTTCATGTGGGTCTTCACCAAATGAGCATATAGATTCGGGGGTGCAGGGTAATTGTAGGAGTGAAAATTACCCAAAGGTAGCCCCAAAGGTTAGTGCAGTCAAACAAGCTCCAGTGGCAGTCTCAAGGTCCCCATTACAAAAAGCAATGCCTAGAATAATTAACTCTGCTGTACCGTGCAGAGACAATGTAAAGAGAGCTGGAAGTGTGAAGTGTCACTCTTGTGGCCAAGCAGGTCACATTTCCAGGCTCTGCCCCTCTGCGAAACCAATGTGTAGTAATAAAGTCCAGACCTATAGAACCCACAAAAGGCAGACAATGGTTTACTCTGCTAGATTTGGGACAGGAAGCTTTAACCAAAAGAAATTTGCTAGGGAACATTATAGTCAAAGCAAACCTGTAAAGTGTGTCCCAGTAAAATGGTTAAGAGCACGAAATGAATACCTTATGGCAGAAAATCTGCAGTTGAGGAGTGATATGAGCTCACTGATACAACAGGTTATGGCCATAAGAGAAGAGGTAAGTATGTCGGGGAACAGAAGAATGTCGGATGAGCCAAGGCTTGCACCAAAGGTTATAGAGAGGCACCCAGTTAGGTGTTATTAACTCTGTGTGCTTTGTCTTTTAGGTCCATTGGATAAAACTCCGGCTAAGTCTCCGATTAACGCTTTGATTTTCCCATTAGGTTTTGAGGACCTTAACGTGGGCTTTTTTGTGTTGGGTTTTTTTTTTTTTTATGTGCACACGTTTAGGATAAGCCTCAAAGATTAATTTGATGAAAGCAGTCAGGTTATCAAAAATCTAAATTCATTTTGGTTTTTAGTTAAAAGACCTGAACTGCTAAGCTGGCATGGACAGGGTTTCGGATATCCCTGATTTCCATTAAAGTGAAAATTTAGTATTTTTTTATGATTGCGCTATATCTTACAGATTGCGCATATTTAGTAACTAGTGCCAGCCTAGTGTTTGTAGGTTGTGCTCCCAGGTGTCACTGGCAGGCTGTGTGGAATGCTCGGTTGCTGGGACTGCAGTGTCACTCACAAGCATTATCATTAGCATTTCTATACAGCCAGTGTCTTTCCAGTGACAATACATTGGGAACCGGTTTTTTACGCTTTTTTTTTCTTTTACAATGAACAATGAAAAGGTTAAAATTCATATTTTAGCCTGTTCATTGGATCAATCATTTTAAATTGTGTGCTTGTAAGCTATTTTTGCTGTTATGTTATTGGAGTGGGAACCATTTTTTTCCTAAGCAACTTTTTTTGTAGTTTGTACACAGGCACACAATTTGAAATTGTCTGTTTGTTTATGTCTTCTTACTTTAAATGTTATGAAGTGGGCGAGGTTTAGTGCTTAGGATTGTTCAATATGGTCAACATACTAGGTCTGCATTAGGTGGACCTATTATCTTATGGATGTGTGTTTTAATATGTTGTATATTGTTGTAAAATAACCTTTAAACAGTATTTTTCCATAGATAGCCCAGATATGCCCTTGATTTGAGTTTGCGGAGACGGAGGGGGATTATTGATATAGCATAGTAGCAACCATTCTTTGGTTATAGCTTGAATCCTCAAAGCCACATCTACAGAGTCACACTTTCTTTTGTTCAAGGTTTTCTTTCAGACATTTCCACCGTAATACGCCGTTTGCTATGTTGCATTATGTTTATGCTCTGTGACCAAAAATCTATTTCTTGGAGTCTGCTGTGTATCACTGTGTTGGAGAGTATATCACCGAGTGCTTCTAATATTGCAGATGTACTGTTGCTGTAACTCATTATGGTCTGTGTGAACTGTCAAAGTACATGTGCACCCATGACAATATGGACTGTTCTAATGATATGCACCATGAAACAATGGGCAGTTCTGATGATGTGCACCCATAACAATATGCACGCTGTGCAATCAGTATATTATGGACGGTCACCTTGTGCACCCACCTCGCTGATGATAATACAGGCCTTGGAGACTCAGTGACAGCTGATAAAGCATTGTCTGCAACATACAATGGGAGTCGACGGATGTCTGTCAATACCAGCAGCAGTGAATAAATCCGGATGTCACCAGATTTGGTCACCCAAATCACATAAGCGGTTATGGATGGTGTAAAAATATGAAATATGTTTGATGATCTGTTGAAGAAGGTGTGGCATTAAAACAGTATGTGGTGGCTGAAGGATGCAGGCTGTAACTTGAGATACTGGGGGTTGTGATAACATTGTGCGGTAATATATCGGGTCCCATCGGTCTCAGCAAATTTGAAGCACTTACATTTTATATATTTATGAGACCTCGATATATATATATATATACATATAAATATAATATATATATCTCTGTCTCAAGTGGGCGATATGTAAATAAGGGGCCTTTATGGGAAATCAATATTGTTAATAATGGTATATATATATATATATATATATATATATATATTTGAATATACAGCAGGGCATGACATGAAGTGGAAAGGCCTAAGGCACGTTTTCCAAGCTAGATAATATCTGCATTCCAAAACCAGAAAATAGAACAAAAGACATCTGAGAGGGCACTAGATAATATCAACATTCTGTGACCACACCATAAAATATACAAACGGCTTCTGGGAATTTCCGGGATGCACCCTCTTTTGCATAACCGGTGGGTCAAGCCAGGTCAGCAGGACTGGAGATCAAAAGGGCAGGGAGGTATAATTGAGGGGGGTGCAGACAGGAGAGGGGGCAGAAGAAGGAGAGGAGACAGAAGGAGGTGGACGGGAGACTGCTGGCAGAGGAGAAGCTTGTGAGTGCCGTATCAGGAGGGTAATGTGTCTTTCCCTGTATATATGTATGCCAGTCTCATAACTGTATGCCAGTCTCATGTATTGTGTTTGATTTGAGATTTGATTGCATTATTGTGTTATTTTGTCAACAATATATATCTTTGTTTACTGCGTGTCTCAGTGTCTCTTGCATTTACCAGAAGTCAAAAGAACTACAGTCTTACAGTCTTATGCGTGTATCCATTGCGTGATCATTGGCCAGATATTGATAGTATTGGTATATGTGTTGCCTATTTTAGTCGAGCCGGGCAGGATATAAATATATACATAATATTATTAATATTTTAGTTGTTTATATTAATATTGTTACATAATTTGCCGTGCGCCAGCCAGGAGATATTATTAATATTAGCTATTAATATACCCAAGCAGAAGGTTTATAGTTATAAATTAATATCTAGATATTGATATAATACCTAGTTATTAATATTAATATCCAATTGTTTACATTTGGCCGAGCGGCAGGCAGGAGATATTAATATTGTTTACAGTTTGGCCAGCCACTCAGGAGAGGTTAATATTGTTTACACCCCTATCCCATATAACATGCAGTGTGGCAGAATCCCCCCAATTCCCTATAACAGGCAGTGTGGTAGAATCCCCCCAATCCCCTATAACCGGCGGTGTGGTAGAATCCCCTATAACAGACAGTGTGGCATAATCCCCTATGACAGGCAGTGTACAGTAACCCCCAATCCCCTTTAACAGGCAGTGTGGCAGAATCCCCCAATCCCTTATAAGAGGCAGTGATGCAAAAGTCCCCCAATCCCCTATAATAGGCAGCGTGACAGACCCCCAATCCCCTATAACAGGCAGTGTGGTAGAATCCCCCAACCCCCTATACCAGTCAGTGTGTCAGAATCTCCTCAAGCCCCTATAACAGTGTGCAGAATTCCCCTCAATACCCTATAATAGGCAGCTTGCAAATTTCCCCCCAAAACACTATACCAGGCAGTCGAGCAACCCCCCCCCCCCCCCACAATCCCCAATAACAGGCAGCGTGCAGTATACCCAAAACCCCCCCATAACAGGCAGCATGCAGAATACCCCAACCCCCATATAACAGGTAGTGTGGAGAATACCCCCAAATCACTGTGTAACAGGCAGTGTGCAGAATACTCCCAAATCACCCTGTAACAGGCAGCATGCAGAATACCCCCAAATCACCCTGTAACAGGCAGCATGCAGAATACCCCCAACCCACCCTATATCACCATATAATATTTTACTCCTCCAAATCCTAGGTGCGTCTTATGGGCAGGCGCATCTTTTTGGCTAAAAACAACTGTATGCCATATTGGGTTTTGTGAGAGTTAGTTATCTAAAGACAGATTGGAAAGCTCTCCCGGATAATTCAGATCTTGTTTGTAGGCACTTTGAAATGGTTACAATTCTTATTTGCACAACTGCTGTAGCCAGTTAATCATTACATATTAAAGAAACAACTATGGCAGTCAGATAACTAGTGGTTTAAATTTTAGTGAGAAATACCACTTTTGATAATCTTCTTTCATAGATTCATGACAATGTGACAGCTAACTCATGATTAACCAGTCAGATCAGTTTCTATTAACAGTAGGGTGTGTTTTATCATAGCAGCTAATTTCAGTTACAGAACAAAGGTTCCTTGTTTCAGTGCATGTGTGTGTTTATGTGTGCATGTAATTGTATAGCATTGCTCTACAATTTATTTGGAAAAAACACTGATGTAGAAGGGCACTTTTTTTGTACTTATTTTGTGTACATATCTGTATTATATACATTTGTTGCAGTAGAATCGTAAGCAGCTGTGTACTCTATAACGTGCATGTGTTAAAGCTCAACTCCTTGTATTCTGCTTAAATCCTCAGAAACTTGGCTTAGCCCTGCCCAGGCATTAAAATAAAAAAGTCTATACTCACCTTTAATTCCCTGCAGCTTCTCCATGCAGCCCCTGGCTTCATACTTACTGAAGAGGGAGAACATAAGTTTCTGTTGTCTATCAAATCAGCTTAACATCGACAGCTTAACAATGATTGGAGCAAGCCCTGGGAGATGCAATAGCTAGTTCCCCTCCCTTGGTAAATATTAAGATGGTGATGCTGGGCGGAAGAGCTGTCTGAGTACACTTGACCTGCAGGGGACAAAAGGTAAGTGTAGGCTTTAAAAAAAAAATTGGCTGGATAATCCCTTTAAATTCTATTTTTCATTTTTCTGCAGTCTGGCACCAAATAGAATATCCAGGTTGTTTGCCAACCCACCATCGGACTTGGCATTATTTAATATAAAATGTTCAATATAAAAGAAAAATACAAATTTAAAACAAAGCAAGGAACCGGGCAAAGTACTTACCTTTCTGCAGTGGTAGCTGCACCTGGTTTTCAATATCCACCTTGCCAGTGACTAATAGTTTGCTGAGCAGGGATACCCAGCAAAACGTATTGTACAGGAGTGTAGGTTCCGGTGGTGAGAGCTTTCTTTTCAACTTTAACAACTTCCTCAAATAAAAAAATAAATAAAGTCTTTTTCTCTGTTTTAATGTGTTTTTTTTTACATTCAGCTCTTTGTAAACTGATAAGGGGTCCTTGAGACCCCTATACCAATTTTCAAGGTGGGGGGCTGATTAGTTACCTGGCAGCAAGCGGGTGACTTGCCATTACCCCTCGCCCCATTACTTGTCTCCCCAAAGCCTAGGGGAGTGCAGAACAGCCCGTAGCCCATTAGGGCTATGCAAGCAGGTAGCCTTTAGGTCCGGGGCTGGCCGCTCAGCCTCTGCCCTGGTCTACCAGCCCCATAGCTGGTGCCCAGGGTAGTTTTGCTGGATAGGGGGGACTCTACATCATTAAAGAAAACCCTTGATAGTGCGCATAGTAGTTGTATTTAATTTGAAAATGTCATAAATCGCTCTTTTCAGTTTGGGGTGTCTCCTAGGCAGAAAAGAGTGTCTACCGATACATATGTGTTACTGTAATCAGGAGCAATGGTGCTTTTACACACAATATGGATTTTTTTAAAAAAATGCTACAAAGTTTAGAAAACATACATTTTTTTATTTTATTTACCCAAAAATAATCTGACAGCAAAAAGAAATTAGAAACAAGCCATTTCATGTTAAAGCCCAAACTCCGCTGAAAGAAAAAACAGTATATCATTTTCCTGGAAATCCCTGTAAGAATCATAGTTAAACATATATGACACAAAATGGTGAAAATGGTCTGGCAACAGACGGTGACAACGTCTCTAGGTAGGTTGGCACTGAAAGGGTTAAATAGACCAAAAGCCTGTGCCACACTACTATAAGTAATGGTGTGTTCGATTAGAGAGAAAAGATTCAGTTGCACTGAGAGTCACTTACAAATGTCTGCCCAAAAGCCCCTTGAGAACAATTATGTATAGTTGCTCTATTTAAACTTTATTCAGGCCATGTATCTTCTGCTTCTGCTGCCAGGATCTGCCCATGTTGTTCCTCATACAGAGGCCCCCAATTCTTTGGCGGTGGTGCAGGCATCACATTGGTAAGAGCTGTGTTCCAGCCATACTATAGCCCATAAATAGAAGACTTATCTTATACCAGTATTCGTCCTTCATGCACTCTCCATGCACTCTCGGATGACTGGCAGCCGTAGTAATTTACTACAGTTTGTTCATTTTCTCCAAGAAATGTTTGCTTATATTTGGTCATGTCCAAGGAAACAACATGATGTTCATACAAGCATTAACAAATCAGAAGCATGTGTCAGATCACCAGCCTGTGAGGAGGCGGAATATTACGTATAAAATGGTTATATTAGAAAGTGTATAAAGCTAATTCACTCATGTTGTGAGTGATAAAACATTTCCAAATAAAACTGTACGTGCACTATAAGCTATTTTTTGTTTCACGTTTCTACACGACAACCCTTTTAACTTAAATTAGAAAAACTCGGTTTGCTGAGGTGAAACTGAAGCCAGCAGTTGCTGTAGGCCAGAACTCAAGAATTTCAACTACTTCAAAGCTGTCTCTACTTTGATATATGATTGTATGAAATCCAGACAACTCCAATACTGGAAAGATATTGGAATACAGAGATTTTCAGGCGTTAATTATAAAACTCAAGGGCACCGAGCGCTTAACAGTTAATGGTATGGAAATCAATATTATACAGCACGGCAAAAAAATCCAATCATTATTCGAAACTACACAGGGGAGCTCCTGAATGTTAAATGGGATGCTAGTAAATAGCTTTGCCAGAAGATAACCACTAATGGAGTCACATTAATGATCATAAACATATAGGTAAATGGGCACCCAAGGGGATGCAACCAACTAGTTTCAGAGGTTCAATAAGTTTCCAGATTGGGGGTGTCAAGCAAGAGGAAGGTTTAGACTGACCATGCCGATCAGTAGTATGTTATAGGAGTATTAATACTAAAATTAACATTACAATATTGGCATTTGATTTTGTCTAGCAATGGAAAGCTACTACACATTTCAGTCATTCTAAAAGGTTTAATTAAGATCACAATGCCACATAGCAAACATTTTATTGCACAACCACACTGAGGTCCCTTTCACACAGGAATTTTGTGCATTGCGTGCAGAATCAAACAAATAAAAATAATATCCCTGTTACTCTAACACAAGAGGCAGAAGCAGTGGAACCCATTAAATGTTCTCTAGGCCTTTTTCGCAAACATGGAGTGGTGCCATTGGCAACCTACTGTATATGCGCATCTTCAAGAAGGGCAATGTTGTGGACATTAAGGGTATAGGCACAATCCACAAAGGCATGCCACACAAGTGTTACCATGGCACAACTGGCCTGATCTACAATGTCACCCAACATGCTGTAAGCATCATTATGAACAACTGGGTCAAAGGTAAGATTCTTGCCAAAAGAACTAATGTCTGTGTAGCGCCCATCCGCCACTCTAAGAGCAGAGACAGCTTCCTGTAACATGCAAAGGAGAATGAGTGTAAGAAAAAGGAAGCCAGGGAGAAGAGAATCTGGGTGGACTTAAAGCTTCAGTTAGTCCAGCCAAAGGAGGCTCACTGTCATAACATATGGAAAACCTTAGCTCCTTGAGCTCATCCCCTACATGTTCATGGCATGTTCTGCTATTCTCAAAAACATGTTCATCCTTCTCAAAAAAAAACAAAAAAAAAACCTAGTCTGTTTGAAGCAAGTGTAGAAGTGTGAAAGGGGGGTTTATTTAAGAAGCACTAGTGCCAGATGAATGTCAGGTCCCAGTGCAAAAGGTGTATGTATGGAAAAAATCCATAGCCCCTCTAATAAAGCCAGGTAGTGTCCTATCTATCATCAGTGCCGGGGAGTATATGAGTGCCGGCGCTGTGTTCCCTACAGTGCCAAATAAGACCAGGTGCACAACATGTGTGGCCTTATCCCATACATTTCAATGGGCTGGGTTGGTTATAATTTTTTTGGGCTACTTGCAATTTGGGCCAACCTGTGTCATGTCATTCAAGTGTCCCCAATGAAATTCCTGGTGTTTCCGCAGTGAAAATTTGCAACCATCCCCCAAAAAACGGGGATTGCAACAGGTGCTGTATGCCTGCTTTCCCCTTTCTACAGCACCCATGCGGGTGCTGTGTGTGTATAGTATTAAATCTGTAATTCCGGAGCTCCAAGCCGACGGTAGGGGTCACTGGTGAACAAAGAGGGAAGGAAAGAAACAAAGAAATATGGAGGGACGGCAGGAAAGAAGAAAGATAGGAAAGAATGAGGCTAGAAAGAAATAAAAGATGGAAGGAAGGAGGGGAAAGATGAAAGTAAGGAATGGTGGAGGGAGGAAAGGAAGGAAAGAAAAATGCCAGGGTATTTCTTTTTGGAACTAAAGAAAGACATAAAAATTAAAGGTATTCTGAAAGGAGTAAAAGAAAGATATAGAAAGCCATGTACTGCCATACATACACACGCATACCTTCACCAGGAGCCTCTAAGCATGTTACTCGTGTTGGAGTATCCCTACCTAAGGGGCGGCCATCTTGCCGTAGCCCATGCAAACTCAATTAGGGAGGCTACGCTTTGCTGCTCAGCTGAACTCTGCTGACAGACAGGGCTGGCATGGCAAGGAGCACCCTGGACCCCAATGCCACTGACCCCCCCACCACCACCACCGCTGTGGGTCCAGCTGCTGCCAAATGGGCAGCAAAAAGTACCCCTGCCTGGGGATGGGGACTGGCAGCCCAATGCTTGTAGCTGGCACTGGGCCCCTTATGCTGCCTCCTTCTTACATGTGAAGGGAGAGGTGGGTGGGGCTGGTGGCTGCATGAAGTTCACGTCCCCTGCCTACCTCTCCCTTTAGAATTGGGAGTAAGCAACGTTTTATTTTTTTTTTTACACAGTGCACTAGCGCTGGAGGCCAGGCCCCATGTGGGGTGCTCCACAGAGACACCAGGTCCATCCCTCCCATCCTGATGGCGGCCATGCATGCACACAATTTCTTTTGAGGGTGAGTTATTCCTAGGATAACCAGTAAACCAAGTTCTTGCTCCCTGCATGAAGTTCACTAAAGTGTGAAAGTGAACCACACTACTCGTCGCCCCTGATAGCAGCCCTCTGGGCTACTGTAGTGGTAGTTACACCTGTGGTGAGAAGACCACAAGACTGGCATGGCCAGAGAGAAGGCTAGCACTGGTTTCTTGGTAAACTAAGCAAGCAAATATATTTTGTATTAGTAAATAATTCATATATCTTATTTAGTAAACTAGGTCGACTTCAAACTGAGGCTTACCAGTTTTTATTTCACAGATGGCAGAGGCTCTGGGGATGATGTCGCATCTCTCTTGTGTCGGCAGATATGCATGCCATCGCTATTCCGAGGAGCTAAGGAAAGTGCATGTCTGTCCACTGGCGGAACTATATGTGACGAGGCCCTGGTGCAAACTCCCTTTTTGTTTGGTGTTCTGCCTTATGGTTCTCCTATTTTGGAATGTAAAATAAACATTTGTGTTAGGATTGTGCCCCCGGACCTGTGATTTACTCAGCATGCTGTTCCATGATTCTCATATGCCTTGGACTTGTTTCAATACAGTGGGAGTGGTATAAATGGCCAAGAGTACAAACAATGGACTATAAGTCTCATAATTCCTCCAATGTAATGGGTGAACTCTTTAGATAAGTCTAAGCAGCCTAATGACCTATCCAGCTGAGAACCCTGACATTACCATTGCTACTAGAAAACAAGACTGAGATCCTTCCAAACTGAATAAGTTGAATTTCAGCAGAATGGGTTAAACCTGTCACCCATGCCTTAGCCAATCAGATGATTAGCAAGCTAGAGTGGGGAAGCCTATGATATGTACCCAAAATCCCCACTTTGGTGTACATAGCTAAGGTAAACACATTGTTGCTATGGAAAACTGTTTTCTTTTATAACACAAAGTTGCAAACAAATAGAAAATTAAAAAAATAACAGATAAGCTTAGCACATTGAACACATAATTTTGCCACACAATAATGGCAACTTTTAAAAATGCCAATGAAAGCGGAATTACCCTTTAAATGGGGTCCTTTCACGACTCCAACCAAAAGACTGAAACAACAGAGACAAATGGTGCTTGCTGACTTTAAGTGATGCCAATGAGCACAAATATGATAAATAAGGATGGAGGAGCAACAATCACAGGGCCCCCCTGGCCTCCTAGGTCTTGGAGCGATTGCATACCCTGCACACCCTCAAGTTATGCCCCTGTGTCTGCTCTTAGCAGTTTCATCCAAAATAGAGTGTGATTGCAGCTAGGGGACATGTAAGCCTCCCTCTAGTAATGGGAGCTACGACCTGTAGCTCAGGACCAACCCATGTATCATTTGCCAGTTTTCATCTAGACTGGAATACTTGTGGATGTTTAGCACACTGTAAGACTTGGGGTAGATGGTGCCCAGGGCTGGGCCATGTCAGCACCATGCTAGAGGTTAATGCAGGCTTATTCCGGTGAAGAAGCATGCAGGCGTAACTGGCTCAGCAGCTTCCAGCACCACCCCTAAGCGTTATTTGGCTTGCAGTTGTGCCATTTACCTCTTTGGCGATGGGGGATCCACTCATGTGGAGCACTATAGGCAAAACAAAACCACTATAGGTCTGATTCAGCTTTCACTCACTGAACCATGTAATGCTTTGGGTAGATATTAGAGTGGTAAAAGTCATTGTTACCCCACAAGCTTTCTCTATGGACAGTCAGAAGTGAGTGGTTCTCCCTTGTAAAAGTGGAATGTACTGTATATTGAAAAATTGTCACCTCGGCTATCCGTAGAAGAAAACTACAGGACAAACTGGCATTGCTTCCACACAGGGTATATAAGTAACCCTTCCTCTAGCTATCTTATATGTATATACTTATTCTAAATATTATACTATTACACAATAGAGCTAATGTAAAGCTCATTCCAACCAAAGGCAGCTGTTAGAGGCCCATTTGCAGAGACCTAGCTTCACCTGTTTGGTCTCTGACAGTCACTGGTAAAAGCCTGGGCTAAATTTGTGGTCCCAGTCCACCACTGCTAACATTATGCCAACCACTGGCAATGTTCTAACTCTAACTCTAAGCTTTTGTTGCTTTGTTGATATATAGTTTAAACATTTCACCGTCAGTTTCTCTTTCTTACACTCATAGGGAGAGTGAGGGTGGCCATGCAGATCTGGGGGAATGAAATTCCTTGCTTGTGCACAAGCTGAAAGGGAGCTGTGGGCATCCCTTGGTCACAGGAGACAAAGATTTTTTTATTTGTTCACCATCAAATCAGAGTCCAATGGGATTACATGGACAATCCCTTTAACTTTACATGGGTGTCATCAATACCAAAGAGAAGCAACCAGAACAAAATATTGGGTTTTTCTTTGCCATAGACTCTCCTCTTGGCCATGCAACACCTATGTCTTACCTGTTAAATAACTTTTTGTTTTTTAATAAATATTTATAAAATAATAATAATACCAATTAAAAAACATCCTGTTTTGTCTCCGCACATGATGTGAGTCTGCATGTTCACTACCTTATTTACAGGATATAAAATAAAAGCATTCAAATTGTTTTAAAAAAAACAAAAAAACTAAAATATAATTGTTGGCTAAAGTTAGGTTTTAAGACCCAGGAGAGTGAAAATCGTGGGTTTTGATCCACCTTACAGGAGAGTCCTGATTTGGAATGCTCCTGTGTGTGTGAAACCCCCTGGTTCACTTGGTACCTCTCCACATCCACGCTCCCATGACACATGTCCGGGCTGTCCTCCAATCAGCATTTATTGATGTGCACATTAATGCCTGGTAATTAATTCTGAATTAATGCATTACCGAAGACCTCGGACAGCTTGGAAATCCGGGGGGAGAGCAGCTGAATCCCTACATGTGTCAGAATGGCTGGGCACAGGAGATGCTGCGGATGCAGCCACCGATGTTTACATCCCGGGGGCGCTGTCAGGAAATGTGGGTCCCAACACCCCAATTTGGGATGCCCCAGGAGAAAGCCAGCAGCCTTCTTCCACTGATGGTTTTGTTCCAATTTTAGATACTGGAACAGAGTTTCCTGGTTTTTGGTCCACTATAATATAAACCTGGCAAGTATAGCTGGGTACATTAGTGCCACGTTGTTATTAGTTGATTAGGAAAATGGAACAACATCTTATCAGTCAATTCTGGCCATCAGTGAGCAGAAAAAAACAATGATTGGGGAAGTGTGGAGCATCCCTCCCACTCTAGATACACATGAATAATCCCAACAGTGTGTAGAAGTTTAATAGCTATCTGGCAGTTTTATGGCAAAGTGCCATCTCCACATACTTCAGTGTTTGGACAACATGCAGTCTACAATAGGAAAAGAGGAAAAAGGAAATGTTATCTAAATAATAGCTATAGACTCATTAGTCACTTTGTCCTGTTTTACTGTGATGACAGGAGAAGTTAGTAATAAAGTTTATCTTATTGTTTTTATGTTTTGTTTTTAGAAAGAAAAAAAAGCACATGAAAGTGGATATGTGATCATTGTTCACGTTAGTCATTTAAATTTTGGCCCCTTTCCACCAGCTCCAAAGAATAGTTTATTACCTCTGTAGTCAGCTTTGCAATTAGCATGTGGAGTATTCACTGTGGAGACTATAGTGCAGCCGTTTTGTGTTGGCTGAGGTCCTGGTCCCGCTCCCACCGGAGATTGCTCACGTTTAGCCTGGCAGATCTCTGCCCTAGTTTGTGACTGCAATATTGCAGAATTGCTTCTGTGGAGTTTTATCATTAACAGCATAGTGATATATGTCTCATTATAAGGTAGACATTCAAAACTCTCTCATTCTCATTTTTTCTAAATTATACATGAAACAATTAGTGCTAAGCCTCATTAATTCCGCACGCCTTCTCTTCAAGAGAAGGTAAACTGCACTGAGAATAGTAAATCAGTTTTAACATCTACTGTATTCTGGAGAGTGGGAATGAGAAAATTAAGCTCCGATAACCAAAAACAAAGCATTCCAAAAGTTTTTTCTGGCAACATGTTTTTTCACATTTGTTTTCATAATTACAGGGCTTATTTTACCCATGCTAATTCAGGAAAACAGCAAGTCAGTTATGAGTGCAGCTGAGTAAAACAGTTATGCCGATTGGTGGGACATTGCAAACCTGCCAAGGCTCATTTTCATGCTGCCTTTTATCTTTTCCAGCTGCCTGACCTACTAAACATGTCTGTGCACTTGCCTGTAGCCCAGTCTTCTCTATGACCGTCCACATAAAGCTTGGGGTAATAGACAAAGAATGTTGCTGAAACGCGTCATGCCAGATTTATAAGCTTTGAACCCATGGCTGCTTTTAGGTTCTTTTCATATCATTATTTTATTTAGCGAAATGGCATGCACTTATGGTTAACAATTCTAAAGTCATCGAAACAGTTTGGGCTTTTAAATTATGAACATTAAAGCTCCGGTGTCCTGGTCTTGGTGCACAGGGATAAAACGCACCTAATCTCAAGCCATCAGTCCTGTGCATTAGAGAGAGATAATCACATTTTCCTATCACAGCTCCATCTGATGGGGGGGGGGGGGGGCAGGAACTATTTCCTGTCCCATGCATACAGTGTTCTGTGCATAATTTTAGCTACCTACGTTTCTTTACTTGTAAAGGCATCCCCTGGGGGAAATGTGGACCAAAAGCCAGGATTTTCACTCACCTGGGTTTTGTTCCAATTTACAGGGCGATCCCAATTTGAGATGCCCCTGAGTGTGAACCCTCCTGTTATGCCTATTCACCCACCTCGATCCATGCACCAATAGTGCATACACGGTCTCTCCTCTAATCAGAATTCATATTCATGTCCAGCAACAAGTTCTGACTGCATTGCTGGGCACTCCTCTCAGCTGCACGCACCTGCTGCAGCCATTCAGATATGCTGACAAGTGTGCACATTGGATGAAGGGGTGCTGGGGGGGGGGGTCACCAGAGGCCCATGCACATGCCATGGGATCAATTCCCAAGAGGAGTATCTGGCCAAACTCTTTTATGTCTATTAAAAACGTATTGAACATTAAAAGGGGCCTAAAGTCATTTTTGACTGTAGGTCAAACGTGCCCACTGATGCTTTTTCTGTGAGTAGCAGGAAAACAATCCCCCTGCTGATGACACTTCCCAGATGACTTATTCACCCGGACATTAGATTTGGTCGTGCAGTGTTTTTTCTGTACATTTCATACCTTTCATACTAAGCTTTTCCACCACATTGTGGTACAAGTGCAGTAGTTCAGCACCGGATGCTTTTCTGCACCATACGTTACCTGTGGTGCACTAGGCCTCCAGTCCCACGCTGGTGGTTTCTGCTACCTTGTTGCAACCACCTGTGGCCTCTGGTCTCTTGTTGGTATGCTCAGGTCCTAACCCCCAAGCAGATTTCTGTTCACTTCCCAGCAGCAGCGAGAACTGGAGGCACCACCATAGGTTATGCAGTAGAAGGTGGCAGTGAGTTTTTGGAGGCAGTAGTATGGTACCAGCAAGTAGAATTGCAACACATGTAAAGTGTAATGCGTGCTCTTTGCTTTGCCATGGCCCAAAGACAGACTACAAAAATGGTGGAAGGACTTTAACTTTAAACATATCAGGAAGGACTTAAAGCGGTCCAAAACCCACAATTTTAACTAGTATCCCCTGAATTGCTCCCCCCATGAGGAGGACCTTTTGCCAATTTTCACTGCTCCTGAGTCACTCGGATCCCAGATAATGGCGTCTGTTTTAGCTGTAAAGCTCCGCCTCCTCCGTTCATTACCTCCATGATGTCATTACCACACCTATGCAATGACTGATTTTCTGCCATCTCACACCGAAGGACAGTAAAAATCAGTGTTCCAGGACAACTGGAAAAGCAAAATTAACAGCTCTAATGCTACACCCTAAGAAGAGAGTATCGGCAGGGGCTTTGGTCACATGTATTTCACAAGTTCAGTGGGTTTTGGGTCCAGTAAACCCAATCAACAAAACAAATAGGCACTCACCTCCTCTCCCCCACAGCAGGTCTGATAGACAGAGCTGCGGGAGGGGGGAGAAGGTATTTAATTTGAGTCCCTTTAAAGATGGTATGTGTTATGTGTATGGCCTGTGTGCCATGAGGCGTGAAAGTGTTCATTTATTTTAATGGGCTGAATTTTTGCTCCACTTTTGTTCTTAAAGGTTTTCCTGCGCCAAAGAAAGGAAAGCCGGTATTAAAGGTGGCTTACTGTTGCAGAAACCTTATAACCTTTAGGGTGTTTGATATATAGTCATGTGGTGGTTGCTTATGTGTTCATAAGAAAAAAAAATGTTCTCAGAAAAAAGAAAACCTATTCAGACCATGCTGTGTCCATGCTGCAGTTTATCCTCCATTGATTCTCCTGAGAAGAATTTGTTGTTGCTTGTTATGGGCACCATCATTTTGGATTCAACAGGGTTTCAATTTTCTAGCTTCTTTCAATCTCCCCTTCACTCGGAAGCTTCAATCTGTGGATAGCTGTCAGTGTTGGGGGTGAACAGTTTAGGCATTTAGAAGAAACAGTAGAAAAAGTGAAGCCAGCCAGCGTTTGTTTTTAAAAATCCTTCAAGCATTTTATTGTCTTCTTTTAAAAGGTAATAATCCAACAGGTCAAAGCATCCATCAAAGTATACATGAAAGGCCCCAACGCCAACGCGTTTCGGACAGCTAGTCCTTAATCATGACATCCAGTGGAAAGGAATGAATAAGATTTAGAAAAAAAAAATGATTTAGAAGAAACACTTGCCTTAGAGATAAGTACCAGTTCCCATGCTGTGAAATCTTTAGGGCTAACCTTGAGTTTGCTCTTGCCAAAGGAAGAAAGACAAGAGGGGAACGTCTAGCAGGGCTGTGTCTTCAAATAGAGAATAGAAGATCCAGTCTGGGCACGAGCTGTTGCAGAGAAGGAAAAGTGAGCTTTTTATGTTTGCCCAGGCAGGACATTATTAAATAGATTCCCCCCTCTGACTCTGATGCAATGAAGTCTGGCTTTTATTTCTGTGTTAATTGTTTATATTCCAAAGCTCTGCCATAGTGGTACCTTAAAGCCAGCCAACCAGTGGAGACATAACCGGTGTGCTCCCACAATTCCTCTTAGTATAAAGTGGTTCATTCCTCAGGGATTGTGGTAAACAGATACAAATAGAAAGGATGGGATGCATAGTAGTAACCCATTAGCATAGTTCCTGCTAACCACCTTCTAAGCCAGGGGCATAGCTAGAGGGGGGCACGTTCCCCGGGTGCAGCAGGCCAGGGGGGTGCTGCCGAGGGGGGCCTGAGCACAGGTGGGGATGCCATTTCGAATCTTTGCCCCGGGTGCTAGAAAGCCTTTCTACACCTCTGTATAAGCCATGATAGGGAGTTTTGTAGACAGGCTTTCTGCTGTTGGAGCTCTGTCAAGGGGAAAATAACAATCAGATCCATAATGAATTACCAGCTATCCTCAATATTTGGCTAATCATCTTATCATCCCAGCTTTTCCCTTTCTAGCTCTCAGCTATGGAAAATAACATGGAGTCCTTGATTTTAGAGAACATGGTGTTACAGGAATGGCATAAAGAATGTCAGCCGTTTAAGTGCTTTGATCTGGAATGGGTTACATTCTTGTGTCTGGGGGAAAACATTATACTGTTTACATATGTTGTTTTCAACAAAAGAAAGCAATTACTGCATTTCCATTGCTTGAAATGTGTTTTTTCACTTCTTGTGCGTCTTGTAGCACTGGGAGTAGCCCTTTATTTTTATTCTTTATTTTTACTTTTTATTTTAATCATCAGTGCTATTTCAAATTACAACAGGTTACAATAAGATGTCTTTGGGTGCCCTAATGCATTCTTCAACAAGTTATATGGAAGCTTCCATGGTCGCACAACATGGCTTAGGATTTCAGCCCTAACTAACAATCACTAACAATCCCCATCAATCCTAAAGGCCACTTCTCTGTCCTTGTTCTTCTTGACCAATCCTCTGCCTTCAATATTGCTGAGCATTTACTCCTACTCCAAATACTCGCCGCCCTAGGAATTCAAGATCCTGCACATTAATGGCTCTCTTCCTACCCCACTAGTCACACCTTTAGTCCCTGCCCTGTGTCTTTTGGTGTACAAGTACCACAAGTCTTTAGAAACTGGACATCTGCCTGGACTGTCCCTTTAAAGATACTTAGAAAGCCCAAATCGAACTATACTTAGAAAGCCCAAATCAAAGCAAGTCTCCTATTGGATGATCTGTGCTTTCCGTACATGTGTGTCGCTATTAACTGTAACTACAGGGCTCAATTATTCCATGAGGGGGTAGGGTAGTTGAGCGTCCCTGTGATCTAGCACCCACCCTGGCACATCATTGCAAGGGAGAGTGTAGGTCTGTTTTAAAGCCACTGGGCTAGATAGCTGCTTTATTATTTATATTCTATTTTTGTATGCATATACTATAATCCGAGGATTAGCTTTTGGGTTTAAATTTCATTCACATTATTATATTATCTTTCAATTACTTCATTATCACTGCACCTTCCCAAGCACAATGCCTTGGTGTTATACAGGATACTCTTTCATTCACACATCACACTGAGTCATTAGCCACGTCCTGTCATTTCCAGCTCAAAAATATCTCCTGCATCCATTCTTACCTCATATCGCTAGTGCAACTTCTAACCTTGCCTTACAAAGCTCTATCCTGCCAAGTCCCCTCCAACATTTCATTGCATATCCAATATAGCAACCTAGACACAGCCTCTGCTCTGCCCAGAACCTCCTCCTGTCCTCAAAGCAAAGCTTATCACCACTCTCGCCTTCAGAACTCCATATTTCTGTATTGCCCTACCTCTCAAAACTCACCTACTCAAAAGGAGCACTTGCTAACCTTCTTGGTACATACCCAAACTTTCATCTCCATCATTAGACTGTAGGCTTGCAAGGGTGGGCCCTATGGTACTCCAGTATCAGTGTGTATTTGGTAGGGAGGATGTTTCATGAGCATTGTCCAAGGTGCGCCTGGCATCAGGTGGGTGGGCAGGGGGTGGAATGGGAGAGAGATATGGCATGCCTTGGCCCCGATTGTGAATTATAAGATCGGTGTGCGTCACCACACTGTGCAATCTAGTGGGGACTTTAAACACGACCCAGCTAGTTTTCCAAACCAGGATCGACATAGGACAATGAATGGGCTTGGACCACGCTACTTAGACACGCCCCTGAAATCCAAGTGGCCATTTTAATTCAAGGCAAGTGCTATTTAATGTACTATGCACCTGTTTATGCAAAAGGTGTCTGCCCATTAAATTCATTGTGTGGGTAATTGTTCTGCAATTCATTTGTGATTTTATGTGGATCCCTGATGGAATTTTAAAGATTGCTGAATAAACGTGGCACTTTTATTGAGTAGAGCTGGCTACTACACTCTTTTATAGATTATAAATGCACAGCTTGGGCAGGTACACCATACAATAAGGATTTAACAAATCGAGTTGCTAAATATTTTCTGTGTATTTGCTACACCTCTGTCACATCCTATGCAATATACATTTATTATTTGTTTTATCCTGTCTGTAATCTCTACAATGCACAGCGCCCCAGAAGATGATGGTGCTTTATAAATAAACAAGGGTTCCATTTAATGCATGATAAACTCCAGTTTGTATGCAGTCACATGGTATGAGAGTCAAACTACAGGGCACAAAACAGGGACATGCGGTAATATTTAACTGTTGAACTCATTAAGGTAATATTTACATTTTTGAATGTGACCTTAAAGTGGACCAACACCCACGGGTGATCGGCCCGGAAATCTATAAGATTCCCGGGCCGATCACCTCCCTCCCCGCGGGACATCTGAGATCGGGATGTCCCGCGGGGTGAAACCCCCCCAAACACCCCAAACTCCTTACCTTATCTTCGACTCCCTCCCTCGCGCCCCTCTAGGCGTGCGCGCACCCGCGCGCGCGTCAAGAGGGACGCGCGGGAGGCGGCGGCGGAGGAGCCGCTTGTCCGCGGCTTGTCCGTCGGCGCGGGGAGAGGTGAGTTTTTCGGGGGGTTCGGGGGGGTTTCACACAGCCCCGAACGGGGGTGCCCCACCGAAGTGGACCAAGACCCAGGATAGTCAAAATCCTGGGTGTTGGTCCACTTTAAACTTGAACATCTTTGATGGTCTGCTGTGA
The DNA here is from genome assembly GCA_027917425.1 of Gastrophryne carolinensis. NCBI lineage: Eukaryota > Metazoa > Chordata > Amphibia > Anura > Microhylidae > Gastrophryne > Gastrophryne carolinensis. The sequence continues at coordinate 387,418,856 of CM051234.1, read as the reverse complement.
AATGATATTAAGGCCCTTATTCATCAAGCGATAGCGCCAGGTAGTGTCTGACGAGCGCCAGGTAGCGGCAGCTAACGGCGACTACCGACTCAAGTACGCCCGGCGGCGGTCACAATGACGCATTTATCAAGCAAAATGAGGCTAGCGCCGGCGAGAGCGACGGCTAGCGCGGCATTCATCATGAAGCCGCCTGGACCGAACAGCGCCGCTGCAAATTCCCTCACAGCGCCAGGTATGAGCTGTCGCTCCCTGGCGATGTCCAATGCATTTCAATGGAGCAATCTATAATTATTCCTAATTAATTGGTATTATTTTTTTTTTTATTTTTTTTTTTAATGTCAAAAAATCGGAGACCACTTCTGCAATGTTAGGATTTATTTTTAAGTCCCAAAAAAAATTTTAAAAAATATGTGCAGAATTGATCTAACAGGTCTGAGATTAATGTTTTCATATTACAAAATGATTCTAAAAACATGTATAATGTTACATTCAAAAAATATGGTTGTTTAGGGGTTAAAAACTAGTTAATACACATCGCCGCCAGCGCTCTGGGGTTTAAACGAGGAATGGACAGCGACAGCACATTCGGAGCGTGATTTGTTGATGAATATGAAGCTAGCCGTTCGCTCTGGCCATTCGTTGTCAGGCGCTCACATACAACGCTGGACCTGTGAAACAGCGACCCCCCAGCCCGTATTCAACATTACCGCACACCGACTGAGTCGCTGTCATCAAGCTAACGCCGGCCAAGCACAGCGAATACTGGCTGGCGCTGAAAAAATCACGCTACAGTCGCTCATCTGTCGCTACCTGGCGCTATTAATGAATCGGCCTCCCCATCTAGGATTTATTTAAACAATGCATCCAGTATGAAGAAGGGGCAGTATGCTTTCGCTCATTCCCCTGCAAGGTAGAATTATCGAGCAACCGCACAGGTTTCACACAGTGGGGCATGCCATATTGGAATGCTCAGGGGGGTGGGTATTTAACCAGGCCTAGCATACTACAGATGCTAGGCCAGATTTATTTTTGATTCACTTTAAGAACCTCTGCGAATTTGTAGAACCTGAGTTTTGGTAAACTTTCCAACACAACACAAAAAAGTGGGTAAAAATAATATTTTCTTGCACCTGTAATGGGGCTCTACAGGTGAGGTACAGAGTTTATCCAGTGAGGAAGTGATTTTTCCTTATATATATTTAAAAATAACTACAGACTGTGAGCAAGTCAAACACATTTGAAGAGGTTCATGTTTAGAGACTGTAAACCCAATGGCAATAATAAGACAGGAAGAAGCTCACCTGATACCTGTCCCTTGTGCTTCTCCTTCAATACCTGCAGTGCTGGGTAAGAGTCTTGGCAGTGCCCCATGTCTTAGTTCTGTATGGGACCCACAGGTTGTCTTGAAGGAGCATTTCCCAGCTCACCAATCATTCTGCTCGGCAGCTGTAAAGACTTAGAGGAAACACTGGATGACACCACTAAACCTGGAAATGGGGTATCAAAAATACACTAATCAGAAGCATTGTTCAGCACTTCTTTAAAGCAGACCTCCAGTCACATTTGACTGACCCCCAAAGAGAGGGGGGTACCAAATTTGTTATGCCCTGCCATGGTACCAATAATCATGTGCCCTTGACCAGGCAGTGGCACGTTCCCTCCCTGGCAGCTGCCCCTTTGCCACTCTGCATGACTGCCAGCAATCAATCCAGCTTGTTGGATGGGCCTGTGCAGCACTATGTACAAGCCCATCCTGTGAACCCGAGTGTCTATTGGCAGTAATGTGGGGCACCAGGCAGTGATAGAAGGGAGGTCTCCGATGCCTGGATAGTAGGAGCGTAGCAGGGCACAGAGGGTCAGCGGACCTCCAGTTACTTTTGCCTGAAGATCTGCTTTAACTTTGAAAATCTGAAGATGTGGATCTAAGTGCATTATACGGTATGTTTAAACACTCTAAATTTAAGTGGCCCAAAACCCAGCATCTTCACTATCCCGGGTATAGGCCCGTCCCCCCAGTAGCATCCCGGTGTGGGATGCCCTGCTGTGTGAAACCCTGCCAGTCGCCAGCTTATCTTGCCTTTCCACAAGCCCAAAGCAAAGGCGCGGCTCTCCTCCAATCAGCATCTCCGGCTTTGCATATTAACGTGCAGCTGGAGAAGCGGAATAGAATCCTAGCCACACACATGATCACTTGCATCCTTCAGTTGTGCACAGCCATGACAGCCATTCAGTTACGGTGGATGTGGCCATGCACAGCCCGGGAAGGGTGTGAGTGATAGCGCCGTGTCCTCCTTGCTGAGGAAAGCTTATCAGGCGACTGAGGGGTTTAACACAGCAGGGCATCCCAAATCAAGATCCCCCAGGGAGGGGGAATCAGGTCTCAGACTCAGGGCCGCTTTTGTATTGGCGTGGTTACCTGTAGCAGTTCCTACAGACTGCAAAACAGATGACCATAGCTTAATCTGGTCTGGTAAAGGGAGACAATGCAGCTGCCTTAGCATTCTGCTGTTGTAACACCATACCTTCTCCCAACCCCCACTACTGCTGCCTTAGAAAATGCCTCAGCTATAGCTGGTGCAAAATAACATTTATGACTGCTCACATGGTAAAAGCTATCATCTAATTTAGATGTGTTGTTTAACCTCTCTGCTTCTTAGCAACACGTTGTATACACCAGCTACAAAGAAAACAGTGGCATCAGGCATGGGAAGTCATGCATTAGCTGCTTTTTGAAGAGTGTTTTTCAGACTGCTATTTATACTAATTTATAGATTCACATGCACATCTGAAAACCAGGGCTGCTTCGCCTAAGGATGAGCTATAGTAAGCATTAAACTAATTCAAAGCTTTTCTTGTATTGTAACACAAAGAAAAGAAAGCCTGTAATGCGCTGTGAGCTGGGTAATACAAGGCAATCGGTATACAAAACAGAAACTGCTGTCAAAACATATTTACAGCAAATATAACCCTGAAAAATACAAAGTAGTCTCAATGAAACAATGAAAGTGTATCAAAGGGAAAAAAATAACTCCATTTGGGAATTCATTTGATAAAGGCTTAGCATTGACCTGTGGTTAGGAAACATAAAAAAACAACATTGACTTTATTATACATAATATAATAGCTCAAAACAGCAAATGCAGAGAAAGCTGTTCTCCATCAAGTTTGGCCACTAACTTCAGTAGGCTGAACATAAAAATGACTAGCTGTCGCTTCTATTTTGGAATTCTCAGCTGAAAACATATCTCATACAATTGCACAAACCAAAGATGCCTGCACATAACTTATTTTATTTCCATAATACTCCAGATATCCCCAAAGTCAATAATGTGTCTACCATGCCCTTTCCCATTAAATGATGGTTCCAAAAATATTTTTTGCAATGTTTGGGTGTTTCATTCAACATGAACAGCTTTATTAAAAAAAAATGTAATGCAAGTAGTTAATATTTAAATACGTATTCTTTTTACCATACTAATGTATTTTACAGGAAAAAGAGTTAAAGCCCAGTAAAATATATGTATACAATGTTAAAAATACTCCTTAAAGTGGACCAAAAGCTGCCCTGGAGTCTATAAGTGGAGGCTAGCGTGTTTTTTTTACTGTTAACCCTTTGTGAACTGGTAGGGGATCCGTGAGACCCCTATACCAGTTCACACGGCTTGGGGGGCTTAACACCCAGCAGAAGAGCCTGGGAGTCGTGGAGGGCTGGCCTCTGTGCCCTGGTCTACAAGCCCTGCATAGCTGGATACCAGGCTGGTTATGCTGGGTAGGGGGGAGCCCTACACCATTAAAAAAAAAATCCTTAAAACCCTTAAAAATGAAAAAAAAAAAATGTGCGCCCCCCCCCCCCCCCCACCATTTATAGTGTGGACAGTAGTTGTATATAGTGTTATAAAGTGCTTTTTTCCGCTTTGGGGGTCAGGAGGGGGGGCTATATTATTTTTTTAAATTGACCCTTTGTCTCCTGTCACCCAGCAGGTATAAAAGTCTTCCAACAGCAGCAAGAGAGCAGAAGCCAAAGTGATCAACGTGGGACACATTGCTCAGGATGGATGGCGGATGGATGGCGGCGTGGGAGCCAGAGGTCCAGGAGCCAGCAGCCTGCTAAGGTGAGTAGGTCATTAATAAGCATTCAGCAGTTTGGATGCTTACTAATGACCTTTTTTTTATTCTTACCTTTTAAAGTAAAAATGTCTGCTTTAAAAGGTGCTCCATTACTCTAGATTATGCAAGAGTAGAATTTAAAAAAAAATATTGAACAGCACCAGAACAGAACAAAGGCAAATTCCAGCAAGACTATTAAATCTATGGAGATTTGCATTGAAGCAAGGAACAAAAGCTGAATCTACAAAAAGATTTTATAATGTTAAACATGTAAATGAGTTTTTATTGAAGTATTCTCAGACATCTGAGAAAATATCTATTAGAAGTTTATATCACATGCTTCTGTCCTGCCTTTGGGATGGGCCACTCTGGGTGGAGGCATTAGTTGTGAGGATGCTGAACATAATGTTTCTTTAAAATACTGTATGACATTGTCATATTGTTAATAGGGATGAGCAAAAAAGAATTGGCAATTTTGGGATCTGAAACTTTTACATTTCAAAGGGATGTAATGTAACAGCTCTCAGTCATTAATAAAGAATGGCTTTTTGCAGCTACAAAGATGTAATCTAAGATGTAGGAGACTGTGGTTCAAGGCCTGCTTATATATTGTTTAATAAACCAAACCTTTGCACATTTAAACTGGAACAACACCTATTTTTGGCAAAATGAGTGTTGTTGCTAGGGCAAAGGAGCATTCTGAGTGGTGGTACCCTCTTGTGAATTAACCCTGAGAAATCTTACCTTACCCTGCAAAATAGATACTGTTGTCACTGGCGCCCAGCTACCCGGAAGAAGCCTGCAGATAAAATGACCGCAGCAGCCAATCACAGCACTCGGTTAAGCCAGGGGACAGAGGAGAAAGGTAAGATTTCTCAGGTTTGATGTGCTTAATGCACAAGGGGGCATTGGCAATTGAGATGCCCCCCTGTGCTAAGAACAACACCCATTTTGTGAAATGTTCCAGATTAAGAAATATACTTTCTAAACTGTGATTTCCCACTCCACAGCTTATGTTTTGGTTAGTATTTGGCTGTTCAAAGGAGTCAGAGGACAGGTTCTATTCCTTGCTGAGATACTAGGCAGGCTGATTTATCACAATCAATTTAGATTTGAAACAAATCTAAGAGTCAGATTTGGATTAAATAACACAAACCAATTTGCATATTTGCTTAGATCTTTGATTTTGAAAAGCAGAAAATATTTGTAGGTGTTGTAGAGTATCTATGCAGCTGCTTCAGAACGCCCCCCCCCCCCCCCCATTGCAGTAAATGAAGTGGGCGGGTGAACTTATCATTGGTTCGACTGAGAATTACAGAGCTGGACATCGCTGGAGTAGCTGCGAGTTAAAGTAACACTATCGCGAAAAATGGACCAATGATAAAAATCCATATAAATATAAATATACCTGGCTTAAAGAGATATCCAGCCAGGCTGTTTTTTTATTTTAATGGAAGGAAGAGGACATCAGGGGTGACATGTTCTGTCACCCCTGGATTTTATTCCTACCTAGAGAAGAAAGCCACAAGTTTGGCGAGCGTTTTATTCAGTTTGGGTGTATAAGTGAACCCTCCTTTCATTAGTCGACGTGTTTATATGGATTTTACACAATTTGTCGATAGTGCTCCTTTATCTTTCTCTTGAACTGTCCCTTTAATCAAATGAGTCTGTAAACATAAAGAGGGCAAAGCAGAAAAGACAGCTTTCAAGCTAATAATAAGTGTGTGACATCAGATCTCTGGATTCCTTTTTTTGTGCTTCCAGTTTATTATTAGAAATCACACACCTTCAGTATAAATGTAGGATGCAACTCCTTGGAGCTTTAAGTTTTGTTCTATTTCTAAGAATGCTAGAGTGTGTAATATGAGTGTCTTCGCAGTGATTAGAAAGTGAGACTGGGATAATATAATCCCACGTGTTTGCCACAGGCACTCGCTGGATTATCATAGCAGGTAGCGGACATGTCTATGCTTGCACATACGTTTCTCTTTGCAGCTTGGTTAAGCATCTGTTCAACTGCCAGCAGGGGAAATGGAGATTAGTGAGTATGTCTGACAAAAATTAATGATCATAAAAGCTATGTTGCTTGACTGACTTTATGTGTCAATTTGTTTATTATTTTTATATACAATACAGGAAAAATGTTGCAACACCTTTAAACATATTTCTGGTGCAACCAAGCCATTGTATCGCGTAACCCAGTGTTATTGGGGAATCAACTCGCAATCAGTGACAAAATATAAAGACTTGTTATGCCCATCTGAAAACTATATCCATTCTTAAAGCTGCACACCCACTTGGCTACTTGGTTTTTCCTTCCTAAAATAAACATATATCAACGGAAAGAAGGGTAAACAAAGAAAATAAGTCTATGGTAGTAAAAGGTAATAGAAAAGAGAAAGAATCCATCAGTCCAGAGATGTATGTCGTCGCCCCCAGTGAAACCCAGAATCTATATTACGATGCCTTTATATTTAATCCATGGGTCCCACGTTAGAGCAAATGTCTCCTTTTATTCGTGAGCATTGCAGACATTTTCTCAACATGATCCAGTTAAGTTTGGTATATGTGATATCTTAGGCACGATAAGCTTCTGCCACAAGGTTGCTATCGCTATTCTGGCTGCTAATGTCATAAATCGAATACATTTTTATAGAATTTGTCATTGGAATTGAGATCTGCTTGAGCAACAAACATTTTGGACCCATAGGGATCCTAATTTTGGTTATCCTAAAAATCAGAGCAGATACATTCTCCCAAAAGGAGTGGATTATGGGGCACATCCACCTTATATGAAACATATGTCCCAGATCGTTGCAGCCTCTGAAGCCTTAGCTACTCTATCCCGCAGTCATGTACCACCTCAAGATCCCCTTATAATTAGCCTCTATTAGTGATGCGTTAATAGATGTTTTAGCGGCTGCAGAAGCCAACTTCTTCCATGCCTCAATCCCCAGTTCCTTGCCCACATCTTCATATTACAGTAATTTAGTGGTTGAGGACAGCAAACTACCATAGAGGAGAGCTAATAATATGATTCAAATGCTGTCTTTTGAGAATTATCCTGTGTGGTCTTGGAGGTGAAATGGTATATTTAATTGGCCCTGGATAGCATTTGGAACCTCTCCCCGATAGCAGAAACTGTCCTGACCCCCCTATTATTGATAAAGTTACCAACCCTACAAAACCTCTTATTCATCTACTATTGGAAATCTACTGCTAGATCTAGGATTCACATATATAGGTGCCAAAGGTTGTGTGTGGCGACATGAGCCCCCTGGAAGTGGCTACGGATTTCTATAAGCTCAATGAATGAGACAAAGTGGGCGATAAAATGACAGGTCTTTCCTTGTTTGTGATCCACATCAGTAAATCAATAGAAATGTTTGGGCATGCCAATTGCTCAAATTTCACCTATCTAGAGAACAATTGGGCAACACGGGCTGCCTGATAATACTGATATTTGTAAAAAGAGGCTTTTTACACCCTGGTCTTTGGGTGTATATAGTGTGCATTGATTCTTTTGCGCCTACTCCCCCATATGAAGTTATTTATCTCCCTCTGATGTCATTTCAATTCCTGTGGTGGGATTGTTACAGGCAGGGATCTGAATAAGTACAGAACTCCCGGCAGACCAGGCTCTCTTTCAGTTTATCAGAGGAGGGTAATTGGCTCTATATAAAGAAGCATACTCTGTTGTCAGTTTTATACCCAGGTAAATAAGCTTTTGAGATGCCCATTTAAAGTTGAATGCGGAATCAATCCTAGAGACCAGTGATGCTTGACTGACTTAAAATAATGTATTACAGTGGTCTGACAAATCATACTGACCTTTTACACTATCAGATTTCATTCTGTGAGCACTGTGACGTATGACCAAATAGTATTTTAACCTGTATTGTATTACTTCTTACGCCATTTCAAAACCAGTTTACAACCACTTTCAGCAAATAAGGGAAAGATTTCTTGCCCCAGGAGAACATGAAAAATTATATTTAATATGTAAGTTTAGTTTTATTCTGCGTGATATCTTTCACACTAAGCAATTAATAAGAATGCTTTTCAGTAGATCTAGATGTGTAAAAGTTGGAGATGCATAGGTGCTGTGGGATGTCAGAGGACAGGGAGGGCTAAATACCCCGGGCACATGAGGCTGAGGCCTAATTGACACCTGACCCCCTGAACCACTAGTTATAATGCTTAGCCTGCAATAAAAAAGTTCATGTCCTGCAAAAGCTGGACAGTAGCTGTACTAAGCACATCAGAAATGTTTGCCATTAAAGCTGATTCATTAAGGATCAGATTAGAGAAGGATGAAACCATGATACGCAACAGAAAGATACGGAAACTCCAACGTGATGCCGCTGATTATTCAGCCAATAAAGTGTTTAAATGGCAATTTTAGATAATGTTGCGGCCGGCCCTAAGGAGGAGGATGTAAACACACCCCTACCCCTAGTAACCAATTCTCAAAGAACTCCTTCTAGGAGTAGATTACCAGCTGAGAAATATGGGCGACATTTTTCTACTAATCCCCTGACTCCAATAAGAAAATATCAAAGGGGATTCCCTATGAGACAGGGGGACAAAGGGGTGAGTTGGAGAAAGAGATCTCCACCTGGGAGGGATAAAAACCCCTCTAGGACTTGGCAAAGAGAAGACCCTTTCTATAAAAGGGGGAGGGAGACTATGTTAGCTGAAGGGGAATTAGAACACCCTCCTTTTCGGGCGGAACGTTTCAGACCGCACCACCCTCAAGATGTACCATTTCTGAAAGATCGATGGAAAAATGTCAGCCCTCCCCAAATAGGCAGAGGATCATTAAAAAGAAAAGGGTGGGACGAAGAGGCAGACGAGGAGGGACAAAGCACAAGAAGAACCCGATGGCATTAGGCCAGGGTATCTTCAATTTAAGCTCTGTCCAACTAAGTGATAATGAACTTAGAGCCCTAGATCAGGGCTTAAAATATGCTCCCCCTAGGGACATTGATAAATTTGCTGTACATATTGATTTTTTAAAATTTATACGGAAGCTCAATGTAAAAAAATTCTTTTTAAGTAAGAATAGTACTCATGGTGAACAAAGAGACCCGACCAATGATCAGCTAGACATGCCAGACTGCACAGATGGTGAAACACCAGTATTTAGGCATACAGAGCTGAGAAATAAGTCGGTGTTCAACCCTTTGAATGCATCCAATTCGAGATTGGATGTCTTCAAGGGAACAGTAATTAAGGATTTAAAGAAAATACGTGTGAAAAAGTGGAATCAGTCCCTCTCTCAAATGAGGGCTATTAAAAAACTGGAGAAGAACACTGAAATTGTGGTTAAGCCCGCCGACAAAGGCGGGGGGCTGGTTATCTTGGATAGGCAGGATTATTTAGCTGAACTAACACGTCTCCTTGCTGACACTGAAACATATGCGAAACTAGATTCAGATCCTATTAAGGACTTTCAGCGAGACTTAGTGGATCTTTTACAAAATGGTTGAGATCTTGGGATTTTGAGTGAGAGGGAGTATAAGTATCTAAACATTACGAAACCCCGCACTCCAACTATTTACCAACTCCCGAAAATACATAAGTGTCAAACTAAACCCCCAGGGCGTCCCATAGTCAGTGGGGTGGATTCACTTACGTGCCGACTTGGCGAATATGTTGATAACTTCCTTCAACCTCTAGTTGTCACACTTCCTGCTTATCTAAGGGATTCAGGCCAAGTCTTAGCTATATGTCAAAATATTGAAGTAACACATAGTTCCTTATTGGCAACAGCTGACGTCACGTCACTATATACAGTGATCCCGCATAAACTGGGGATCATGGCAGTTAGACATTTTTTACAACACCAGTCAAACCTTCCCCAACAACAGGTTGACTTTATTATGGCATGTCTGCGTTTCTCCCTCGAGCACAATTATTTTTGGTTTGGGGGCGATTTCTATCTTCAAACCAAAGGAGTAGCCATGGGGGCCAAATTTGCCCCCAGTATGGCCAACTTGTTTGTTGGATATTGGGAGGCTAGCTTTATTTTTGGTAGAGTTTGGCCCTCCTTGAAATTGTGGCGGCGATATATTGACAACGTCATTGTCATCTGGGAGGGGTCAAAAACGTCACTTGAAGATTTTTTTTAATCTAGTAAACTCCAATGATTTCAATTTGGACTTTACTGCGGACATTAGTGACTCCAAAATACATTTTTTGGATTTGGAGATTAGACGTGATACACCGCAGCTTAGTACCCTTACACACTTTAAAACCACAGACAGGAATGGGTTTATCCCGAGGGCCAGTTGTCACCATCCTAACTGGCTCCGGGCTATCCCTAAGGGTCAGTTCACCCATATTAGAAGAAACTGTAGTAGCCTGATGGACTATGATGCCCAGTCATTGCAGCTGCAGAAGAGATTTGAGGATAAGGGGTTTTCTTCAGATGAGATAGAGCAGCAGAAAAAACAAATTAGAGATATGGACAGGGCCTTACTCCTGGAACCACGGGATAAGACTTCGAGACTAAATGGGAAAAATGAGTTTGCTTTTTTGACCGGCTTTAATTCCCAGCATCGGAAAATCGAAGGGGTTTTGAAAAAGCACTGGCACATCCTTAGGGATGATCCAGTGATTGGTTCATTGGTACCGGAAAGGCCGGTGTGTGTGTATAGGAGGGCGCCCAATTTGAGGGACCGTTTAGTTCGTAGTTTTGTGGACCCACCGAGACCGGTTACTCTGGTTACACACCCTCCCTCTGGTTTTTTCAGGTGTGGGAAGTGTTGCGGTTGCAAAAGCGGAAAAAATTAAATAAATCTCTAGCCACCTTTTTTGTTACGGGAATGGCAAATCCTATTAAAATCAAAGATTGCATTACATGCAGTACGAGATTTGTAGTGTATGCGATCTGGTGCCCTTGTGATTTAATTTATATTGGAAGAACCACTCGGGCACTAAAAACCCGCATCAGAGAGCATATTTATAACATTAAATGGGGATTTGAGGCACATAATCTATCGGCCCATTTTAAAAAATATCACTCCTCTGACCCCAACCTTCTTTCCTTTATGGGTATAGATAGGGTTAAATCCCACTGGCGTGGGAACAACATGGAGAGGGACCTGTCCAGATTGGAGAGTCGTTGGATTTACAATCTAGAAACCTTAGTCCCTGGTGGTCTTAATGTTGATTATGATTTAAACTGTTTTATTGATGATTCGTGACCCTTTTGTAAGTTTTTATAATTGTTTGGTTATTATTGTAGTTTGGTTTTATTTATCCATTGATTACTTTTTCTGTGTTCCCCTTTTTTCTGTCAAAGTGACTCTCACCCATTTACCTTTCTGCCCTCTTGGTTTGTTCCACGGAATGGAAAAGAAAAATATTTATAAATAATTTTTTAGAGTTTAATGACAGTTTTTATTAGCTTTGGTCTGGCTGTTTGGCTTACCTGGCTGGGGCTAGATGAAAAAAATGTTTTATACTGCTGTATGTAGTTATTATAGTTCCTTTTTAGAATAGGCTTCCAACACATGTTCCATTCACGCCTGTATAGCTCATTTGCTTATGGGTGATAGATGGTGTTCTGTCATCAGCTATAGCGTGGATGTGACTTTTACATGGTACGTTTGCACTATATGCTTTGGAAGCGTATTTTAAAACCTTTTACAAAAATATTAAGTTGGACTTACATCAGCTATTATTTAATTATGGGGATCTTGGAAATATCTTTTTTATAACTGTTAGTGCAAGATAAAGTCCCCAACTTTATAACTTCCTTCATTTTATTATTGCTGTGTCGGGCGCCTGCCGGGCGCATGCGCAAGATAAAGCTCTCAGCCTCAAAAGTTTTTTCTAGTAATGCAGCGTCGGGCGCTCGCCGGACGCATGCGCAGTATGAGACACTTTCACAACCCGGAAGGAGTGGACGCACGCTCCCGGGATTGGGCATATGCCGGGCGCATGCGCAGTACACAGTATCTCCGTAACCCGGAAGGAGTGTATGCACTCCCCGGTGATTGAATGTTTGCCGGTATTTAACCCGGATCTTTCCACTTGCTGTTAACCTGGTCAAAGTTCCGCTGTGGAACGAAACGCGTCGGTAAACAGCAGCATTCTATTTCTTCCATTGAATCCCGGATTGGTGGAACTTATCACTGGACAGGATGGATTGGCGGTGAGAGTCGCTTCTTTGCAAGCCTGTATTACATGCCCGTTTTTTATGAAATTACATGTGAGTGCAAAATTCATTTTTTATTAAATCTTAGTGTTTGCTAGCCGAGTTGCACTAGATTCTCTTTTATTATCTTCTATGTACTGGGAGTTAAACTCCTTTACTCCTTGACTGTGGATGTTACACCTTGCTGGCAGATACAGTGAACTAACTGTGGAATCTACATATGGATATACTTGGATGTATATAGGAGAGCACCATTTACATTGGGTGTGAAAGGCGTTTTTCCTTACCGATATCTGGTAAGCATTTTAACATTAGGTGGTGGATTCTGCACTGACCTGTCTTAGGATCACGTGGTGATGTGTTAATCGTGAAGAGGAAGTCACTTCATCTTTTACAAAATCATCAAAGGACTTCTTCTGAGCTCTGTGCTGTTATTCTTTATTTGTGTACTAAGCTTTTGACTGCTCCAGAACCTTCATTTCTTTGCCATTTTTAGTGAATCTTTAAGGGTCAGTATCACTTTGTAAGTTCAACTTTTGCTCTTATATTTAAGCTTTCTTAAACAGGACCTTCAGCTTGATTTAATGAAAAGCCCAAACTCTTATAAAACGATTCCCCAGCATCTAAAATTAATATACTTTACGTTTTTAGTCACTAACTTATTATTCTTTTCCCCACTGGGCTGCAACTCTGTTCAGGAATTTAGGATACGGGCGCCGCCATCTTGACTCAGAAGCATCACACTTACTGAGGAGAGGAGAGTGGGATAAGGTACAGGGGGGCGGGTTATAGATGTGCTTTGCTCAGACAGAGCAGAGCTGGGGTCAGGAAAAGGTCAGCAGTCCCAGAATGCAGAGCAGCACAGTCAGGAGGCACTTCCTGTTTGCAGGCTGCCTGATAAGATGGCGGCTTCCATAAGCCGCCATCTTGGATGTTTAAAGGCTCATAACATGCAGTAGATACAGGTAAGATGATTTTTAATGTGAGCAATCTGTATGTACAGGGTGTGGGAAACATATAAGATAGGCTCTTATTCAGAGTGAAGGTCCGCTTTAAGTATAATTAAAGAGACAATCCAGGCAACGGCAATCCGAAGGCTGTCCCATGTACCTCTCCTCCGTTTCCTGCAATGCACTGTAGATGCTGTAGCAGGTTTGTCCTTCCTTTCAATTCCATACCTCCATGACCACACTCCAAATGTGGCCCCACAGCCGTAGGGGAAAGGCGAGTTTAGGGCGACTGCTAGGGTTTCACACAGCAGGGCATTGTGATTTGGGATGCCTAGGCAGCATGCTAGTGGCTAGGTCTGGGGTGTTTTAGACTTCAGGGCTGTGCTGCGCAGCTTTAAAAATAGCATAGATGAAATTTTTTTTTTGGAAAGCTGGATCTTTTTTACAATTTGGATTACAGCGGTGCCTCTGCAAGATCACCCATCTTGCACACTGTAGTGAGATGTACATTGTGTACATGAGTGAGTTTTAGCACTCATACTCATTTGCATATCATTAAACCTGTGTATTAATTCTACAATTTTTATAATTCAGAAATTTCATAATTAATTTACAGAAACAAAAGAAAGCTTTGAAAAAGCATGAAAAGAACATCAACATTTCTTTGTCTGGTTCAACAATAAATACAACGCTTAAAGAGAAACACATAGAAATTTAACTTTCCCATGTGCTATTCCTCTGTGCGGCAGCATCCTAAATTGGGATTCCCCACTGTGTGTACCCCCCCAGGTCGCCCCATTTCAATTACCTTCCTTCCGCTCCAATGGCGCAGACTCAGGTGAGAGCAGTGCATGCTCACTCTCGTGAGCTACTTTTGTTCAGTATTTTTAGATAGTGACTTTCAAACCCATAGCATGTTTGGCCATAGCTACAATTAAACAGTAGGGGTCCCCACACACCCCCAAATAGTTTACCAAGAATGTGCAGAAGAAGTGGCACCACCCTCTAAAATATTAGTGTAAAATCATTATTTATCAAAGATACATATGGCTACAAAAACACCAAATACAAAACATTTAAGACTACATCACATATACACAATAGACACCGGGGGGCGCCAGAGATCAATAATAAAAATCTTATAATAGTGCAAGTAAATGGATATCCTATTGCTGGGACTAGTAAAGCACAATAATAATTAAATAGCCACCACACACAAAATTAATCCTAAACTTATCTAGTAAGACAGTTTCATATAACACACAATGTGCAAAAAATTGCAATAAATGTGCAAATAGTGCAAAAAAGGCATCTATATACAAATAATGATGCTGGGTGAAGGTGCCTGTGCTACAAATATTAATATAAATTTCATGAGAAAAAAGGACCAACCAGGGTGGGTGAGAAAGACATACAACAAAAACATAAATACAGACCAACTGGGCCTCCCCCTGTGGATATGGGAGGCCCAGTTGGTCTGTATTTATTTTTTTGTTGTATGTCTTTCTCACCCACCCTGGTTGGTCCTTTTTTCTGATGAAATGTATATTGTGTGGGGACCCCTACTGTTTAATTGTAGCTGTTTTGATTGCTTTGCCAAGAATAGTGAGGACACTGTATTATATTCAAAATATTTTTTGTATGAACTACTGGTGCTGTCCATTCCCCTTCTCTCTTTGGCTAAATGTTTGGCCATAGCACAGCATCCAGCTGGGAGGGCCCAACTCCGAAATTTTTGGAGACTGATTTCTTAGCTGAGCTGACACATCTAAAAGGTAAGTAAGGCATTGAGTCCAGATAGAATCCACCCCAGAGTTCTAAGGGAACTTAGATTTGTGATTGCAGCCCCACTGACTGATTTACTTAACCATTCCCTTTTAACTTGGGAGGTCCCAGATGATTGGAGAATGGCCAATGTCGTACCAATCCATAAGAAGGGGAGTAGAGAAGAAATCAGTAATTATAGACCAATTAGTTTAACATATATAGTGGTCAAACTAATGGAAAAAACAGATACTTTTCCAGATTTCAAAACAGCACAGCTTTACTGAGGGCAGATCATGTCAGACCAATCTTATTTATTTCTTTTTATGTCACTAAAGTGTAGGATGATGGTGGTGCTGTGGATATATCCTATCCACATTTAAGGAAAGCTGTTTACACTGTACCACATAAAGAGCTCATAGATAAATTATAAAGTTTTTGAAGTTATTGCTCAATCCCTGGATTGCCTAATGGATTTCTAGCTGGTTGAAGGATAGCTATCAGTGTGTTGTTGTTAATGGCCTGCAATCTGAACAAGGCAAGGCAAGTTACAAGCGGTACAAGAGTAATAGGATGGATACTCCTGGAGGTGTCTAAACATGGATAAACTGGATAGAATTGTGGAAAATGGGGTTTAATGTCTCTAAATGTAAAATCATGCACTTGGGCAGAAATAATTCCTATTCTTAGTACTGTATGGGCAGTACTGTGTTAGCAAGGACTTCAAAGGAGACACGTTTAGGGATACTGATTAGTGAAAGTTGCAAGATGAGTTGACAGTGTAGCCAGGCAGTGGGAAAAGCAAGCAGGATGCTCGGCTGCATAGCTCGAGGCATCACCAGTAGGA
The DNA here is from genome assembly GCA_027917425.1 of Gastrophryne carolinensis. Classification (NCBI taxonomy): domain Eukaryota; kingdom Metazoa; phylum Chordata; class Amphibia; order Anura; family Microhylidae; genus Gastrophryne; species Gastrophryne carolinensis. The sequence continues at coordinate 387,403,021 of CM051234.1, read as the reverse complement.
AGAGGGAGGTTGTGATGCCGCTGTATAGAGCCCTGGTAAGGCCACAGCTAGAATACTGTGTGCAGTTCTGGAGACCTTACCTGCAAAAAGACATTATTCAAATAGAACGTGTCCAAAGGCGGGCAACGAAAATGGTAGAAGGACTTCAACTTAAAACTTATCAGGAGAGACTTAAAGAACTTAATTTGTACAGTCTGGAGGAAAGAAGGCGAGAGAGGGGACATGATTGAGACCTTTAAATATGTGAAAGGATTGAATAAGGTTCAGGAGGGAAGTGTTTTTAAGAAAAAAAATACCATTTTGTGATTACTCACCTGTAAAATGGGTATTATAAGTATGTCACACACCCCACTTCCAATATTCATGACATATGGGTTATAACCAGTAGAGGGCGAACTTCTGCAGAGATGACAGGAAAAAAAAGAAGCCTCTCCCGGTCCATAAATACCTGGGACCTCCCACACATTACCCAGTATAGGAAAGCAGTAAGGGGACCAGGAAGAGCCAAATCCAAAAATCTTAACAATAAAAGGTTCACCATATAAAGGATCCAGAATACAATAAGGGCGGGGTGAAGCGGGGTGTGTGACATAATACCCATTTTACAGGTGAGTAATCACAAAATGGTATTATTCCAAGTATGTCACACACCCCGCTTCCAATATTCATGACATATGGGACATCCAATAGCAGTGTCAACATGGGTGGGGATCCCAAAAAGGCAATAATGCCCAAATTTAAACCACTGCAGCTTGCAGAACCTTGTGGCCAAAAACAGCATCCGCTGAGGCCCGCACATCAACCTTATAAAACTTAGAAAAAGTATGAACAGAAGACCAAGTAGCAGCCTTACAAACTTGTTCAACAGAAGCCTGGTGCTGAAAAGCACAAGAAGCCCCAACAGTAGAATGAGCAGTGATATGAAAAGGGGGAACCTTCCCCTTGGCAGAATAGGCCCCAACAATGGCCTGACGTATCCATTTACTAATGGTAGACTTGGCGGGCGCCAAACCCTTCCTGGGCCCAGAGGGCACCACGAACAAGCCTTACGAAATGGAGAAGTAGCCACCAAATAGTACTTCACACAACGAACTACATCCAAAGAATGCAGGACCCTCTCCTTGTCATTGCTAGGCTTAGGACACAAGGAAGGGAGAACCACATCCTGATTGAGGAGGAAGGCAGAAACCACCTTAGGAAGAAAAATACAATTCTGTGAAATACTCACCTGTAGAATTGGTATTATACGCATACAGTACGTCCTGCTCCAAATATAATACTTACACGTGGGTAATCCTCCGCCAGATGGCGCTGTTCACTGTAGACATGCAAAAACAGGCTCCTCCCGGCCCTTCATATACCCAGGGACCTCCCACAAATCCCCAGCATTGAAAAGCAGTGAGAAAAGAAGCCGGGAGAAACCAACCACCAAACTGGTACATAATAACAATGATAACAATCACCATACAGGGGATCCAGAACAAGGTGAAACCAGGGTGGGGTGGAGCAGGACGTACTGTATGCGTATAATACCAATTCTACAGGTGAGTATTTCACAGAATTGTATTATTTTAAGCATACAGTACGTCCTGCTCCAAATATAATACTTACACGTGGGACATCCAATAGCAGTGTCCATAAAGTAGGGTGGGATCCCCAAAAACAAAGGCAACGGCACGTAGCTCAGACTACAACCGCCTGTAAAACATTACGGCCAAAAGCAGCATCAGCTGAGGCCCTAACATCAACCTTGTAAAACTTTGAAAAAGTATGAACAGAAGACCAAGTAGCGGCCTTGCAAACTTGTTCAACAGAAGCCTGGTGCTGAAAAGCCCAAGAGGCCCCAATAGTACGAGTGGAATGAGCCGTAAGACGGAAAGGGGGAGTCCTCCTCTTAGTAGAATAGACCTGAATCACAGCCTGACGAATCCATTTACTGATGGTAGATTTGGCGGGAGCCAAACCTTTCCTAGGCCCAGAAGGCACAACAAAAAGAGCATCAGTTTTCCTGAAGGCCTTAGTGACAACCAGGTAATATTTCAAGCACCTGACTACGTCCAAGCAGGGGCGTAGCTATAGGGGTCGCAAGGGTCGCCATTGCGACTGGGCCCCCCCCTGCCCACTGTAATTGTCTGTTCCCTGACAGCGGCGCGGCGCCGCCGCGGGTCGGGCGGGGCCCGGAGGAGAGACAGAAGGTCTGGTGGCAGGGCCCCCTGCCCACTGTTCCCTGACAGCGCCGCCGCCCGGAGGAAAGACAGAAGGTCTGGTGGGGCAGGGCTGGAGGAATGAGAAGGTCAGGTCACGGGCTCACTGGCAGGAGGCTGTCGGTGGCACCTCCCAGGCGGCGCGCCGGCGCACAGTGAGCACGTGCAGCTACATGGGGGAGCGCCTGCGCCCGCGGATTCACTCTGAAGGGGACTGCCAGACTGGAGCACGGTGCCGCTCATTATAAGGTAGGTCGCTGTCACTGATGATGGGGGGGGACGGAGTGATCTCATGATCTATTGCTTATTTTTGCACATTATCCTTCCTAAGCATATTTTGTATTGCACTTTATGTGTGGGGGGATCACAGCTGACACTCTATTGTGACAGAAAAATAAAGACAGAAGAGCTTACACACTATTGGGACAGAAAAAGAAAGACAGAAGAGCTGACACACTATTGTGACAGAAAAATAAAGTAGACAGAAGAGCTGACACTCTATTGGGACAGAAAAATAAAGGCAGAAGAGCTGACACACTATTGGGACAGAAAAATAAAGACAGAAGAGCTTACACTCTATTGTGACAGAAAAATAAAGACAGAAGAGCTTACACACTATTGTGACAGAAAAATAAAGACAGAAGAGCTTACACACTATTGTGATAGAAAAAGAAAGTAGACAGAAGCGCTTACACTCTACTGGGATAGAAAAAGAAAGGCAGAAGCGCTGACACTCTATTGGGATAGAAAAAGAAAGACAGAAGAGCTGACACTCTATTGGGACAGAAGACAGAAGAACTTACACTCTACTGGGATAGAAAAAGAAAGACAGAAGAGCTTACACTCTATTGGGATAGAAAAAGAAAGAGAGAACAGCTGACACTCTATTGGGACAGAAGACAGAAGAACTTACACTCTATTGGAGTATGAAAGAAAATAGACTGAAGGGATTACACTCTAGCTCTGTGTCAGATTCCTTTGCTCAGTGAGGTGAGACGCCGGCTGCAGCTGTTACCAGTGATAGAAGTAATGCTGCTGCAGTCAGCTTGAATTATTGTATAAGTTCACCTCCTTATGCTGTAATATGTTATGTCTCCCCTCTGTACCTCATTCATAAGCTGCCCCTGTCACCCACTCATCCCTCTACCCACAACTATTTCCAGTCTATTCCTGTCACTGGACCCCCTCTTCCTTTCTATGGCAACTATTCTTAAACATACTGACTGTTATTCTATAACAGCCTCCCTGTCTGCCAGCCAGCCCTAGCAATCTGCCAGCCAGCCACAGTATCCTGCCAGCCAAAGCAGCCCGTTTGCCTTAGCAGCCAGCTTCAGTAATTGAGGTGAGTGGTGGCTCACATTTATAATGTATATTGCACTGATTCTTTTTTGTTCTTTTGTGTGTAAAAATTCTGTTATTAAACAGTTTTCAGAAAATTGAATTTGTACTCTTGATATGTAGGGGTGGGGCATATGGAGTGGTTTGGGCGGAACCAGGGGCGGGACAGAGGTGGGACCAGGGGTGGGGTCTCGCTGGGGGCCCTTGCTTTTTTTGGTCCAGGGGCCCTGAGTGGTGTCAGTCCGCTCCTGCCAACCGCTAAGCACGAAGCGTCGGCCAACACGCCCCCCTCAAAACAACTGTATGGCAGAGCGCTGCCTTCGCCAATCTTCGGCTCTGCCATGGAGTTGTATTGAGGGTGCGTGTCAGCCGCAGCTTTGTGCGGTGGTTGGCATTCACACTCTATCCAGAAGGTCGGAGCACCATACGGGAGATTGCGAGGGGCCCCAGCGGTCGAACCCCCTGCGATCTCAAACTTATCCCCTATCCTTAGGATAGGGGATACATTTTTTTTTTACTGGTGGACTACTCCTTTAAAAGTGAGGTTGTTGCTACACAGTGTAAAAGGTGTACATTTTTTTTTTTTTTTACAGAACTGCTTTAAAAAAATCTACACTATGTCTTACCATCATGCCAGTGGTGCACAAAAACGCAAAAAGAGAAAGGAAGATGAGGAAAAATATGCCAAACTTCCTAAAATAAGTAGTTTCTTTAAAACACCTGGAGATGTGAGTACACCATCTTCTCATAGTACCACCGAACAAGATGCATCAATAGAAAATTTAAATGTGAGTTCTGGTTCAGTGCAGGAGAGCGAAACAAGTGTAAATGATGATGAAGGCATAAGTAGTACAGCTGAAGAACCCATACCAAGTTCATCCATTTCTCAGTCAGATATACAGCCTAATCTTATTGAAAGTGTTCTAGCAGAGGAACACATGACAGACAGAGGCCATTATCCTATAAATATTCTAGGTAAAAATATTAAGAGATTCATTATCGCTAATGGTCCATGCAGACCTAAAGGGCCATTTCCTCGAGATGACAAAGATGGAAGGTGTTTCTCAGCCAGTTACTATGAGAGAATCACTAAAACTGGGCTCCAATTGCCACTAACTTGGCTTTGTTACTCACCCAAACTTAATGCTGCCTATTGTGAGCCCTGTTGGTTGTTCGGAGATCGCAAAACTCAGGGATTTGAGCCAGCATGGGCAAAAGGAATTCAAAAGTGGCAAAGACTGTCTGCTAGAATTCAAATACACGAAAGCAGTAAAGCCCACCTACAGGCATGTATAGTGTATGATCGATGGAGACATAATAAAAACAATAGATCATGAAAATGAGAGTCAAATATGTAGAGAAAAGATGTTTTGGAGACTAGCTTTGCATAGAATTATCAATGTTACCTTGACAATGGCTATGTCCAACCTCGCTTTTCGTGGTCACAGGGAAAAAATAGGGGAAGTAAACAATGGCAACTTTCTCACCATTGTTGAATTACTTGCTAAGTATGATTCAGTTTTAAAGGACCTTTTGCAAAAACCTCAAGGAACAGTCAAATATCTAAGTCCACAAATACAAAATGAACTGATAAGTCTTCTTGGGAGCAAAGTAGAAGAAGACATTGTATCTGAAATCAAGAACTCACAGTTTTATTCAGTGATAATGGATACAACCCAAGACATAAGTAAAATCGACCAACTTAGTCAGGTGTTTAGATATGTGATTGTTGAGAGAGAGGACAACTTGAGGGCTACTGGTATTAAAATAGAAGAAGCCTTTTTAGGTTTTAAGCCTATCGAGGATCAGTCAGCTGCTGGCCTTGAAAATAGTATTTTAGAATCTATAGAGAAGAAAGGCCTAGATCTATCGAAATGTCGAGGCCAGGGCTATGATGGGGCTGCCACTATGAGTGGCATTTACACAGGTGTTCAAGCTCGCATAATAAGTAAAGAAAAAAATGCTCTTTATATACATTGTGCAGCCCATAACCTCAATTTAGTTTTGCAGGATGCTGTATCAGATATAAATCAAATTTCTAATTTTTTTGATGTAGTCCAATGTTTATACAAGTTTTTGGGTGAAAGTGTAAAGAGATGGGCATTTTTAGCCTCCTTTACCTCAGAATCCTCCTTAACACTAAAACAACTTTGCCCAACAAGATGGGCATCTCGACATGACACATTGATAGCCCTGCGATTCAGGTTTAAGGATGTTTTACAGGCACTGTCTAAAATTATTATCCTTTCCACCAAGCCAAAGGAGAGGGATGAGGCTAGTTCATTAAAAGCAAAACTGGAATCTTTCGAGTTTATTTTCATAATTGTCTTACAGTCTAAAATTTTAGAAAATGTAAATCCGGTTTCTAAACTGCTGCAGTCAAAAGACATGGATCTCTCTACTGCAACCAAACTGATACACAATGCTACTCAAGCCCTAAGCAGGTTTCGTAATAATTATGAGGAGATAAAAAGGACATCGATAAGTCTTGCAGAAGAATGGGGCATTGCAGCAAAATTTGAAAATAAAAGAGCCAAGAAAGTGAAGAGACACTTTGATGAGCTGTGTTTGGATGAAAGGTTACAGGACCCAGAAGAAATATTTAAAACAACAGTGTTTTACAGATGTTTGGATATTACTATAAATCAGCTACATAACCGCTTTAGTGGCATGAATACAGTGATAGAGAGGTTCAAAATTCTTCAGCCAGCAATACTGTCAGCAGAATCGGATGACATGGTCTTCACAGAAGCAAAAAAAATGCAAGAATTTTACCAAGCTGACTTATCCAGTGATTTTCCTGGTCAGCTGTTAAGTTTCCGATCTGTGCTTCTAGAAGATATAAAAAAATCTTCATCCATAAGAGATTTAGCTATGCTACTGTTGGTTGACAACTCTGGATTGTCTTCCACTCTTCCAGACGTATGTGTAGCATTTATGCTGTTCCTTACACTGCCAGTAACAGTATCATCTGCAGAACGATCATTTTCAAAGTTGAAATTGATCAAAAATTACCTTAGAAGCACAATGTCTCAACAGAGACTAAGAGGCAGATTCATTAATAGCGCCAGGTAGCGACAGATGAGCGCCAGTAGCGTGATTTTCACAGCGCCAGCTAGTATTCGCTGTGCTTGGCCGGGGTTTGCTTGTTGACAGCGACTCAGCCGGTGTGCGGTAATGTTGAATACGGGGTTAGGGGTCGCTGTTTCACAGGTTCTGCGTTGTATGGGTGCGCCTGACAGCGAATGGCCAGAGCGAACGGCTTGCTGCAGATTCATTAACAAATCACGCTCAAAAATTTCTTGCGCTGTGAATTCCTTGTTTAAACCCCAGAGCGCTGGCGGCGATGTGTGTAAAGTAGTTTTTAACCCTCAAACAACCATTTTTTTTTTTATGTAAAAATTATACAAGTTTTTCTAAACATTTTGTAATATGAATACATGAATATCAGACCTGTAATATCAATTCTGCACAATTTTTATTTTTTTTATTTTTTTACTTAAAAAAAAATCCTAACATTGCAGAAGTGGTCACAGAATTTTGGACATTATTTAAAGATTGCTCCATTGAAATGCATTGGACAACGCCAGGGAGCGCCAGGTCATACCTGTCGCTGTGATGGGATTAGCAGCGGCGCTGTTCGTTGCAGTCGGCAACATGATGAATCCCGCGCTAGCTGACGCTCTCACCGGCACTAGCCTCATTTAGCGTGATAAATGCGTCATTGTGACCGCCGCCGGGCGTACTTGATTCGGTAGCCGCCATTAGCTGGCGGTACCTGACGCTCGTCAGACACTACCTGGCGCTAGCCCTTGATAAATAAGGCCGTTAGTCATCTAGCCCTCTTGAGTCTTGAAAATGAGACAGCCAGGAAGCTTGATATTGACAACATGATTGACAAGTTTTCTGAGGCCAAAGCACGAAGGCGTACATTTTAGTAGGATTTGTGAGTATACAGTTTGTCAGTTAAAAATTACCAGTTTTAGGGTTTTCACACACAGCATAATTTTCAGAAAAACACAATTGTGTGAAACCCACCTTAAGGTGCATTTAACCACGGTTCATGTATATGAGAACCGTATACAGTGTTAAAAAACTGTATTGAACTGTATATTCTAAGTATGTCACACACCCCACTTCAGATACTTATTATTATTACACTTGGGTAACTCACCGCTAGGTGGCGCACTTGCAGAGATCTCCAAAAGCTTCAGCAAGCCCCTCCCGGTCTATATATACCTGGTACCTCTCACCAATTCCCCAGTGTTGGTCTCTGCAAGATGGCGACAAGACAGAAGAGAGAAGTCTCCTGCTTGCAGGTAGCCGGGGTATCACCCCGGCCCCCCCCCCAATGGTCTATTTCTGCCCGGCTCTGTTTTGTGTTTATCCCCTTATTCTATGGCAGCCTCCCAGCTCAGGCTGGAGGCCGGGCACAGGTAGATGGCACTTTAGGTGCCTAGGAGATTAGCTCCTCCGCTCGACCCTATATTATGGGGCATAGCGGTGCTCCGGTTGGTGATCCGGACGTGGGATGCCCCAGCCCTTATATCCCCATTAGTTTGCCCTTAGTGCCCTTGACTTTTATTCATGTCTGTGTGTGTGTGAGTGGCAGGGATGAGTGGTCTGGCGTTTTCTTTTTGGTGCTTGGTGCTTGGGGGGCTCTCTGAGCCCCGTGTTTTTTACTTAGGGGGCTGTGCGGGCGGCGGGCTCGCCGGCCCGTTTTGTAGGTAGGGGCGTGCGCCATGTCAGGGCGCCTGTCTTGGCCTAGGGTCCCCTGCTCGCTCTGTGGGCGGGGCCGGCAGGCGCGCTGCGCCGCCGGCCCGTAGGCCGCGGTCGCGCTCGCCTGTGTTTTATTGCGGGCGGATCGGGGCGGCATGTGCGCTGCCGGTCCGCCTTGGCGGTTTCCGTGGGCGCCATTCCTGTGGCGCCCGCTGCTCGCTCTGCCTCAGAGGTGGGCGGGACCGCGGCTCGCGCGGCCCGCGCCGTGACAAGCGGAACGAGGAGGGGCGGGGCCTTAGCGGCTCCCGCGTTTCTGTTGGGCCCGCCCCGAGTCTCGCTCTTTCTCTCCCTGGCTGGCCGCCATTTCGTGGCGTCTGTTAGTTGCGGCAGGATCCAGGTAGGTTCTTGTTGTTTTCTACCGTGTTTGCCTATAGGGGATAGTGGGGCAGGGATCGCTGGCTATTGGGCCTTATTGCGGGCTCTGTTTCTTCCCCCCCCCCCCCCCCCCCCCCTCCCCCCCCCCCCCCCCCCCTCCGACCGGGGGTGTTGGTGGTGTATGCGGCCAGATTTTGGTTATGCCTGTGTTGGTAATAGAAGCAGGTGGGGTATTTCGCAGCCATTATTTTATGCTTATATGCTCTTGGCCCCTGGCCTCCCTGTTTTTCTGCTAAGTCTGGCCCTCCCTGGCTTCCCAGTATTTTGACTATGTTGTGTGTTTGCTGCCATGTTGTGCTGGTTTTGACTGTTGTCTTTGTCTTTGTCTTTCAGATTCCGGGATTCCATCCTGTGGGGCTCTCCCGGTCTCATATACCTGGCTAGTTTGGGTTCGGCCTTATAGTCCCTCTTGGGTGGCTGGCAAAAATTTTTTCCCTGGTCTGGGCAGTATAGATTGTATATATATGTATAATATATTTATATATACTTAGATTGTATCATTGGGGGCATCCCGGGTTGCTTACTGCATAAATCCCTGGGTTCCGCGAATACCATAAATTCACCATATGGAGGCTGCCAAGGATACCGGAACTGATCCTTCGGGACAATCCAGGCTGTGCGGGGGTTGTGGGACTCCGCTCCCGGGGGATGATGTCATTATATGTATACCATGTGCAAAGCGGAACATTGAGCGTCAATCCAGCACTCCGGTGCCTGGGACTTCTTCGTCCGCGCCATCTCCCTCTTCGCCTCGCCTGTTCCGGACCCCGTGTGACGTTGTCATGGGTGGGGATTCGCAATCTGAGGTGTGCGCCCGTCTGGCCAGCCTCGAGAAGCGGTTTTCAGATATGTCCGCTCTGAAGGTTACCGCGAAGCGTAAACACCTATCTCCGCCTCAGCCGGACTCTGATGAGGAGGTTGTTGAGGATTTGGATTGGGTGGATCGCCCCCTTGAGGAGGGGGAGCTTGAGGAGGAATTGGATGTCTCCGTGGGTCAGCAGGTGTTGGGTACTGAGGGGGACCATATTGATGGTCCCGTTCCTGACACGCCTTCTATTTTAGCCCAGATGTTTGAGGTTCTGGATTTGGACCCTCCCGAGGCGGCTCCTCGGCCTAGGGGTCAGCTCTTTGGGGGGGTCAAGCAGCGTTTGGAGTTTCCCAGTCAACAGCATTTTGAGGATGTTGTCCTTAAGCAATGGGAGCAGCCTACACGGCTTGTTGGTGTTCCGCCCAGCTGGGATAGGAAATATCCCTTTCCGGCGGACTTGCTAAAGCGGTGGTCGGTCCCTCCCGAGGTGGATGCCCCGGTTTTGGGACTGTCTAATACGGCGACTGTTCATCTTCCTGACACTACTTATCTCAAGGATGGCGAAGATCGCCGGATTGATCAGTTGGCCCGCCATGGTTTTGTTTGTGCGGGCTCGGTTTTGAGGCCTGTTTGTGCTTCGGCTCTTTTGACTTTGGCAGTGCGGTCTTTGGTCAGGGATTTGTGTGTGGATCTTGATCCCTCTGGTGATGAGTTTCTTGCGCTCAAGCGTTGTGACTCTTTTTTGTCATTTGTTCTGGCCGCCCAGGATGATGCCATGTTGATGTGTGGCAGAGCTTCTGCTCTGTTGGTGGCTATTCGTCGCTCTGTGTGGTTGCGACAGTGGACAGCTGACCTTAATTCTAAAAGATCTCTCACGGCCCTTCCTTTCTTGGGGTCGAGGCTTTTTGGTGAAAAGCTGGATTCTGTTGTCAAGGGAGGCAGGTTGCCTCAGCGCAAGAGGTTTCGTCGTTCCTTTCGGGGGGCGGTCTCCTTCAATCCGTCCTTTAGGGGAGCCAAAGCCGGCAGAGGTGCGGGCGTCTCGGTTTCCAGGGGCACGGGTTGGAATAGGGGTAGAGGCCGTGGCCGCCCCGTTCACGCTTGGGGCGCCAAGCCTAAGTCAGTTGCCAAGCCCGCTCAGCAATGAGGGGGCGCCCTCACCCGCTCGGGTGGGGGGACGGTTACGATGCTTCTCCCGGGTGTGGGACCTGGAGGTGTCGGACAGGTGGATCCGGGAGGTAGTGTCGACCGGTTACAAGCTGGAGTTCGAGTCCCGCCCTCCTCCAAGGTTTTTCAGGTCTCGGGTGCCTCTAGATCCTGTGGCCGCGCAGGGGCTCCTGGCGGCAGTAAGGAATCTTCTGATGTTGGCAGTCATTTGCCCGGTTCCTCCTTCGGAGGTAGGAAGAGGTTATTACTCCAATCTCTTCACTGTCCCCAAGAAGGACGGGTCCTTCCGTCCGATCTTGGATTTGAAGTGTCTCAACAGGTTTATTCGTCCCCGGAAGTTTCGCATGGAGACCTTGCGGTCGGCGATCGGCTCGCTTCGGCAGGGGGACTTCATGACGTCCATAGACATCAAGGACGCGTATCTTCACATTCCTATCTTTCCGCCACATCAGCGGTTTCTTCGCTTTGTGGTGGAGGATCGTCATTTTCAGTTTGTGGCTCTCCCATTCGGCCTCACTTCGGCCCCGAGAGTGTTCACGAAGGTGTTGGCAGGGGTGATGGCCCTGCTCAGAGCGCAGGGGATTCGCATTGTTCCTTACCTGGACGACCTTCTCATCATGGCTCCTTCCTTCAGCCAAGCAGAAGGGGATACCAGCACGGTGGTGTCCATGCTGGAGAGGTTCGGCTGGGTGATCAATTACCCCAAGTCCTCTCTGGTTCCGGCCAGGGTGGTGACTTTTCTGGGGATGTCCTTGGACTCTTGTCAGCACAAAGTGTTTCTTCCTCAGGACAAGGTTCTTTTGATTCAGGAATTGGCTCAGCGTCTTCTTTCTATTCCTCGCCCGTCCATTCGGCTAGGGATGAGACTGGTGGGGTTGATGGTGGCCTCGTTCGAGGCGGTTCCCTTCGCACAGTTTCACACGAGGACGCTGCAGCTTCATCTTTTGGCGTCTTGGGACAGGCGCCCGCGGTCGTTGGATCGGTCCTTCCAGATTTCCCCTCGGGTTCGGCGGTCTCTTCGGTGGTGGTTGTTTCCGGACAATCTTCTGAAGGGCAGGTCGTTTCTGACTCCGCGGTGGGAGACTGTCACCACGGATGCCAGCTTGTCAGGATGGGGAGGTTTCTGGAAGGATCTTCAGTTTCAGGGGCTGTGGGACCCTCAGGAGGCTCACTTGCCCATCAATGTTCTGGAATTGCGAGCCATCAGGTTGGTTCTGTCTCGCTTGACGCATCGGTTACAGGGCCTGCCTGTTCAGGTTCGATCGGACAATCAGACGGCTGTTGCTTACATCAATCACCAAGGAGGGACTCGCAGTCTGGGTGCCCTCAGGGAAGTGTCTCTGATTCTGGTCTGGGCAGAGACGTATGTTCCTTGCATTTCGGCGGTGTACATTCCAGGAGTGGAGAACACGGAGGCGGACTTCTTGAGCCGGTGCTCGTCCCGCCGGGGGGAATGGTCTCTCCATCCCCATGTGTTTCGGTCCTTGTGTCTTCGGTGGGGAACGCCGGAGGTGGATCTGTTTGCCTCTCGTCACAATCACAAGCTTCCGACATTCGTGTCACTGTCTCGGGACCCTCTGGCACTGGCGACGGATGCCATGTCGTTGAGCTGGAAGGATCTGGGGTTCCTGTATCTGTTTCCTCCGATTCCCATGCTAGGCAGGGTGCTGCGAAAGCTAGTTCAGGAAGGAGTTCCCGCCATTCTCGTGGCTCCAAGGTGGCCAAGGCGGGTGTGGTTCGCAGACATCGTTCGTCTGGCAGTGGATCAGTTCGATCTGCCTCTTCGGCCAGATCTGCTCACTCAGGGACAACTGTGTTACCCCAGTTTACCAACGCTGGCTTTAACGGCTTGGCTGCTGAAACCTCCATCTTGAAGGAGGAGGGTCTTTCGGACTCGGTCATTCAGACTCTTGTTAGTGCTAGGAAGAGGTCTTCCTCTTCCATCTATTATAGGGTCTGGAGATCTTATATTGATTGGTGTGAGACTAGATCTTTGCCATGCCGGGTTTTTTCTATTTCTCGGATTTTGGATTTTCTTCAATCTGGGTTGGATTCTGGTCTTCAGCTGAGTACCTTGAAGGGGCAGGTGTCTGCCTTGTCAATTTTTTTCCAGAAGTCTTTTGCTAGCCATTCCTTGGTCAAGACTTTTTTCCAGGGGGTTTCGCATCTGAGGCCTCCTAGGAAGCCATTGCTCCCAGTGTGGGATTTGAATTTGGTGCTTTCTGCGTTGCAGGCTCCTCCTTTTGAGCCTTTGCAGGGTATTGCTTTATCCACTCTGACTCAGAAGGTTGTCTTTTTGGTGGCCATCACTTCGGTTCGGCGTGTTTCGGAGTTGGCAGCCTTGTCGATTCAGGCTCCTTATTTTGAGAAACATCAGGACAAAGTGGTCTTTCGTTTCAAGTCAGATTTTCTTCCTAAGGTGGTGTCTGCTTTTCATCTTAATCAGGACATTGTTCTTCCTTCCTTGTGCCCTAGGCCTAGGAATGATAAGGAGAGTGCGTTGCACTGCTTGGATGTGGTGCGATGTGTTAGGTACTATTTGCGTGTCACGTCTTCTTTTCGTAGGACTGATGCTTTGTTTGTAGTGCCTTGTGGTCCTAGGAAGGGTTTGGCTCCGGCCAAGTCTTCCATTAGTAAGTGGATTCGTCAGGCGATTATTGCTGCCTATTTTGCCAAGGGGAAGGACCCCCCTTTTCGTGTTACTGCACATTCTACTCGTGCGATCGGTGCGTCCTGGGCTTTTCAGCACCAGGCTTCAGTTGAACAAGTTTGTAAGGCTGCTACCTGGTCTTCAGTTCACACCTTTTCCAAGTTTTACAAGGTTGATGTTCGGGCCTCGGCGGATGCTGTTTTTGGCCGTAAGGTTCTGCAGGCTGCAGTGGTTTGAGTTTTATCTGCGTTATTGCCTGGTTTGGATACCCGCCCTCTTTTGGACACTGCTGTTGGATGTCCCAAGTGTAATAATAATAAGTATCTGAAGTGGGGTGTGTGACATACTTAGAATAATACCATTTTGTGATTACTCACCTGTAAAATGGGTATTATAAGTATGTCACACACCCCACTTCACCCGCCCTTTTTTGGTATCCTGGTTCTTTATATGGTGAAGTTTTGTTATTTACGGTTGAGGGTTAAATTTGTTTAGTTCTGGTACCTTGTCTTACTGCTTTTTGAACACTGGGGAATTGGTGAGAGGTACCAGGTATATATAGACCGGGAGGGGCTTGCTGAAGCTTTTGGAGATCTCTGCAAGTGCGCCACCTAGCGGTGAGTTACCCAAGTGTAATAATAATAAGTATCTGAAGTGGGGTGTGTGACATACTTATAATACCCATTTTACAGGTGAGTAATCACAAAATGGTATTTTGTCATTGTATCCAAAGACCAGGATCAGATCTAAACATTGTATTCAAGTTTTGTACAGTTTGGCACGGGTGCAGTTCAGTCCCATTATGTTTTTTCTACTGTTTTAAAACCATATATTCACTGCACAACGGTTTTTATAGTATTGTAATCAATAATAAACGTGTAAACTCTTGTATGCATACAGTTACATATGGGTTTAATGGCCCTAAATTGTATACCAACTGTATGCATGAACCGTCATGTGAATGCACCCTTATTGTTTCAGAGAATAACAAAGGTTATTTTACTAACACAGTTAAAAGGTTAATACTTACTCATTGTTGGTTCTGTTCGCAGACTTCTAATCTCAATACTTAGGGCTAATTCACACTGAATTTTATCTTGCTGAATTCTGTAGTGTGAACATACCCTAAGTTACATGGTTCCTATTTAATCCGTTATCCCATGGTTCTGAGTAATACATTTGTATAGAATCTGCCTGTCTAGAGACTAGAGAATAGTAAAAAAAAACCTAAAAAAATCTAAATTACGCATACATGGTAATATTCTTCTGTTTGTCTTGAAAGGTATGGCAGATGCTTACAAAAGTTGGACTGTTTTTATAATATATTTTATTCTAAGGTGCAGTGCTCATTGTTCCTCCTCCATTTACAGGATTCCCATTCACTTTAGGAATTCTGTTATTTTGTTGACCCTTTTGGGATTTGTTAAGAATTATTGTTCAAGGATCTTTACTGTTCTTGTCTTTTCTAGTTACCAGTAAGTGTGACTTGCTTTATATACATTATTATTTTTTATTCTTTATGCCACAATTAAGTATAACTATGTTCTAATAAATGTCCCTTATTTTGTAGGTTCTTTTTGCCAGTTTCCAGTTGTATTTTTATTGAAAATTACAGACGGCTGTTCGGTATTTGGAGATCTTTTAAGGTATGTTTTTCATTGTTTATAATATTTTTGTGCTTACAAAAAGACAATGCATGCACTCACACTAGGTCTAAATCTGAATATTCACACATCAAAATACTGTTGTTAGCCGTCGAAACTACATTTTTCCTGCTCCCAAGTCTGCCACAATTTGTCCATCAAGGAACCAAGCATTTCCAGGTACATTCATTTTTTTCTTATTAAAGGACATCTATAGTGAACATTTTTATCACTGTCCTGTGCCCGAGCTGCAAAAATAAACACTATAAACTTTGACTCCCCTTCCTATGTTCCCCCGTTGCTCCAGTGTCGGTTCCAGATCTGCGATCCTCCTTCCTGGGGACGGTGATGTCACAGCGCTGTGTCGTTGGCTTATCACCAGCCGTAGCGATGTTGTGCCTTGGCCGTTGATAGGCTAGTGAACTGTCATGTAAGGAGCTCTGGCGGCTCCTTACCTGGCAGTTCGCTCATCCTATCCCCAGCCAAGGCGCAACATTGCTGCAGCCAGTGATAGGCTGACGGCACTGTGATGTCATCGTCCCCAGGAAGAAAGGATCACAGCCGAGGAGCCGCAGCCGACATCAGAGCAACAGGGGAACATAGGAAGGTGAGTCACTATAGAGTCACTATTACCGTGTTTCCCCGAAAGTAAGACACCCCCGATTGTAAGACGTATGGGGAGTTTCAGAGGGTTCGCCTAATATAAGCCGTACCCCGAAAGTAAGACATATGTCTTACTTTCGGGGAAATAACATTGTTGTCGAACGGGGCTGAGGGAAGTGATATAGCCCCCCCCCCCCCCTCGGCGTGTATCCCCCTGCGCCGACGGGACCTACCTGAGAGGAGGAGAGGCGGCGGTGGATCCGGGGCTGTGAGCGCAGGAGCTGAGGCACGGCCGCCATCTGCTGAGGCCGGGGCATCTGTACGCTGTTGCTGCTGCTTTGCCGGGCGGTCTCCCCCCTCCTGTGTCCCAGAGACCGCGGGTGACCCGCAGAAGACGAGCGGCGCCGGGTGCAGAGGCTCTCACTGCAGCACAGAGCGGGAGCAGCCGTGACCAGAGGTTGGGTGTTGCGCTCTGGACGGTGAGTGTCAATGGCCAGCGTTCATTGTTTTCATTGGACGCCGGCCACATGGGGCACGCCCACCGACCAACGCGCAACACCCAGGAAGTGCCGGTAAGTGCGCGTGTGTGTGTGTGAGAGAGAGCGGCGTCAGGGGGCCAGGCTGACCCTCTGCTGGTGCTGTGCTGTCAGTGGCCGGGGGGAGAAGCCGGATACACAGCGGAACTCGCAGGTGGGTGATGTGAGGGGGACGCAGGGGGTATGACGAGGGGGGCAGCTTGGGCCGGGGGCTCCCTCCATGCTGCCCTCGTGTCATCTGTAATCCACTGCAGCACCCTTACTTGTCTGACCCACACAGATGCTGCAGTACTACAAGTCCCAGCATGCCTTGTTTATCCTCTGTAAAGGCAAGGCATACTGGGAATTGTAGTTCTACAGCATCTTTTTTCCAATATAAGACATACCCCGAAAGTAAGACGTAGTGGGGCTTTTGGGGATAAAAAGAAAGTAAGACGGTGTCTTACTTTCAGGGAAACACGGTAAGTGTTAATACTTTGAGAAATTTGTCATAAAAGAATGTTTATGCGTACATGGTGAGTTTGTGGTTTTATTGTACTGGGGGTTAATCCCACATTGGCCGCGTAGGGCTCGCCGGCTGGTGGTGGTAGGGGGAAAAAATATTGGGGGGGGGGGCCCAGTTTGACTCCTCGCATCGGGGCCCACAAGACTAGCTACGCCCCTGCGTCCAAGGAATGCAAAACCCGCTCCTTGTCGTTGCTAGGATTGGGACACAGAGAAGAACAATATCCTGGTTCAAATGAAAAGCAGACACAACATTAGGCAGAAAATCCGTTTTGAAGCGGAACACCACCTTGTCCTGGTGTCGCTCATAGTATGGAGGCTGAATAGATAGAGCGGCCAGCTCAGACACACGCCTAACCGAAGTAATAGCCACCAAGAAGACAACCTTGAGAGTGAGAACAGCCAGAGCAGCATCTTGAATAGGCTCAAAGGGAGCACCCTGCAAGGCAGACAAAACCAAGTTTAAATCCCAGACAGGGACCATAAATTTTCGAGGGGGACGCACGTGAGTGACCCCCTGAAAGAAGGTCTTAATCAGGTGATGTTAAGCAAAGGTCTTCTGAAAGAAGATAGACAGGGCAGAAACCTGCTCCTTCAGAGTACTAAGTTTGAGACCTAAGTCCAGACCATGCTGTAAGAACTCCAAAACCCTAGGGACTGAGAATTCCCGGCAGGGAAGAGACCTGGACTCACACCAATCAATGTAGGAACGCCATACTCTATAATAGATAGCAGAAGAAGTCTTCTTCCTGGCCTGCACCATAGTAGCCACCACAGAGGCAGACAAACCCTTCTCCATCAAGATGGAGGTCTCAGCAGCCAGGCCGTCAAAGCCAGAGTTTGTAAATTGGGATGGCGTAAGGACCCTTGAGTTAGCAGATCTGGTACCCTTGGCAGATCGTACTGATCTACCGCCATTTGAACCACGTCTGCGAACCACACTCTTCTTGGTCACCTGGGGGCCACTAGAATCACAGGTACCCCTTCCAGAGCAATCTTGCGCAGAACCCTGCCCAGAAGGGGGAACGGTGGAAACACATACAGGAGTCGAAACTCCCTCCAAGACATGGACAGGGCATCCGTGGCCATGGCCAGAGGATCCTGAGACAAGAAGACGAAGGCCGGGAGCTTGTGATTGTGACGGGAAGCAAACAGATCCACATCCGGTAGTCCCCAACGGTGACACAGGGACTGGAATACCCTGTTGCAGAGGGACCACTCCCCCTGACGGGACATCCCCCTGCTCAGGGCATCCGCCAGCAGGTTCTCTGCCCCCCGGAATGTAGACAGCCGAAATGCATTGGACATTGGCCTCCGCCCATGTCAGAATCTGAGACACCTTTTGGAGAGCACCCTTGCTCCGGGTCCCTCCCTGATGGTTGATGTAGGCAACCGCCGTTCTGTTGTCCGAGCGTACCTGGACCGACAGACCCTTCAGGTGTTGGGTCAATCGCTCCAGTACCAACCTGACTGCCCGTAATTCCAGAATGTTGATGGGTAAATGGGCCTCCTGAGGACCCCACGTCCCCTGGAAGCGCAGGGACTTCCAGAATCCCCCCCAACCTGGCAGACTGGCATCCGTTGTGACCGTCTCCCAGGAGGGGGTCAGAAAAGACCTGCCCCCTATCAAGATCCTGTGGTCCAGCCACCACGCAAGGGACTGTCTGACCGAGGGGGGAAGCACACAGACCCTGTCCAAGGACGCTGGGTTCTTGTCCCACACTGACAGAAGGTGAAGCTGCAGAGGTCTCAAATGGAACTGGGCAAAGGGCACCGCCTCAAAGCTCGCCACCATCAGGCCCACCAACTGCATTCCCTGCCGGATGGAGAACTGTGGGCTCGAAAGCAGGAACCTCGCCTGCGCTGTCAGAGCTTCGACCTTCTGTTGAGGAAGGAATATCCTTGACTGAACCGTATCCAGAATCATTCCCAGGAACGGAGTCACCGAGGAGGGGGACAGGGAGGACTTGGGGTAATTGATCACCCAGCCGAAGGACTCCAGGGTAGACACTACCAGCCGAGTGTCCAACTCTGCCTGCCGCAGAGACCGAGAGGTGATGAGAATATCGTCCAGGTAGGGCATCACGCGTATGCCCCTTAGCCTTATCAGGGACATCACCCCTGCCAGCACCTTGGTGAACACCCTGGGGGCCGACGTTAAGCCGAATGGCAGGGCCATAAATTGGTAATGCTGATCTTTTATTACAAATCTGAGAAACCTTTGGTGTCCTGGAAACACCGGAACATGAAGGTAAGCATCCTTGATGTCTACTGATGTCATGAAGTCCCCTGGGCGCAGTGAGCCAATGGCCGAGCGCAGAGTTTCCATGCGAAAGTGCCTGTTCTTGACAAATTTGTTGAGGATTTTTAAATCCAGAATGGGCCTGACTGACCCATCCTTTTTGGATACTGTGAAAAGGTTGGAGTAGAATCCCGAGCCCCTGTCTCCAAGGGGGACCTTGCAAATGACCCCTAGATCCATGAGACCCTGTACGGCCAGCAACAAGACCTGAGCTGAGGCAGGGTCTTGAGGGATTCGAGACCCAATGAATCTGGTGGGGGGCAGTACAGCAAATTCTATCTTGTAGCCGGAGGACACTACCTCCTAAATCCACCGGTCTGAGACGTGGCGCCGCCAGACGTGCTCGAGCCCCCAGGAGGAACCGGGACGGCGTCCTCTGTTCCTGTGCCAGGAATCTGCGCGGGCTCCAGCGAAGGACGCCCCTCTTCCCTGTTTGGTCCCACGGTAGGGGGTTGATAGGGAGCCTTGGCCACGAAAAGGCAGAGTCTGCCGCCTGCGCTGGGGTAACTTGCCTCCCTTGGCAAAGAGGTCTAACCGATCCCCAAGCAAGCGTAGCCCCTTAAATGGGAGCCCCATGAGGGCTTTCTTGGCGGCATTGTCTGCGGCCCACTGGCGCAACCAGACCGCGCAACGTATAGCTACCACCAGGGCAGATGACCTGGCACACATCTTAATAGCATCGTCCGATGCGGACAGGATAAAGTTCACAAATGCATCACAGCTGGACAGAGCATTGACAGTATCAGGAGGCAACTCATCTGTGCCATCAAGAGCACTCCTAACCACGGCCCTGAGCGCTACCGCCGTAATGGCTAAGGCGCAAACCCGGGCGCAAAGTCGCTCCCCCAAATGCAAAGGCATGACATGCCAGTTGGTCAACACGCCGGTCCTCAGAGTCCCGCAGCGTAGTATAGAGTGCATAATAGAGGTGTTGGACAACCCTAGAATAGGAGCATCGACCTCAGGTGGCGATGACCAGCACTTAACCAAGTCAGCAGGGAAGGGGTATTTCCTATCCACGCTTCTAGGGACCCCATGAAGTCTGCTGGGATGTTCCCATTCTTTAAGCACGAGGCTATTGAAATGGGTCTGCTCGGGAAATTCCAAGCGAGCTTTAGCGGTATGAAAAAGATCACCCCTTTGCCGGGGAGCCGCAGCAGGGGGAGAGAGGGACAAAACCTCAAAGATCTGAACCAGCAGTCTATCAATATAATCCGAGGACCAATGCTCGGAGCCAGACTCTTCCTGACCCCTGGACTCATCGTCATATGACCCTGAGTCAGAGAACAGTTCCCCTTCGTCCGAGGGGATATGGGCATAGGAATGCAACAAATCATCAGGTTCTATAGGGAAGAGGGCCGATTCAGGGTTCAAGTGCCGCCTCTTGGCGGTGGCTTTACGCGCTAATGAATTAGCAAGCAAGTTTTCAACACTAGTCAGCCTCGTGGCCAGATCAGGATGAGAATCCCCACTGGTATTGGGGGTTAGACTCAGGCTTGGGGGGGGGGTAGGTGAAGTGCGGTGGGGTGCAGGCCCAGCCTCAGAGGAGACGGGAAGCACCGATAGCGCCTGCTGTGCACAAGGAACACAGACCCGTGCATTGTCACCACTGCAAGGTAGGACCCCACAAGCTACACACAGCCGGGCTTGTCCCGAAGGAACCCCGTTCACAATATCCTGAGATGCCTCCATATGGTGATTTAATCGGCACAATATGCCAGTAGGGATTGACGCTGTCAGCTACCCTGGATGCCCCAAGAACCCGCAGGGAAGTGAGAGTAATTATTATGGTCACGACTGGGAGCTACACTGGGCCGGGAGAAGCCACCGAAATCCGCGGTCTGAAAGACATAAGGGGGAACAAGGATGTCAGAGCCATGCGCAATGGAGATAGAAAAACTAAAGAAAAGACGCCCGTGAGGGCACTTACAGAAGGACAAGAGAGGACGATCTTCACCACGCGCGCATGAGAAGGAAATGGCGCCAAGCGAACCTCGGAGGGCGGGCCTGAGTCGACCGCGACGCGGAGCGCGCCAAACCGGCACCACGCCCCTCCCCAGCGAGCGCTAGACTCGGAAAGCGTCCAGCCAATCAGTGACTGTAAGTCATAACGCCTGATGTAAATGGCGCTCGGAGCCTATATAGGCACGGCCGAGGTCTGAACTCGGGATCTCCTGTGGCTCCCCGTCGGGAAATTGTTCTCTTTAACCCCGATCTGCTGCGATGACAGGCGGGGATACTGTACTGGACAGGCGCTATAAGCAACTAAGCCAGCGCAACCTAAGAAGAGCCACTAGCTAAGAAGGAGAAGGAAAGGAAGAAAAAAGACGCCAAGGCGTCCGCAAAGCCGCCGCCGTACATGTGGTGCGGTATGAAACAGAAACTAAAGCGCTGCGGTTAACAGAAAGATAAGAGCGCGGCTCTGATCCCCGTTCCCAGTAAAACACAGCCAAGCCATAAGCGTGTAAGGATACACTGAGGCCGCCATACACACAACCCCTCCCCCCCCTTTCTTTTCCCCCTGGCTAAGGGGGGAACGAGGGAGGAAGGCGACCCGCTACATGGGGCGTGGGGCAATGATGCGGGACGGGCATCCCCTGAAGGCTCACCATCAGCCTTGACCGCCTATGGTGGGGGATTGCGGTGGAGCGTGGCTCCGTAAGTACACAAGGTGCTGCCTACCTTCACCCGACCAGCGCAGCCCAGGCTGGGAGGCACATCACACAGAGGAAGGGTGGAAATAGTGCCACAGGGCCGCAGGCTGTAATAGCCCCGCTCACCTGCGAGAGAGTGATACTTCATGTCTTCGCAGTCAGCACTGCAGAGAAATCTGGGGATACTTCCTATCCCATCCCTGAGGAACACCAGGAAGCCGTCTAGGGCTTTCCCATTCCTTAAGAATCAGATTTTCAAAATGCTTCTGATTTGGGAAATCCAAACGAGGCTTAGAGGTCCCAAAAAATTCCCCCTTCTGTGGAGGGGACTCCACCAGAGGAGAAATAGCCAGCACCTCAAACAAATGGGCCAGAATCCTGGGGGTATCCATGGCATCCCCATGCTCCTGCCCAGCATCAGCATCCAAAAACTGCTGATCCTCAGAGCCAACAGACTCATCAAACAATTCCCCCTCCTCAAGTGGGGAATAATCAGACCAGTCAAGGATATCACAATCATCAAAATCCATAACCGGTGTGGTTGGTGATAAATGTCTCTTCTTAGCTGGGGCCTTTCTGGCCGCAGAGCTAGAAATCAGTCTCTTGATGTTGGCCAATCTAGCACATACATCAGATTGCGACTCCCCACTAATGACAGTGTCACTTGGGGTACGGATCAGGCGGGGTGGAGTAGGTGATGAGGCCGGCGGCGCGGACCCAGAGACCTGGGACCCCGACTGCCGCGTTATGGCCTGCTGAGCACATGGTATGCAAATCAGTACATTATCCCTCGTAAGGGACACCCCACAACCCACACACAGCCGGGATTGCCCCGAAGGGAGCCCGAGCCCGGTATCCTGGGGAGCCTCCATATGCTGATTTTAATGGTAGTCGCAAGGACCAGAGGGAATTATGCCAATTAAGCTACCCGGGATGCCCCTTTAAGTCCCAAGTGGGAGGATTTGTAAGACTCCAATTTATCCAAGGGACCCTAGGACCGGTGAAACCCCTTTTTCTTATGTGGAAAGGGAGTCATCCTGAAAGACACAAAAAGAAAGGCCCATAAGAAAAAAGGGCACACAGCAGGCAGGGCCACACATACGCTACAATAAAATATATAAATATATATATATTATATAGCTATATATATAATAAGGACAAGAGGACCATAAATCGCCCCACCGCAAGGGATGGGGCCAGCCGCCAGTACAATGTACAGAAAAGGGGGCACCGCAGGGCACTCACAGCTCCAACAATGGCGTCCGACCCAGCAGCGGCAGCAGAGGAAAGAGGGAGAAGAAGGGCGGGCCAGCGCGGATCGCGCGCTGTGCCTGGCCCCGCCCCCTCCCCCAAGCTGACAAGGACGCGGATCCCAGCAATAGTTGGGCTCTGCAATGGCGCCAGAAAACAGGGGGGCAGGTCGCCTCGAGCGCGGCAAGCGCCCGGTCCCGCCCCCTGCCTTAACCAGAATGAGGGGGAGAAGCTCTCCCCGCAGTAATGGCCAAAGAACGCGGGCAAAAACAAAAAACACCGCCATGCACACAGTACACTGGCACCCCACACACACACCACACAGAATGTAAGGAGCAAAAACAGTATGTGAAAAGTTCAACCCCCCCCCCCCGGGCTGAGGGGAACAGGGAGACACGGAAGGGGGGGATCCCATGCTACAGGGTAGTTAAGGGAAAACAGGGACGGGGCATCCCGAACCAGGATCACCAAACCTGGCAAAACTGCCTACCCCTTAATATGGGGTCTCACGGGGGAGCATGGCTCCCATAAGTACACCTGTTGAGGCGTAACCTACCATCGCCCGGACCTACAGCCAAGGCTGGGAGGCATAGGGGTATAATTAAACAGGTCCGGGCAGAAATGGGCAAAATTGTCCAGGTGCGAACCCGGCTTACCTGCAAAGAAGGAGATAGCCATCTTCTGACTTGCTCGCCGTCTGCAGAGACGATTACTGGGTAATGTGTGGGAGGTCCCAGGTATTTATGGACCGGGAGGGGCTTCTTTTTTATCCTGTCATCTCTGCAGAAGTTCGCCCTCTACTGGTTATAACCCATATGTCATGAATATTGGAAGCAGGGTGTGTGACATACTTGGAATACAATGATAGAACAAGAGGGCACAATCTGAAGCTAGTTGGAGGGAACATCAGGAGCAATGTTAGAAAATATTTTACAGAAAGAATAGTAGATGCTTGGAACAAACTTCCAGCAGAGGTAGTTGAAAAATCGTCAATAAGTGAATTTAAACATTCCTGGGATAAGCACACATCTCTCCTTCTGCCATCAACCTTCTATGTTTATGTAACAAATCCACCAGTGGCCAGCCAGAAATCTAAAAGATATCAGGGCCAGCCGCTACATTTTGTACAGGGCATCCCGAATCGGGATACCCCACTGTGCAGAACCCCCAGGAAGCCCCAAAAACCTCATGCTCCGACGGTGCATGTGCCGGCTCTTCTCCAATGAGAACCGTCCGCTATGACAAGGTCATTCAGCTGGGGGATCTCGTTGTTTAAAACGTCAAGTTCAATTCACAGAGCACAATACTTCAGTGGTGCCCACCACCTAACACAGAGACTCTTACCAGAAATAAATTCAAATCAAGCCATCAGATCAATCCATCTTTATAGGCAAAATACAAGAAAGCATCACTCCTTTAAAAGAATAAGCCATTCTCCTCATGCGGTGCAGTCAACAAATGGAAGTACATGCAAACAAAAATAAATCTAGTGCAATATTGTTAACTAAATTTGTCAATTTAATAAACGTAGATAAAATCCACTCACAAACATGAATTCAATATGAGCATATTCACATAATCAGGAAAGAGCCAGACTTCTCAACGAGACAATCAAATACGGCCGATCTGGACAGGCATTATCCCCGTCAAGAAACTGATCTGTAGCTGATGCGTTTTGTCGTTCCTGACTTTTACTAGGCTCTCATTATTTACAATGAGATAGGCAGGTGCCACAGCAGGCGGCTCTCATTGAACGAGATGCGTCATTGGAGAGTGTCAAGGTGAGTTTTTTTGGGCTTCGAGATGCCATGGGGGCAAGGAACAAAGCCAGGGGAAGTCAAATTCGTGTGTATTGTTCTGCTTTAGAAATAGTGTAGGCCTACAGTTGTTGACCTTGTTCAAAATAGTTTATTTTATTACTGCTCTTGCAAGCACCCTTGTGGGAAGCCTTTTAGACTTAATGACTACTATAGTGTACATGTGTGATGATTGGAACATTTTTTATTATTTGGCCAAGGATAAATTCTTCTGCCATGACTGTTTTTTTTGGCAAGAGAAGCAAGTATCCACTTGATGAAAATATTTCAAATATGCAAAGAAAATAAACAAAGGGGAGCTACTAGCTACCAAATGTTATGCAAGTGCAGAATAAAGCTCATTAAGCAGGTCTTCGTAAAACAAACTATACATCTAATCTGAAAATCACTTTTTTTTAATTATCTGGGACTCTTTTTTAAAACGAGCAGGGAGGGATCCATTTATAAAAGCCATAGTTAATTGTTTTCTCAATTGATGTTAATACAGAATTATGGATGTAGCTTTCACAGCATGTGCATTATAATCACATCTCAAATAGAAAAAAACAGTATGCATAACATTAAAGAACCTGCTGATGTCCTGTCAGAAAACCACCCAGCAGGACTTGAGTAGCAGGACCGAATCCAAGGGACTATGGACTCCAAGTCCCACGGAGAACCCAGCCTAACCAGATCCTGGAAACTACAAGGTATCCTAGTCCACAGTGGCACTCCCTCCAAAGAAGGTCAGACTAGGCTGCAGGAACAGCCCTAGTCATCCCAGGTATTAGGGCCTGGCCACGCTGACATAGTTGAACACTGAGCAGAAGGTCAAGGGCAGGTAGCTGGCGTTTGTTAACGAGAAAAAAGGCAGCAAAAGTTCAAAGGCCAGGATTAAATCCAGAGAATCAGGGGAAATTCAAAGCCGTAGACAGAAGCTGGGTCAGAACAAAGGATGTGCAGAATCATGGGTCACACATTACAGGAGCACAGAAAGAGTCAAGATTCACAGTGGAATGCTACTGTAGAGAGTGTACCAATGATCTCAAATCCTCTCCACTTCCACAGAGTCCAACATGGGGGGGGGTGTTAAAAAAAATAACCCCCTTAGCCACTAGGCGACCAATTCCACAAGCAGGGTACCTGTAGCCATGATCCCCCCTGGCTTTGCTCCGGTTGCAAAGCTGCTGCATAGATCAAGACTGACATTAATTCAATCAAACCAAGAAGCAACACCCCCACTACTGTAATGATTGCATGACTAAGCAGTCCCGCATGCTCTCTGCAGAAATTTCACCAGAAGTGTATCTGCACATAATTGCTTCCACTGGTTGGGGTACTTAAAGGTTAAGTCATTTTACTTTAAACACTCAGTTGAGCCTTACCAAGGGAAGGGGGCGGGGCAATGTTAAACTGGGAATCTGCTTGTAGGAGCAAGTGCTTCTAGGCTAATATTTTGTAAACCTGTACAAATACACACAGTGCAGAGCTATCAAAGCTTCCTCAAATTCTCCAAATGATGTTCCTGTACAAGGGTTTCTAGATCCCCAAACTAGGACTCGGATATTATAAATTTCGATCCATTACCAGGCTGTATACAAGGGGGAGATTTGTGGCCAGGATGGTTTCCTCATGGAACGTGTATCACCACTAATTTTATGTCATTTGTATACATAAGTTGCTATGCTACGTCGGAACAGATGCAGGAAAAATGTCCAGACACACTGGCCAAAGTCCACAGTAGATAGGTCATTATGTGCATCTTCACTAAGAAACAAAACAGGAAGCTTGTGGCTGAACACAGAAGAAGAACATTAAAGTTCCCCAGCTGCTAATACATTTCCAAGAACTGGTAAACAGATATTTAAAATGACAGAGCAAAAGAAAACAAAAATAATTTCAAAGGTCTGTGTAAAGGATCATTATATAGTTTTATTTAAAAAAAACAATATTAAAAGATACAGATTCTAATTTAGGAAAACAATCCAACCTATAGCAAAAATAAAATTCCAATCTAATGTACACCCTAATGTAACTCAAGCCTATCCCTGTACCACACAAATACTGTAAATACAGTTATATTAAAAGTATTTGCCCAGAGCACAAAGACAGCTGTGACATTGCATAAGCAGCTGTTTCCCCTCATGCAGCATTAGGATTGTTGTGATCACTGAGAGGCAATTAAGAGCAGTATCGATCACTGACCAGCCCAGCAGTCATCTTAAAAGCAGCCAGCTGTTTCTTCCATGTTACAATATGGCTGAATGACGAAGAGGCAGGTAGTTCCCAATTACAGCTGGATCTTGTACACACAGCAACCATGTGGTTAAGCAGGAGTGATTTCATGAAGGAGCACTGGACGCAGCATACACCAACTGATGTTTTCACTACATCTTCAGTGTTTTACACTAACTACACTTTCTAATGATATCATAATCCTTTCGTAGCTCAGGTTTCACAAACTTCCCCCATTCCCTTCACCGCTCTATCCCCTCACCCAAGCAACCCCAGCCCATGTCCTCACTCTAATGATATAGCCTCAGTCTCGGAGAACACTGGATTACTGGCCGGGAAGCAGCAGAGATGCCACTGGCTGGTCATGGGCAGGCCAGGTGCTGGTAAAATCCCGGGCTGATTTTTGGGCCCAGTCCAGCACTGGGTGTAGGACACAAATTATATAGATAGAGAAAGAAAATGATGATAAAAAATAGGGAAATACAAGTTGGGAACGAAGAATAGTGCAAAACAAAGTCTGACAAGTTAATTTCAGAAGAGGAAGAAAACAGAAGAAGGGGAGGAGAGGAAAAAGAAAAAATTGACCTTTTATTTTTTATCAAGTGCCACTTTCCATTTTCTACTAACAATATTTTTCACCCCATAAGACGCACCAGGATTTGGAGGAGGAAAATAAGAAAAGAAATATTCTGAACCAAGCAGTGTGCTAAAATACCCCATCCTATCACCCTATTACAGACAGTGTGCAGAACTCCCCCATGAGCAACTCCACATTACAGGTAATGTGAGTGGCATCCCAAATACAGGCAGTGTTGAGTGGAATCCCAAATACAGGCAGTGTGTGTGGATCCCACAAACCTACCAGTAGGTGGCACAACAACCCTAATATAAGAAAATATTAAGTTACCTGGGGTGCTACGCCACAGAGGTATGTAATCACTGGCAAATAAACAAAAATAGAGAGTGCAACTCATTAAGTAACCACTGGATGGCAACACTACCCAGTCAAGTAAACTAGTTTAAACAATCATGTTTCAAAATATATCACTTTAAGTGCATAAACATCACATGAGACTACACATGTACAAAAAACAGTCCCGAGTAGAACACAGGAGGGGTCATATCCAGGCGAGTACCCATTACAATGAATATGGAACCATGGAAAGTGTGTGCTCTGGACATCTTTACCAAGTTGGGGGGGGGGTAGTTCTATCTTAACCTGCTGAGTATCCTATAACTTCTTCACATTTGCTGTTTTTATTTGTCACAATGTAATATTTGTTTACTGTTCCCCCTCTTATCTTATTGCTACAATGGGGACCATATTTGATGAAGCATTGTTAATTCATTATTATTATTCATTGTTACAGGTAATTGTCTGGCTCTGGTCCCTCCTGTGTTCTACTTAGGACCATTTTTGTACATAATAAATTAATAAACAGATTTTGATACATGATTGTTTAAACTAGTTTACTTGACTGGGTAGAGCTGCCATCTAGAGGTTACTTGAGAGTTGCACACACTATTTTTGTTCATTTGTGAGTGGCATCCCAAGTACAGGCGGTGTTACTGGCGTCACCGCTGCCTGCCGACAGACATAAACAAGCAAACACACATTCATCTTACCATCCCCCCCGTATCCACTACCACAAACATGTTCCCATTGCCTTCCTTCACCACCACGCACGTTCCCTGAGCTTGCGCTGGCTCACGGGCATTAGAACCCAGCCATATACAGGCCACGCTCACCCGCAGCCCTGAATTCGCTTTAGCTGGGGGAGCGTATGTGGCAATGTAGGTGGCGGGAACACAGTACACAGGACAGGTAGAGCAATGGAGCACTGGGTACTACAGCATGTGTTCCATTAACCCTTCTAACAGCAATCACGTAAAATGTATGTGGTTGCCTCTCCTACCGTTAAATGCCAGCCACATAAATTTTACGTGCCTGGCTTTCCCCCCAGCTAGCAGGTGAAAAAAAAGGCACTCACCTGACCCAACAATAGATCGGGGGCCCCCTTCTGCCAACAATAGCTGTAAAAAAAATTATAAATAAAAAAAAAAAGGAATTTACTCACCTCCGTGCGTGATCCCTTCCGCCGGTTCTGTCACTGCCTTCTCCCCAAACCTCCCGCGATCACTGCATCGAGCGGAACAGAGGAGCTGACAATCTGCCAATGAGTAAATAAATGTAATTTTTTTCTAATGGGTGTGTTTTTTTTTTTTACAGATAACCCTTTGTAACCTGGTAAGGGATCCATGAGACCCCTATACCAGTTCACAAAGTGCGGGGTCTGGTAAGTCACCTCTGGCTAGCGGGTGCCAAAGCCCGGGGGGGGGCAGAAGAACCCAGGGCTGCGACAGCTATGCAGGCTTGTAGCCTCCAGAGCCAGGGGCCACTGAGGCTGGCCTCCACGCCCTGTTCTACAAGCCCTGCATAGCGGGTCCCCAGGCTGGTTATTCTGGGTAGGGAGAACCTTTAAAAATCCCCCCAAAAACCCAGTTAGTCTTACCACTAGTCCTCTAGGATGGCTTAGCCCCTTTATCCTCTCCTGCACAGCAAACACAAAACTGAAAGAGCATTAATGGGCCCACCCCTTCCCTTTGACCCTTGACCAACCAGACAGGAAAGACCAAAAAAAAACAAAAGGGGGGACAGAAAAAAGGGTAGTTGGGGTTGGTTCTCCCCTTGGGGAAGGAACCGTGATGCGCCTGCTTTTTTCTGGCGCTGGAACAGAAAAAAGTTTAGGATAAAACAAGCACCCTTGCTACCAACCCAACAGGATGAATACAAGAGGGGCGGGTAGGAGGACTAATGGAAATACTGTTACTGGTAAGACTAACTGGAGTTTTCTCCCAGGACGACTAGGTCAACGAAATAAAAAGTAACCCCATGTGTCCTACCTCAGGGCGGGCACAATGCCTACAAGACCTTTGATCCAAAGACCATCTGTCCTTGGGTCAGCAATTCCACCTTGTAATGCTTCAGAAAAGTGTGCGGAGATGACCAAGTGGCCTTGCAAACTTCTTCCAGGAAAATGTCGCCATTGTATGCCCAAGAACCCGATACTGCCTTAAAGTGGACCAACACCCAGGATTTTGACTATCCTGGGTCTTGGTCCACTTCGGTGGGGCACCCCCGATCGGGGTGCCCCGCTGTGTGAAACCCCCCCGAACCCCCCGAAAAACTCACCTCTCCCCGCGCCGACGGACAAGCCGCGGACAAGCGGCTCCTCCGCCGCCGCCGCCGCCTCCCGCACGTCCCTCTTGCCGCGCGCGCCTGCGCCGGCCATTCGCAGACGGCCGGCGCAGGCGCGCACACGCCTAGAGGGGCGCGAGGGAGGCGGCGGTGGCCGGCGTGTCCCCGCGGGACATCCCGATCTCGGATGTCCCGCGGGGAGGGAGATCACCCGTGGGTGTTGGTCCACTTTAATGCCTTCCAGAACTGAAGCTACTGTAGCCCGATATGCTACCATGATATCATCCCTAATCCATCTAGTGATGGAAGCTCTTGAGGCTTGAAGGCCTTTGTTCTTTCCAGTGAACAAGATGAGGAGGTGAACCGATCATCTCCAATCCTTGGTTGATTCAATGTAAAAAAA
This sequence comes from Gastrophryne carolinensis, assembly GCA_027917425.1. Taxonomy (NCBI): domain Eukaryota; kingdom Metazoa; phylum Chordata; class Amphibia; order Anura; family Microhylidae; genus Gastrophryne; species Gastrophryne carolinensis. Next base: position 387,372,577 of record CM051234.1, on the reverse strand, counting down.
AAAATAATACTCCTAGAATCTAGTAGTTTTTACTGGCTGAAATCTTGTCCCTGTTCAATAGCCGGTAGGACCACTTCCTGGGATCGGTGAAATTTTGTCGGAATTTTTGGAAAATAAATCAGATCAGGCCTTAAGGAACCATAACTTAAAGTGTTTCAGGCTACTTTACAGGTAAGCAGCTTTAGGGGGGGGGGGGGGGGGGCTCCTTAAGTAGTCTAAATGGAGACAGGGTTAATCCCTGCAGGACTAAGTTTGGGTCCCAAGTGGGAAACATCCTTGCTTGGACCGGTCTCTCCCTGGCTAGGACTACAAAAAAAATCTGTCAATTAAGGGGTTATTCCTAAAGTGACCCTCTAAGAACACCAAGAACGCAGATACCTGCACCTGGGCGATTCTGCCAGGCGGTAATGATCTGGAGGAACAAAAAGATAAATAGCGCTTCCAGACCTTGCAATACATTTTTACTGTCACCAATATTCGACTGTGCAGAAGGGTAGCAATAACTTTGTTAGAGAGGTCTTTATTTCTTAGCATGACCCATTCAGGATCCATAGTGCCAGACTCAAGGATTCTGGATGTGGGTGTCCAATGGGTCCCCATTGTCCCTGGGGGACATCCACTTCCAGGTACAATCTGTGATCATGGCCTTCCACCTTCCAGTTTCCGACTTTAGGTGGAAGACCTCTGGGAGGGGGGATCCAGAACGGCTGGGGGGTCAAAGGGAAGGGGTGGGCCTACTCCAGTTTTGTGTTTCCTGTGCAGGAGAGTAAGAAGGGGCTAAACTGGGGGAAAAATGTAGTCCCTGCCTGGGGTGGACTGTATGTATTTTTTAATTAACCGAACAAAGGGGGGGTGGGAGCAGCTCAATCACTATTTATACAAAATTATCAACATTATTATTCAGGGCCTGGGAACTAATTTACCGCCCAGTTTAACCCTCTCATCAACTAAATATCAAGCAACAAACATGTCTAGCTATGTGGAAAGACAGAGATTTGGTTGCATATATCTGCAGATACATGTGGAAGCCACACTGCCCCGGCAAGGCACTCTGTGTTTAGTGTGGTCCTTACTCTTAATTCTGAGTCCCCAAAGTTGGGACATGCAATGCAGACAAATATCTGAGAGCTACTCACCTGGGAAGCAGCCAGCCTCCCTCTAGAACACTTCACAGGGAGAAATCCACACTAGCTGAATTCCTCCCTGCTTGTGCTCATGGCAATTCAAATGAACAAAGGGGGGTGGGAGCAGCTCAATCACTATTTATACAAAATTATCAACATTATTATTCAGGGCCTGGGAACTAATTTACCACCCAGTTTAACCCTCTCATCAACTAAATATCAAGCAACAAACATGTCTAGCTATGTGGAAAGACAGACATTTGGTTGCATATATCTGCAGATACATGTGGAAGCCACACTGCCCCAGCAAGGCACTCTGTGTTCAGTGTGGTCCCTACTCTTAATTCTGAGTCCCCAAAGTTGGGACATGCAATGCAGACAAATATCTGAGAGCTACTCACCTGGGAAGCAGCCAGCCTCCCTCTAGAACACTTCACAGGGAGAAATCCACACTAGCTGAATTCCTCCCTGCTTGTGCTCATGGCAATTCAAATGAACAAAGGGGGGTGGGAGCAGCTCAATCACTATTTATACAAAATTATCAACATTATTATTCAGGGCCTGGGAACTAATTTACCGCCCAGTTTAACCCTCTCATCAACTAAATATCAAGCAACAAACATGTCTAGCTATGTGGAAAGACAGAGATTTGGTTGCATGTATCTGCAGATACATGTGGAAGCCACACTGCCCCGGCAAGGCACTCTGTGTTCAGTGTGGTCCCTACTCTTAATTCTGAGTCCCCAAAGTTGGGACATGCAATGCAGACAAATATCTGAGAGCTACTCACCTGGGAAGCAGCCAGCCTCCCTCTAGAACACTTCACAGGGAGAAATCCACACTAGCTGAATTCCTCCCTGCTTGTGCTCATGGCAATTCAAATGAACAAAGGGGGGTGGGAGCAGCTCAATCACTATTTATACAAAATTATCAACATTAAGAGTAGGGACCACACTAAACACAGAGTGCCTTGCCGGGGCAGTGTGGCTTCCACATGTATCTGCAGATATATGCAACCAAATCTCTGTCTTTCCACATAGCTAGACATGTTTGTTGCTTGATATTTAGTTGATGAGAGGGTTAAACTGGGCGGTAAATTAGTTCCCAGGCCCTGAATAATAATGTTGATAATTTTGTATAAATAGTGATTGAGCTGCTCCCACCCCTTTGTTCGTTTGTATTTTTTAATTAACCCTTTATGTCCTATCACTCAGCAGGTATGAAAGGCCTCCAGCAGCAGAAGAGCAGAAGCCAGAATGATCGGCGTGGGACACCGTTTTGGGGGATGGATTGATCCGAGGTAAGTATTAAAAATAATAAAATATGGGGGCGTGGCCGAGGCATGGCGGCGTGAAGACGCATATAGAGGAGGCTCCTGATCATCCCCAGCTTATAAGCGCATTTGTGGGACAAAAACCCCTATCTAATCCCCTATAGTAATGGGGAAACATGGAGGACAGAAGAAGAGCTCCAGGGTGGATGAAAAACAAGCCATCACCCGCTTCTTGAAAGCTGATGACCCGTGGAGCACGCGCCGGACCAAAATGGCGCTGGAACAGTCAGTAGACGGAGGGAGAGACAAGCAGCTGAGGGCTGCGAAGGCGGGAGAAAAGCTACGGTCGGAGGGAGGCCGAGAGCGTGCGGAGGAGGGAGTTGATCTCCCCCCGCAGCACCATCAGCGGAGCCGGCAGCGACCTGTTTCACACGAGCGGGCAGGGAGCGGAGGAGAAGACCCCGTCGCTTGCAACAAAATGGCGGCCGAGCAGGCTGAATGGAGGAGCCGGGAGATGCAGGCAGCAGAGGAGCTGCGAGATGCGACAAATAAAAAGGTACAGCGGGGGGCGGGCACTCCCTCTTCAGCGTGGGAGTCCACATAACAGAAGGTCCGGGGAGCCTGGAGCCAGTCCCCATCCGTCCAGCCCTGGGGCCATTAGTCTGGTCTCCCTCCACAGCACAAAAAGCTCACCATGTCTGGAGGGGACAGGGATTGAGCTCCCTCTCTGTCCCCAGACAAACGAAGATAGCTGGAGAGGTGGGCTGCTGAGTCCAGCACAGAGCCCCAGTGACAAAAATGGAATGCTTCCACTTAAAAGGCAAGACAAATAAAATTGCTGGTCCCACCTGCACCATCCCTCCCCTCCACCAGACCACATAGAATGGGGCAGAACATCAGAGGGACCCCCTGAAGACCAGGAACTGGAAGAATGGGCTGCGCATTCGGGCCGGGGGGCATCCCAAACCCTTGGTCCCCACCAGAACAAATCACCCTGGAACCGAGCCTAGATAAGAAGAGAGGGGGGTCAGTCTCCCCCAGTCGCTATGGCACAGCGGATGACGTCCCCGGACGGGCCATTTATTTACCCGGCTCCACTCCGACCGGTTCGAGGGGGGGGCAGCCCCCAGTCCTCACGCAGAATGCCCGGCTCGCCGGCTAACACTGAGTACAGATTCAACTCGGCGGGTTTGCGAAGCAGAGAGCTAACGCACCAAGTAATGATACATGCCCCCCAGCAGAACCCGGACCCCGATCTGCATTCGGTCCTCCTTTGCCTCCCCACTAAAGCAGATATGGAGGCAATCCCCACCAATGCAGATATGGAAGCCATGATCTCCAGAATAGAAAAAGCCTTCCGGAAAGACCTGGAAGCCGTCCAACACAACAGGCCGGGGGGATATTCTTAGTATACAGTACGTCCTGCTCCAGATAAGATTCATTACGTCTGGGTATTACTCCGCCAGATGGCACTGGACTGCAGAGACAGCGAAATTGGCTCCTCCCGGCCCCACAAATACCCGGGACCTCCCACAAATCCCCAGATTTTCTCTGCAGTCTGGACTGCGAAGGACAAGAAGATGGCTCTCTCTTCTCGCAGGTGAGCGGGGCTATTAGCCTGCGGCCCTGTAGGACTATTCCCACCCGTTCCATTGTTAATTTGCCTCCCAGCCGTGGCTGTGCTGGTTCGGGTGATGGTAGACAGCACCGCTGTCAGGTGCTTAGGAGCGCTGCTCCACCGCAATCCCCCACCAAATGGTAGGCGGTATAGGCACATGGTGAGCCTTTATGGGATGCCCCTCCCGCACTATTGCCCCTTGCCCGTCTATCGGTGGGCACTACGTTAGGTGGCTGCCGCCCTCCCTCGCTCTCTCTTTTTAGTTCTCGGGAGGGGGGGGGTGCGAGTGTGTGTCTTTGTACATTCTCCTTTTGTAGGGTGTGCTTGATTTGCCTTTTTCCTGTCACCGTACAGCTTTGGTTGAGCTGCTGCTTTTTGAACATGCCGCCGCCGCGTGCGCGCGCTTGTACGACGTTCCGCGGTCGGCGGTGACAATACCTTAGGCGCTGCTGCGCCATCGTTAGTTGAATTTATCACGTGTGCGGCTTCGCGCTCTTCGGGGGAGGGCCCTGCGGATGGCACGTTTCACATCACTGTCTCCACGGCCCGCCCCTCGAGGTAAACTCGGCGCCATTTTGCTTCCTCGTGATGCGTGGCTGGCGCCTACCTACCGCGGTCCGTGAGTGCCCCCGCGGGCTGTTGGTTCATATTTTTTATGCTATGTATGCATGTCGCTTACGGGGTTTTTTGCTTTTTGTCTTACAGGCGGGTCAAACTCAATTGGTTTCTCACGGCCCTTCCCCCTCTATTAGTTTATTAAAACTTATTGAGGCCTAGTGTGCTAATTCCTCCCACTTCCCTAGCAGGCTATTGGGGCATCCCGGGTTGCTTTTACAGCGTGAATCCCTATCGGCCGATTGTGCCGCTATAATCACCATATGGAGGCGTCTCAGGATAATGTGCTCGGGGTTCCTTCGGGACAAGCCCGGCTGTGTGTGGCGTGTGGGGTGTCCCCTACAAGTGTTGACAATGTGCGGGTTTGTTTACCTTGTGCCCAGCAGGTGCTTGCGCTGCAGCCTGGTTTACCAGCAGCTGGGCCTGAGCCTCGTATGGCTTCGCCTACTCCCCCACGCTTACATCTGACTCCCAGTGAGCTGCATACCAGTGGGGAGTCTCAGCCTGATGTGTCTACTAGACTGGCTAGTGTTGAAAAGTTGCTTGCTAATACTATGGCGCGTAAGGTCCCTGCTAAGAGGCGGCATTTGGCGCCTGATGTCACTCTTTTCCCTATGGAGGCTGAAGAGTTCCTTGATCTGTCTGGCCATACCCCCCTGGAAGAAGGGGAATTGTTCTCTGACTCAGAATCATCTGATGAACGGCCCAAGGGCTATGCTGATTCTGGCTGATCCCTGGGCCCCAGATGATACTGATAGGCTTTTGGCTCAGATCTTTGAAGTGCTTTCTATCTCTCCCCCAGCCGCGGCTCCTAAGCAGCACGGGGAATTGTTTCATATTGCTAAGCCACGTTTAGAGTTCCCTAAACAATCTCATTTTAATAATCTCGCGCTCAAAGAATGGGAGCGTCCTAGCCGGCTCCCCGGAGTCCCTAAGAGTTGGGATCCTCCCGAAGTGGATGCCCCAATTTTGGGTTTATCTAACACCTCTGTCATGCATTCCCCTGACTCTACTACCCTGAAGGATAGTGAGGACCGGAGTATTGATCAGCTGGCTTCCCATGCCTTTGCCTGTGTGGGGACGGCACTGCGCCCGGTTTGTGCCTCTGCCATTACAGCGGTGGCTATTAGGACTCTGCTTAACCCTTTAAACGCCAGCTACGTAAAATTCACGTAGCTGCCTCTCCTGTCATTAAACGCCAGCTACGTAAGTTTTACGTACCTGGCTTTCCCCCCTGCTAACTGGCAAAAAAAAAAAAAAAAGACACTCACCTGACCCCTCGTTTGATTCGGCCGGGTCTCCCCTTTAAGATGGTGTGCTCCGATCGTCCGTGGGACCTCCTCCGGCTGCAGGGGAGGGCCCGGAATAGGGTGCCCCCCCCCGTTTTAGCTGCCACTGGCTTTCCTGTAAAAAAAAAAAAAAAAATAAAAATGACATTTACCTACCTGCATGTGCGCTGGCTCCGGTCGACCCTCCTCTTCACCTGGGGGGCCTCCGATCCCCCCCCAGGGCTTGCCGATCTTCAGGAGAGAGCCCGGGAGGCTCTCTCCTCTCTCCTTCTCGATGGCGGCCGCCATCTTGCCGCTAAGCCCCGCCCCCTTGTCCCTCGCCGCATCTGTCATCAGAGCGGCGAGGGACAAGAGCTTGCAATCGGAGGTAAGTACAGTAAAAAAAATTTTTTTTTTTTTTAATAAAATCATTTTGTCGGTGTGTTTTTTTTGTTACAGTTAACCCTATGTGAGCTAGTAAGGGGTCTATCAGACCCCTGTACCAGCTCACAAGGCTCTGGGTCTGGCAAGTCACCTGCGGGCTAGCGGGTGACTTGCCATTAACCCCCAGCCCCCCATTACCTGCCTCCCCAAAGGCCAGGGGGGGGCAGAAGGGCCCGGGCCACTATGGCTATGTGGGCCTGTTCTACAAGCCCCCATAGCTGGCCCGGGTCGGTAACGCTGGGTAGGGGGGACCCTACGTTTTTTTTTTTTTTTGATTTTTAAGGGTTTTTAACCCTTAAAATTCCAAAAAAAAAGGGGTCCCCCACCCTGGGAGGGGGGACCCTATGTCAATTTTTTTTTTAATTAACCCCTTATGTCCTGTCACCCAGCTGGTAATAAATGCTTCCAGCATCTTGTGGTGTGGTGTGTTTTTTTTTTTTTTACATTTTAAGTGGACCAACACCCAGGATTTTGACTTTCCTGGGTATTGGTCCTTTCCCCTGGGGCATCCCGATTGGGGATGCCCCGCTGCGTGAAACCCCCCCGATCACCCACAATAACTCACCTTACCCGGGTCCTACAGCGCATGCGCGGCCGCTTGTCCAATCAGCGCGCTCAGAGCGGCTGAGTTATGGACGTCTAAGAGACATCTAAACTCAGCCGCTCTGAGCGCGCTGGCGGCCGCATCCCCCACTTCCCTCTAACAGGGAGCGTGCCCGCGTCGGCCATTCATAAATAGCCGGCCTGGGCACGCGTCCTGCTAGAGGGATAGCGGGGATGCAGCCCGCGCATGCGCCGTAGGACCGGATTCAAGTAAGTGGTAGCAGGTGTTCCGGGGGGTTTCACACAGGGGGGCATCCCGATTTTGGATGCCCCAGGGGGAGGGAATAGAACGGTCTGGGAATCTTATAGATTCCGGGGCCGATCAGCCCTGGGTGTTGGTCCACTTTAACCCATTGTGAACTTGTAAGGAGTCCATGAGACCCCTGTACCAGTTCACAAGGCTCGAGGGCTGTCAAGTGACCTGCGGCTAGCGGGTGACTTGCCATTAACCCCGGCCCCCCTATTACCTGCCTCCCCGAAGCCCAGGGGGGGCAGAAGGGCCCGGGCTGATTTAGGCGGTGCTGGCTTGTACTTGGCAGGGCGGGGGGCCACCAAAGCTGGACCCTGCGCCCTGTTCTACAATCCCTGCATAGCTGATCCCCGGGCTGGTTATGCTGGGTAGGGGGGACCCCATGTCATTTTTATGGGAATTATTAAAATTAAAAAAATGGGGGTTACCTCCCCCCCAGGAAGGGGAACCCCACACCGATTTTTTTTCTTGATTTAACCCTTTATAGTGTGGATTGTAGTTGTATTTTATTTTTACATGTTATAAAATGTTTTTTCAGTTTGGGGGGTCTTCTGAACAGTAACGGGGCTACCGATACATATGTGGTACCGTTGTAATCGGAAGAAATGGGGCTTTCTTTAATAAAACAAATGTTTTATTTGAAATAAAGGAGATAATTTTCTAAAAAAAAAATTTTTATTTTGTTTTGTTTAATGTACTCAAAAATATTTAAAAAAACTGTAAAAAAATTACAAACAAGACATTTCATGTTAAAGCCTAAACTCTGCCGCAAAAAAAAAATATATGATTTTCCTGGAAATTCCTGCAAAAATCACAGTTAAGCATAGCGCAAAATGGTGAAAAATGACCTGTCAAGAGAGGGTGACAAAGCCTAAAGTAGGCTGGCAGTTAAAAGGGTTAGTAGTACCTATGCATGTTGGGTATCGTTCTGCTCGGGGGATTTTGCGGTTTCAGATTTAGCTTGTTTTTTCTTGTTTGCATATTGATATTTTAGGAAAACTCATTTTTTATTCTGCTTTATTATACATTTTTTAAGGAAACCCTGTGCGACCAACGAATTCTTTGAGGGATTACTTCCAGAAAGATGGGCCCACTACAACATGCTGGGTATGCTTAGAAAGCTTATCATGTGTACTTTCAGAAAATATATGGTTTGTGGCAGGTATTCCAAATGTAAAGGGTTGTTTTGGTAGAAAAAGCGCAAGGGGCCACTTTGTCTGCAGAGCTGAAATTTTCAAGCAAAATTACCGTCTCCCCAAGCTTTACTTTGGGGTGTTTGGCAACTCTTCCCTTGACAGTAGCTATGCATGTTGGGTATCGTTCTGTTCGGGGGATGTTGCTTTTTTAGATTAACTTGTTTTTTCTTGTTTGCTTATAGTTTTCTTTAGAAAAATGTGGCTTTGATTCTGCTTTTTATCCTTTTTTAGGGAAGTTCTGTGTAACCAAAGAATACATTGAGGGAGAACTTCCAGAAAACTGTGGCAACATCAACAAGCCTGGTATGCCTAAAAAGCTTGAGGTGTGTACTTCCAGAGAATATATAGTTTGTGGGGGGTATTTCAAATGTAAAGGGTTGTTTTTATTGAAAAACTGCAAGGTGCACATAGTGCTTAGCATAGCTGTATTTGATCTGAAAATCCCCTAAAGCGCTGTTTCAGTTTGGGGGAGTCTCCTGGGCAGGAAAGGGTGTCTACCAATATATATGTGGTGCCGTTGTAACCGGGAGAAATTGGGATTTCACACGCAATAAGATTTTATTGACAAACTTACATTTTTTATTACAAAAAAACACTACAAATTGTAAAAAATAGATTTTTTTTTATTTTTTTGCACATATCTCACCCCAAAATATTAAGAATACACCTAAAAAATGACAAACAAGACATTTCATGTTAAAGCCCAGACTCTGCTGAAAAAAACAATATACAATTTTTCTGGGAAATCCCTGGAAATCCCTTCAAAAATCACAGTTGAACATGCATAGTGCAAAATAGTGAAAAATGGTCTGGCAACAAAGCGTAACAAAAACTCCAGGTAGGCTGGCAGCGAAAGGGTTAAAAGTGTCCTAGATCGTGCTCCTGATGATGTTTCTAGTGAAGCGTATAATGCACTCTCGCGTTGTGAGGTGTTTGTTGATTATGTCCTCTCTGCCTTAGATGATACCATTAGGATGTGTGGCAGAGCTTCTGCCTTGGTGGTGGCTATACGCCGCTTGGTTTGGTTGCGCCAGTGGGCAGCTGACAACGCTGCCAAGAAGGCTCTCACTGGTTTTCCCTTCAAAGGACTACGCCTATTTGGGGACCGCCTGTACCTGTTTGCTAAGGGTGGCAGGTTACCCCAGCGCAGAAGACCGTCTCGGCCCTTTCGGGGCCCGGGCTCCTTTCCTTCCCCCTACCGTGGATCCAGAATGGGGAGAGGGGCCTCCTATGCTGGGGCCCGAGAATTCTGGGGTAGGGGCACAGGACGTGGACGCCCTGGCCCTTCATGGGGCTCCAAACCTAAGCCTTCCCCCAAGCCCCCTCAGGCATGAAGGGGCGCCCTCACCCATCCGGGTGGGGGGACGGCTTCAGCTCTTTGCTCATGTCTGGAGGCATCATGTCTCAGACCGGTGGATTCAGGAGGTAGTGTCCATCCGGTTACAAGATAGAGTTTGCTGCCTGGCCGCCCCCAAGATGTCTCAGGACCCCATGTCAGCTCAGGCTCTGATTCTGGCGGTGCAAAGCCTTCTGGAGCTGGGGGTCGTCTGTCAGGTCCCCTTACGAGAAAGAGGCAAGGGCTTTTATTCCAACCTTTTCACCGTGCCCAAAAGAGATGGGTCAGTCAGGCCCATCCTGGACTTGAAGATCCTCAACAAATTTGTAAGATGCAGGCGCTTTCGCATGGAAACTCTGCGCTCTGCAATCAGTTCCCTACGTCCAGGGGACTTCATGACCTCTGTGGACATCAAGGATGCTTACCTTCATATTCCCATCTAGCCAGGTCATCAAAGATTCCTCAGGTTCGTTCTGCAGGATCAGCACTACCAATTTGTGGCATTGCCCTTCGGTCTCACTTCAGCTCCCAGAGTATTCACCAAGGTGCTGGCAGGGGTGATGGCTCTGCTCAGGTCTCAGGGCATTAGCATTCTGCCCTATTTGGATGACATTCTCATCACTTCTCAGTCCTTCCAACAGGCAGAGCTGGATACTCAGCGAGTAGTGTCCACACTGGAGTCTTTCGGCTGGGTGATCAACCATCCCAAATCTTCCCTGTCTCCCTCCTTGGTGACGCCATTTCTGGGAATGACTCTGGATACAGTTCAGGCAAGGATCCTTCTTCCTCAGCAGAAGGTGGACAGTCTGCTAGCGCAGGTTCAGTTCCTTCTATCTTGCCCTCATGCCTCCATCAGGCAGGGAATGCAGCTGGTGGGCCTGATGGTGTCGTGCTTCAAGGCAGTTCCTTATGCCCAGTTTCACATGAGGCCTCTGCAACTCCACCTCTTGTCAGTATGGGACAAGGATCCTGCGTCCCTGGACCAGGTCCTTGTTCTGTCCCCCCTAGCCAGGCGGTCCCTCTCGTGGTGGCTGGACTCCAGGAACCTGCTGGCGGGCAGATCCTTTCTGGCCCCCTGCTGGGAGATGGTCACCACAGATGCCAGTCTTACAGGTTGGGGGGGCTTCTGGAAGTCCCTACAATTCCAAGGGCGGTGGGGCCCTCAGGAGGCCCACACCCCTATCAACATTCTGGAACTGAGGGCGATCAGGTTGGTTCTGGCCCACTGGACCCAACACCTTCGGGGCCGGCCTGTTCAGGTACACTTGGACAACCAGACGGCGGTTGCCTACATCAATCATCAGGGAGGGACCCGGAGCAAGGGGGCCCTCCAGGAAGTGTCTCTAAACCTGTCCTGGGCGGAGGACAATGTTCCCTGCATCTTAGCTGTGTACATTCTGGGGGTGGAGAATCTGCAGGCAGACTCTCTGAGCAGGGGGACCTCTCGCCTGGGAGAGTGGTCCCTCAGCGACAGGGTGTTTCACTCTCTATGTCACCATTGGGGTCAGCCAGATGTGGATATGTTTGCGTCCCGTCACAATCACAAGCTCCCAGCTTTTGTCTCCATGTCCCAGGATCCTCTGGCCTTGGCCACGGATGCTCTAGCAATGTCATGGCAGGACTTTCAGCTTCTGTATGTCTTTCCCCCATTCCCTCTGTTGGGCAGGGTTCTGCGCAAGATAGCTCGGGAAGGGGTGCCAGCAATCCTAGTGGCTCCCTGTTGGCCAAGAAGAATGTGGTTCGCAGACATAGTGCAGCTGGCAGTAGATCAGTATGCTCTGCCCAGGGTTCCAGACCTACTCACTCAGGGACATTTACGCCATCCCAATTTACAAACGCTGGCTTTGATGGCCTGGCTGCTGAAACCTCCATCTTGATGGAAAAAGGGCTGTCTGCCTCTGTTGTTAACACCATGATTAGGGCTAGGAAGAAGTCTTCTTCTTCCATTTACTATAGGGTTTGGCATGCCTAGATTGACTGGTGTGAGTCTAGGTCTTTTCCCTGTCGTGTGTTCTCTATCCCCAGGATACTGGAGTTCCTTCAACATGGTTTGGATCTGGGGCTTCAACTCAGTACTCTGAAGGGTCATGTTTCTGCCCTGGCTGTTTTCTTCCAAAGATCTTTTGCTCAGCATTTTCTGGTTAAGACCTTTTTCCAGGGGGTTACTCATGTGCGTCCTCCACGCAAGCCTATGTTGCCTGTCTGGGACTTGAACTTGGTCCTTTCTGCCTTGCAGGGTGCTCCCTTTGAAACTGTGTAGGAGGCTGCCTTGTCCATTCTTACTCTCAAGGTTGTCTTTTTGGTGGCTATCACTTCTGTTAGGCATGTTTCTGAGTTGGCGGTGCTTTCCATCCAGCCCCCCTACTTTGAGAGACACCAGGACAAGGTGGTGTTTCGCTTTAAGCCAGATTTTCTGCCTAAGGTTGTGTCTGTCTTTCATCTTAATCAGGACATTGTCCTACCTTCCTTGTGCCCTAATCCTAGTAACACTAAGGAGAGGGTTTTGCATTCCTTGGATTTGGTCAGGAATCTGAAGTTCTATCTGGTGGCTACTGCACCTTTTAGGAAAACTGATGCTCTTTTTGTGGTCCCTTCTGGCCCTAGGAAGGGTTTGGCTCCTGCTAAATCTACTATCAGCAAATGGATCCGTCAGGCTGTGATTCAGGCCTACACTGCTAAGGGGAAGAATCCTCCCTTCCGCCTTACTGCTCATTCCACTCGTGCTATTGGTGCCTCTTGGGCTTTTCAGCACCAGGCTTCTGTTGAACAAGTTTGCAATGCCGCTACTTGGTCTTCTGTTCATACCTTTTCCAAGTTTTACAAGGTTGATGTTCGGGCCTCAGCTGATGATGTTTTTGGCCGCAAGGTTCTGCAGGTGGCAGTGGTCTGAACTGCCCGTTGTTGCCTTTTGGGGATCCCACCCTACTTTATGGACAGAGCTATTGGATGTCCCAGACGTAATGAATCTTATCTGGAGCAGGACGTACTGTATACTAAGAATAATACAATTCTGTGATTACTCACCTGTAGAATTGGTATTATGAGTATACAGTACGTCCTGCTCCACCCCACCCTTGGTTTTCATTGTTCTTGGATCCTCTGTATGGTGATTGTTATCATTGTTGGTTTAGTTAATGGTTGGTTATGTTATCATTCTCCCGGCTTCTTGTTAACTGCTTTTCAATTCTGGGGATTTGTGGGAGGTCCCGGGGATTTGTGGGGCCGGGAGGAGCCAATTTCGCGGTCTCTGCAGTCCAGCGCCATCTGGCGGACTAATACCCAGACGTAATGAATCTTATCTGGAGCAGGACGTACTGTATACTCATAATACCAATTCTACAGGTGAGTAATCACAGAATTGTATTTTTTCCCCTCTGTCGGTGGGGGGGGCAGAACGTGTGGCTGACCTGGGACCCAGGGCTGCCCGTTCCTTCCCTACCCTATTGCCCGTCCCCCCATCCCCCTCTTCCCCGTTCCCCCCATCCCCCTCTTCCCCCCTATATCTTTACCCCATCTTTGTTTTCTTTTGCTCTCTTCCCATTTCCTCTCTCTCCCTTACCCTCATCCTTATTCCCCCACAGAACACATCCTCCTCCCTTTCTTCCCCCACAGAACACATCCTCCTCCCTTTCTCTATCTGTTCAACATCGGAAAAACTTAGGGCGGGGAGCGACGAGACATGATCCTAGGCTGAGTTATAGATGACGGACAGGCCATACACATAGGAGTATTTGTCAAAAGTTATGGTAAAGAATCTAAATGTTATATTATATCTGTAATACTCAGGAGTTATGTCTGATATGTCTAACGTGGTAACTGTGATCTGTCTTACTGCTTCTGCTCTTTTCGATATTTATTGTTAAAAAAATAATAAAATATATTTTTCTGTGTGTGTTTTTTTTACATTTAACCCTTTGTGAGCTGGTAAGGGATACATGAGACCCTTTATGCTAAGGCTCGAGGTCTGGCAATCACCTGCAGCTAGCAGGTGTCTTGCCATTAACCACCAGCCCCCCATTACCTGCCTTCCCAAACCCTGGGGGGGGGGGCAAAAGAGCTTGAGGGCCGTGAAGGCTGTGCGGGCCTGTAGCCGTTAGGGCCAGGGGCCACCAGGCCTGGCATCCAAGACCTGGTCTACAAGCACCCTTAGCTGCTGCCCAGCAGACATATCAATATCCAAATCTACCATAAAGAGAAGAAGACAGTATGAAAGTAAATACAGAGGGTTCAGTGCGAGCCACTCATAAGCCTCAAGAATAAAATGGCTAGATTGGACTATGATAAAAAAAATACAATTCTGTGAAGTACTCACCTGTAGAATTGATTTTATAAGTATACAGTACGTCCTGCTCCAGATAGAGTACTTACACTTGGGTTATCCTCCGCCAGATGGTGCTGCACTGCAGAGACATGTAAAAAATAGGCTCCTCCCGGCCCCTCAAATACCCAGGGACCTCCCACAAATCCCCAGCATTGAAAAGCAGTGAACAAGAAGCCGGGAGAATTTAACCACCAAAACTGGTAACTACAACAATGATAACAATCACCATACAGGGGATCTAGAATAATGCAAAAGGGTGGGGTGGAGCAGGACGTACTGTATACTTATAATATCAATTCTACAGGTGAGTACTTCACAGAATTGTATTATTCTTAGTATACAGTACGTCCTGCTCCAGATATAGTACTTACACTTGGGACATCCAATAGCAGTGTCCATAAAGTAGGGTGGGATCCCCAACAAAAAAGGTAACAGCAGGCAGATTAAACCACTGCCGCCTGCAAAACCTTGCGGCCAAACACAGCATCAGCTGAGGCCCTAACATCAACCTTGTAAAACTTTGAAAAAGGTATGAACAGAAGACCAAGTAGCGGCCTTGCAAACTAGTTCAACAGAAGCCTGGTGCTGGAAGGCCCAAGAGGCACCAATAGCACGAGTAGAATGAGCAATAAGGCGAAAGAGAGGACTCTTCCCCTTAGCAAAATAAGCCTGAATCACAGCCTGACGAATCCTTTGCAAACAGTAGACTTGGCAGAAGCCAAAAACCTTTCCTAGGACCAGAAGGAACCATCCCATCCAAGAATGACCAGGCCCCACGCCGCTTAGCCCCCGAGATCAGACGAGATCGGGCGCATTCAGGATGGAGAGGCCGTAGGCCCAAAGGAACAACAGTTCTCCTAAAGGACACAGTGACTACCAAGGAATACTTCCAACACCTGTCCAGGAAATGCAGAACCCTTTCCTCAGCGTAGCTAGGAATAGGGCACAAGGAAGGAATAACAATATCTTGAATCAAAGAACAGAAGACACCACCTTAGGCAGAGAGTCCGGCTTAAAGCGGAACACCACCTTATCCTGGTGTCTCTCAAGGAATGGGGGCTAGATAGACAGAGCCGCCAACTCAGACACACCGAAGTAATGACCACCAAAAGACAACCTTGAGGGCAAGTACAGCCATAACAGCATCCTGAATAGGTCCAAGGGATCACCCTGCAAGGCAGACAAGGCCAGGTTCAAATCCCAAACATAGTATTACGTGGGGGGCGCACATGAGCAACCCCCTGAAAGAAGGTCTTAACCAAGAAAGCAGAGCAAAAGACTTCTGAAAGAAGAAGGACAGGGCAGAGACCTGACCCTTCAGAGTACTGAATTGGAGACCCGACTCCAACCCATGCTGTAATAACTCCAGAACCCTGGGGACAGAGAACACCCGACAGGGAAGCGACCTAGACTCACACCAATCAATATAGGTACGCCATACCCTAAATAGATGGAAGAAGAAGTTTGCTTCTAGTCTTCCTATAGTCTCAAACACCGAAGCAGATAAGCCTGTCCCCTTCAGGAAGGGTGCTTCAGCAGCCAGACCGTCAAAGCCAGAGACTGCAGATTGGGATGAAGTAAGGGGCCCTGAGTGAGCAGATCTGGCACTCCTGGCAGAACGTACAGAGCTACTGCCCTCTGCACCACGTCTGCGAATCACGCTCTTCTTGGCCACTTGAGGGCCACCAGAAGCACTGGCACCCTTTCCAGAGCAAGCTTGTGCAGGACCCTGCCTAGCAGGGGGAATGGAGAAAGACATACGGAACAGAATGTCCTGCCATGACGTTACTAAGGCATCCATGACCACGGCCAGAGGATCCTGAGACAGGGAAACAAGGCCGAGAACTTGTGACGTGACGGGACACAAAACAGAACCAAAACCGGTTGTTCCCCATAGAGGCACAGGGGTTGGCACACCCTGTTGCAGAGGGACCCTCAGCAGAGCGTATACCGCTGTTATGCAGGGAACATTGACCTCCACCCAGATAAGGACCAGAGACACTTCCTGGAGGACCCTCCTGCCCCTGGTCCCTCCCTGATTATTAATGTAGGTCAAAGCCGTCAGATAGACCTAGCGCTCCCGAACAGGCAGGCCCTGAAGGGGAGTAGTCAAGCGAGGTAAACTAACCTGAACGCTCACTATTTCAAACATTAGGTGTATGGGCCTCCTAAGCGCCCCACCTCCCCTGGAATCGCAGGGACTTCCAGAAGAACCCCCCCCCCCCCAACCTGATAGATTGGCATCCATGGTGACCGTCTCCCAGGAAGGGACAAGAAGGGAACTGCCCCCAGACAGGTTCCTTGAGGTCATCCACTACAAGAGGGACCTCCTCACCAGGGGGGAAGGCACACAGACCCTGTCCAGGGATGCTGGGTCATTGCCCCGTACAAACAATAGGAGAAGTTGCAGAAGGCCCCAAGGGGGACTGAGCATAAGGGACCTCTTCGGAGCACGCCACCAACGGGCCACCAGCTGCATCCCCTGCCTGGTGGAGGGACGGGGACAGCAATGAGGGACTGAGCCCGTGCAACCAGATTGTCCACTTTATTGCTGAGGAAGGAGGATCCTTGCCTGAACTGTATCCAGATTCATTCCTAGGAATGGAGTTACCAATGAAGGGGACAATGAGGACTTGGGGTGTTTGACCACCCATCCAAATGACTCCCCAAATGGACACCCACCAGCCGAGTATCCAACTTAGCCTGACGTAGGGACTGGGAGGTGAAGAGGACGTCCAGGTAGGTCATCACGCGGACGCCCCTTGGTCTCATCAGATACATCACCCCCGTCAGCACCTTGGTGAGCACTCTGGGAGTCGAAGAAAGGCCAGATGACAAGGCCACAATTAGCAGTGTTGGTCAACCAATGCGAATCTGAAGAACCTCGGTGTCCATAAGACACAGGGAAGTGAAAATAAGCATCATTGAGCTCCACAGATGGCAAGAAGCCCCCGACGCGCAAGGAGCTGATGGCCGAGCGCAGTGTTTCCATGCAGAAACCACCTGTAATCGACGAATTGCTGAAAATCTGTGAATCCAGATTGGGCCAGACTGACCCATCCTTTTGGGGGAACTGTGGAAAGGTCGGTGTAGCGGCTCCTGCCTCTGCCTGTTAAGGGCAATCTGCAAGAGACCCCCAGACCCCGCAGGCCTTGCAAGGCCCGCACCAGCACCTGCACAGAGGCAGGGACCAGGAGTACCCGGGACCTGATAATCTTGGGGAAGGCCGCACAGTAAACTATCTAGTAGCCGGAGGACACTACCTCCTGAAGCCAGCAGTCTGAGGCGTGATGCCTCATGACATGAGCAAGGTGCCGCAGCCGTCCCCTCACCCAGAAGGGCGCCCCATCATGCTTGAGGGGACTCAGGGGAAGATTTGGGCATAGCCCCCCCGGAGGAGCCAGGACGTTGTCTGCTGCTCCTGGGACAGGAATCTGAGCGAGCCCCCGCAAAGGTCACCCCTGGTTCCTGTTTAACATCATGGTAGGGGGTAGAAGGGGTGCCCTGGCCCCGAAGGGGCCGAGACAGCCACCTGCGTTGGGGTAACTTACCCTTTTTACCAAACAGGTCTAGACGGGCCCCAAACAGACGTCGCCCTTTAAAAGGCATCCCGGTAAGAGCCCTCTTTGCAGCATCGTCAGCACCCCACTGTCGCAACCAGACCAAACGACGTATGGCCACCACAAGGGCAGAAGTTATTGCACACATTCTAATGGTGTCATCCAATGCTAATAGGATAAATTTCACAAACACCTCACAACTGGAGAGTGCATTAAACACATCCCAAGGGAGATCATCAGGGGGACGATCAAGCATTTTTCTGATGAGGGTTCTAGCAGCCACGGCAGTAATGGCAGAGGCACAGACCGGGCGCAGCGCCGTCCCCGCACATGCAAAGGCGTGGGAGGCCAGCCTGTCAATGCGCCGGTCCTCAGCATCCCGAAGGTTAGTATAAGCAGGGATTGTAATAAAAGGGGGGTTAGGTAGCCCTATGATCGGAGCATCCACCTCGGGGGGGATGACCAACATTTAACCACCTCAGGGGGAAAGGGATACTTCCCATCCCAATCCCCTGGGACCCCGGGCAGTTTACTGGGGCACTCCCATTCCTTGAGCACAAGGGTATGGAAATGTGCCTGCTCCAGGAATTCCAAACGTGATGTTGCTGTATGGAAATGCTCCCCTCTTAGCCTGGGAGCCTCACCAGGGGAAGAGATAGACAGAAACTCAAAGATCTGGATCAACAATCTGTCAGTGTCATCCTGGACCCAGGGGTCAGGGCCAGAGCTCTCCTTCATCAGAAGGGGTATAGCCACACAGATTCATAAACTCCTCAGATCCCATAGGGAAAACAGTAACATTAGGCGTCAAGGGCTGCTTCTTACCAGGGCCCTTACGCGCTAAAGGCCTCGCAATGATCTGTTCAGCCATAGGCAGTCTATGAGACAATTCAGGCTGAGAATCCCCACTTGTGTGCGACTCAGCAGGAGTGAGATTTAAGCCTGGGGAAGGAGTGAGATTTAAGCCTGGGGAAGTGGGTGAAGTAACACTAGGTGCAGCCACTGGCAAGCCAGAATGCAAGGCCAGCGCTTGCTCAGCACAGGGTACGCAGACCCATGCCCTGTCAGCGTCAGCATGGGGTAGTCCACAAGCCATGCACAGCCGGTCTTGTCCCAAGGGGACCCCGGTCACATTATGCTGAGATGCCTCAATATGGTGATTTTTAGACACAATAAGCCAGTAGGGATTGACGCTATAAAGCAACCCTGGATGCCCCAATGACCCGCTAGTGAAGTGGGAGAATTTTATAAGGCCCAACTATCAATTACACCGGGCCGGGAGAAGCCAATGGATTCGCCCGTCTGAAAGACACAATGAGAAGAAAAGGGTGTCAGAACCGAAAAACTACAATGAGTATATAAAAGCCGCCCGCGAGGGCACTTACGGACCACGGTAGGCAGGAACGTCACATGTGCGCGCGCGAACTGACAAAATGGCGCCGAGTACCTCGAAGGGCGGGCCAGAGTGCGCCAAGACGCGGAGCGCGCCAGGCCGGGACCCCGCCCTCCCGATGGGCGCGAGGTCCAACAAGCAACCAATGAGGACGCAGAGGCGTCTGTGGTAACGCCGCCGCCCAGCGCGGAACATCCAAGGGAGGAAAAAGCGCACGCGGCGGCAGTTACACGAGGTGAACCTCATGGTTATAATACTGCCTCTGCGCAAAGCTAAAAATACAAATCAGCGCGTCTGACACCACGAGTACAAGTCCAAAAGACATTACAAAGGCCATATGCATGAACTCACAATACAGTGACACCGAACCCCCCCCCCCTTCTTTCCCCCCGAGCTACGGGGGGAACGCGGGAGGATGGCGACCCTTTGTACAGGGCCCACCGTTACACTGGGCATGGGGCAATAATGCGGGAGGGGCATCCCATAGAGGCACACCATCAGCCTATACCGCCTACCCTTTGGTGGGGGACTGCGGTGGAGCAGCGCTCCATAAGCACGCAAGGTTCTGCCTACCTTCACCCGACCAGCGCAGCCCAAGCTGGGAGGCACATCACAGGGGGGACGGGTGGGAATAGTCCAACAGGGCCGCAGGCTTTAATAGCCCCGCTCACCTGCGAGAGAGTGATACTTCATGTCTTCGCAGTCAGCACTGCAGAGAAATCTGGGGATTTGTGGGAGGTCCCTGGGTATTTGAGGGGCCGGGAGGAGCCTGTTTTTTACATATCTCTGCAGTGCAGCGCCATCTGGCGGAGGATAACCCAAGCGTAAGTACTATATCTGGAGCAGGACGTACTGTATACTAAGAATAAAAACCTAAAAAAGCCAGCACAGTTCTGGAAGAACAGATTAAACCAAAATCAACCTCAGCCAGAATGATGGGAATAAAAAGTAAGGTGAAGGCATGGTACAGCTCATGATCCAAAGCATAGCACATCATCTGTAAAACATGGGGAGGCAGTGTGATGGCTTGGGCATGTATGGCACTAAGTCACTGGTGTTTATTGATGATATGACACAGGACAGAAGTAGCCGGATGAATTCTGAGCTATTCAGAGACCTACAGTACTGTGTCCTCAAATCCAGCGAAACTGATTTGTCCGCGTTTCATAATACAGATGGCCCAAATGACCCAAAACATAAAGCCAAAGTAACCCAGGAGTTTACTAAATCAAAGAAGTGGAATATTCTTGAATGGCCAAGTCAGTCACCTGATCTCAACCCAATTAAGCCGCATTTCACTTGTTAAAGACTAGACTTTAGACAGAAAGGCACACAAACAGCACCTTAAAACTGCTGCAGTAAAGTCCTGGTAGAGCATTAAAAAAGAAGAAACACAGCGTCTTGTGATGTCCATGAGTTCAGGCAGTCATTGCCAAAAAAGGGGTTATAACAAAGTATTAGAAATCAACATTTTCTTTACAATTATTTAATTTGTCCAATTACTTTTGAGCCCTTGAAATGAAGGGAGTGTGTTTGAAAAAAAAAATTGGCTTTAGTTCCTCGCATTTTTATGCAATCCTTTTGTTCAACCAGCTGAATTAAGGCTGAAAGTCTGAAAGTCATCTGCATCCGAATTGTTTTGTTCAAAAATCATGTGGTAATGTAGAGTACCAAAATTAGAAAAATGTTGTCTTTGTCCACATATTTATGGACCTAACTGTATTTCATGCAAATGGAAATTTTGTTTCTCACAGTTGAAGTGTACCTAGGATAAAAAATACAGACCTCTCCATTCGTTGTAGGTGTATCAAATACTTATTTTCTTCACTGTAAGTATTCAAAAAGCATAATTCCATGAGGGAGGCGCTGTTATGCTACCGTTTTCCTTGCTGTATGTATGTAGCCTGTACCTGTTGGTTTGGGGGTGGCGTCTCATGCACGTTTCCTTTTTTTTTTTTTTTTTTTTAGAATAGTCCCTACCTTCTACCAGTCAAGTGACATCCTCAAGAAAATGGGCTAAATCTAACGCTATCCACAAAGTTTGTATAAAACTTTACAGAAAGCACACTTTTTTAATATTTGAAACCCAATTTGCCAAATTCAAATAGTTGTGGGAATGACAAAACACCTCATAGGCTCATTGCCCTGGATATTTTATTTAACCATGTAGTCTCCATGTGAGGTTTCACAAACAGATACTCTGCATAAAGACAAGCTACAGACCAACTTTCAGGTTATACAATTTCATAGAACATTACTTATGAGTTTGATTGAAACATGCTCTGTGGCAGCAATATTCTCAGTAATAATAATAATGTTTTTGAAGACTAAAGAAAAGTTGAAAGGCCTTATTGTGAGGTAGTCATTTAGAACAGCAGCAAGATGACAAAAAAAAAAAAACACGGTTGGAGAGGAAGTCCAGTGAAGTCCAGTCAAAACCCCCCAAAGAAAGAAAACTCTTACCTCAACTGCAGTCCAGTGCCGTTCTCCGAGGCACAGGCGACAGCCACACAGAAACACACATATTGGCATCCCCAGGCTCCACAAGCGCCTGCCGACAAGGAATCTGCTTTGTGCCTTTCAGGAAGGAAAGCACAGAGAGGCATCCTCCAGCTTCGTGCGCACGCCTGTCACCCATTCACTTGAAGAGCAAGGAGGCGGGGGATTCTGTCTTGTGTCTTTCTGTGCGGCGGGTTGCAGCGAAACAGGAGAGTAGCGCTGGTCCGTGGTTGAGATAAAGATTTATTTTCTTTGTAAGCTTGGAATCCTGCTTTAAGTATTCAGCACATTCTAAAGATTGTGTAATATCAATAAAAACATGTAGTAGTCATTTTACTTCTAAAAACCTTATTGTCAACCAGCGTATAATAAGCCAGAAAGATCTAATTTGGTATTAAAGGCAAGAGAAAGTTCTTTTTCTAGTAATTGGTAAAGAGATACTCCATCGTGTGAATAAATCCATGTTCTTCCTGTCCAGTCATATCTCTTAGGGCCACTAGAACATTAAGAAAAAGCAATCAAAGTGTTAAAAGAAAATGAAGGCAACATAGATTGCACTTACATTTTACACGTAATTTTCACATAAACAGCATAAACAGCAACAAGCATGATGAAAGACGCATGATGTACGCAGACATCAGAAACAGCTTTCCCGGCCTGTGTTGTTTAATCCCACTATAAGGTGAAGATTGCTCACGGATGTAAAAAAAAATCTATTAAAAGCAGCGGTCAGCCATACAAGGGTTTGCAGAAGTGGTAACAGCCGCACATTTTTGGGCTTGCATGAATATGCAGCAGGGCACCCTGACTGGGGCATTCTGTGTGGGGGCTGTCTGGACTCCAGACATAAATAAAACTCTTTGCTTTGGTTAGGACACTGGTCCAAGGTCTTGCTCTGCTGAAAATCCCGAGAGACTATCAGTAAGCCATAGTCCCACACTCCTTCAATCATTGCACTACAGTGTGTGATTGGATCGGATTTCCTGTGATTGGCATTCTAGAAACTCTACCCTTTCAACCCAGCGACATTTACAAATGATGTACCACCGCAGTAACTACACTGAATGGTTGATTTTTTGTTATGGGTGCCTTTATGTGGGGCCATACTCTACCACACACATTTGATGATGGCAGAAGCTGCAAGTGCAGGACCAGCTTAAAAGCAAAGAGCACCAGTGATGCCACGGGAGCAGCAGGTTGCTGCTGCAAGTCTGATAGAACATATTTCTTTCATTCCTAACCGTAAACTAAAACAATTATCCATTACAGGGCAATTGTAGGTTAAATATAAAGTTAAAGAGTACTTACCTTACCCCAGAGGCAGCTTTTTACTTCAGCACCCTGCACAGTACATGGCCAGCAGCACTTACTTGTAGCAGGATGCATTTTTCTTAATGCAGTGAACTGTGCAGAGGGCTGGGGTAAACCGACGTGCAGAAGGAGTGGTGCACTCTTGCACACAGGGATTGAAACTGCTCACACTACAAATCAAAGACTGGGATTTAGGTCAGCTATTAGCAGATGTATTACGGACTAGAGAGCAAGGTACGTTTCTGCATATAGAACAGGGACTATAATTCACCCTTCTGTGAGCACACACCTGGAGGGATCAGCTGCCTTGGAGGTAAAGCAAGAAAGTTTTGATTTTACACATAGCCTATATATGTCTTTTAATTGCAAAAGCGCAAACACTAAACATTGTCACTATACCCTCTACTCTATTTTATTAGTGTTGTTCCTGCCAACTAAGCAGGAGGGCATTCGATTCCAGAAGATGCGAGTATCGCAGCTTGAGCAATTGAGCTTCTCCCGGTAGTATGCGGTGTGGGGCATCCATCAATTGTCTGTACACCCATGCTGCCAATTCAAAGTGTACCAGCACACATTTTTAACATAGAGGGAACAGGTTAAAGGTAAGAAAAACCATAGCTAGTGGGGCAGTGTATGTGCAGGGAGGTACACATTTCGAGAGAGAAATAGTAGTTTGTTCTTAAATTGGATTGGAAACATCTGTTCCATATCCTGTTGCATGTTGTCAGATGAAAATACAGACAGCTATAGTAGCAGAAAAGGGGATATAACATTTTCTTTTTAAAAATTTGTCGCTGTAATAATTGTAACATATAACATTTGTATTTGTGCAACTTATATTGTTCCACCTCTCAGAGTTCGGTGAATGAAGTAGTACGCAACAAACAGTTGCTGTACTTGAATAGGGCTCGTGGTTTTTCAATTTCATTTAAAGGAGGAGAAACTATAACATACCTGGACGGAGACGACAGCCAGATCTGCTTGTTCGGCGTCTGCTTGTTGATCACATAAGTCCCAATGTCGCCACCAATTTTTACTGTAAGGACCCCATTCTTGTGGTAGAACCATAAAAAGAAAATTAATTTATGAATTATGCTTATACTATGTTGCAGTGGCAGATCTGTAGCAAAAAAATCTCTATGATAATCAGAAAAAACAATTCGCTAACTAAAGCCAACAATGGTTGTGTGCAGCCATTTCTAGGTCCTCCAATGCATGGTGTTTTGACGTGACAAGTTTTGGCACATTGCTGTCAGGAAAAGTTTATTTATGTAAACTTTAAAGGTAATGCATTTACTGGACCGCTAACCTGTAGCTAATGCAAAGGCAAGGACTCCCCTTGGACTGTTAATAGCTAGAATACTTACTATTTCCAAGTTCCAGCCATGCATTTAGGCATCAGATAAGGCAGCCCAATCTCCAGCTTCCTAGTTTTCCAGCCAAGTGCCCCCCCCCCGGTGCTCCGACCTAAGGAGAGGTCCTGGAATAGCCCCCTGCTCCCCTGCTTTAGCTGCTGCTGGCAAGAAAAAGATTTTTACTTTGATCCCCTGCACCCCCCAGGGGTCAGCCATCTGTCATCGAGATCGCCGAGGGTCTGAGAGCTGACGATTGAAGGTGTCTAAAGAAAAAAAAAAAAGGCATTTTCTCTGTGTGGTGTCTTTCTTTTTTAGTTAACCCTTTGTGAATTGGTAAGGGATCCATGAAACCCCTATAACAGTTCACAAGGCGCAGGGTCTGGCAAGTCTAGCGGGTGACTTGCCATTAACCCCCAGCCCCCCATTTGGGATGTGCGGGCTTGTAGCCTTGCAGGGCCAGGGGTCACCAAAGCAGGCCCTTGCGTCCTGTTCTACAAGCCCTGCATAGCTGGTGCACGGACTGGTTATGCTGGGTAGAGGTGACCCCACGCAGTTTTTTTTATTTTTAAAGGGTTTTTAAAGGGAGGGGGGGCCTGATGTAATTGTTTAAATTAACCCTTTATGTCCCATCACTCAGCAGGTATAAAAAGTCTTCCAGCAGCAGCAGGAGGACAGAAAACAGATTGATCGTAGTCGCACACAGTGCTCGGGGATGGATCCATGGGAGGGAAGTAAATAAAATATTTTTTTCTGATATGTGAGTGTCTTCTCACATTTAACCCTTGATCCATGAGACCCCCATACCAATACACATGGCTCGGGGTCTGACTTGCCATTAACCCCCAGCCCCCCATTACCTGCCTCCCCAAAGCCTGGGGGGGCAGAAGAACCCAGGGCCTCCACGCCCTGTTCTACAAGCCCTGCATAGCTGGTCCCGGCGCTCGTTATACTTGGAAGGGGGGACCCCCAAGTGCATCACTTTACACTTATCAACATTTAACTTCATTTGCCAAGTGAATGTCCAGACCCTAAAAGTGTCCAAGTCAGCCTGGAGCTTGTGAACATCTTCAGTAGACTGCACTGTGCTACATATCTTGGTGTCATCCACAAAAAATACAGACAGTGCTCTTAATGCCACTGTCTATATAATTTATAAACAAATTGAATAATAGAGGGCCCATCACTCAACCTTAGGGTACACCACTTACGACCGGGGACCATTCAGATTACATATCATTAATCGCAACTCTCTGCACAAGATCCTTCAGCCAGTTTTCAATCCAAACAAACTATTTTTTTTTATTCCTGAAGACCTCAACTTCCCCAATAAGCGTCTATGAGGGACAGCGTCAAATGCTTTTGCAAAATCCAGAAAAACTACATCTACAGCCGCCCTTCTGTCCAGGCTTCTACTCACCTCCTCAGAGAAGCCAATCAGGTTAGTCTGACAGCTTCTACCCTGAGTAGAACCGTGCTGGCGGTCACTTAGAATATTATGCATAGTTACATAATCCTGTATGTAGGATCTTAGGAGTGCCTCAAGCTATTTTTCCACAATGGATGTTAAGCTTACAGGTCTGTAATTACCGGAGAAGACCTAGAACCCTTTTTAAATGGGCACCACATTTGCCTTACGCCAATCCCTTGGTACTATACCAGTAGTTTGTGAGTCTTTAAAGATCAAAAGCAGAGGTGCTGAAATAACTGAGCTTTATTCTTTAAGAACTCTTGGGTGACCACCTGGTCCTGGATTTACTCTTGGGTGACCACCTGGTCCTGGATTTTTATTCACATTTATATGATTTAGTTATTCTTGGATGATATCCATGTTTAGCCAGTTAAAGTGGACCAACACTCAGGATTTTCACTATCCTGGGTGTTGGTCCACTTCCGCGGGGCACCCCGATCGGGGTGATCGCTGTGTGAA
The DNA here is from genome assembly GCA_027917425.1 of Gastrophryne carolinensis. Taxonomy (NCBI): domain Eukaryota; kingdom Metazoa; phylum Chordata; class Amphibia; order Anura; family Microhylidae; genus Gastrophryne; species Gastrophryne carolinensis. The sequence goes on along the minus strand of CM051234.1, from coordinate 387,346,484 downwards.
ACTCCCCAGAAAGCCCCAAAAAACTCACTTCACCGCCGACGTACAAGCTGAGGCCGCTGGAGGCCACCTCTCACGCGTCCCTCTTACAGGGAGCGCGCCGGGCATTCACAAACGGCCGGCGCGGGTGTGCGCCCTGCTAGAGGGACGTGCGAGAGGCGGCCCGCGCATGCGCCGTTGGAACGGGGAGAAGGTAAGGTTTGTGGGCGTCCGGGGGGGTTTCACACAGCGGGGCATCCCGATTTCGGATGCCCCGCGGGGAGGGAGCTGATCAGCCCGGGAATCTTATATATTCCCGGACCGATCAGCGTTGGGTATTGGTCCACTTTAAGAATTATGCTTGGAGTATTGTTTGCAGCGGCAACGCCTAAATTGGTACCTTGTGCCTCATTTGTGTAAAGAGCTAAAGAACCCCTTTAGCAGCTCCGCATTTTCTTGGTCCCCAGTGACCAACTCCGCATTAATATTAATTAGGGTACCTACCTCTTCCGATTTTGCTTTCTTTGAGTTTATATATTTAAAGAAACATTTAGGGTTGGCTTAGCTTTCTTCGGCCACATCTCTTTCATTTTGTGCTTTTGCCAGCTTTATTACTTGTTTACATGATTTATTTACTACTTGTTTTTTTTGGCCCGTTTAGCTGCAGGTGTCAGCCAGGAGTGAATTAATTTGAGTTGCTTATACTTGTTACCTATAGGAATACATTTAGAGGTTTTGGTACTCACAGTTGATTCAAAGCACTCCCATTTGGCATCTGTATCCTTTTTCCTTAACACGTGCTCCCAGTCTATATCCTGGGGTGCAGCCTTGAACCTGGGGAAGTTGGCCTTTTTAAAATGTAGTGGTTTTACCCTCCCAGCCAGCTTTTAGTGAATTATTACAGTACCTACCAGGTCCTCATCATTTGATATTAGCAGACCCAATAGAGCCTCCACCCACTGGCTCATAAAAGTTATGAATGTTCTTCCCCTTGCAGTTGAAGCAGATCAGTGGCTCCAGTCAATACCTAGGAAGTCCCCCATTATCACCACTGTACCTACCTGAGCAGTCGACCCTCTATTTCCTCAGTTATGTTAGGGGGGATATAGATTACACCAAGAGGTATTTTAACATTGTTTTCATCGCCCAGCACTTCTTCATCTTTACAATCCTCAGCTAATGTCCCCTCATTAATATATGCTTTAAAATCTTGTTTTACAACACACTCCATCCCCTTTCCTATTTGCTCTGTCTTTCCAAGAGGGTAAAATCTTGAAGATTAACAGCCCAATCACATGTGGAGTCTAGCCATGTCTCAGCCACACCAATAACATCAATGTTTTCTTCTAGTACCAGGGCCTCAAGCTTCCCCACTTTACTATAAAAAGAAAGAGGAAGTAGGATACAGACAATCGAATATGACACTACGATTTCGACTCAGATAACATTTGCAGGAGAACATATTGGCTTCTAGCATTTGTGAACATGCGCTTCAAGTTGCCATCCAGTTTAACACATTTGGCTTTAGTGTCATTAACTTTTGCAGTGTTGCGTCCACATACTTTATAGCTATATTTAAATAGGATTTTAGGCATCTATTGACTTTCCTTTATAAAAAAAAAAAAATTATATATTATATATATATATTATATATATATATATATATATATATATATATATATATATATATATATATATATATATATATATATTACACACACTCCAAACCATGCCTACCCTATAATGGCATTACAAATACCGTTCCTCGAATTTTCTTTGTCTCATATTACAGTAGGAGGAAGACAGATACATACCCCAAAAGAGACATCATATTCATATGGTGTAAAGGGCTCATCAGCCAGATCCTCAAAGAACTCGGCGAGAGAATACAGCGTTTCCGATGCCAACTTTTCATAGGTTGTTTCATCAAGTTCACTATAAAATAAGAAAACTGTTTAAAAAAGTAGATAACTGCAAAATGAGAAGACATTCTGAAAGGAAACACAACTGTAATAATTACAATTTGCAAGATTTTCAGTTACACCAAGACAATTTATAGTCAAAAAAAAAAAAAAAAAGCATGCTATACTCTCCCTTTCTCCTAGGCAGCCCATCGCTCCTGGTCCGGGGAAGCAGCTCTTACCTGAAGGCTGGATCCATGTCCCTCACTGGCCTGGTCGATCGTGTGTATGTTTCTGCTTCTTCGTCACAGAGATGCCCCCGCCATTAGCCACTGCATTCACTGCAATGGAAAGGGGAGTATTAAGACCAACACGCCCCTTTCCATTCTTTCTCCCTTCAGTTATTTTGTAGAGATTCTTAAAAGACAAATCAGAACATAGTACTCCACAATCCACACAAACATGTGTACAACTAACTTTCCCTTTCCATTCATTACCCATAATTGCTCTAGGGTTAGTTCTGGTCTGGAAGATTTCTTAGAAAACAAGTTACCAGGTAACTAACTTGAGTTTTTAAAATCATCTACCAGGCCAGAACTAGTGAAAGGATTAGCGAGATTCACTTAGGGCCAATAGCTTCCTGCCAAATGTCTGATCATGTACAATAGAAGATCCAGACAAGACAAATGCTTAGCAAAGGTCCAAGAGTTAGTCCAGGTTGCTGCTTTACAGATCTGGTTGATAGTGGCTCCAGCCCAAGAATCAGAAATACTACATGTAAAATGAGTAGTAACTGTTCCACAGGAGCTGCAAATTATTCAATAAATAAGCTCTTGAAATTACTTCCCTGAGTCCACAAGAAGCCAATATCTTCCTAAATAGTTTGGGAGGCCTCACCTGTGTTGGAAAAATCCTGACACAAAGTCTATGATATGTATCAAAATCACCACTTTGGTGTACTTAGCTAAGGTAAACACATTGTTACGATGGAAAATTGTTTTCTTGCGTAACACAGCATTGCAAACAAATAGGTAAGCCTAGCACACTGAAGACATAATTCTGCCACACAATGGGAACTTTTAAAAATGCCATGGAAAGTGGAATTACCCTTTAAGTTTATCAGATAAAGACAGTTTCTTCTCCAGGTCCCCCCATTCCTTCAGAATGACATTTTTTAAAAAAATTCTTTATTTTTGACAAGGATTTTGTACATACAACATTAGAATACAACAACAAAGGAGAAATGCGGGGGGGGGGGGGGGGGGGACAAAATGCAGGAGTGGGTCATAGGGGAAAAGGGAAGAAAGGGGGAGTAGGGAATCAACAGTGCTCAGCGAAGTACACATTCCATGAACAGAGCATCCACACATGCAGTTTAATCGTCAGCATTTTATATTAGCCCGTAACTCTAATGTCCGGAGTCCCAGGGAAAGGACCCGAATAGGTGCTGAGCGGATAACAGTCCCTGCCAGAACAAACGCGGTACGATGCAGAGGCCCAAAACCTGTCCGACCCAGGGGATGGGCCCAGACCCACCACAGCAGCCCAACGGGTCTACCGCTTCGCAGGCTCCAACACCACACTACTCGGAGAGCAATTCCTGAAACATCAACCAGGGCATCCAGGTGGACCTGTAGCACTCATCCCTATCATTTAAGGCAAGGGTTAGATCCTCCATCTCGCTGATATGTAGCACTTCCCTAACCCAGTCCTTCACAGATGGGGGGTTCTTTTGCTTCCAAAACCTGGGGATCACTAATTTAGCTGCATTTATCAAGTGAACCTGTAAGGATCTTTTGTATTTCCCCACCGAGCGAGCCGTCAGGTGTAGCAAGACCCGCGCCGGGTCGGGTCTCCTATTATCTTTGACATTAATGCCAGAACTTCCCCCCAGTATTTCTCAATCCTGGGGCATGACCACAAGATATGGAACAATGTACCCCGCTCGGCTCCACACCTCCAACATAGTGGGTCTATCTCAGCCGACATTTTATTGAGTCTATCCGGGGTATAATACCATCGGGTCAGGATTTTGTAGTTTAGTTCTTGCACCCTGGTAGCTATTGAGGATTTATGAGCCAGTGATGCTATTTTCGCTCTCTGTTCCTCTCCAATCTCCCTCCCCAGGTCTATTTCCCACTCCCTCCAGAAGGACAGGGGGTCAGCACACCCCTCCGTCAGTATGGCGTACAGTCTGGAGGTCAAGTAATCATGCGGTACGCTACCCAAGCAGATTTTTTCCAGCTCAGTGTGCCCTCTACACTTTTCCCGCCTGTAGCCCTGTCTGGACATAGAGAACTGTATGCGCAAGAGGGTCCAAGGGTCCAGACCCGCATTCTGCCACATACTTCTCAGGTCCGGTAAAGGCGTCCACCCCTCTTCAGTCAACAGGTTCTCGCATCTTAATTGGGTAAGCCCACCCCATTCTCTAAGGTCTGATCTGGAGTGCCCCGGGACCAGTAGGGGGTTGTCCAAGACAGGAACCAGAGGCGAAGGCCAGGGAGAGATTCCCGGGTATGACCTATATTTTTTGAAGACCTTCAGAGATGTTGCGATGGTCGGGTGTCCGGCTAACTCCGGAGGCAGCCCATCCTTGTTCCACATCACGGCCACCAAAGAAATGGGAGCCGCGTCCTGCTCTAATTGAACCCACAGTTTAGAATCTCTACAGGCCTCCCACTCACAAAATCTCTGGAGGTGCGTAGCGGCCCAGTACAACTTGATATCCGGTAAGGAAATACCTCTCCTATTTTTGGGTCTACTTAACAGCGACGCCCTGAGTCTAGCTCTCTTTTTGTTCCACACGAACCTCAAAAAGGATGAGTTGAGGTCGGTGAAGAAACTCATGGGGATGTGGACCGGGAGAGTCTGGAATAGATACAGCAGTTTGGGCAATATTGACATCTTAATTATGTTAGCCTGACCCATCCACGAAAAGGTGGGGAGATCCCACCTATCCAAGTCCGCCTGGATCCTCCGCAACAGTGGGATATAGTTCAGGGTAAATATGTTGTGCAAAGAGCTTGGCAACCGAGTTCCGAGGTATGCGATCGAGGCTCCCGCCCACCTGAAGGGAAACGACTGCTGGACCGTCCTGACTACTCCACCAGGGAGAGAGATATTCAAGGCTTCAGACTTGTCAAAGTTGATTTTTAGAAAAGACAGCCTCCCGTATATCTCGAACTCTCTGATTAGAACTGGAATGGTCACAGTGGGGTTGGCTATAAAAAACAGCAGATCATCTGCATAAGCCGCTACCTTATGGGTGTTCCCTCCGGACTCAAACCCTCAAACATCTACATTATTTCTGATCTTACAAAGGAAGGGCTCCAACGAGAGGGCAAAGAGCAGGGGAGAAAGGGGGCACCCCTGGCGCGTGCCATTACCGATCCAAACCGGGTCAGACAGGTGGTCGTTAACCCTCACTCTAGCCGAGAGTGTGGTGTAGAGAGCCTCGATCATCAACCTCATATTGTCACCCAAGCCTATGTATCTGAGGGACTCTTTCAGGAAAGCCCAGTTAACCCTATCGAACGCCTTTTCGGCGTCCGTAGAGAGGAGCATTAGGGGAGTACCAGTGGCCTTAGCTCCATGCACAACGTCAATGGCCCTTATCACATTTTCTCTAGCTTCTCTATGCATAATAAATCCGGTCTGATCCAGGTGGATTAGTTGGGGGATTATGGGGGATAATCTGGTGGCTATTATTTTCGCATAGAGTTTCACATCCGCGTTAAGCAGCGAAATGGGTCTGTAACTCGTGCAGTACAATGGGTCTTTCCCCGGTTTAGGGATAACCGCAATGTGGGCTTCTAGCTCCCTTCTTGAGAATGTACCAGGGGAATCTCTATCTAGAATCGAGTTCCAGGCTCTCACCAGGTACCCCCCCAGTTGCGGCAAGAGAGCTCTATAATATTTAACCGAGAACCCGTCAGGGCCGGGCGCTTTTCCCGCCGACGTGAGTTTTAGCGCCTTATCGAGTTCATCCAAACTAATCGGGGCCTCTAACAAGTCTGCACTTTCTCTCGGTATCTTTGGCATATTTGAATCTATTAGATACTGCTTAATTCTCTCTCCCTGTGTTGGGCCAGGGGAGCGACCCCCAGCCAAGCCATATAGGCCAGTATAGTACGGTCTGAACACATTAGCAATGCTCTCCGAGGTGTGATGCATCCCCCGGGCCTCGTCCATAATTTTAGCAACAAAATTTTGGGCCTGCTGCTGCTTGAGGGCTCTTGCAAGAAGGGCACTACCTTTATTACCAAATTCATAGTAACGTCTTTTGCATTTCCTTATGACATGTTTCGCTTTTTGACGCCGCAGGGCATTGAGGGCCTCTCTGGCCTGCGTTAGCTCACCGAGAACCCTCGCCGCCTCCGACTGCTTATGGGACAACTCCAAGGCACTGACCCTCTCCGTCAGCTTCGCCAGCGTAGCCATTCCCTCCTTCTTAATTCTCGAGGCCTGACTGATCAAGATTCCCCGGATGACGCTTTTATGCGCCTCCCACAGGATCTGGGGCGAGACTTCTCCATTGTCGTTATCTCTAAAGTAGGAATCCACCCCTTCCCTCACGGCTTGCAATGAGACCGGGTCTTGCAATAGGGACTCATTCGGTCTCCACGTGAAGGGGGGCGGAGGCCTCGCCAGAAGATCTATATCCAAAAAAATGGGGGCATGATCAGAGAAAGATGTCGGGTAGATACCATCACCCGAGACCAGACCCAGCAAGCTGTGCGACACATAGAGGTAGTCAAGCCTGGAGTAAGTCCCATGTACACTTGAATAATAAGTATAGTCCCTATCGGCCAAGTTAAAGTCTCCTCCCATAATCAGCTCCCCCTCTGCATACGTTTCAATTTTGTCTATTACCTGCTTAAGAAAGCGCACCTGTCCCTGGTTGGGGGCATATACTGAGATTAGAGTGTACTTTTTTTGCCCAATCAGGCCCTTGACCATGACTATCCTACCCGAGTCATCTGTCCAACTATCCAGCAGTGAAAAGGGGACATCTCTCGCGATTAAGATTGCTGTCCCTCTCTTTTTGGCGTCTACAGCGCAGCTGGTGAAGGCGTGGGGAAAGAGCCTGCTACTAAGCTTAGGGGATGTTCCTTTTTTAAAATGCGTTTCCTGTAAAAAGACCATTTTCGCTTTATACCTTTTCAATTCCCGCCACAGGATTGCACGCTTTTCTGGAGAATTCAGGCCCCTCACATTCAGTGATAGCACCTTCAGGGTACCCATCGAGTGTGACCGGCCAGGGGGAGGGGAGCGCCCAGGAGCATGACCACACTATTGGTTGCACAACCAGACTCTCTCGGACCCCCCAGCGGAGGGAAGGTGAAGGTGGGGGATGGGCAGGCGCAGGTTGGGGGGGGGGTGAAGGGAGGGAAGGGGGCAAGGGGATGTTAAAACTAAGAGGAAGGGGCAACACACACAAAAACCAAACGTTGTTTAACAACAAAAAGACAAAAGAAGACTGGGATGATAGCCAGTCTAACTGGGGTTAGGAGACACTAACCCCGGAACGGGTGCTATTTAAAAGCAACGAAGGGGTGCTTCCCTGTCTCCACAAAGAAAGGTGAGGCAGGGTGACTAACTTTCCCATCTGGGAAGACCTAAGTCCAATCCAGAGGGGTGCACCAGAATGTCAGGGTGGGCGTGGAGGACCTGGTGGGTGTGAACGAGGAGAGCGTCGCACCGAGCTCACCTGCAAATCAAATAGGTTCACTCTAGGGCGTGAGCAGATGAATGGGGGCAGAGGGCCAACATATGGCAGTGGGCGCTTTTGCAAAATGAGTGGGGGGGGGGGTCAGCGTCACCCTCTCAAGTGGCCCCTCCGATAGGCCCCAAGCACATCGCCTGTCTTGGGGGATGCACAACTGGCGGGGGGCAGCCCGAGAACTTGAGGCGAGAAAAGCAAAAATCCCATTCAAAACATTTAAGTTCAACTAAATATTGCATGAAATATTACTAAAGATGTTTCCGCATTCAACTGCTATCAGATATCACCATATAAACAATAACTTTGAACACGTTACATAACAACAATACGGGCCGCAACTCGTCTCTGGTACTCATTCAGCTGGGAGGGCTGTCAGAGGGGGGTCCAGAAGGTCAGGTGTAGTAAGGACGGGGAGGCAGAGCCTCCAACATCCAGGACATAACACCTGTGGCACCATACTTCATCTTCTACGGCCTCTCGCACCCCCTCCTCCTCTGCGGAGGCCATCTCTTGCCTGCCGGGGCAGCTGGCCACCATGGATCGACAGGTCCGGGACTGTCCAGTCGGGGATGTCCATCGAGTCTGTCTCAAGGAAGCGAAACAGGTCAGGAAGCTGGTTAGGTGCTTTCAAAGCAAAGAGGCCGCCGTTTTTTCGAACTAAGAGCTGGAACGGGTGGCCCCAACGGTAAGTCGCCCCCCGCTCCTGTATGAGGAGTTTCCTCATCTGTAGAGTTCTCCGGGATAAATCCTGAAGAATAATGACCTGCGACCCCTGGAATGCAATTGGCCCCTTGTCCCATGCCCGCCGGGTGACCTCTTCCTTGACTTTAAAGTAATGGACCCTGCATATTACGTCTCGGGGTCTGTCTCCCTCCGATGGTCGGGGTCCGAGCACCCGATGCACACGGTCAAGCTTGATATGATTGGAAGCCGGCAAATTAAGTAGCTCGTTGAAGATGGATGTCACCGTGGACGCCAGATCGCGGGATTCTACCGATTCAGGCACCCCGCGCAGTCGGAGATTATTTCTGCGGTTGCGGTTCTCGATGTCGTCATGCGCGAGGACAAGATCAGACAGGTGGCGCCTTCCCTCTCTCTGTTGTTGTTCCAGAGCCGCTACACGGGCCTCCAGCGAACTGTGCAAACTTTCCACTCCGTCGATTCTCTGCATAACCTCGGTAACAGCCCCTTGCAGGGAGGCCAGCTCCTTCTTAATGGTACCTTCCATTCTGGATACATATCCATCGAAGTCACCGCGTGTCGGAAGACCACGCAGGGCCTCATTGATGTTGACCTTAACCGCCTCTGCTATTATCCGGGACAGGTAATCTAACGGGACGGGTGTCTGGGTGCCAAAGCGATGCACAGGCGGCGGAGAAGACCCTGATGACCGGCCACCAACAAGGGAATCCACGTCTGAACGGCCTTCTCCAGGCTCCTGGAGGATCTCAGGGGAGGTCTGAGGTAAGTTAACGTAATTCCCCTGCATGGGATTTTGTTCCCCCCATCTGCGGGGCCACGGCTCAGCCACTGAATTTAAAGCCAGGGCCCTCATTTCACCCTTCTGCGCCGACCCGTCAAGAGGCTGCCAGGAATGTGTGGGGCTGGTCGGCAGCGGTGGGGTAGGTGGCAGGCTGATCGGGCCAGGCGAGAAGCCGGGGGCCCCAGGCACCGACCACGGGGGCTCCACCACATCTAGCAGTACAGAGCCCATTGCTGTGGGATGCGGGGGTGAGTCTGGACTAGTCATACCAGCCTCCCTCCGCTGCAGTATTTCTGGGCCATCCAGCGGCGAGAGGGCACCACCGCACAGCCGCTGTGTTACTCCCTGCGGCTTTCCTCCAACCTCCAGACAACGCCCCTCTGGGCTTTGGTAGTTAGTCAGGGCCAGGGCGGGATGGGGGGGGGGGTCGGCGTCCAGGAGGGGAGCCACCAACCTCTGAGCCGCCGGGTGTTCCGCCGGTCCGGCCTGCGGCGCCATCCGCCTCCGAGTGTACCTGCGCCGCCACAGTGAGGCGCCTCCCGCCGTCCAGCCCACCGGCAGCACCGCTCACCGAGCCACCCCCTCCGCACTGCGCTGAGCGGGACCTCTCCGCGTCGGCCTCGGCGCGCCCGAGTGCTTTTTAAGGGTCGGTGGTCTCGGAGCTCTCCTCCTATGCGACCTTACGGCTTCATGTCAAGCCACGCCCCTCCAGAATGAAATTTTTAATGGAATCTTAAACGAAAAAGCGCTCTCCTAGGTTTTGTTACACTTAGATACATTTTACAATTATGTAAAGTGCAGTTTCCTCAACTGGGAACTGATACAGATATTCCGATGCTGCTCTGGACTAGATTCTGTACTCTTCTCCTCCAAGGAGATCTCCCTCTCCCCCCGCCCCTCAGAATCTGGACCATGATCCGAGAGAATGTCAGGACATGGAGGCTGGAAAGATCCCGACTTGGAGGATCCAAGCAAGGTCCTATCTACAGAAGACATCTCTTCACCATTTCGGCCATCACTGGGGATGCCTTTATCCATGAGCTGAAAAGTTTCACTTTGAAAACAGAACATCTCTTGCTTTTCTCTTTAGCCTTCTTTCCGGACTGCTCAGACTTTGGGTTTGATCTGGAAACATCAACGGAAGCAGAATAAAGCATCATGTCTCTTTAAGAAGGCTAAAATGCAAAGAACAAAAATGAAAACGTTCCTTTACTCACAATTACAGGGCTGGACCCCCTGTTCCCAGACTTGACCGAGGAGCTTACGTCGTCGCCACCGGTGAAGCGTCCGCTAGCGAATCCACCTGGCTTCCTGAAAGCGGATCAGAGCGATGATTCCAGTGCAAAAAGTGCACCCTGCACTGAACCCTAAGCACTGGGAACCTGATCCACCATGCTAACATCTGGGGTAAGGGTCAGGAGAACAATGCCCCATTCACACCTAAATAGGGCCATGGGGGCCAATCAGGGCCTAGATAAGAAATTTCCAAGACCTGGATTACATATTAAAAATACACCGTTTCTCCTGCTTACAGCGGTACCACATATGTATTGGTAGACACCCTTTCCTGCCCAGGAGACTCCCCCAAACTGAAACAGCGCTTTAGGAGATTTTCAGATAAAATACAAATATGCTACGCGCTAAGCGCACCTTGCAGGTTTTCCAGAATAACAACCCTTTAAATTTGAAATACCCCCCACAAATGGTATATTCTCTGGAAGTACACACCTCAAGCTTTCTAGGCGTACCAGGCTTGTTGACATGGGCGCAGTTTTCTGGAAGTAATCCCTCAATCAATTCTTTGGTTGCACAGAGTTTCCCTAAAAAAGAATAAAAAGGAAGAACCAAGCCACATTTTCCTAATAAAAACTATATGCAAACAAGAAAAAAACAAGTAAAATCTGAAAAAGCAACATCCCCCGAACAGAACGATACCCAACATGCATAGGTACTGTTAAGGGAAGAGTTGACAGACACCCCAAAGTAAAGCAAGTGCGTAACAGTAATTTTACTTGAAATTTTCAGCTCTGCTGACAAAGTGCGCACCTTGTAATTTTTCAACCAAAACAACCCTTTACATTTGGAATATCCCCCATAAACCATATATTCCCTGAAAGTACACATGTTAAGCTTTCTAAGCATACTGAGCTTGTTGTAGTGGGCTCATCTTTCTGGAAGTAATCCATTGAAGAATTCTTAGGTTGCACAGGGTTTCCCTAAGAAAAATTATAAAAAAGCAGTCATTTTCCCCATTTTGCGCCATGTTTAACCGTAATATTTGCTGGAATTTCCAGAAAAATTATATACATATCTTTTGCAGCAGAGTTTAGGCTTTAACGTGAAATGTCTTGTTTGTAATTTTTCTACTGTTTTTTGAATATTTTTGCGTAAAAAAACAAAAAAATAAATAAAATAATATTTTTTAGACAATTGTCTCCTTTATTTTAAATAAAACATTTGTTTTATTAATGAAAACCATATTGCATGTGATAGCCCCATTTCTCCCGATTACAACGGTACCACATATGTATCGGTAGCCCCCGCATTCTTGCCCTGGAGACCCCCCAAACTGAAAAGAGCACTTTATAACATTTACAAATGAAATACAACTACTATCCACACTATAAACATAAGGGGTTGATAAAAAAAAAAAAAAAAAAAAATGACATATGGGGGGGGGGGGGGGGGGGGAACGACCCCATTTTTTTGAGACTCACGTAGCTGGCACTAGAAGGGTTAAGTGCCTCGTATTTTTAATATGTAATCCAGATACTCGCCTTTCATCCCCAGCAGGATATTGTTGCTAGTTCGTACTAACACATGTACCAGCTCGCCCAATTAAAGTCCTGCGACGATGCCTCTGCCGTATCGTCAAGCCGCTCTCCTCCATGAACCTGCTATGGAGAGAAACACTGGCACAACCATCTTCATTGCAGTGAATGAGGTGTGCCATGGTTCCTGTGACAGTTGGCATGGTATCCACTGCACAGCGAGAGATGGAGGCAGCACAGGACTGGGCGTTCCAGTGTGAGAGCACCGGACTCGCAGAGATAGCCTGCGGGGCATGAAAGGTGGTATAGCGTTTTTTTTTCCTTGAAAAACATAGCAAGCACCTTCAGAACCACTCTCTGAAAGAAATCTACTTGTTTTGTTTAAAGTGGACCAACACCCAGGATTTTGACTATCCTGGGTGTTGGTCCACTTAGGTGGGGCACCCCGATCGGGGGTGCCCCGCTGTCTGAAACCCCCCCCGATCGCCGCAAAAACTCACCTCTCCCCGCTCCCACGTGACCTCGTCCGGCCAATGACAGCGCTCAGAGCAGCTCTGGTATGCGCGTCCAAAGCCGCTTGGACGCGCATACCAGAGCGCTGTCATTGGCTGCGTCTCTCGCTTCCCTCTAACAGGGAGCGCTCCTGCGCCGGCCATTCACAAAACGGCCGGCGCGGGAGCGCGCCCTGCTAGAGGGAAGCGAGAGACGCGGCCGCGTCTCGCGCATGCGCCGTTGGATCACCGGTAAGGTGAGGATTGTGGGCCTCCTGGGGGGTTCCTCCCCGCGGGACATCCCGATTTTGGATGCCCCGCGGGGAGGGATCTGATCGGTCCGGGAATCTTATAGATTCCCGGGCCGATCCCCCCTGGGTGTTGGTCCACTTTAAACCCATAATTAACTAAAATGACACTGCCATAGTGACTCACTTAAAGAGGAGCATTGGGGGCGGTTAAAACCTCCACCAAACCTCACCAGACTGCTGTACCCTCCCTCCAGTTATACCTTTGGACAGTGTTTACTCACCTCGCTGGGGCATCCATCTTTTGTGTCTCTCAGATTCCGGACAACCTTCCAAAGCGCAGCACCATCTTGCATCCTATCAGGCACTGTGCGCGTCCCCTGATCTACTGCCTGCGCAGTGGCCATGAAAGAGATGCAAAGGGAGCTGCCCAAATAGCCGCAAGACTTTGCCAAGCAGCTGTAGCAGCATGGGACTTAGAAGAGTATGGCTAAAGCCATGCTGTCAAGTAGTGACGGGCGCTGAAACAGCCAGATGTCGCCGCATCAGGCACCAGCAACATCCAAAAGGCAAGCATGCCCCAGTAACAACCTGGATTGCCAAGAGGCAACGTCTGCCATTGCTTTATGATGTTGGGAGATCAGAGCAATCCTGGCCATTATGAGTGTCACAGAATAAGACCTTTGAGATACATTCACAAAAAAAAAAAAAAAAAACCCTATTAGACTTACTGGTAATGTTTTTTCTACAAGTCCTTCATGACGACCCATGGAGAGAGCGGTCCCTCCCCCTGGGAGGAAATAGAAACTGAACAGAGGTTAAAACCCCACCTCTTCCCCTTCACCTCAGTCTTAACCAAGTAACATAAGGTACACCGTAGGACAATGGGAGGGAACTAAGAGGTTGCCCTGAAGAACTCCATTACCGGTAAGTCTAATGGGGTTTTTTTCCCCTTGTCCTTCAGGACGACCCACGGAGAGGATTAGAAAGTAATTATACCTCAGAGGTGGGAAGCTGCTAGTAAGACCCTTCTACCAAAGGACGAATGTTTTGCAAAAAGGAGAAGTAGTCTATAGTGCTTGAGGAAGGTGTGGGGTCTACATTGCTGTTTTACAAATCTCTTCTATAGAGGCACCTCTCCTCTGCACCCAGGAAGCACAGTTCTTGTTGAATGTGCCGAGACCTGCGGAGCAGGAACTCCTCTGGATGTATAAGCCTGCACAATAGTCTGTTTAATCCTCCTGAAAATAGTGGATTTCTTGCGGCTGAAAATGATCAAAAGTTGCTCCGATATTTGCCACTTCCTAGATCTCTCCAAATAAATTATTAGAGCTCTTCTCACATCTAATAGTGAGAGATCGTCTTCTGCTCCTGCCATAGCAGGTAAAGTCGGGAGCACTATGTCTTGGGAACTATTGAATGAGGTAGCAATCTTTGGTAAAAGCAAAGGATCAGATCTCAGTATGGCCTTATCTGGAAGAATTGTGCAGTAGGGTTCCTTCATCGATAGAGCTTGCAGTTCACTTGCCTGCCTGGCTGATGTGATAGCCAACAGAAAACAACATTTCAAACACAACCACTTTTCTGGTACTTCCTCCAGTGGCTCAAATGGAGGTTTCAGTAGCCCTTTCAAAGCAATGGTTAAAGTGGACCAAAACCCAGGTTTTGGTCCTTGTCCCTGGGGCACCTCAAGCGGGAAACCCCCCAGGTCGCCCAAACTCCGCTCAGTGTTCATGGTACCCTTCAGATAAACTGCCGATATTAACTGGACCTGTTCCTGAAGGGGTAACAGTAATGAGAAATTTATCAGGTACAATGACCTGGTCCCGCCCTGATAATTTATATATGCCACTGTGGAAGTATTGTCAGAGCAGATCTGGACATCTCATTATTGGCAGAAATGATCCAATGCCAGTCTTACCGCCTTTTGTTCCCTGAAATTGGATGATCTTCTCACTATGTATGGCGGACACTGCCCCTGGGCATTCAGTGTCCCAGGTGGCCTACGCAACCCCAGGAGCTAGCATCTGTTGTAATCATTACAGGATCCTTTTGCGTCCAGTGTCTTCCCCGTTTTAAAGTGGACCAACACCCAGGATTTTGACTATCCTGGGTCTTGGTCCACTTCGGTGGGGCACCCCCGATCGGGGTGCCCCGCTGTGTGAAACCCCCCCTAACCCCCCGAAAAACTCACCTCTTTCCGCTCCCAGCGCCGACGTACAAGCCTGGTCCAGGAACGTCTAAGCGGCTGCCGCCGCCGCCGCCTCCCGCGCGTCCCTTTTGACGCGCGCGTGCCCGCGTCGGCCATTCGCAGACGGCCGGCGCGGGCGCGCGCACGGCTACAGGGGCGCGAGGGAGGCGGCGGCGGCCGGCCGCCGCCGAAGATCAGGTAAGGTTTTTCGGGGGTTTTGGGGGGGTTACACCCCGCGGGACATCCCGATCTTGGATGTCCCGCGGGGTGGGGGGTGATCGGCCCGGGAATCTTATAGATTCCCGGGCCGATCACCCGTGGGTGTTGGTCCACTTTAATATCTCCGGGTCTGTCCAGCAATGGAGGTTTTCTAATACATCCTCCCCTATTTGAACCTTATGATCTAATGAGTCTGGGCCTTTGTCCAAACGAGACAAAATAAATCTCTGCAGGGTTCTCATGTGGAATTAAGCCTATGGAAATGTCGGAAGGCAGAGCAAAACCATGATTTCTCGCAGAGTAACATGTGGGGTCTTGATGAATTCCTTGTTCATTGCTATGATCTTGTGGATCTTTTCCTTTAGGAGCAGGATCTTTTAAGAGAGGCTGTCTAGCTCGTACCCGAGGAATCTTCAACAGTGGCTGGGTACCAGATTTGATTTTCTAGATTGACAATCCAGCCTAAGGTTCTTAGAAGAAGAGTCTTCTCTAAGTCTGCTAGTAGAAACTCCCCTGACCTGTTTAACAAGAGTAAATCATCCAGGTATGGAATAATTGTAACCCCTTCCTGTGTGAGGTGCGCCATTGGTTCCTCATCAGATACATCTCTCTGCCACCACTGGCCGGGATTTAAAGAGACAGCACACAACTCCAGGGGCTCCTGGAGCTGAAAACAATAAATTAAAATAAAAAATTCCAGTGGTTTCCTTAGGGAGGTAACACAAAAACTGAGGTGGAGGGGAAGGGACCGCTCTCTCTCCTTGGGTCGTCCTGAAGGACTAGGGGAGTAAATCTAACCTACAATCCAGAATGTTTGATTTTGCCACATGCACCACTGTAGACTGAATTAAACAAAGAAACTTGTAGTTAGACTAGAGCCCCCATGCTAACAAGATCTATAAAACTAGCAATGTAGGCAGGCTTATTATCTTTGGTATTGGCACATTACCTGAAAACAGGTGGAAAATCTCCTTAAAACTCACACCAATTCAGCATCATGAATTGGCGGACAGAGTTTCTAATGGCTGCACATTTTTCCAAAGTAAGCCACTTAAACTGAATCAAAGTTTTGATGGGACATTTCAAAATGCAGAGGGAGAGGACGTATTGTGAATATAAATGTATGCAAATGTGTCAGGAAAAAGGTTACATTAGGTTGTTTTCTGCTCTCCTTTTGCTGGCTGTCAGGGGCTGTATCTTCACTCCAGCCCGCTTTATATTTCTTAAAAACTCCCACTGAACTCTATCTCTTCTGCAGAGGATGACACATCCATCATGTTTAATGCTTTCGTCCCCTTAAGAAGTCAATTCATTTAAAGTGGAACAAATCCTGGGATTTTGACTTTCCTGGGTCCTGTTCCATGCCCAAAGGCATCCCTAGTGAAATATTTTAGATTACCTGGCTGGTCCAGCTGGGTTTTGTTCCGCTTTAGAGGGAGCAAGTTCTATAGGACTTATCAGGAAATGCAAAGTGCTGATAAGGGAGCAAGTTCTATAGGACTTATCAGGTAATGGAAAGTGCTGGTGACTAAAAGATGCCACCCTCGACAGCCAGCATGAGGCAAGCAGAAAGCAGGCTAATTTAACCAGTTGCCCTGAATGTCACTTTAAGCAGTGAATCTAGGAAAAGCAGCAAAACAAATCTGTGCAGTTAGCGACTTTAGAAAGTAAAGCATGCTTTGAATTTCTATGTATGGATAAAAAAAAAACAAAGAAGAAATGGTTAATGTAAAATTACCTATTACTGGTCTGAGTTCCCCCTCTTCTTCTAATGCAGATTAAAATATTTCTGTAACCACAATTTATTGGCAGACTGGGCGATATACATCTTCTGTCCTAAAAATAAAACAATAACATAAATTGTAATTTTGGTACAAGTACTGGGTTCATAGTAACTTTCTATACTTCTTTAGTTCTGAAAATGTGTGAATTAAAGTGTGGGCAGCCTTAATGTTTACAACACTGAAACAAAGCTGTACCTACTTCCAGAAGTTATATATTTAGGGTGATGGGTGACATAACCTAACCATAGTGGATAACAGAATAACGACCCATATTGTGGTGACAACCCACAAGTGCAGTGTACTGTGTTTTCCCTCTATTATGAGAAGTGCTGCTTTGGAAGCCTATGTAGTTTTTTTGTCTCCCAGCAGCATCAGGGAGCAAGAGCCCCAGAAAAGCCAAATGCAGCAGGAGGCAGCAGCAAGGTCAACAGAGACCATCTGAATCAGTGGGCACTATCAAGGATTGACTGGAAGGTGAACCCACCTGTACTGCCCATAAACTTTTAAATGGACACGATTCTCTTCCTGATTTTGGCAGCTACCTCAACATCGTGCAATCAGGAAGGTGTGAAAGGGCCCTAAAGGCTGTGCTTTGATAGGTTTTCAACTTGAACTATTATATACCCGACCTGCAACTGGGCTAAAAAAGACCTCCAGTCAAAATTGAGTGAAGGTCCTTTAATCATGGGGCCATCTTGATCTGGGTGCTCCGTTGCACACAAAGGCCTCAATTCAGTAAACGTGCCTTCAAATATCTTGTGAAAATTACGACTGTTCAGTCAAAGAAAGAAGTGAGAGCATCATTTGCACCTAAGACTAGAGCAAAATGACAACATATTCCATTTGCTTTTAAAAGTAAATCATATTTAGCAGAATTCCAGTCTAACTCTAACCCTCCCACCACCCTCTGATGTGGAGCCTGGCTGTGTGGGGGGGTTATAGGTAGACTGGACCTCCACTTTAGAGCAACTGGATCATTATACCTCCTAGTAGTCAAAGTTCTAGGTCTAAATAACCAGCATATGTGCTCCTTCAGGCATTTATAAACTCATTTAATGTTTTCTCTTATTTACTCGTGCCTTATTCTAAAAAAAACGGACCATTTGAGGTCGCAAAGTGGGACGCTTAGATTGTTCTTAACCATATTGCAGAGTGAAGGGCGTGGTGCGGTCTAGTCACAGGCTTTTGAGGAACAACTATCCTCAGAATTCTATGTGACTGTAAGTCTAGCCTTGTCCCTGGTCACATTTTAAAGCATAACTCGGGGGGCGGGGGTTCGGTTGTATAAAAGATGTTGGTGACTCACCTAGCACTCAGCTAATATATACACTACATTACTACTGTTCTGTCAATGAGCTGAAAGCGGTCCCACACCCTGTACATACAGATTGCTCACATTAAAAATCATCCTACCTGCATCTACTGCATGTTATGAGCCTTTAAACATCCAAGATTGGGGCTCATGGAGTCTCAGGCTGCCTGCAAACAGGAAGTGCCTTCTGACTGTGCTGCTCTGCATTCTGGGATTGCTGACCTTTTCCTGACCCCAACTCTGCTCTGTTTGAGCAAAGCACAGCTATAACCCGCCCCCTGTACTTTATCCCATTCTCCTCTCCTCGGTAAGTGTGATGCTTCTGAGTCAAGATGGCGGTGCCGTATCCTAAAGTCCTGAACAGAGTTGCAGCCCAGTGGGGGAAAGAATAATAAGTGACTAAAAACTTAAAATATATTAATTTTAGATGCTGGGGAATAGTTTTATAAGGGTTTGGGCTTTTCAATAAATCTTGGTGAAGGTCCGGTTTAAGCAATGCCAAAGTTTAAAACTAACCAGACATCCAGAATCTGTGGCACAAAATTTGGGTGTTGGTCTTCTGCGGGGGAGGAGGGGATCCCGATTGGCTCGATCAACCACCCCTAAAACTTACCTGTAACTAGGCTCCCCTGGCATAATGCGGCAGCATGACTGGTCACTGGAGGTCATGGGTTCCCGAGAACAGGACATGTGTGTTGATTGGGGGGGCTAACACTTGAATTTTGTTAACTATGCGTTGGTCTGGTCCAACTAAAAGTGAGACATCTGGGCATTTTATTCTAGAGTAGAGCATGAAATGACCCTAATTTATAGTAGATATTTTATATTTTTTAAAGACAAAAAACAGAGCCTGGTGAGAAAACTCAGTCCTTTTTAGGAGAGAAAAGTGCCATTCACTTTCATTGTCTATCTTGGGGCTGGTTTAAAAACTGGGTGTAAATTTTCACCTGGTGTTGAATTATCCACAAGGTAGGCAATTAAAGTGAATAGGAGGGTTCTCTCCTAAAAAAGGAGTGAGTTTTCTCACCTGGCTCTGAATCTACCCCTATGTGTCCCATGCAGACTCTCACTGTTAGTCCGATGCTGCTGGATTCATGTCCCACGCTGCATGCTCACACATCTCTTCCTGTGTTTTCCAACGTGGAGATGCCCCATACCATCAGTCACTGTTACCTGGCATGCGCCCTCCATTCATTGCGGAGTGCCTCTGAGTCAGGGAAGACGGAAGAGATGTGCAACTGTGCTGCCAACGCGGAACTTGGATTCAGCCTTCAGCTTACATCTGTAGCGGCGAACTAATAGTAACAGTCTGCGTCGGACACATGGGCAGTATAGCTTTTTTTTTTTTTGTTTTAGGCTGAAAACAGTCTTTAAAGTGGACCAAAACAGACCCTGGAGTCTATGAGATTCAGGGCAGGCTTACTCCCTCCCCCCAGGGCATCCCGAACTGGTAAGAGTAATCCAGTATTTCCCGACACCTACACATTTCTCCTCCGCGACACCCTACCGAGATTATGACATATAATACCTCCTAGGGTGGGATGACTGCTGAAAGAACCTTTCTTCCAAACACCAAGTCCTGCATGGCCAAAACGGCCAGCCGACAGTGCTTAAACGTATCCGAGGAGGCCCAGGTTGCTGCCTTGCAAATTTGCTATAGAGATGTGAAAGCCGTCTCTGCCCATAAAACTGAAACCACCCTGGAGTAGTGGGCTTTAACTTTAAAGGGGGGATCATTTTTGATTTGGATACTTTTGACCCCTTTTTAGTTCCTCTGAACTGAATAGATTATCGCCAACCCCACATTCTTGCATCTTCTCTAGATACTGAAGGACACGTTGTCTTACATCTAAGCCCCCCAGTCTCACTTCCTTAACGTTCTTCAGATTGTCACAGAAGGAAGGCAAAACTATCTCCTGATCCTTATGGAATTTTGAAACAACTTTATGGAAAAAAAACTAGCACTTTTTTAATACTAATCTATCTTCTAGAATATTTTCTAGTACAGATAGTGCTTGAATTTCACCATTTCTTCTCGCAGAGCAAATAGCAACCAAAAAGAGTGTCTCGCTAATCTGCAATTCTTTAGCCTCAAAGGGAGGCAAAAGAAACCCCTCTAAAACCCAAGAAAGATTCCAAGGAGGAACCGACTTAATGGTTTTTATTTCCATTCTTTGTACTGCTACCAAAAAATGCGAGAGAGAGAGAGGCCCCAAAAAAGGCATTGAGGGCTGCCAATTGGACTCTCAGTGTGCTAGCTCTAACCCTTTAACTGCTTGCCACATAAAATTTACATGACTGCCCCCTGATTATTAAATGCCAGCCACATAAAATGAAACGTGCCTGACTTTCCCCCCTTCTAGCACACAAAAAATGTAAAAATACAATTCTGTGAAATACTCACCTGTAAAATTGGTATTATACGTATACAGTACGTCCTGCTCCAGATATAATACTTACACTTGGGTTATCCTCCGCCAGATGGCGCTGTGCACTGCAGACATGCAAAAACAGGCTCCTCCCGGCCCTTCAGCAGTGAACCAGAAGCCGGGAGAATTTAACCACCAAAAAACAACTGGTAATGATAACAATGATAACAATCACCATACAGGGGATCCATAAGAATGCAAAAACCAGGGTGGGGTGGAGCAGGACGTACTGTATACGTATAATACCAATTCTACAGGTGAGTATTTCACAGAATTGTATTATTCTAAGTATACAGTACGTCCTGCTCCAGATATAATACTTACACTTGGGACATCCAATAGCAGTGTCCATAAAGTAGGGTGGGATCCCCAACAAAAAAGGCAACAGCAGACAGTTTAAAGCACTGTCACCTGCAATACCTTGCGGCCAAGAGCAGCATGAGCTGAGGCTCTAACGTCAACCTTATAAAACTTTTGAAAAGGTATGAATAGAAGACCAAGTAGCGGTCTGAAAAGCCCAAAAGGCACCAAAAGCACGAGTAGAATAAGAAGAGAAGCGAGTAAGAAGATTCTTCCCCTCAGTGGAATAGGCCTGAGTAACAGCCTGACAAGTCCAAACACTAACAGTAGCCTTGGCAGAAGCCGAAAACCTTTCCTAGGACCAGAAGGAACCATTCCATCCAAGTAATGACCAGGGCCAAAGCCGCCTAACCCCCCGAGAACAGACGAGATCGGGCACATACAGGATGGAGTTGGCCGTAGACCCAAAGGAGCATCAGTTCTCCTAAAGGGCACAGTGACTACCAAGGAAACACTTCCAACACCTGTTCAAGGAATGCAGAACCCTTTCCTCAGCGTTGCTAGGAATAAGGCACAGAAGGAAGAACAATATCTTGAATCAATGAACATAAGACACCACCTTAGGCAGAAAGTCCGGCTTAAAGCGGAACACCACCTTATTCTGGTGTATCTCAAAGAACGGGGGCTAGATAGACAGAGCCGCCCGCTCAGACACATGTCTGACTGAAATAACAGCCACCAGAAGGACAACTCTGAGGGTAAGAACAGCCAGACAGCATCCTGACAAGGTCCAAAGGGAACACCCTGCAAGGCAGACAGAATCAAATTCAAAACCCATCAGGGACCATAGGATTACGCGGGGGACGCACATGAGTAACCCCCTGAAAGAAGTCTTAACCAAGGAAACTGAGCAAAAGACTTCTGCAGGAAGGCGGACAGGGCAGAACCTGACCCTTCAGAGTACTGAGTTGGAGAATTCCAACTCCAACCCATGCCGTAATAATGCTAGAAACCTGGGAACAGAGAACGCCCGACAGGGAAGAGACCGAGACTCACACCAATCAGTATGGGTACGCCATACCCTATAATAGATGGAAGAAGAAGAAGAAGCTTGCTCCTAGACTTCCCATAGTCTCAATCACTGAGACAGATAAGCCTGTCTCCATCAAGATGGATGTTTCAGAAGTCAGGCCGTCTAGGCCAGAGTCTGTAGATCGGGGTGACGTAAAGGGGCCCCGAGTGAGCAGAGCTGGCACTCCTGGCAGAACGTACAGATCTACTGTCCTCAGTACCACGTCTGCGAACCACACTCCACTAGGCCACCAGAATCACTGGTCCCCCCATCCAGAGCAATTTTGCGCAGAACCCTGCCTAGCAGG
Organism: Gastrophryne carolinensis; assembly: GCA_027917425.1. Lineage (NCBI taxonomy): Eukaryota > Metazoa > Chordata > Amphibia > Anura > Microhylidae > Gastrophryne > Gastrophryne carolinensis. The sequence goes on along the minus strand of CM051234.1, from coordinate 387,324,275 downwards.
GGGAATGGAGAAAAGACATGCAGAACAGAATGTCCTGCCATAACATTACTAAATCATGTATTTTAATATATTGGTGTCAAAACACCCAAAACTCCGCAGGACGCTTTAAAATTGAATTCAGACAAAAGTCCTATACAGGCTTTGTGAACTTATCCACCTCAATGTGAATTAAGACTTATTCGTGCAGGTTCCCGTCACCAATTTCTAAATAACGTACCAGATGAATGAATGTAGCTTGCAGTATGATTTAGATCCTCTTTAAGGTATCAGGATCTTTCCTCTACTTTCACATGAATAAGAAAAATATATATAGCTGTGAACCAAAATCAGTTGAAATCCTCCTTAAGTGATTCAGGCTCCTTATAAATCTTATTGCAGTTTTGGTCCTTGGCTCTGTTTGGGATGTCCCGATGTATGTAACCACCTGAATCAGCCTAAAAACTCCCAGCGTTCCCACTGCACATGTGAGGGCACTTGTCCAATCAGCTCTTAATGCATGCATGCATTAAGAGCTGATTGGACAAGTGCCCTCACATGTGCAGTGGGAACGCTGGGAGTTTTTAGGCTGATTCAGGTGGTTACATACATCGGGACATCCCAAACAGAGCCAAGGACCAAAACTGCAATAAGATTTATAAGGAGCCTGAATCACTTAAGGAGGATTTCAACTGATTTTGGTTCACAGCTATATATATTTTTCTTATTCATGTGAAAGTAGAGGAAAGATCCTGATACCTTAAAGAGGATCTAAATCATACTGCAAGCTACATTCATTCATCTGGTACGTTATTTAGAAATTGGTGACGGGAACCTGCACGAATAAGTCTTAATTCACATTGAGGTGGATAAGTTCACAAAGCCTGTATAGGACTTTTGTCTGAATTCAATTTTAAAGCGTCCTGCGGAGTTTTGGGTGTTTTGACACCAATATATTAAAATATTTGGCAACTACGTGCAGACTGAACCAACACAGTCTGTCTTACTCCAGCGTGGACATTTATATATAAATGGATTGGTTATATTGGTGTGTTTAATTTAAGAGTGTAAGCGCGGTGTTTTTGGAGAATTGCCTCCATCTGTTGTAATTACTAAATCATGACCACGGCCAGAGAATCCTGGGACAGGGAAACAAGGGCCGAGAGCTTGTGATAGTGAGGGGGCACACACAGATCCACACTGGTTGGACCTCAAAGTGATAGGATTAGCACATCCTGTCGCAGAGGGACCTCAACCGGAGTGAATACCACTGATATGCAGGGAACATTGTCCACCACCCAGATCAGGATCGGAGGCACTTCCCGGAGGACCCTCCTGCTCCGGGCCCCTCCCTGAATATGTAATGTAGGCCAAGGCCGTCAGATAGGCCTAGCTCCCCCGAACAGGCAGGCCCTGAAGAGGAGTAGGCAAGCGAGTTAGAACTAACTTGAACGCTCATAGATTCAAACATTGATAGGTGTATAGGCCTCCTAAGGGCCACCCCTCCACTGGAACCGTAGGGACTTCCAGAAGAAGACCCCCCTCAACCTGATAGATTGGCATCCATGGTGACCGTCTCCCAGGAAAGGGCAAGAAGGGACTGCCCCCAGACAGGTTCCTTGAGTTCATCCACTACAAGAGGGACCTCCTCACCAGGGAGGAAGGCACACATACCCTGCTCCAGGGACGCTGGGTCTTTGTCCCGTAGGACAAATAGGAGAAGTTGCAGAAGGCCCCAGGGGGGCCTGAGCATAAGGGGCCTCTTCGGAGTACGCCACCAACGGGCCCACCAGCTGCATCCCCTGCCTGGTGGAGGGACGGGGACAGCTAAGAGGGACTGAGCCCATACAACCAGATTGTCCACTTTATTGCTGAGGAAGGAAGATCCTTGCTTGAACTGTATAAAATTCATTCATAGGAATGGAGTTACCAATGAAGGGGACAATAAGGACTTGGGGTGTTTGATCACCCCTCCAAATGACTCCCAAATGGACACCCTCCAGCCGAGTATCCAACGTAGCCAGACGTAGAGACTGGGAAGTGATGAGGACGTCCAGGTAGGTCATCCATCGGAACGCCCCTTTGTCTCATCAGATACTACACCCCCGTCAGCACCTTGGTGAGCACTCTGGGAGCTGAAGAGAGGCCAGATGACAAGGCCACAATTATCAGTGTTGGTCAACCAACGCGAATCTGAAGAACCTCGGTGTCCAGAGGACACAGGGAAGTAAAAATAAGCAGCATTGAGCTCCACAGACGGCAAGAAGCCCCCGACGCGCAAGGAGCTGATGGCCGAGCGCAGTGTTTCCATTGCAGAAACCGCCTGTAATTGACGAATTGCTGAAAATCTGTGAGACCAGATTGGGCCAGACTGACCCATCCTTTTTTGGGGAACTGTGGAAAGGTTGGTGTAGCGGCCCCTGCCTCTGCCTATTAAGGGCAATCTGCAAGAGACCCCCAGACCCCGCAGGCCTTGCATGGCGGCAGATACACAATAAAAAGGCAAACAGCGCGGCTCTGACACCAAGTTACAAGTCAAGGACAATACTAAGGCCATAATCGTGTAATCACAGTACACTTGAGACCGCCACCCCCCCCCCCCCTTTCTTTCCCCCCGAGCTACGGGGGGGAACGAGGGAGGATGGCGACCCTTTGGATAGGGCCCACCGCTACACGGGGCAATAATGCGGGAGGGGCATCCACTAGAGGCTCACCATCAGCCTAAACTGCCTACCCTTTGGTGGGGGACTGCGGTGGAGCATGGCTCTGTTAAGCACGCATGGTGCTGCCTACCTTCACCCGACCAGCGCAGCCCAGGCTGGGAGGCACATCACATCAAGGACGGGTGGGAATAGTCCAACAGGGCCGCAGGCTGTAATAGCCCAGCTCACATGCAAGAGAGTGATACTTCATGTCTTCGCAGTCAGCACTGCAGAGAAATCTGGGAATTTGTGGGAGGTCCCCGGGTATATGAAGGGCCGGGAGGAGCCTGTTTTTGCATGTCTGCAGTGCACAGCGCCATCTGGCGGAGGATAACCCAAGTGTAAGTATTATATCTGGAGCAGGACGTACTGTATACTTACAATAAAGACTGACCCCTTAATCGTTCCGGCCGGGTCTCCTCCGATCCCCCCTGGCTCCGGCTTCAGGAGAGGGTCCGTGGCTAAAAAAAAAAAAAGACATTTACTCACCTCCATGCGCAATCCCTCCCTGCTGGCATCATCCCGCTCCTGGCCTGACAAGAGGGGGAGAGGGGCATAGGAACCTCTGATCCCCTGCCCCCACCTTCCTCCAGCGATCACTGCATCTGTCATTGAGATCGGTGAGGGACACAAGAGACGACGATCGGAGTAAATAACAGAAAAAAAAATATTAATAAAGTAATTTTCAATATGTGTGTTTTTTCTTACATTTAACCTTTTGTAAACTGGTAAGGGATCTATGAGACCCCTATACCATTTCACAAGGCTCTAGCAAGTCAACTGCGGCTAGCCCGCATTAACCCCAAGCCCCCCCATTACCTGTCTCCCGGGGGGCGGGGGTCAGAAGAGCCTAGGGCCATAAGGCTTTGCGGATTTGTAGCAGGAAGGGCCACCAAAGCTGGCCCATGCGTCCTGTTCTACAAGTCCCCATAGCTGGTCCCCGGGCTGGTTATGCTGGGTAGAGGGGAACACACGCCTTTTCTCTTAGGATTTTTAAGTTTTCTTAACGCATAAAAATCACAAAATAAATTGCCGTTCCCCCCCCCCACCCATGGAAGGGTGGACCCTATGTAATTTTTTTTTTTTCATTAACCCTGTGTTACCTGTCACCCAGCAGGTATAAAAGGCTTCTAGCAGCAGCAGGAGAGCAGAAGCCAGTGATGAGCGTGGGACACAGTGCTTTATGGATGCATGGGTGGTAAGTTTTAAAAAAAAATAATCAAATATTTTTTGTCTGTTTTTTTTTAAATAAATGTAACCCTTTGTGAACTGATAAGGGATTTATGAGACCCTAGTTCACAAGGCTAGCAGGTGACTTGCCATTAACCCCGAGCCCCCAGCTAGGGATTCAAATCAGGATGCTGTCAGTGAGTATTCACTGGAGATGCCCTTTAAAGTGGAACAAAACTCAGGATTGTCACTATCCCGGGTTTTGTTCCTTGCCCTAGGGGCACCCCGTTTTGGGGTGCCCTCCTGTGTCAACCCCCCCATAAAATCTTACATTTCTCCAGTCACAAGGTGCATGCATGGTTTGACTCCAGTCAGACCCATATGCTGGGCATGTCGGATTAGTCACAGAGCCCAGCAATAAGTAGGTCGCACCCCCAGTTCTCTTTAGATTGGGACATGCTCCCGCCCACAGGCCTCAGCCCAGAGATGAACCTGGCATTGTTTTTATCACCACAGCAGCCGGGGGAAAGGTGAGTTTTGTGACAGACAGCAGGACATCCCGATTTGGGGGCTCAAAGGTATATCGCTAGGATATGCCACCAATGTGTTACAACTACAGGTCCCACCTGTGGGAAATGCACCTATAGCAAGAACCCAGACTTAGGTGGTCAAATACACCTAAAACTTATTGTGAGCAGAAGAGCATTGAGTGACAAAACAGGCGGGAACACCTCAGCTTATAAAGGCACGTAGCCCCGCCCCCTATGACACCTGTACATAACGCACACTGTATACTCACACATGACGCAGCTCTCTCACAAGCGCTCACCGAGAACGTGCAATAAGCGCCCAGTACTCGCGGCTGGCACATAGAACTCCTCAGTTTCGGGAGCGTTCTCAGTGCCACACGATGCGCCCACATTCTTCCGGCAACACGCGTGACCTATCCTCACGCTGCCGCCATATCAGGGGTTGATTAAGCGAGCCTAAGTTTTGGGGGATCGGTGCTCAATCGCTAACGCCTAGGTAAAGTGCTAAGAGCGTGTCTATGGCGACATCTAGCGGTGAAGTGAGAAGCTGCAAATAACCTTGAAAAGCTGCTTTGGCTTTTAACTGGGGTTAGAGACACAATCAGGTTTTTCAAGGGATATTTTGTTACTTATCTGCAGGGTATTTGTCTTGCCTGCCTATGGTTCAAAATCTAAAAAGCTTTCACTCTCCTCTGTTTTGTTTCTTGTCCTAGGGGCATTCTGATATTATTCTATGAGGGTGAAGCATCATAAGACACGAAACCCACCATGATAAGGCTGCCACCTCAAGTGCCTGCACTAATTCACTGACCTATACCTCCTGAACATAAGTTAAAGTGGATCAAAACCTTTTTGTTTGCCTCCCCTCCAGTTTTCATGCCCCAGTGTTTGAAATGTTGTGGAATCGCCATAATCCCACCTTGAATATCTGTGGGTGTGAGTGCATGTGGAGAGGGTAGACAAGTATGCCACAAAGTGCTGCAACATGGAACAAGCTGCGCTGTTTACTGCTCAATGCCGCAGCACCTTGCAAAATCCCCTGCTACCCTTGTCATACACGCCATTCACACTTACCAGTCTCACAGAGAGCACACAGCAAGGTTTGCCTGCAGACTGACTGTGCCACGGGATCAAGGGTTCAGGTGAGTACATGGTGATTCCTGGGGGTTTCACACAGTTTGATTGGACTTCTCTTTTAACAGCATTATTTATATGTAAATAGTCACCATACCAAGGTGCTCTACCCAGCTTGCTGCTTTGCCAGGTTGGTGAAGGCTCAACCTGAGCTCACAGAACTTTGCTGTGGAACTCTTGGGCTAGACCTGAACATGTATGTTGAAGTCAGAGGCTACAAGATTTCACTGTCAGCGGCTTGGATGGGGTTAATACCGGTGGTATTACCAGTTTGTCAGCGTTAAGTACCACACTTGGTTTCCCAGCCCCAGCTTACCAACAGTGTCTAGGTTGTAATCCTGCCATTTAGCATATGGGGGGTGGTTAGAATGTTGTGAACATTTCTGGTTCTCCTATAATGAGCGACTGGTCAATCTAAAGACCCCAAAGGCTGGCTCTGGGGACTGCTGCTGTAGGAGTACTCTACTGGGGAAGTACAATATATTTCACCCTATAGGAGGAAAATAAGAATATAAAAAATATTCTAAACTAAATATTGTGCTAAAACACCAAATTACAGGCAATGTGGCATTCTCCCCACCCCATTTCCCATGGGCAGTGTGGCATTTCCCCCATCCCATTCCCCATAGGCAGTGTGGCATCCCCCCAGCATTCCCGTAGGAAGTGTGGCATCCCCCTTCCATTCCCATAGGAAGTGTGGCATTCCCCCCTCCCATTCCCATAGGAAGTGTGGCATTCCCCCCTCCCATTCCCATAGGCAGTGTGGCATCCCCCCTCCTATTCCCCATAGGCAGTGTGGCATCCCCCTTCCCATTCCCCATAGGCAGTGTGGCATTCCCCCCTCCCATTCCCATAGGAAGTGTGGCATTCCCCCCTCCCATTCCCCATAGGCAGTGCGGCATTCCCCCTCCCATTCCCCATAGGCAGTGTGGCATCCCCCTTCCCATTCCCCATAGGCAGTGTGGCATCCCCCCTCCATTCTCCATAGGCAGTGTGGCACCCCCCATCCCATTCCCCTATATAGGCAGTGTGGCATTCCGCCCGTCCCATCCCCTTATTCACTGTGGTATTCTCCCCAACCCCAAGTATACTTACACAAACGCTGTCCCTGCTCTGGCTTCTGGTGCCACCATCGCTTTGGCGCGCGCTGAGACGCGAAAGGCAGTGGCGGCACCAGAAGCCAGAGCGGGGAAAGACAGCATCCTCGCTCTGGCTTTTGGCGCTGCCACTGGCCTTTGTGTGTCAGAGCGAGCTGACACCAACACTCGTGTGTCAGCGCACTCCAGCCCAAGAGGCGGTGGTGGACCTGGAAGCCAGAATGAGGAAGCTGCATGGTGGCAGCGACAAAGCGGGGACGCGTAATGTAATGTTACATTCGCCCAATAAGACGCACTGAGATTTTCTCCAGGGAAAAATAGCATGTCTGGTAGAGTGAAAAATACAGTAAATGTTCTATCTGACAGTAAAATGTGCTTTAATAATGTTTAATGGTTCTACTTGTCACTTTTATACACATTAAACATGTTTGTTGGAAAAAAAAGTACTTGATAAATACTAGTAAAGGGAGTCCCAGATGGAAGCCAATGTCGCTGTCTGCTATGCTACTCCCTGTTATGTCCCTGTTTGTTACCTGCTTCACTGCATCTGCTCATTTTGCACCTGCTGCTTCTTCCATGTTTGAAAATTTGGACACCAACTGCCTTATTTAATAATAAATCTTTCTGGCGCAAGATGAGTGTGGACTGGTGAGTACTGAACAGCTGGACACTGGGGGAGGCAAAAGGTGAGTACTGTTTTTTAAAAATGTTCTAGATAGGGGCTTTGGGTAAAAGCATGTTATGACCACTTAAATATATGTATAGAAATGTGTTCTTTACTGTAGGGATAGTGAAAGCTTGGAATTCCCTACCCAAAATAGATAACATACTTTAAAAGACAGCTGGGTGAAATTCATCAAAACCAATAATGTTTGCATAGGAATCTACTTGTCCGTTGATTCAGTCTACTGTAACTGCCCTTATATATATTGATCATTTTATTTTTGGGAGCATAGATGGCCATTGTATGCTTGCACACACATATCTGTCCCATACACGGGAATTGAACCTGCAACCCTCCAGTCCATTCTGAATAAGGGGCACAAAAATGTTATCATGCTTAGGAGTGCATTTGGTCATGGTCCATCTCTGGAGCTCACAACATGTTATTAGAGATCAGAGAGACAACTCTCTCAATTACACTTTAGGATCTTCATTCAATATCATGAACTGATTCAGTTCCAAAGAAATATACTGGTTTCTGAGTAAATGCCACAACTATTGAGAACAAAATATTTTATTTCTTTTTTCAATAAAACTATAGTATACATTTATTTTTTACTAAATAAATTATAGAATTTCTCATTTACAAGCAATAAACTAGATGACAATATTTCAAAGACAGTATGTACACAACATAAGGCTTAGTTATAAATAGCACATTTCAGATGTCTAGTAAACATAATAAAATATCCTTATGGAAGCTATTGTCCATAACGTATGTTTACACAGAGAAGCAAAATTATTTTACAACCCAACAAGACAGACTTTAGCGATTAATATTTTAGACAAAGAAGAAAACGGCTTCATTTACTTTTCCTTTATGGAGTCTGTTTAGAATGGGTGAACAGTTCACAGATCGTGCCATTAACAGTGGAAAACATGCAGAGGGAACACAAAGTGATCTCCAGAAACACCCCAAAGTCTAAGGTGGTCTGCAGCAATGGAAGCAGGATCTCCAATGCATTTGTAAGAGTTCTTCACAGTTCAAAATGTGCAACACATTATCCTTCTCCCAAAATACCCGTCACATCAAGGTAGGAGACTTGACCAAAATCCTCTTCAAACTGGAATGAGGTCTCACAGATTCTCATCTAGTCTTCAGTGCACGCAGGGTCCTTGTAGTGCCAATTTCTTTACTGAAATTAGAAAAGTACAAAAAATAGTTGCATTCAATTTGTTACGTATGCTACAAATTTGCTAATAAAAGTTCAAATCAATGATTTAGGAAAAGCAAACATTTTTATATATTTTAAAGACAGAGGACTCGGTCACACACATCTGCAGAAGTATGCTGAAGCTGCACCACCAGCGCCAAGGTGCCCCTGTGGGGTGCAGTCCTAACTCTAATCTCTGAGAGCCCCATTTGGGACATACAATGCAATAGATAAATTGGGAACAGGCTTACCTGAGGTTGCCCTATAACCTTGAGTGCAGCCCATGGGGTGGAAGGGTCAAAGACCTTGCAGTACAGCCTAGACCCCACACCCCATGTGCTTGCACAAATTCAAAAGAAACAAAGGAGGGGTGGCAGCCACTCAAACCATTTTATAACTAACCTGGGAGGTGCACGTTAGCAGGGCAATTAGGGTACAAAAGTCCTAAAGGAGCCACAACACTCAACCCTGTTAGCTTGCAGACAAACCTATAATCTGTCTCTAAATCTGGTTAAAAACAGAGGACTCAGTCTTTAAGACTTTTGTATCCTATCTATTGCATTGTATGTCCCAAATGGGGCTCTCAGAGATTAGAGTTAGGACTGCACCCCACAGAGGAACCTTGGCACTTGGTGGTGCAGCTTAAGCATACTTCTGCAGATGTGAGTCCTCTGTTTTTAACCAGATTTAGAGACAGATTTTAGGTTGGTCTGCAAGCTAACAGGGTTGAGTGTTGTGGCTTCTTTAAGACTTTTGTATCCTAATTGCCCTGCTGACTTGCACCTCCCAGGTTAGTTATAAAATGATCTGAGTGGCTGCCACACCTTCTTTGTTTCTTATATATTTTAAAGAGAATTCCTCATGATGCCAGCAACCAATTTTCAGGACCCTATTATAAAGAAAAGCAAAAGGAAAAAGTGTTGGCCATGGCATCCAGAACATAAACCATTTAAATTTCCTCTGAAAATACAGATGAGAAATCCGATGACCTTTTCCAATAATTTAACTTCTCTCTTCTTCAGAAAAAGGAGGGGGGCCTTAGGAACAAAGAGGAAATGTTCTCAGGTTAATTAAAGATAACACTGAAAAACAAACAGGATTGTTCTCTTCTAGAATCGAAAGCATCACTTCAATATTGCAGTTCCTTCAACCTTATTATGCATGCCTTTGGGTATGAATATGCTCAGCCTGTGTCTGTTCACTAGTGTCTGCCAAGCCTGACAGCAAGATACATAAGCTGGCATGAAGCATTTTTACGCATGTCTTTTTCACTTCAATTTGACGGAGGATGCTTTCTTAAAGGAGCAGTATCACGAAATTTGCATTAAAAAAGATAAATAATTAAATAGCCTCACAATAGCTTCTAACATGTGTATAAATAATCTGGCGATAGAAAAAAGAAAAAATATATGCCTTTCTTTTAAATTGTATAATTACAATGGCTCAGTCCATTTGCTGAATAGGGGGATCTGCTGGGTTGTATTTAGTGAGCTGCTTCATTTAGCCCACTGGTCTCCTAGCAACACTTTACCTCAGAGGCCGACACTGTAATCAGTGGTAACGGCTGTGTGTGTGTGTGTGTGTGTGTGTGTGTGTGTGTGTGTGTGTGTGTGGCGCTGCTTTTGTTATGAGACCAGGTGACTCAAATGTGTAAAATCTATACAAAATAAACTAAACTGACTGAAAATAACTGAAATTCTTCTTTGAATAACTGTGCAGGAAAATCTAAAGGTATTAAAGTGGAACAAAACCCTGAGTGGCGACCCTGAAGTCTATAAGACCCGGCCATTGACCTTGCCCCTTGGGCATTCTAAATCAGGATGCCCCACTGTGTGAAACGACCCCTGGATAACCACAGATCCCCCCATTTTTCTGGCGCGCTCACGCAGATAGTCATTTAGACAGGCCGGGCAGCCAGGAAGGTTACTGCTCAGGCTCCCCATCTGCGTGCAAACAGCGCTGATTGGATGAGAGCCCGCGCATGCGCTGTGGGACAGGGAAAGGTACGTTTCCACAGGCAAACTTGGGGATTTCACATATCAGGGCATCCCAAGTCAGGATGCCCCTAGGGGCACAAAACAAAACTCCAGATAGTGAAAATCCTGGGTTGGGCTTTGCTCAAAACACACAAAGCTGAAAGAAAGATCATATGGAAAAAAGGGAGAAAATGGTAAACTGAAAGATTCTGCAGCAGAGCCAACATGAAGGGAAAACTGTCAAAATCAGCTAAATGACTTCTAGAGCTTTTCTCTCTGTTTTAGATATATAAGTTCTGGCCAGGCAATGTTGCAATGTTGTTATCTTATGCTGGACGGCTGCCAGCACTGAACAGCTGAGACTTTGATACATTGTTTCACCCCTCTCCTCAGCGTGGAACAGGCCAGAGTGTTCGGACCTGACACTCAACAGACATAAACATGAGCTATTAGTCTCCAGCTGCACAACACACACATCATTTTTTCTAAATTTGTAATTCTTACTCCAACACCTACCTACATTCAAAGTACCATTTAAATATAAGTCACCAAGAAAAATTTGCGATACTGCTCCTTTAACAAGCCATCTCCTAGTTTCATAAATGCTACAAGGTGCTCTTCTGTGTGCTTCTATGGTATCTGCTGAACCCATATTTAATAATATTTGAGGTGTGGCACAGCCTAGCACTATAAGGTTTCAGGGTCACAAGTGAAATACAGTTTTCACAAAGTATAATAAAAAAGACTTGCTTGCTGTAAAATAACCAATAAAATAAAATAAAAGCTTTTTGGTTGTGAATACCCAACAAACTAGTAATGAGAATCCCAGCAATAGCTAAAAGGAGGCTAGACTACCACCTTTCGCAAAGAGATTAGAGAATGGTAAATATTAATTTCATTAAGAAACATTAGCGTCACACAGCACCACTTTTTTGCGATTTAAAAGATAAAAAACGGCAGCGCTGATGTGGCCGCCAGCTAGCGTCTCATTTAACACTAGCGCAGAAAAGGATGCCGCTCCAGGCACTCAGGATGAAGCACCTGGCACTGTAGGTCAAGATCCCATAGAGCACAATGGGCAGAATTGGATTGAAAAGTTTAATGCTTATAATTAATATTACACACATTTATTTGTACAGAACTTGCATTGTGACTTGTCAATAATAGAAATGCAGGGCCTAGATGTCGCCAAATGCCATTTGTTTTTGTCATAGAAACATTTTCATGGCTTCTTTTTGTTACAAATGTGTAATTTTGATAAGAACTAAAACACAGCCTAAATGCACCATAAAGTTTGTCCCCAGCAGTGATTTCTTGTAATTGTAATGATGGCATGCCAACCTGTGCTGATAAAATACAGCACCAAAGATTTCAGGGAGGAAGAATTCATAAATATGCTGCGGAGGGCCAGCTGGGTGCAACAGGCGCTAACATAGGCCGGCATATACCTAAGTGCAACAATCAAAGCTAATTAGTTAGCGCTCTGCGCAGTGACTGCTAGCGCCAGTTTGGTCCACAGCACAGCGCCAGATAAGACAAAAATACCGGAGCTCCAAAACAGGTGCTATAGGCAACAGAAAGATGCTAAATGGCGCCCATCATAAATAAAGCCCTTCCTGGCCAAAAGGAGATTGCTTAATATGGTTTTGGTATTTAGGGAGGCACTGTTGGGCTGGGCCAAGAAAGGGTAATTTTAGCAATAATGCTTTGTAAAGCAACTTATTTAAATATCTAATTTGACTGGTTCTCTAAAGGGCCCTAGGGATAGGGTCTGTTCCCTTTGTATATATGTATCTGTAGTTAGAAGTTCAGGCAACTGGATATGCTATATATTCCTTGAAGACGTTTAGCTAATCATCCGAACTAAGATGTGGACTGGAGCTACGATCAGCAGTGTTTGTTGCTGGAGATTTCTTTACAAGTCATTATAAATTCAGAAAGCCACTAAGTAGCCATACATCCTCAAGAAAAATATAGCAAGTCCAGTTGCCTTGATTTTTTTTACTGTGACCTTGGTGAAAAAGAACCTTTCACACCAATGTATAACTGTGATTTCAGATCACTTACAGTACATAAAATACAACAGATTTATCAACAATGATTGGAGCTAAAATAAAATCTTTAATAAAAAGGTATTTTTAAATGCATATATTATGTAATTTAATTTGAAATGATTGTATATTTTAGATAGATTTCAAAGAATTATTGTTATAAATGAATGTGCTGAATCATTTATTTCCATTTTGTTTCTAAATGACAGAAAACGCTGAACACAATTTTCTCATATTGACTTCTAATTACCTTATCTTAATTTTCTCCTTTACTTATATTGCCTGATGCTATGGTAGAAAAGAGAACAGATCAATATGGTATATATATTTGACTATATTTGAATGTTTTAGGCATTGATTGTGTTTGCTAGTTCTTAATTGTTATTCAGAATAGTTACACACCACTATATGTGACCAAGATTTATTTGTATCTTTAAAGAAGCTTGAGATTCAAGCCATTCATTTGATTCATATAGTAAGGCTACCTAGTCTGCTGTTTTTTGTTCTACACATGTAATATTGTTATTTTAAATATGCCAAAACATGGCACCAGAAGGCAATTGGAAGTGGATACAGAGGTATATACTAAGAGATCTTCAGCTAGAAAATGCCAGAGTCGCACATTAAAGTTATTCAACAGGCTAATTAAAAAGAAAAGGGTAGTTAACCTTTTGTCCCGTGCCGCTGATCGGTGTAGGTCCGGCAATCAGGAACTCACCTGTTCACTTGATCCGAGCGCCCGCCGCAGGCTGTGATCCTGTGCCGCCCGGAGGCTCAAGCACCATTCTCCTGTATTTCCGTGCCGGACCACGTCCCTGCCATCAGTCAGAGGTGGTGTGGCCACTCCCTCTCCATTTACTACAATGGAGAGGGGGCGTGTCAGGCCTCAGCTTACTACCTCCATTGCGATGAATGGCCCTCTCCATTTACTACAATGGAGAGGGGGGCATGTCGGGCCTCGGCCTACTACCTCCATTGCAATGAATAGAGAGGGCCTAGCAGAGTGGCTTTAATTTTAGATAGTAAACCTCAGTCAGTAGAACTTCCTGTATCCTGTTATCCATGTGTGTGTGTAATATTCAACAACCAGTTGTGGACTGGGGCAAAATCAGCCCCTAAATATATGATGTTCGGCACGCAATTTTCCCCCTCCCCCAAATGTGTTTTCCGGCCAGTCAATGAGTGCCTGCTCCTTGGGTGCAGGTGCAGATATGGACACTCTTAAATTAATAGTACTGAAACCTTATTATTGTAAACACAGGAAGGGTCATGCTAATTATATGGTAAAGCAGGGTGCACCAGCGTTGTGAATTGCAACCTGCATCTCAATGACCTTTTTAATTTTAGCAATAACATTTTTTTGTTCCGTTTTTTCCCCCCAGAAACAATGTTACCATTGTGAGTTTTTGGAGTTTTTCTAAATGTTTCAGTTAACTAGCAACCTAATACAGTAAAGAATGTCAATAGTATTGCTGTGTTCAAGACCGAAACAGGTAGTGTTTATTGCTGAAAAAATGTGCTTGTTCCGTTACCAACAATGAAACTTCATGCTGGGCTAACATCAGTGGGTGTATATTCAGAAAGTGGCAAAGGAAAAAGAGAAAATGTGCGTATGTACTGAAGAGAGCAGTGAGATTCTTTGCTCTGTGCCCCAAAGCAAATACAGAAAAAGCACATTTTAGAAATGGAAAGGATCCAGGACAATGTTCCCGAACCTAAAAAGCTTTGCAACTTGTTTAAAGCTTAATTCATTCCTTACATTGTTTGGTTATGTAAGAAACCTCCGAGTATTGTACAGAGAGCCATGCTTCATGTACTGTGCAATACTGGTGCTCTTTTCAGTAACACATAAAGAAATTCTGTGCACTGGAGCTTAAATGTTCATGAGCACTTTCAGCATTAACCCATACTCGCAAACCAAAGACTGTAAAATGGCTGGCACACTTAAAGGGAAAGTCTACTTTTGATGGCATTTTTGAATGTACTCAAAAACGTTTCGTGTACCAAAAGGATGTTGTCAAGGTGCTGTGTTTATCTAGAATTTTTTCTTATCTTGGCAAACAGTTTTCACTACCTGCAATCTTTTGCTGTTAGCAACCATATATTGAGTTGGAAAAGCGAGTCCTGTATACACAGAACACTGCTGAATGTAATGCTCACCAGTATGCAGAACCCAGTTCAGAGGCTATTGCCCAATCTTCACTGCTGCTTCACCTATAGTAAGCCCACCCTTCGCTGTGGCGCTGTAGACACCTCAATGGACAAGATTACTCCCAGGACTTAGTAGCGCAAACAATATCCTCTGAGAGCTAGGACTCCAGGTTGAGCACTCTCAGGTGGTCGAGACATAACCATGGGTCATACTTAGGAGAGTCAGTCTGAACTGGCAGAAGAAAGCAAGTTGGTTTATCAGGCAATGCAAATAAAAGATGCTGCCTCTTACAAACAGCATGGGGCAAGCAGAAAGCATCTGTGTCGACAGCTTGTATCTACATGCCTGAGTGTGACTATATAATCCTATCCCTATATAGTCAGACATCATGATCTTGTAGCTTCCCAGAAACACCCCCTCTTCTGCATATACAAATGGTAAGCACAGAGATACAAAGCCTTTATTTATTTTATAGGCTGTATAACTCATGTATACATATACCAAAGCTTTCCAGTGACACCCCTCTTCTACAGATAGAAGCAGTCAACACAGAGCCTTTATTTTGTAGGCTGTTCACAGTTTACAAAATAAAGGGTGTGTTGACGGTTTGTATGTGTGGAAGAAAGGTGTCACTGGAAAGCTTTGTATGTTATACACGATGTGTATATGACTTTTACAGCCTATAAAATAAAGGTTCTGTATCTCTGTTTGTATATGCAGAAGAGGAGTGTTGCTGGAAGGTTCCTAGAACATGTCTGACTATATAGATAGTCTTATGCTGAATACGTCTATCTCTTTATAGTCAGACTTCAGGTTAGAGCTTTCCAGTTACACCTTGCATCTAGATATAAATGGTCTATAAAAAGATGCACATACAATGTCTACAGGCAAACTTCATGTTAAAAGACTCAAGTCATCATCTCTGCCCAGGCTAACATTATCCTTCCCTGGGAGATGTAACAATTTGTTAGCAGTACCCGAATGACCAGGGGACATTGCTACTATTGTTATTCATTGGAGGAGTATTTGTATCCGGCCTGTTGGAGAAGATTTACATGTATATAACGCAAATGTAGGCGAGAATGCGACCTCTGCCTACACCCCAGTCCTGCGGTCATATTGGCAAGCCAAACCTCTAATAGAGTAAAATGTATTGAAGGCCACCCCTGTGTTACATTTTTTTAACCCCCTCTACCCCCACACCTAAATTGGCTTCTGTTTAGCAATGTCGATATCAGTGATCCAGTGCCAGAAGATCCATGCTGTTTCCTTGAGCGGGGATATCAGGAACCTGGGCAATGCTTTATTAAAGGTGGCAATCTTAAAACATACCCCCCCAACCGTTCAAGTTCTTACAGCTACGCCCCATCTTTGGCTTCATGACTCAATCCCCACCATTGGCTGTCTCAGACCCTTGCCCTGTGCCATTCAATGAATTTAGTGTCGCTGTAATTTTAAAGTGATTGGCCAGTCAAAGAACAAAAACTCATTCACCTGTTCCTCTACTTTACCTCCAGCGCCTCCCCTCAATCCCATCACCAATGGATTGAAGAAGCCTCGGTACACACGCTATCTCACACTAGCAATCCCGCTGTGTATATGCAGCTCTCCATCTCCTGCACATACGTGTGGCTGGCATATCTGGATGGCTGCTGGCCATGTGCGCACAGCTGGAGGGCACAGCCAGCAGGAGGCACAAGGCAATGATCACTCAATGCCGGCCATTGCTATGCACAGCAATGTATTGGAGAAGAGTCATGCATGCACAGTGGGATTGCTGTTCGAGATAAGTAACCGGGTAGTAACCCTGGAGCAGGGAAAATCCTGGGTTTTATTGAGCTTTAAGTATTATAGTGGAGAGGGGTAAAAATGATTTAGCTCACAGATGAACTGAAAGGTACAGGGATCAGAAAGGTTTTATCATTTGCCTTTTTTCCCCCAGCATGTGATCCCCATGCCAGCCCCAGCTTAAGGAGCTTAAGAATATTTTAATGAGAAGGAAATTGCAATGGAACCATACTTCAAGGGGATGTTAGGTAAGAAATGTAATTACAGATATTCTGGAGCTGACGGGTTTGTTACAATCTATCAAAGGTCTTGCTTGGTTGATAAAAATTGATCAATAGGGCAGTAAACAAATCACAACTAGGCAGACCTGACTGGCTCCAGCACAGTGTCTACATCTTAAGCCATCCTGATTTGGTATGCTCCTCCAAAACACAAGCACAATGAAGGTTAATAACGTGTAGAATTAGAACAGACCTCTGGAAGCCAATGGGGTTTGCACAATGAACATGCCGCAAGCAATGGACTCCCAGTTCATATGTTACCCTTTTTTTGGCTTCCTATTCTTCATGCAGTGGGACATACCAAATCAGGCTGCCCCAGCGGTGGGGCAAAATATGGACCTTTAGTTATTTTAGACATGAGGTATACTTGAAGCTGATCTTAAATGCAATGTGAATTTCCAATTTAACATATAATTGGTAATTTAAAATAGGGAAAGCTTGGCCAGCTGGGGGTCTGGGAGTTGCTGCACACAGTTTTGCATCTGAAGCTGCTTTCTAGAAGAGCTGGTGCAGCCAGCACTGTGTGCAGCAGTTTAATTTCCCCCAGGGCATAGGAGAGGTAACGCCCAATCAGATAAGTATTGACACGTGGCGGGGATTCTTAAATTTTATTGCCAGATGGGTACAGGCTTCTATTTGAGGGTGTTCAGCTTGGGGTATCCGGTTTGAGAACTGTATCCGGCCACACTAGATCCATTCAGATCATTGTGGAGGCTCTTCGCGCTGGAGCCTGCTGCACCTGCATGCTAGAAGAAGAAAGCAGTAAAATAATTGCTAGGAGAGGTTGGGTGAGTTAAAAGAGGATTCTAACTACCGATAACCTGATCCACCATGATAGGTTTGTGACAATGTTTCGAACTCCAAGCTCAGCAGCAAAAAAATGAAAAAAAAAATCAGTGAGGCTGAGAAAAAATGACAAATAACTGGATTTTCTGGTAACAGTCTCTTCACGTATCCGGAAATATGAACTACAGCCTTGAGGCTACATTTCCCATGATCCTTTGACAAGATGACGTTACAGAAATAGCCAATCGAAAGGCATACTGCACACCTGCTCTCACACACACCCTGAAGACGGCATTCAACACCGAAACGCACGTCTGGAGGCAGCTGCGCACGGAGCCCAGCAGCCAACTCTAGCTTTTTCCTTCATTGCAACCGGTTTTTCTTTGGAAACCTCTTTTTGAAACACTAATTGGATCAAGCAGATACTGCAAGATCGCAGGTTTATCCTCTTCTTGGACTTCAAGCATAGGAATAGACATGACGGACTGACCTTTGTTTTTACAACCTATGAGATCCAAGCATACTGCTTCTATTATTAATTTATTTTATTTATTATTTTGAGTCAATAAAGATATCTGAAGCATTTGAAGTATTCTGGCGATCATTGAAGTGCAACCAAGTTAAAGAGGAACCTTCCAGGATTGCAGCCACTCGGATCTCTTAAAGCTACAGCAACCATCTAATCATCTGACCCAGATACCCCACGGGTGGTAGATCCTCACAGGCCCTGGGTAGGTCAGAGTACCCCCGGGCCGTGGCGGTGAGTTTCATCTCTTATACCTTTTGTACTATTTACATTTCTCTCATTTCCATGCCCTATATGAGAAGTGACAATCTTGTGCTGTGTGATTAAAACAACATAGCAGAAATTACAAATATTCTAATTAGAAGTAGTACTTTGCCCAGACACAACTAATATATTGTTTCTGGATATAAACACTTCAAACATATGAACGCTAAAGCGCGCCCAAACTGTTTTACCTGTTACCAGAAAATCCAGTTATTTGTATTTTATATTTCACTCGAATAAGGTGTGACCCCTTATTATAGGCAGCCGCTAACAAATTGATTCCTAAAGCACACCTTAATACTCCATTTCCATTTGAGAAAAAATCACAACTGGACAGACTTGACTTGCCCTGGTTTCTAGCACTGTATCCATTGTAGCTATGCCACACCACTTTATAAATAAGCTATTTGAATGGCATAAGTTAAAAAATGTACAATCACACACCTGGGTATTCTGATTTGGGATGTCCCAAAGCTGAAAAGCTTTTCTGGGGAGGGGCATCCCGATATTGTGGGTGAAACCTTCTGCCTCCTTCTATGTATACTTGCAGCAGAGTGGGAGCCCATAGCCACCATCTTCACCCCCCCCACCGGCTTCATTGTATACACAATTTGTGAAAGAGTTGTGTAGGCTCTAGTCCAGGTTTTAGTCCTCTTTCAAAGAATAATCAAAAGTTTAAAAAGTTACTCACCAGGCCTGCATTACCACACTGCTCTCATGCACTTACATGACCTCTGGCAGCCAATGGGGTTCCCTGCCTGATGCATGCATGCCCATAGCCGGTGAACAATGACTTATTTTGTCACTGCTACCTATTACTTTTTGTGCGGAGGGGCATCCTAAATTTATGAAGCCAGGCTTCTGTTTAAGATTGTTCAGTTTAGGGTGCTGACATTGCAGGTTTGCACATGACCTATTCACATCTATACAATTTACATGCATGTGCCAGTTAGTTACTGGCAATACCACTACTCCACCAACAGATGGCATAGTTGGTTTATATCAGAAAAAAAAATACAATTCAAAAGAGAGGTAAGCAAATTGTTATTAACATTTTTTCAGCTGGTAGATCCACATCCTAATACATCCATTCCTGACAACAGATCATATTTGGAACAGGTAGGGGATGAATGAAAAAAGGGTCACAAATTAACCAAATGCCTTAGGTAATTTTGTGGCGGTTCTTAAAAAAAATGACTTAACCCTAAGTTACTAAGATGTGCATTCCATTCCATCATCTATTCAGGCGTAACAAGTGCCCTACCCCAGCCATACATTACTCAGACCTGGAGACATCAGTTCCCTAAACTCATCAACTGGGAGCGCCATTACGTCATACACCGCCTGAAGAGTTCTAAGAATGTGTGCAATCATTAAACCCTCTGCCTATTGTGTGGTCTATGGGAGAGCACTGTGTCCTGTTCTTATTAAAGGAGCCATATGGGCAGATGAAAACATAACAATTTTTTGTTCCCCTATAGCACTCATGTCCTACCGGTTAGAAGAAACTCACCTGGTTTGGAAATCAAATCCTGCAACCTCTATGGTCATTCACTGCTCGACACCCCCCATCGGAGTGGGTGTGCTTAAAGTGATCCTATACCCAGAAAGGAAGTTTACGTCATCATGTTTCTTATTTTAAATAAAGCCTTTGCCCAATATTCATAACAACACAAACTGGATGCAGCCTTGCTCCCTGGCTGGGCAGTCCCATCCCCTGATGCTTTCCAGCGATGATACGTTCAGCTACAGTCAGCATTAGGGAGCACTTCAACCTAACTGCTATTGTTTGACAGTTTGGTTGTAACTGAAATAACCAGCATATGGCTGCCATTTGGATATGATACTTCTTTTTATTGTATTTTTTTTTACTTTAGGTGGTTTTGGTCCACTTCCCCGGGGCCCCGCTATATGAAACCCCCCAGATCGCAAGTTACAACTCACCTCACCCCGCTCCTACGGCGCATGCGCGGCACTCGTTGAATCAGCGCGCTCGGAGCCGCTGTGGTATGCGAGTCAATGCGATGTCTTACCGTAGCGGCTCTGAGCACGCTGGTGGCCGCATCTCGTGCTTCCCTACTAGAGAGAAGCGGATGCGGCTGCGGCCCGCGCATTCACTGTTGGACCGGCAATCAGGTAAGTGCAGCAGGCGTCCTGGGGGGTTTCACACAGTGGGGCATGCCGATTTTTGATGCCCCGCAGGGAGGGATCGGATCGGCCTGGGAATAGATTCCGATCCCGCTGGGTGTTGGTCCAAAAGAAAATACAATTCTGTGAAATACTCACCTGTAGAATTGGTATTATACGCATACAGTACGTCCTGCTCCAATATAATACTTACACATGGGTAATCCTCCGCCAGAGGGCGCTGTTCACTGCAGACATGCAAAAACAGGCTCCTCCCAGCCCTTCATATACCCAGGGACCTCCCACAAATCCCCAGTATTGAAAAGCAGTGAGAAAAGAAGCCGGGAGAAACCAACCACCAAACTGGTAACAATGGCAATGATAACAATCACCATACAGGGGATCCAGAAAATGTACAACCAGGGTGGGGTGGAGCAGGACGTACTGTATGCGTGTAATACCAATTCTACAGGTGAGTATTTCACAGAATTGTATTATTCTAAGCATACAGTACGTCCTGCTCCAATATAATACTTACACGTGGGACATCCAATAGCAGTGTCCATAAAATAGGGTGGGATCCCCAAAAAAAAGGCACAGCAGACAGTAAAGGTGCTGTCACCTGCAAACCTTGCTACCAAGTACGACATGAGCAAAGGCTCTAACGTCAATCTCATAACAAAACCTTTGAAAAGGTATGAACGGAAAACAAGCAGCGGTCTAGCAAACCTGTTTAACAGAAAAACCTGGTGCTGAAGGGCCAAAGGCACCCAAACACAATTAGAACATGATAAAAAGAGAGGAAGATTCTTCCCCCTAAAGGAATAGGCCAGAGTAACGGCCTGACCAGCCCAAATGCAACAAGAGCCTCGGTAAAACGTAGAAATCTCCCCAACGGGGAATTGAAAACTGGTCTCCCGCAAGACAGGCGGGGATACTGACCCCTTCACTAACAAGGATCAGCAAGAAGCCGAAACCTTTACTCAGGACCAGGAAGGCAAACCATCCAAGTAAGATCAGTCCAAAGGGCGCATAGGCCCTGGAAGCAAACGAGATCAGGTGCATACCTATGGAGGCGCCCGCAGACCCCAAAAGGGCATCAGTCCCCCTAAGGGACAAGAAACAACCAGGAAAATGTCAACACCTGTTGAGGGAATGTAGACCCCTTACTTCAACATTACTAAGAATAAGGCCCATAGGCAGACTAAAAGGACTTAACTAATGATCATAAAACATCACCTTGGACAAGGGTCCGGCGTAAGGCGGAATACCACCACAGCATGGTGTGTGTGTATATATATATATATATATATATATATATATATATATATATATAATGAATGAGGGCTAAGTAATCAGAGCCATCTTCTCAGGCACACGTCTGACTGAAGCAACAGCCCCCGGAGGGGCGACTTGAACTACAAAACAGCTCAGACAGCATCCAGAATAAGTCCCAAGGGAACAATCCGCAGGGCAAACAGAATGAAAATTGATCCTAACAGGGACCATAGAACTACTTGGGAGATGCCCCTGAGCAATCCCCAAGAGAACTCCTAACAAGGAAGACTGAACCAGACTTCTACAGGAAGGCAGACAGACCAGAACCTGAACCTTCAGTACCTAGATGGGGAGCCAACCCCAACCTATGCTGTAACAATTCTAGAACCCTGGGAACCGAGAACGTCCAACAGGGGAGAGACCGAGACTCACGCCAATCAATATGGGTACACCATAACCCACAATAGACGGAGGAAGAAGAAGCCAAGGAAGCTTGTTCCTAGCCCCCCATAGACCAAGTCACCCAGAAGATAAACCCGTCTCCAAAGGGGTGAATGAATCAGCTGTCAAGCCCTCAGACAAGAGTCTGTAGATTGGGACGACATAAGAAGGAGCTTGACAAGGGCAGAACCGCACTCCTGAGAGAGCGTACAGGTCAGCTGACCTCAGCAGAACCATCTGCGAACCACAGTTCACTAGGCCACCCAGGGGCCATCAATCTCACGGGTCTCTTTATCAGCACGACCGTGCGCAGAACCCCACATAGCAGGGTGAATGAAGAGAAGACATATAAAATAGAAAGTCTATACATAAATTTACTAAGCCCGCATGACCAGAGTCAGAATATTCTGGGGCAGTAAAAACAAGGGCAGAGCCCCTGTGATATTAGTGAGACCCAACAGAGCCACCCTAGTTGGCTCTCAGAGGGACACCAGGATAGCACAACCTGCCACTGAAAGACATCCATTGGAGCGAATACCACTGAGGAGCAGGGGACGTAGACCCCCACCCAGATCAGGATCAGGAACCTTCCAGGAGAATCATCCTGCTTCAAGCTCCAGACCAATAATAAAACAGGCCATTGTCTTCCAACAAGCCAAGAGTCCCCAAATAGACAGGTCCTGAAGAGAAGTCCAGCAGTATAGAGTCAACTGAAGGCTCATTGTTTTAACAAAGCCAGTAGGTAAGATGGACCCTCTAAGGGACCCTACCTAGGAACCACGGGGGGTTTTGGAAGAAATTCCCCCCCCGCCAACCTGCGAGACTTGGTACCCAAGGTGACCATTCACAGGAAGATGCAAGGAAAGAAGGGGGTGCCCCCTGAGAGGGTCCTTGAATATAACCAGCTCAAGAGGAACCACGGTAGCAAAGGGGAATGAGCACAGACCTAGCTCCCGGGGTGCTGGAACCCCATCTAAGATCAATAACCTACTGTGCCGAAGAGCCCAAAGGCTCTGTATATAAGGGACATCATCTGATACACCACCAACGGGCCCACCAGCTGCAATCCTGCCTGGTGAAAGTAAGATGTCAGCAAAGAGGGACAGAGCCCCCGTAACCAGGAGTCCACTTGTTCGCCAAGGAAGAAGGCTAAAGCCTGAACCGAATCCAAGGAATGGAGATAGCGGATAAGGGACCATGAGGGATTGAGGTGACTGAGCACCCATCCAGTAACTCCCAGGGGACATCGCCGGCCGACTAACCTACGCGGCCTGACGTAGAGATTGGGAAGTAAGGAAGGACGATCCGGTAGGTCCTAGTGCGGACGCCCCACCGGCATGTCAGAGACATAACCCCCATCCACACCTTGGCGAGTAGCTTGGGAGCAGAAGAGAGGCCAAAAATAAGGCCCCAATCCGCAGGGTTGGTCCTTCAACACCGACTAGTAAAGGATGTCCAGAAGACACAGGGGGAACTAAAAGGATCTAGAACTCCACAGGAGGCAGGAAGCCCCCCTTGCACAGGGCGCCTGTGTCCCAAGACAGAGATATCATACAGGTGCTACCTGTGAGTGTAGAATTGCCAAGCCTACCATAGGCCAGTATGGCCCAGACCGCCTCATCATCTTGAGGGAAAGAGAAAGGTTAGCATAGAGGCCATCGCCCCATTCTGTTTAAGGGCAACCTGCAAGTAAGCCCAGACCCTGCAGGCCGAGTACGGCCTGTACCAACTCCTGAGGAGAAAAAACAGGGCGAGGGCGTCCCTTCATGCTTGGGAAGTCTTGGCAGATTTGGACTTAGCCCTGCCCGATGGCCCAGGGCGTTTCCTGCCCACTCCGTGGTGGAAATCCACTCCGAAAAGTTGGAAGCACACCTCAGGTTCGTGTTTGACACTAACGTAGGGAGGGGGAGGGGTGTCCCTGCCCCGAGGAGGCCTAGACGGCCTACTGCCTTACCCTATTTTCCAAAAAGGTCCAAACGGGCCCCAAATAGACGCCGTCCTCTGAAAGGAAGGCCAGTGAGAGCCTTTTTCATATCATCGTCAGCACCCCACTGTCGCAGTCAGACCAGGCGGCGAATAGCTACCACAAGGGCAGAGGTTCTAGCACACATTTTAATGGTGTCATCCAGTGCTGAGAGGATAAACCTCACAAACACATCACAATCTGAGAGCGCATTAAAGACCCCCCAGGGGAGGTCCTCAGGTCGGTGATCAAGTAGTTTTCTAATGAGAGTCCTGGCGGCCACCGCAGTGATGGCCACGGCACAGACCGGGCACAGAGCCGTCCCTGCACACGAAAAGGCGTGGGAAGCCAGTCTGTCAATGCGCCGGTCCTCAGCATCCCGAAGGGTACGGTAATAAGGATCCGTCATGAAGGGGGGGTTAGTAACCCCTATAATCGGTGCATCCACCACAGGAGGTGCTGACCAAAAGTTAACCACATCAGGAGGGAAAGGGTACTACCAATCCCAGACCCCTGGGACCCCTTTAAGTTTACAAGGCGATCCCATTTTTTGGATATCAGACTCTTTTGGCGATCCCATTTTTTGGATATCAGAGAGGCCTCTCCAGGAGGGGAGATTGACAAAACCTCAAAGATCTTAATAAGTAGTTCATCTGTGTCACACAGGCCCCAAGAACCAGGCCCGGAATCATCACGGCTCCAGGGCATCCCATCCGAGGAGCCCGAATCGGAGAAAGGATGAAGGTCCTGCATAGCAGCCGATTCATCAGTATCATTAGGAACCGGAGAACCAGGAGGCGTCAGGGACCGCTTCTTTCCAGGGCCCAAGCGCTCCGCCAAACTAGACATCACCTGCTCAGCCGTAGGCAGCCTGTGCGGCACGACTTGCTGGTCATCCCCGCTCGAGTGAGACTCATCAGGAGTGAGATTTAGGTCCGGGGAGACAGGTGTATTGAAGTGAGGTGCAGCCACTGGCAAACCTGATTGCAGGGTCAGTGCCTGTTCAGCACACGGTCCGCAGACCCGTGCTCTGTCAGCATCAGCATGGGGCTGACCACACACTGTACACGAGGGACCGCGGGTACATAAATCTGAGATGCCTCCATATGGTGATTATCTGAGCAGTATGCCCGCAGGGATTTACGCAATAGGCAACACTGGATGCCCCAAGACCCGCTAGGAATGTGGGAGAATTTTGTATGTGAACCCGCTATAATATATGTCAGGCCGGGAGAAGCCACTGAAATCTTGGCGTCTAAAAGACATAAAGGAGATAAGAGGGGGGTGTCAGTGCCATGCGCAGCTGAATAAAAAGTCATAGGAACAAAAACTGCCCGGGGGGGCACTTACATGACCAAGGGAGGAGGCGGATCGCCGTCAAAATGGCACCAAGCGAACCTCGAGGGGCGGGCCTGATCTGGCCGTGACGCGGGGCACGTCATGCCAAGTCCCCGCCTCCCCCAAAAAGCTCGAAGCTCTAACCAGCGCAACGTCAA
Source organism: Gastrophryne carolinensis (assembly GCA_027917425.1). Classification (NCBI taxonomy): domain Eukaryota; kingdom Metazoa; phylum Chordata; class Amphibia; order Anura; family Microhylidae; genus Gastrophryne; species Gastrophryne carolinensis. The sequence continues at coordinate 387,298,660 of CM051234.1, read as the reverse complement.
TGACAGCAGTGGATAGGACACACATACAGAGTGTAATTGAGGAGATTGCTCTCACGCTAGAGAATGATGCTGCCGCCCGGGCTGCACACTTCTTGTAATGAAAGGACACACACGCGCACAACCAGACAAGGTTTATGTGGGGCAAGGAGCGCGGCACTGACACCCAAGTTTAAATGAAAAGTCAACGGCCATAACGTGTTAACATAACGCTGGGACCGCCACACACATACCCCCCCCTTTCTTTTCCCCCGAGCTACGGGAGGAAGCAAGGGAGAAGCGGACCTGCACCCAGGGTTCATCGCTATGAGGGGCACGGGGCAATAATGCGGGAGGGGCATCTATTTGAGGCTCACCATCGGCCTAAACCGCCTACCCTATGGTGGGGGATTGCGGTGGAGCGTAGCTCCGTGAGCACACAAGGTGCTGCCTACCTTCACCCGACCAGCGCAGCCCAGGCTGGGAGGCACATCCTTATCGAAGAGGATGGGTGGTAATAGTCCCGCAGGGCCGTAGGCTGTAAAAGCCCCGCTCACCTGCGAGAGAGTGATACTTCATGTCTTCGCAGTCAGCACTGCAGAGAAATCTGGGGATTTGTGGGAGGTCCCTGGGTATATGAAGGGCCGGGAGGAGCCTTTTTTTGCATGTCTGCAGTGAACAGCACCCTCTGGCGGAGGATTACCCACGTGTAAGTATTATATTGGAGCAGGACGTACTGTATGCTTAGAATAACAGATTTTGACTGATATACTGTGGGGGTGGCGGTTGGGGGGGGTGAGTATGCCTGAACGTATTATTGTGGATCAGAAGAGGGATTGTTCTGCACTCTGTCTATTATTTGTGGGCGTGGGGGAGTGTTGCACACCTTTCTTATGAACTGTGAGTCTGGGGCAAGTGATTATGATAGGGAGGGGCATCCCTGCTTTGCGGAGGCTGCTGATGACTTGGACCAATGCTGAAAAGTGTAGGGACTTGATCTTGCGGTTCCGGTAACTTTCTTAATGCAGGAGCTGGTCCAATCAGCTGCGTTGTGCCTCCTAACTAATAATTCTAAGCCTCACCGTGTAACTGCAGTGAAGCAGCAGTTAAATGTAATATATTGCATTTGTGTTGTGTTTTTACATTAATTCTGTGTGGAATGGTTAGGAGTCCAACTGGGTTAAGCCAACTGCTCTCGCATGCCGGTGGGCATTTTTTTACAAAATACCCGGCTCCATTATACACACCTCCACTGACCAGGGGGTGCAGACGATCATGGGGCCAATTGGCACAAAGCCAGTATTTTTTTAGGGCTGCCTCAAGCACCTCTGAAAATGAATTGACCTGTGCTGAAGGTGCAGTAGCCCTGGTGCATCTCGCTACTAGCCCTGGGGGGGAGGGGCTTTGTTTTAAAGTGCCAGTAATGTTTTTTTTTGTAATAAAGCCAAACGCATTAAAAACGAAGCACACATACAAAATGCCTGCACTTATTGTGTGAACAGAGCCTTAGTGTTACTTTATTTTTATATAGTGATACAGATAGTGTGGATATAAATGTGTCTTGGGATGGTTGGCTGGCTGGCTGGCTGATATACAGGCATAATAAACATTTATTTGAGGGACAGGTTTGCCACAGATTGCAAGAGTTTTTTTTTATGTCCCCCTTGCAACACATATAATAAAACTGCACTAGAAATGTGTGGTCGTATAGTGCGTATTATAATTTACCAAAACATAATTCAATTAGTTGTTAATCACTCTTCCAACAAATAATAAACCCTTGCTGTAATAGAAAAAAAAAGACTAGAAAAGAGACACAGTTAACATGATGTCAGTCTATTATATCTGCAGCACATTTGGCTGTTCCACAGGAGCCTGCTATTTGACTAATGCTTTTCTTCGGGCCTCTTGCTATTTGCTATTCAAAACCAACTTCATGCTAGTGAAAATAAGGAAGGAACTTGACTGCCAACACCCATAATATCCTGGAAAACATGTAGACGCAGCAACAGAAAACATTTGCAGATTAACAGCAGGGCGTTGGTTAACATTTTTCTGTGGCTTCTCTCTGAATTATCTCACAGTTCCAACTGTAGCTTAGCATGGATATTTCTAACAAATGGAACCTACAGGAAAACTACACAATCACAGAGATAAGCAGCACAGTGCAAAAAACAAGCCGCATCAATAGTCTACCTAGCACAGCATGTTTGAATGTGAGACAGAGGCGGGAGACAATATGAGGCCTAAAAAACACTGTTCATGTGCGCAGCACTTTACACAGGCTCCTCTTTCGAATACAGGTCAGATCAGGCTACTTGTAGCTTTTTGTATTACTCTCCAGAAATATACTGTTTTAAAAATGGTTCGCAAGCCAAACATACTGAAATATGCTCAAGCTAATATAGTAAATATAGGGCAAATGAATCATCTCATCTAAAAGACTCCAGGGCTGGCTGATTTTCTCCCCTGTTGTGTGAAACCATGGCAATCGCTGTATTAATTCAACTAGTCGCCTATCCCACGGAACATGTCTCGCTATACCTATAGCAGACATTTGTGAAAAGCTGGTGCAGGCATGCCCCCAGCTAGGGATGCGCTCATGCGATTTAGTTTCTTCCCCACACTGACGCCACAAAGAAAAGCTGAATGAAGCCGAGTGTGCTAACTGGCTGACCACTCACGCCTGCCCTGGGGGAATAACGGAAGGGTGAGGTTTACCGGCGTTCCACTGGGGCACTCCAAATCAAGATGCCTCTGTTAAGTGGACCAAAACCAAGGTGAGTGAAAACCCTGGGTTTTGGTCCACTTTAAAGTGGACTTTCAGTCAAAAGGAATCTTAACTTGCTCATAGATGATCCTGATTTAGGATGCACCTACACTTAAATATCACCAGGAAACCAAAATTAGGAACTCTCTATAGTGTAAGACAGGAAATAGCCACATACTCCAAAAAATCTCCTATTGGGGAAGGTGTGGCTGCTGCATGTCAGATGGAGCTCTAAAATGAAAAGGTTAGCATCTCTAATGCAGGGTTCATTGATGGTGTTTAGTGTTCCCGTGGACCAGGACCCTGCCTGTTACAAAGAGAGCCAGATAGCTTGGAGATCCTCTTTAAGGATAAGAAGGTTATTAAAAAGCATAGGCAATAAATTCAAGTTGTATTTACATAGCTTTGATGCATCTTGTGTCATAGCAGACCAAAACCCACCAGTGGTGCAAAACCAAATGCATTTCATATATATTGAAAGAGGACCCAGTGAGGTAATCTGACAGTTGCTGGTTCTGCCGCTCAATCCCCCGGGAATCTAGGATCTATCAATCTAGGAATTGGATCTTTTACTGATCCAAATGAAACAAGACAGGATGGTGAAATCATCCAAAAATGAATGCATGTAGGGTGAGGATTCTGGGTAACTCGTTTAAAACAGATGGGTTTCGTTAGCAAAAGGGAAAGTAAAAAAAAAAAAAAAAAGAAAAGCAACGGGTCTGAATAATTCCACACAAACCCTGTTTTAACTTTTGTAAACACTGGAAATGATTTAATGAATCCATAAGGTCTGTACTGCTGTCTTGGTACCACTCATTGTAAAAGCGGAACCGAACAAAAAATTACTTTAGGTCCTTTTTACAATCAGCCCTTGGCATATTGATTTTGGATTACCATACAGTTAAACATTCTCAGGAAATTGGGTATAAAGCTGTATAGTGAGGGAAGGAAACAGCAATACCCTGCAGTGAAGCGTTTCTTCTATTGGAGGAGGTGCGGCTGCCATATTTGTGTGCAGCTAGTTCCTGTTCCAGTCCCTCTCTCTCTCCAGGACTTAAATAAAAAGTTCTGAAATGAGTTCTACAGGGAAGCTTGACCCTTTGCTTTCCATGGCAGATGCATGAAGCCCACATCCCTTGTGTATCATCTTGATACAATGTGTTCAGCAGCACTGTGTTTACCATTAAAGTAAATAAAAAAAGCTACTAGAGAATAGGCTGTGGTGGCCCGCGGGTCATGGTATAAGGTGTAGGTATACTTTAAATTACACCTTGCAGATCTCTGAATCCCCATTAGAGAATGCAACTAAGTCAGGGGATTTGTCAAAACCTACCTCCTCATTTTATAAGGCCCTCATGGGGTGTTTGGGCTCCTCCCTGGAGAAGGTGGAATCTAAGTGGCAGATGCTGGATCCAAGCCTGGATCGAGATGACTGGGAGAAGGTAATGGATAATATCCACACGTCCGCAGTGGAGGCCAGAGATAGAATAATTCAAACTAAATGGGTACACCAAGCATATATTACGACGGCTCAGCTGCAGAGGATGGGCTTACAGGACAGTGACCAGTGCCCGAGGTGTGGGAGGTATAGTGCCACATGGATACATATGAAATGGTCATGTGCCGTTTTGGAGCACTTTAGGGGGGAGGTGATGGGGGTAGTGAGTGGGGTGGTGGGGTTCCGGGTCCATGGATCAATTGCGCTCTGCCTCCTGGAAGAGCTGGGGCCACTCTCAGAGGTAAGAGCACTGAGGACGCTGCTGAGATTGTTAATGTTTTATGCCAGGAAGTGTATTCTATTAGGCAGGAAGCATCCGACGGCTCCGTCAGTGCAAGCCTGGAAGAAACTGTGCTCCGTCAGTGCAAGCCTGGAAGAAACTGATTAATTAAAACTGCCCCTTTATAAACTGACCTATACCGTTTGGGGGGTCCCCCAAAAATTTTGTAAAGTCTGGGATCTGTGGCTTCAATATACAGTCGGCCTTGGCAGATCCTGCCCCTGGTGGCGGGGTTGTCAATATCTGGCCTGGAGCTTGAAGGGGTTGAAAGGGGGGCACGAGAATGTTTCTTCGGTATGCCTGTCCCCCCCCCCATCGATAAATCTATACATAAAGATCCTTGCTTGATAGTCCACCTCATAAGGCCGAGTCTTGGTATAAATGCATGTGTGAATGAGTGTCTTTGTGGGTTAGGATGTAATAGTGTATGTTGGATGCCTGTGGCACCGCGATTTGTGTATTGTTGTTATTAAAATGCAAAAATATTTTTTTTTCTAAAAAAAAAATCACACCTTGCCCAGCAATACAAGATCGGTCTCACAAATTACAATTGATATCACATAAGGAATACTTACTAAATAAACATCAAAAACTGAGCCATTGTCATTATCCATTTCTAATGTGCTTTGTTCAGATGTCTGGTATGCACTGTCTTCTAGTGTGAATGTTGAACTTGATGGTAATCCGCTTCTGGAAATAAAAAAAAAAAACAGAACTATGATTATCCAATCTTTTCTAGTGTTTACCACAGCATGTCAAGAAATAACAAAATGGAAAAGAATATGTCTCAAGGTTCATAGACAGCAATAAAAAAAACACGAAAAAAAGAATGTAACTCCTGTTTCTCTATTCTTGTAAGACATTATGGAAGTTTTAGTTCAGTAAAGATGACAGTTCACTATAACTGACCAGAAGAGATTAAATAATTCTGAACCATTATATTTAATGGTACTATTCACATCTGTGTGCCTTGCTTAGGTGGGTTTGCACAAGACAAACACACATACAGGTACATGCCCTCAAAGTACCTCTGTTACCAAATATGAAAGATCACACACATCAACCATATTTTTTCTTAACCTGGATTAAAACCCATTTTTTAAAAAAAAACATCCAAACAAGGGAACCACAACAATGGTAACAGCCAAAAACAGCAACTGGAACAGCAAATAAAAAAACTGAACCTACAGATCAACCGACAAACTAACAGCTGGAGGCTGCATCAGACAATATCCACTTCTCAAGAAGACTAACTGGCAGATACCTACCATGGCCATTGTAAGTTTCAACCACAGCCTCCCTGATCCATCCACTGAGAGTGGCATATCTTGCTTTGCCCCCTCTGTAGAAGCCTTTAGTAACAATGAAATTTAGCATCGGATTTGAAACCCTCACATCATCAAAAATGCTCCTGCTAAGGGGAGGTAGGTCAGAGCACAAAGAAGGAATGACTATGTTTGTGTTATAAGGAACCAAAATCTATCAAAACATGAATGCCTGCACTTCATCATCCTGTTATAGGTGATGCAGGTCAGGTAGGTAGAGCTGCTAACACATCATTGACAACATGTCTACAAGAAAGGCAACTTTGTGGGAAAGCTCTAACAAAAGCACTAGGATCTAGCACTGGGAAAGCTCTAACAAAAGCACTAGGATCAGGGGCTAGAAGGGGTGCCCCACCCACCTATCCACATCCCAACATTTCAAGGGATTCCTACACTGCAAAGCCAGCTAGTGAACCCCCACGTAAAGGTTTGCAAAAAGGATTATGTATGAGAGACCATGGAAAGAGGACAAAGTTTGGATGTCCCTTCAAGGTGCACGATGACCGACAAGCATCTAGGTTCCACTGCAATAAAAAAAAACTGGGTATCCATGGAACTTGTACCACATAAAGTATGCTACCAAATGGCAATGATGAATACCAAATGCTCATATAACAGCCGAAGAGCAAGCTTTCCCCCTTTTGATTTCTACTACCACACCACCAAAACATTAAATTAAGAGGGTATTATTTGGTGAAGGCCTCCAAGCTAACATGTCTGGGTACTGCGATAGCTCTCAATGAACGAACATCACCAAACTGAACTGATGTGGTCCATGAAAAGGCAGGGGAAAGGGAGGATGCATCTTTTATGCACTGAAGGATCCTGTTCTAAAAGACTCCAGGGCCAGCCCCCCTGGGGCATCCCAAATCCCCCCCCCCCAGGACAATGCAAAACTCACCTTCTCTCTGGGTTCCTTATCAATGTAAACACCAGAAGCCTCATGACCACCATCTTTGGATTTTTTCTTTTTTGGGGGGCTGTGTGTGAGTTCCCTACCAAAGCCATTCAGACAGACTGGGGGTGGGAGTGCAGCCGCTGCTGGGAAGCGGCTGCCCGCACTCCCGATTGCAACAAACAGAGCCATTTGCCGAACATTACATATGCACTGCAAACAGCTCTGATTGGACAAGAGCCTGTGCACTCGCCGTAGGAACCGGGAAAGGCGAGTTTTACTATTTCATGCTGCCAGGTGGCATTGTCTGTCTATCTCTTTAAAGACACCTTTGGAAACTAAAATCCATTTGCTAGGACCCAGGATATATATCCACGATGAGGAGCTTGTTTATCAGGGTCTGGTTGTCCAAAAATAACCAACATATTACAACAGCTGGAAACCCCACAGGACTTAAAGGGTTACTAAACCCCCCCAAAAAAGCGAACAGGCACTCACCTTCGCTCCCGTGCAGCAGCAGGCCTTTCTGCTGCTCGGAAGTCAGATCCCTGCAGCTCCCGCCGGATCACGCAACACCGCCCATTCATTGCCCGCTCCTCCGCTGTAATGAATAAACAGCGCTGTGTGATTGGCGCAAGGGGTGGGACGACACGTGAGGCACTGGGAGCGCCGTTCTCTGAAACCAGGAGGTTCAGAGTGTCAGACAGGCCCAGACAAGCTGCATGGGAGTGAAGGTGAGTGGCTGTTTTATTGTTTGGGGGGGGGGGGGGGTGAGTAATCCTTTAGATGAAGTATTAATTGAAGTATAAAAACAAATATTTATAATATTAGTGAAATAATGAATATTTAGTGGAAAAGTTACGTATAGAGCAAAATTAATAAAATATAAATAGCAGCATCAGCCTTATTATCAGTACTCTGGTGGGAGGCTGATTGTGGATTGTGGAAAGCCCAATATTCCACATCCTATTAAGTATGGCCCTGGTACCTACTGTCCGGAACCCAATACTTGGTCCTGCAGCATGAAGTCTTAACAACCTCCCTGATCGTCTCGTCCCCCACAGCAAGGTTTGCTGCTTTTGAGGTTCCAGATCATGTCTGGGGAGTCAAGGAACTGAGCAGACAGGCAGTGGTTCCTGGGTTCAGATGGTACAGTAACATACAGAAACAGAATTGTGGTGAGAAGTAGCCTGAAGCGTGGAGAGGGTGGAATAGTCAACTCCAAAGCCAAAGTTCAGGGCCAGCAGAAAGCAAGGGTTAAAGGGGGTTAAACAGTCCAGGCAATAGTAATAATAAGGAGCTCACCTGAAGTATGTCCCATGAGCGTCCCCTTCATTTCCTGCAGCGCACCGTAGATGCTGTAGCAGGTGTCCAAACTTTGCCCTTCCTTTCTATTCTATTTCTCCACCACTACCCTCCAAATGGAGTCACAAAGCGGCCCTGTCCCTTGATGCTTCCAGCGTGAGCTTGCCAGGCTCACTTACACTGGGAGTGCTGCAGGACAGGGGCAACCACGTGACCACATGTAGCACGTGAATATGTGTAAATATATATTTTTCATTTCATTTTCCATTCTTTTCCCTGAAATCGAATGGAGGGGCAAACTATGAAGACCTGCTAAAAGATCAACAGCATTCTGCAGGAAATGGAGGAGAGGCACATTGGACATGCTTATGAGAGCTCCTAGCTGCCTTATCATTAATATTGCCTGGGCCAAAGGATCATGAGATGGTGGTTGGCAAGGGTTAGTCAAAGTCCATAAACTGGATCACAAAGGCAGACGACAACCAAGCAGAGTCCAGAAACAAGCAAAGGTCAGCAATGGGTAATCAATGTTTTCAATGCTCTGTAATACATGGACAAAGGCACAGAACATAAATCCAGGAAGAACCTCTGGCGCTATCTGGCACCAGAAAGCTCCTTATAAGGTACCCTGAGCATGCTCAGTAGTCACATGCCATTTGTGAGCGGATATTTGCTCGCACTGTGAGTAGAATTTAGTGCACATCCACTATGAGCAGAAGCTGGCGCACACGCATCCTGAGCAGAGCCCTGTGCGCATACATCACGTCAAGAACATAGAGCAGTGTGAGTAGAACCCAGGCACATAGAGCGGGACTTAGCACATGCATGCTGGCATTGGTACACTCACACCCATGACACTTATTAGTTGATGATAAAGCTATTAAAGTACAGTTCTGGTCAAAGCCCTCTCCTTTAGTTTTGGATAGAGAAGTTATAGGTCAAAAGATCTCTCAGGTTTTTCTTTCTACTAAAAAGATCAATGTTCCCTTCATGTTGATAGGCATGGGTTTACAGCTAAGTGGCATCAGAAAAAGTGAGGAAACTTTTCCCAGGGGGGCGAGGAGAGGAATACTTCCTGTGAGATCTGCGACTGTCATATGAGTTTACATTTCTGCTTGAATCCACAAGTGCCACAGATGGACAGGAAAGGTGATTTTCAGTGACCTGAGTAAAGGGGAATCACACAGAAAGGAGGACGAGCCCCATATCACAATATAACCAGCATGCTGCATTCTTTATTTACGGTACTCATTTTCTACTGGAGCACAAAGAGACAACAGTCCTGACAGATGTTTCAACCCTTCAACCCTAAGTTACGCAAAACTACAAATAAGGGGTTTTAATTAGAGTCTCTTTTTTTTTTCCTAACATGGGCACATAAAAAATCACATTTGATTTGAGTTTTTTTCTTTTGCCAGGGCTTAAAGCGGAAGTTCAGTCACCAAGTAACTCCCCCCTGCCATGCTACCCTGGCGCTGAGCCAGGATGGGGGGTTTACAAAGAAAAAAACCTTGCCTTATCCAAGGCCCCACGACACTCCTCTGGCACTCCAGGCGCCACCATCTTGAATGACAACATAGAGCTGCATCCCCGGCTCAAGGGAATGGGTGTCAGGAGTGCATATGGACCCAAGGGATGCAGCTTTGTGGCAATCGCAAAAGTAACTACACAGATACCAGGGGAACGGCGTGGCCTGAGGAAGGGTTTCTTTTCTTTGTAACCCCCATCCTGTCTCAGCGCCAGGGTAGCATGGCAGGGTGGGGGGGGGGGGGTTGGTTACTTGGTGACTAAAGTTCTGCTGAAGTAGACCACAACAAACAGTCTTTGATTACATATCAACAAACCTAATTATTATTAGTAAATCAATTGTAAAGTAGACAAACCAGTTATTAATTGTTAACCACACCGCTAAATGGTGTGTTCAGCGTGAGATTAGACCGTAGCAGGTGTTTACAATAATATCGCACTCTTAGTACAAGTACCAGCAGTTTCTTTTATGTTTACAAAAAAAATCAAATATACATTCATACTTTTGTGGTATTTTGCATAAAAACACAGAAACAAAAAGCTTTTGATTAGATAAAGATACCATTAAAGCAGAATTCCATCCAAAGTTCCCTTTTAAATTTGAAGGGAGGCATTAGGAATTGGCCCAAAAAAATGAGGATTCCAAATCCATGACTTATTGTTTGCGAATTGTTTTAGGTTAGATAAGTAGCGTGGCTGAAGGTCCTTAGGCCACAGGCAGCAGTAAAAGAGCGATCCCCAGACGGCTGTGGCTTCATGCTGCATAGTGTGTTTGGGAGGGGCGCTGTCTGGCCATGCAATATCAGGCAGATGAGTCCTTTTTTAATTTTAGTGGCCCAAAGCATGCTTAGTGGCAGGGAGGGCTGGGGGGGGGGGTTGTTTTGCTTTTTTTCTTTATCCTGGACTTCCGCTTAAAATGACTCATGCCCGTTTTTTTACATAAATACAAAGTGCTCAGTAATCCATCAGTTTATTCATCAAATGGAAGAAAATATACATTTTCAATGCATGGTGTGACATGATCACATTAGCCTTTCGTTGTGGCATTTACTGTCAAATCTGAGATATAATGATCTGTTTACCAAGGGAGGGTTGGAAAGCCGCTCATAAATATAGACCTTTGCCTTGGGTAAACACTGCTGCTTCCTTCTGCAGGCATAGATGATTAGAGCTAATAACCGTGGCTGTTGCATGCAATGATACTGCTAAAGTAATGGCTGGGAACATTTTTGTTCTAGTCAGCATGTCACAGTCGAATGATCATTATAAGCCTCCGACAGTCTCTGTTTCATACACTGCAATTTTGTAGTCTGCCCCTGATACACAGTCTAGAGCAGGGGTGCACAACCTGGAACTAGGGGCCACATGCAGCCGGCACTGCCATCAGTTGTGGTCCCAGGGACTTCTGCCTGCCCTTGCCCACTTATGCTCACTGCGTCACCTCTAATCATCTAACCTCTTCCTGTCTTACCTTTTCCAGCCTTACTGTACCTCAACCCACATCACATTTTGCCTCCTAACCCTGCCCACTTCTTCCCACATTAGCTCTACCCATATCACCTTAGCCTTCCTCTGCTCACTTTCTTCTGCCTCACCTCTGCCCAACTCTGCTCATCTCTTATCACTTCTGCTCACTTTATGTCTTTCCGCCTTACCCTGACCACTTGTTCCCACCTCATCTCTTCTCTCCTCACCCCTTGGTGCCTCACCTCAGCCAACCTCACCTTACCTGGAAGCCCTCTATAACAAATGATAATGTGCCCCCTGCTGCACTAAGGGCCGTTTTTTGGGGAATGCAAGGTGTGAGGGTGCACAGGGCGCCATAAGTACTTAACTGTATCTTTCCAATACCCCATATCTCCCTTCTTTTTTGCATAATTCTCTTTTACCTTTCTCCTTCTTGGGAGAATTTCCTATTCTCCTTCTTCCTTTATGACATTCCCTCCCTCACTCTTTTGCAGTTTCTCGCTCTCTTTCTTTCTCTCCCTTTTTCATTCTATATCTTTTCACCTTCTGTTCATATGGCATTCTTTCCCTCTTCTCTCTCTTTCCCACATTTCCTCTTATTTCTATCCTTTTTTTCTGCATTCCCTCTGTTTCTCTTGCCCCAGCTCTGTGTCTTTCTTGTTCCTGTGTTCCTTCTTTTGCTCCCTTCCCGTTTTTGGAGTGTATGTTGGGGGGAGGGGGACCATTCCTGCAATCTTGCACAGGGTGACACTTAGCAGCCTAGTGCCGGCCCTGGCTGCACTCGCTATAATCCATCCCTGGTAATGCGCCCTGGATGATAACAGAGTTATGGGGCCTCCCAAACATGCTCCATTGCACCAATTATAATCTGACCCTGACCTCTAGACCCAGTGATTCACCTGGTTCTGTGGCATACGACCGGGAATAAATTCTTCAGGCGTTTGTTGACTGCTTCCAAGGATGGTGAGTATATATTTTTATGTGCCCGGACAGGGCACCTTTTAACCACAGTTTTTTTATTCTCTGTGATATTCTCATCTATTTTTCATAACTATCTCTCATAGCAATATATTTTTTCCTGTAAATATACATTTCTACTGACAAATAAGTACGACACTGATTCCTATTCCCATCCCAAATTATTTGTGTCACCGAGTCTTTGGCACACTTTTGTTACATGGTTACCATGCCAACTGCCAAGAATTCTGTAAATTGGAGAACCTTTTGCTTTAGATGTCGATTTGTTTCGCAAAGGATTGGAGCTGCAAATGTAATTTCATTTGGCTAATAGACAGAATAGTTCTGGGAACTGCTGTCAGGTAGCCTCCAGCTCAGGAGCACTAGCTGGATGATCAGCCCATATTTGGGAATGTGTTCAGTGCTATGTCTCCTTGTAAATGGAACTGTGATCAGCTTCATGTTACTTCTGTTTTTTATCCATCCTTCATTGCTTTTCCGAAATAATAAAATGTGCTGTCTTGAGTTTTCAGAATTGTTGACGTTCAATAAAATTATTATCATTGTTTAATTATATAGTATCATCATTTGCTATGGTGCTGTACAATGTAGAAATACAGACAGGGTAATATACAGTAGCAAATACACTGGAGTACAATAGTAGAATAGGACTGAGTGTGACTTTAACATTTATTATTATTTATTTTTCCCTACTGATTCCTATTTTGTTTCAAGATGTTCTTATTTATTAAGCAACAGACTGAGAGGACCGTGATGCCACACCAAAGCCTGCCTCGGGTTCTGACACCTTCCGTCCTGTCTGCTGCTTGGCAGCAATTAGAGACACATTACAGTACCCGGTTACCAGACAAAATCATATAGGAGACAGATCACATAAGACAGGCAGAGAAAATGAAGGGGGGAAGCTGAAAAAGACAATTCTGTGAGTACTCACCTGTAGAATTGCTTTTACTATGCATGGCGCGGCCTGCTTCCAGAAGTCCTTACGTATGGGTTATTCCGCCACAAGGTGGCGCCGTGTACTGCAGAAGAGTTGTGGCTCCTCCCGGTACCATATAAAAACGGAATCACCATAGACTTATCCAGTGTTGACAAGCAGTTATTCAAGAAACCGGGAGATAATAAAAGTAAAAAAGGTATCAAACCCCAACTAACTTGGAACCATCACCATAAAGAGGCAACAACCAAGAATAATGATAACAAGGGTGGGGTGAAGCAGGCCGTGCCATGCATAGCAAAAGCAATTCTACAGGTGAGTACTCACAGAATTGTCTTTTTCCTATTGCATGGCACGGCCTGCTTCCAGAAGTCCTTATGTATGGGACGTCCAACAGCAGTGTCCGTAAGATAGGGTGGGATCCCCAAAGAGTAACAACAGGCAGTTCAAACCACTACATCAACCTTGTAAAGCTTGGAAAAAGTATGAACAGAAGACCAAGTTGCGGCCTTACAAACTTGTTCAACAGAAGCCTGGTGCTGAAAAGCCCAAGAGGCACCAATAGCACGAGTGGAATGAGCAGTAACCCTAAAAGGAGGAACCTTCCCCCTGGCAGAATAGGCCTGCTCCACCGCCTGACGGATCCACTTGCTGATAGTGGATTTAGCCGGAGGCAAAGCCTTCCTAGGTCCAGCAGGAAGAACAAAAAGAGCGTCAGATTTCCTGAAAGACTCAGTAGCAACCAAATAAAACTTCAGAGCCCTGACACTATCCAAAGAGTGAAGGGTCCGCTCCTTGGAATTAGCAGGGTTAGGACAAAAAGAAGGCAAAACAATGTCCTGATTGAGATGAAAAGCAGACACAACCTTAGGCAAGAAATCCGGCTTAAGCCGAAACATCACCTTATCCTGATGCTGCTCAAAATAAGGAGGTTTGAGCAGAATAGCAGAATAGGCCTGAATCACAGCCTGACGGATCCATTTGCTGATAGTAGACTTGGCAGGAGCCAAACCCTTCCTAGGACCAGAAGGGACCACAAAAAGAGCATTAGTTTTTCTGAAAGGTGCAGTAGCCACCAGATAGTACTTCAGACACCTAACCACATCCAAGCAATCCAAGCATTACTAGGATTAGGGCACAAGGAAGGAAGAACAATGTCCTGATTCAAATGAAACGCAGACACCACCTTAGGCAGAAAATCTGGCTTGAAGCGAAACACCACCTTGTCCTGGTGCCTCTCAAAGTAGGAGGGCTGGATGGACAGCGCCGCCAACTCAAAAACACGCCTAACAGAGGTGATAGCCACCAAAAAGACAACCTTGAGCGTAAGAATGGCCAGGGCAGCCTCCTGCACAGGTTCAAAGGGAGCACCCTGCAAGGCAGAAAGGACCAAGTTCAAATCCCAAACAGGCAACATGGGTTTACGTGGGGGACGCACATGAGTAACCCCTTGGAAAAAAGTCCTGATCAGAGAATGCTGGGCAAAGGACTTAGACTCACACCAGTCAATGTAGGCACGCCAAACCCTGTAATAAATGGAAGAAGAAGACTTCTTCCTAGCCTTTATCATGGTATCAACAACAGAGGCAGACAGCCCCTTCTCCATCAAGGGAGGTTTCAGCAGCCAGGCCGTCAAAGCCAGAGTTTGTAAATTGGGATGGCGCAAGCGACCCTGAGTGAGCAGGTCTGGCACCCTGGGCAGAGCGTACTGATCTACTGCTAGGTGCACCACGTCTGCGAACCACACTCTTCTTGGCCACCTGGGGGCCACCAGTATTGCTGGCACCCCCTCCAGAGCTATGTTGCGCAGAACCCTGCCCAACAGAGGGAATGGAGGAAAGACATACAGGAGCTGAAAGTCCTGCCATGACATTGCTAGGGCATCCGTGGTCAAGGCCAGATGATCCTGGGACTGGGAGACAAAGGCCGGGAGCTTGTGATTGTGACGGGACGCAAACAGATCCACATCTGGTTGACCCCAACGGTGAAAGTGAAGGCAATAGGATGCACTCTGGTGAAAAAAATATAGCCGAGGGTGCAATGACCGGGGTTTTCCAGGCCCCAACAGATGGATGGTTTGCACTCCTAAAAAATAACTTTTAATCTGGTCCTCTAAAAACGATACAAAAATTGGTGAAAAGGCATAAAAACTTGAAAGCGATACCAGCAGCCCTCTAACGCGTTTCGGGCGCCATACCGTCCTTAATCATAGATGGATTATTAGTATTATTAAAAGATATATATACATACAATCTAGCAACAGACTTACCCCCTCCCGACGGGGCGGCAGGCGACTTCCGGGTCCCCGTCGGGTGACGTCACCACCCGCGACGGCAGTGCGCCTGCCAATGATAGGCCGGAATTCTCAGCCAATCAGGGAGGACAGAGGTCCTCCCTGATCAGCCGCGCCAGCCCAGCCACAGACGGCGCGTCGCCATGGAGACGGCGAACGCCAAACCAACCCGGGGAGCAGGAACCGCCGGCTACAGTCATGCGCCGGCCCCAATAGGGGTCAGCGCACCACTGCAGCCAGAAGGCCACTGCCCCGGGAACGGGGACCAGAGAAGCGTCCCCCACTGTCAAACAGGAGGTAACAAAATTAACAACAATTGTAGAGGAAACATGGCACATAATATCATGGCACAATATCATGGTATATACAGTACTTCGCTAGAAATAAATGTGAATGCCATAAGTATGCACAAATACAAATGCAAACAAAAAAAAAAAGTACATAATACAAACATTGTGTTATATAAGTAGGCATAGCATAGATTAAGCATGGATCTACTTGCATGGCATCAATTAAGCATGCATGTTTTATAATGAATATATAGTATGAATAATTGGAATGGCCAACGTAGAAATTAATTGGGATATCCACCAGTAAAAATAGAAATAGAAATAGGATAAGGGTATACAAAGAGATAATTGACTATTTACATGAAGTAAGATAATAATGCTCTTACATGAAATAAGATAATGATGCCCCTGCTATGTCATGTATAACTGTCATAAAATAATGCTTATTGATGAAACACCAGGGACACTAATGGTTGCTGGAACAACAAACAGTATACCCGCATGGCGGATTAAATGCCAGCGTGACATCACGAAAAGTGTAAGGGCAATAATCAACATTGAGGAATAAAAAATGCATATAAAAATATGTAGGTAAAAGTATCAGGGCAGTAATTAATAGTCATGAAATTCGGGAGACCCCAACGGTGACACAGAGATTGAAACACCCTGTTGCAGAGGGACCATTCTCCCAGGCGAGAGGTCCCCCTGCTCAGAGAGTCTGCCTGCTGATTCTCCGCCCCCGGGATGTACACAGCTGATATGCAGGGAACATTGGCCTCCGCCCAGGCCAGGATCAGAGACACTTCCTGGAGGGCCCTCTTGCTCCGGGTCCCTCCCTGATGATTGATGTAGGCAACTGCCGTTTGGTTGTCTGAGCGTACCTGAACAGACAGGCCCCAAAGGTGATGAGTCAGAACCAACCTGATCGCCCGCAGTTCCAGAATGTTGATAGGTGTGTGGGCATCCTGAGGGCCCCACCGCCCTTGGAACTGCAGGGACTTCCAGAAACCCCCCCCAACCCGTCAGACTGGCATCCGTGTTGACCGTCTCCCAGGAGGGGGACAGAAAAGATCTGCCCCCCAACAGGTTCCTGGAGTCCAGCCACCACGAGAGGGACCACCTGACTAGGGGGGAAACCACAAAGACCTGGTCCAGGGTCGCAGGATCCTTGTCCCATACTGACAAGAGGTGGAGTTGCAGAGGCCTCAAGTGGAACTGAGCATAAGGGACTGCCTCGAAGCATGCCACCATCAGGCCCACCAGCTGCATTCCCTGCCTGATGGAGGGATGATGACAAGATAGCAGGAACTGAACCTGCGCAATCAGACTGTCCACCTTCTGCTGAGGAAGAAAAATCCTTGCCTGAACTGTATCCAGATTCATTCCCAGGAAGGGAGTCACCAAGGAGGGAGACAGAGAAGACTTGGGATGGTTGATCACCCAGCCAAATGACTCCAGAGTGGACACTACCAGCTGAGTATCTAACTCTGCCTGATGTAGGGACTGGGAAGTGATGAGAATGTCGTCCAGGTAGGGCAGCATGCGAATGCCCTGAGACCTGAGCAGAGACATCACTCCTGCCAGCACCTTGGTGAACACTCTGGGAGCTGAAGTGAGACCAAAGGGCAATGCCACAAATTGGTAGTGCTGATCCTACAGAGCGAACCTGAGGAATCTTTGATGACCTGGAAAAACAGGAATATGAAGGTAAGCATCTTTGATGTCCACAGATGTCATGAAGTCCCCTGGACGCAGGGAACTGATGGCAGAGCGCAGAGTTTCCATGCGAAAGCGCCTGCACCTGACAAATTTGTTGAGGATCTTCAAGTCCAGGATGGGCCTGACTGACCCATCTCTTTTGGGCACAGTGAAGAGATTGTAATAGAAGCCCTTGCCCCTTTCTCGTAAAGGGACCTGGGCAGATGACCCCCAGCTCCAGAAGGCTTTGCACCGCCAGCACTAGAGCCCGAGCTGACACAGGGTCCTGAGAAATCCGGGATCTGATGAATCTTGGGGGAGGCAGGCAGCAAACTCTATCTTGTAACCGGAGGACACTACCTCCTGAATCCACCGGTCTGAGACATGAAGCCTCCAGACGTGAGCAAAGTGCTGAAGCCGTCCCCCCACCCGGATGGGTGAGGGCGCCCCTTCATGCCTGAGGGGGCTTGGGAGAGGACTTAAGTTTGGAGCCCTAGGAGGAGCCAGGGAATCCAGGTCCTCTGCCCCTACCCCAGAAGTCTCCTCGGGCCCCAGTAAGGGAAACCCCCTTTCCCTGTCTAGCACCACGGTAGAGGGAGGAAAAGGAGCCCTGACCCCGAAAGGGCTGAGACTGCCGCCTGCGCTGGGGTAACCTGCCTCCCTTAGCAAACAGGTCCAGGCGGTCCCCAAACAGGCATAGCCCTTTGAAGGGAAAACCAGTGAGGGCTTTCTTGGCAGCTTTGTCAGCAGCCCACTGGCGCAGCCAAACCGAGCGGCGTATAGCCACCACAAGGGCAAAGGTTCTGCCACACATTCTAATGGTATCATCCAAGGCAGAGAGGACATAAGTCAAAAAAACATCACAACGAGAGAGTGCATTAAACTCCTCACTAGACACATCATCAGGGGCACCATCAAGGATACTTCTGAGCAGGGTCCTGATAGCCACAGCCATAATGGCAGAGGCACAGACCGGGCGCAGCGCCGTCCCCACACATGCAAAGGCATGGGACGCCAGCTGATCAATGCGCCGGTCCTCAGCATCCCGCAGCGTAGTAGAGTCAGGGGAGTGCATTACAGAGGTGTTAGATAACCCTAGGACCGGGGCATCCACTTCAGGAGGGGATAACCAACACTTCACCACATCAGCAGGAAAGGGATATCTCTTATCCCAACTCTTAGGTGCACCGGGAAGCCTGCCGGGGCGCTCCCATTCTCTGAGCACAAGATTATTAAAATGGGCTTGCTCAGGAAATTCCAAACGTGGCTTAGCAGTATGAAACAATTTCCCCTGTTGTCTGGGAGCCGCAACCGGGGGAGAGATAGACAGAACCTCAAAAATCTGAGCCAACAGCCTATCAGTATCATCTGGGGCCCAGGGGTCAGAGCCAGAATCGTCATGACCCCTGGGCCTCTCATCAGATGACTCTGAGTCAGAGAATAACTCCCCTTCTTCCAAAGGGGTATAGCCAGACAGTTCCAAAAACTCATCAGCTTTCATAGGGAAAAGAGTGACATCAGGCGTTAAGTGCCGCTTTTTTTGCAGGGGCCTTACGCGCCAAGGTATTAGCAAGCAACTTCTCAACACTAGCCAGTCTGGAAGACACATCAGGCTGAGAATCCCCACTTGTATGCAACTCAATTGGAGTCAGATTTAAGCTTGGGGGAGTAGGTGAAGCCATACGAGGCGCAGGCCCAGCTACTGGTAAACCAGGCTGCAGCGTAAGCACCTGCTGGGCACAAGGTACACAGACCCGCACATTGTCAGCACTAGTAGGGGACACCCCACAAGCTACACACAGCCGGGTTTGTCCCGAAGGAACCCCGAGCACATTATCCTGAGACGCCTCCATATGGTGATTATAGCGGCACAATAGGCCGATAGGGATTCACGCTATAAAAGCAACCCGGGATGCCCCAATAGCCCGCTAGGGAAGTGGGAGTAATTTACACACTAGGCCTCACAAGTTAAATAACTAAATAGAGGGAGTAGGGCCGGGAGAAACCAATAGGGGTCGGCCCGCCTGAAAGACATAAGCAAAGGGGAACCGTAAGTGACATGTGAATGAGAACTGGTAAAAAAGCCGCCCGCGAGGGCACTCACGGACCGCGGTAGGTAGATGCCAGTAACGCAGCAGCCGGATCCAAGAGAAAATGGCACCGGGTATACCTCGAGGGGCGGGCTGCGGGGACAGTGACGCGGAACGCGCCGACCGCGGGCCCCGCCCCCCCGAAGAGCGCGAAGCCGCACACGTGTCAAGCAGCCAATAATGGCGCACCAGCGCCTGAGGTAACACCGCCGTCAAGCGCGGAACACAGTGGAAGCGCACGCGGCGGCAAATTTAAAAAAGCAAGCAGTGCAACCAAGTCAGCGCGGCGACTGACACCAACCATAAGTACATAATACAGTGAAGCACCAAGGCAAATTCACATACACCCCCCCCCCTGAGAGCTACAAGGGAGAGCGAGGGAGGACAGCGGCCACTTAACAGGACCCACCGATAGACAGGGGCAAGGGGTAATAATGCGGGAGGGGAATCCCATAGAGGCTCACCATATGCCTATACCGCCTACCCTTTGGTGGGGGATTGCGGTGGAGCAGCGCCTACCATCACCCGGACCAGCCCAGCCAAGGCTGGGAGGCACATTAATAATGGAACGGGTGGGAATAGTCCTACAGGGCCGCAGGCTAATAGCCCCGCTCACCTGCAAGAAGAGAGAGCCATCTTCTTGTCCTTCGCAGTCCAGACTGCAGAGAAGATCTGGGGATTTTGTGGGAGGTCCCTGGTATTTGAGGGGCCGGGAGGAGCCAATTTCGATGTCTCTGCAGTCCAGCGCCATCTGGCGGAGTAATACCAAGTGTAAGTAATCTAATCTGGAGCAGGACGTACTGTATACTAAGAATAATTCCAGAATCCTGGCGATAGAAAACACCCGACAAGGAAGAGACTTGGACTCACACCAGGCAATGTAAGCATGCCATATCCTGTAGTAGATAAAGGATGAGGACTTCTTCCTAGCCCTAATCATGGTATCAACAACAGAAGCCGGCAAGCCCTTATCCATCAAGATGGAGGTTTCAGCAGCCAAGCCATTAAAGCCAATAAAAGGTTCACCATATAAAGGATCCAGAATACAATAAGGGCGGGGTGAAGCGGGGTGTGTGACATACTTATCATACCCATTTTACAGGTGAGTAATCACAAAATGGTATTATTCCAAGTATGTTACACACCCCGCTTCCAATATGGGTGGGGATCCCCAAAAAGAAAAGGCAACAAAGCACAAATTTAAACCTCTGCAGCTTGCAGAACCTTGAGGCAAAAACAGCATCCGCTGAGGCCCGCACATCAACCTTATAAAACTTGGAAAAAGTATGAACAGAAGCAAGTAGCAGCCTTACAAACTTGTTCAACAGAGGCCTGATGCTGAAAAGCCCAGGAAGCCCCAACAGCACGAGTAGAATGAGCAGTGATCTGAAAAGGGGGAACCCTCCCCTTGGCAGTATAGGGCCCAACAATGGCCTGACGAATCCATTTACTAATGGTAGACTTGGCAGGCGCCAAACCTTTCCGGGGCCCGGAGGGCACCACGAACAAGGCGTCCATCTTACGAAAGGAAGAAGTAGCCACCAAATAGTACTTCACACAACGAACCACATCCAAAGAATGCAGGACCCTCTCCTTGTCATTGCTAGGGTTAGGACACAAGGAAGGGAGAACCACATCCTGATTGAGATGGAAGGCAGAAATCACCTTAGGAAGGAAATCTGGCTTAAAACGAAAAACCACCTTGTCCTGGTGTCTCTCAAAGTAAGGGGCTTGAATGGAAAGAGCCGCCAACTCAGAGACACATCGAACAGAGGTAATAGCCACCAAAAAGGCAATCTTTTGTGTAAGCATAGAAAGTGCAACATCCTGCATCGGCTCAAAGGGAGGCCACTGGAGGGCCGACAGAACCAAATTCAAATCCCAAACGGGCAACAAGGGCTTTCTAGGGGGCCGCACGTGAGTGACCCCCTGGAAAAAAGTCCTAACCAAGGGATGCAGAGCAAAGGACCTTTGAAAGAAGACCGCCAGGGCAGAAACCTGCCCTTTCAAGGTACTAAGCTGGTGCCCCAGGTCCAGACCGTTTGGAGAAAATCCAAAATCCTAGGAATCGAAAACACCCTGCAAGGCAATGTCCTAGCCTCACACCAGTCAATATAGGACCTCCAAGTCCTGTAGTAGATGTTAGAGGAAGATCTCTTCCTAGCTCTAACAAGTGTCTGAATCACAGCATCAGACAAACCTTCCTCCTTTAAGATGGAGGTTTCAGCAGCCACGCCATCAAAGCCAGCGTTTGTAAATTGGGGTAACGAAGTTGACCTTGAGTGATCAGATCCGGAAACAGGGGCAACCTGTACTGATCTACCGCCAGCCGGACGACGTCTGCGAACCAAACCTGTCTTGGCCACCTTGGGGCTGATGATTGATGTAGGCAACTGCCGTTTGGTTGTCTGAGCGTACCTGAACAGACAGGCCCCAAAGGTGATGAGTCAGAACCAACCTGATCGCCCGCAGTTCCAGAATGTTGATAGGTGTGTGGGCATCCTGAGGGCCCCACCGCCCTTGGAACTGCAGGGACTTCCAGAAACCCCCCCAACCCGTCAGACTGGCATCCGTGTTGACCGTCTCCCAGGAGGGGGACAGAAAAGATCTGCCCCCCAACAGGTTCCTGGAGTCCAGCCACCACGAGAGGGACCACCTGACTAGGGGGGAAACCACAAAGACCTGGTCCAGGGTCGCAGGATCCTTGTCCCATACTGACAAGAGGTGGAGTTGCAGAGGCCTCAAGTGGAACTGAGCATAAGGGACTGCCTCGAAGCATGCCACCATCAGGCCCACCAGCTGCATTCCCTGCCTGATGGAGGGATGATGACAAGATAGCAGGAACTGAACCTGCGCAATCAGACTGTCCACCTTCTGCTGAGGAAGAAAAATCCTTGCCTGAACTGTATCCAGATTCATTCCCAGGAAGGGAGTCACCAAGGAGGGAGACAGAGAAGACTTGGGATGGTTGATCACCCAGCCAAATGACTCCAGAGTGGACACTACCAGCTGAGTATCTAACTCTGCCTGATGTAGGGACTGGGAAGTGATGAGAATGTCGTCCAGGTAGGGCAGCATGCGAATGCCCTGAGACCTGAGCAGAGACATCACTCCTGCCAGCACCTTGGTGAACACTCTGGGAGCTGAAGTGAGACCAAAGGGCAATGCCACAAATTGGTAGTGCTGATCCTACAGAGCGAACCTGAGGAATCTTTGATGACCTGGAAAAACAGGAATATGAAGGTAAGCATCTTTGATGTCCACAGATGTCATGAAGTCCCCTGGACGCAGGGAACTGATGGCAGAGCGCAGAGTTTCCATGCGAAAGCGCCTGCACCTGACAAATTTGTTGAGGATCTTCAAGTCCAGGATGGGCCTGACTGACCCATCTCTTTTGGGCACAGTGAAGAGATTGTAATAGAAGCCCTTGCCCCTTTCTCGTAAAGGGACCTGGGCAGATGACCCCCAGCTCCAGAAGGCTTTGCACCGCCAGCACTAGAGCCCGAGCTGACACAGGGTCCTGAGAAATCCGGGATCTGATGAATCTTGGGGGAGGCAGGCAGCAAACTCTATCTTGTAACCGGAGGACACTACCTCCTGAATCCACCGGTCTGAGACATGAAGCCTCCAGACGTGAGCAAAGTGCTGAAGCCGTCCCCCCACCCGGATGGGTGAGGGCGCCCCTTCATGCCTGAGGGGGCTTGGGAGAGGACTTAAGTTTGGAGCCCTAGGAGGAGCCAGGGAATCCAGGTCCTCTGCCCCTACCCCAGAAGTCTCCTCGGGCCCCAGTAAGGGAAACCCCCTTTCCCTGTCTAGCACCACGGTAGAGGGAGGAAAAGGAGCCCTGACCCCGAAAGGGCTGAGACTGCCGCCTGCGCTGGGGTAACCTGCCTCCCTTAGCAAACAGGTCCAGGCGGTCCCCAAACAGGCATAGCCCTTTGAAGGGAAAACCAGTGAGGGCTTTCTTGGCAGCTTTGTCAGCAGCCCACTGGCGCAGCCAAACCGAGCGGCGTATAGCCACCACAAGGGCAAAGGTTCTGCCACACATTCTAATGGTATCATCCAAGGCAGAGAGGACATAAGTCAAAAAAACATCACAACGAGAGAGTGCATTAAACTCCTCACTAGACACATCACCAGGGGCACCATCAAGGATACTTCTGAGCAGGGTCCTGATAGCCACAGCCATAATGGCAGAGGCACAGACCGGGCGCAGCGCCGTCCCCACACATGCAAAGGCATGGGACGCCAGCTGATCAATGCGCCGGTCCTCAGCATCCCGCAGCGTAGTAGAGTCAGGGGAGTGCATTACAGAGGTGTTAGATAACCCTAGGACCGGGGCATCCACTTCAGGAGGGGATAACCAACACTTCACCACATCAGCAGGAAAGGGATATCTCTTATCCCAACTCTTAGGTGCACCGGGAAGCCTGCCGGGGCGCTCCCATTCTCTGAGCACAAGATTATTAAAATGGGCTTGCTCAGGAAATTCCAAACGTGGCTTAGCAGTATGAAACAATTTCCCCTGTTGTCTGGGAGCCGCAACCGGGGGAGAGATAGACAGAACCTCAAAAATCTGAGCCAACAGCCTATCAGTATCATCTGGGGCCCAGGGGTCAGAGCCAGAATCGTCATGACCCCTGGGCCTCTCATCAGATGACTCTGAGTCAGAGAATAACTCCCCTTCTTCCAAAGGGGTATAGCCAGACAGTTCCAAAAACTCATCAGCTTTCATAGGGAAAAGAGTGACATCAGGCGTTAAGTGCCGCTTTTTTTGCAGGAGCCTTACGCGCCAAGGTATTAGCAAGCAACTTCTCAACACTAGCCAGTCTGGAAGACACATCAGGCTGAGAATCCCCACTTGTATGCAACTCAATTGGAGTCAGATTTAAGCTTGGGGGAGTAGGTGAAGCCATACGAGGCGCAGGCCCAGCTACTGGTAAACCAGGCTGCAGCGTAAGCACCTGCTGGGCACAAGGTACACAGACCCGCACATTGTCAGCACTAGTAGGGGACACCCCACAAGCTACACACAGCCGGGTTTGTCCCGAAGGAACCCCGAGCACATTATCCTGAGACGCCTCCATATGGTGATTATAGCGGCACAATAGGCCGATAGGGATTCACGCTATAAAAGCAACCCGGGATGCCCCAATAGCCCGCTAGGGAAGTGGGAGTAATTTACACACTAGGCCTCACAAGTTAAATAACTAAATAGAGGGAGTAGGGCCGGGAGAAACCAATAGGGGTCGGCCCGCCTGAAAGACATAAGCAAAGGGGAACCGTAAGTGACATGTGAATGAGAACTGGTAAAAAAGCCGCCCGCGAGAGCACTCACGGACCGCGGTAGGTAGATGCCAGTAACGCAGCAGCCGGATCCAAGAGAAAATGGCACCGGGTATACCTCGAGGGGCGGGCTGCGGGGACAGTGACGCGGAACGCGCCGACCGCGGGCCCCGCCCCCCCGAAGAGCGCGAAGCCGCACACGTGTCAAGCAGCCAATAATGGCGCACCAGCGCCTGAGGTAACACCGCCGTCAAGCGCGGAACACAGTGGAAGCGCACGCGGCGGCAAATTTAAAAAAGCAAGCAGTGCAACCAAGTCAGCGCGGCGACTGACACCAACCATAAGTACATAATACAGTGAAGCACCAAGGCAAATTCACATACACCCCCCCCCCTGAGAGCTACAAGGGAGAGCGAGGGAGGACAGCGGCCACTTAACAGGACCCACCGATAGACAGGGGCAAGGGGTAATAATGCGGGAGGGGAATCCCATAGAGGCTCACCATATGCCTATACCGCCTACCCTTTGGTGGGGGATTGCGGTGGAGCAGCGCCTACCATCACCCGGACCAGCCCAGCCAAGGCTGGGAGGCACATTAATAATGGAACGGTGGGAATAGTCCTACAGGGCCGCAGGCTAATAGCCCCGCTCACCTGCAAGAAGAGAGAGCCATCTTCTTGTCCTTCGCAGTCCAGACTGCAGAGAAGATCTGGGGATTTTGTGGGAGGTCCCTGGTATTTGAGGGGCCGGGAGGAGCCAATTTCGATGTCTCTGCAGTCCAGCGCCATCTGGCGGAGTAATACCAAGTGTAAGTAATCTAATCTGGAGCAGGACGTACTGTATACTAAGAATAATTCCAGAATCCTGGCGATAGAAAACACCCGACAAGGAAGAGACTTGGACTCACACCAGGCAATGTAAGCATGCCATATCCTGTAGTAGATAAAGGATGAGGACTTCTTCCTAGCCCTAATCATGGTATCAACAACAGAAGCCGGCAAGCCCTTATCCATCAAGATGGAGGTTTCAGCAGCCAAGCCATTAAAGCCAGCGTTTGTAAATTGGGATGGCACAGTTGTCCCTGAGTGAGCAGATCTGGATCCTTGGGTAAGACATACTGATCTACTGCCAACTGCACGACGTCTGCGAACCACACCCTCCTTGGCCAACAGGGGGCCACCAGAATAGCTAGTACCCCTTCCTGGGCTATCTTGTGCAGCACCCTGCCCAGCAGAGGAAAGGGAGGGAACACAGAGGAGCCGAAACTCCATCCAAGGCATTGCCAGCGCATCCGTGGCGAAGGCCAGAGGATCCTGTGACAGGGAGACAAACCTGGGAAGCTTGTGATTGTGGCGGGACGCAAACAGGTCCACATCCGGCTGACCCCAGTGGTGACACAGGGAGTGAAATAGCTTGTTGCTGAGGGACCATTCCCCTAGCCGAGATATCCCCCTGCTCAGGGAGTCTGCCTCCTGGTTCTCCACCCCCGGAATGTAAACCGCCAAAATGCAAGAGACATTCTCTTCCGCCCAAGACAGTATCAGGGACCATAAATACCTGGGACCTCCCACACATTACCCAGTATAGGAAAGCAGTAAGGGGACCAGGAAGAGCCAAATCCAAAAATCTTAACAATAAAAGGTTCACCATATAAAGGATCCAGAATACAATAAGGGCGGGGTGAAGCGGGGTGTGTGACATACTTATCATACCCATTTTACAGGTGAGTAATCACAAAATGGTATTATTCCAAGTATGTTACACACCCCGCTTCCAATATGGGTGGGGATCCCCAAAAAGAAAAGGCAACAAAGCACAAATTTAAACCACTGCAGCTTGCAGAACCTTGAGGCAAAAACAGCATCCGCTGAGGCCCGCACATCAACCTTATAAAACTTGGAAAAAGTATGAACAGAAGCAAGTAGCAGCCTTACAAACTTGTTCAACAGAGGCCTGATGCTGAAAAGCCCAGGAAGCCCCAACAGCACGAGTAGAATGAGCAGTGATCTGAAAAGGGGGAACCCTCCCCTTGGCAGTATAGGGCCCAACAATGGCCTGACGAATCCATTTACTAATGGTAGACTTGGCAGGCGCCAAACCTTTCCGGGGCCCGGAGGGCACCACGAACAAGGCGTCCATCTTACGAAAGGAAGAAGTAGCCACCAAATAGTACTTCACACAACGAACCACATCCAAAGAATGCAGGACCCTCTCCTTGTCATTGCTAGGCTTAGGACACAAGGAAGGGAGAACCACATCCTGATTGAGATGGAAGGCAGAAATCACCTTAGGAAGGAAATCTGGCTTAAAACGAAAAACCACCTTGTCCTGGTGTCTCTCAAAGTAAGGGGCTTGAATGGAAAGAGCCGCCAACTCAGAGACACATCGAACAGAGGTAATAGCCACCAAAAAGGCAATCTTTTGTGTAAGCATAGAAAGTGCAACATCCTGCATCGGCTCAAAGGGAGGCCACTGGAGGGCCGACAGAACCAAATTCAAATCCCAAACGGGCAACAAGGGCTTTCTAGGGGGCCGCACGTGAGTGACCCCCTGGAAAAAAGTCCTAACCAAGGGATGCAGAGCAAAGGACCTTTGAAAGAAGACCGCCAGGGCAGAAACCTGCCCTTTCAAGGTACTAAGCTGGTGCCCCAGGTCCAGACCGTTTGGAGAAAATCCAAAATCCTAGGAATCGAAAACACCCTGCAAGGCAATGTCCTAGCCTCACACCAGTCAATATAGGACCTCCAAGTCCTGTAGTAGATGTTAGAGGAAGATCTCTTCCTAGCTCTAACAAGTGTCTGAATCACAGCATCAGACAAACCTTCCTCCTTTAAGATGGAGGTTTCAGCAGCCACGCCATCAAAGCCAGCGTTTGTAAATTGGGGTAACGAAGTTGACCTTGAGTGATCAGATCCGGAAACAGGGGCAACCTGTACTGATCTACCGCCAGCCGGACGACGTCTGCGAACCAAACCTGTCTTGGCCACCTTGGGGCCACCAGAATTGCTGGCGCACCCTCTAGAGCCAGCTTGCGCACCACTTTGCCCACCATGGAGAAGGGGGGAAACAGGTACAGAAACCCCAGATCCCTCCAGGCAAGAGACAAGGCGTCCACTGCCAGGGCCAGAGGATCCTGAGACAGAGACACAAATGCCGGAAGCTTGTGATTGTGACGTGAGGCAAAAAGATCCACCTCCGGAATCCCCCACTTGTGACAGAGGAACCGGAACACATTGTGGTTGAGCGACCATTCCCCTCGGCGAGAGAATCCCCTGCTCAGGGAGTCCGCCTCCGCGTTCTCCACTCCCGGAATGTACACCGCTGAAATGCATGGGACATTGCTCTCCGCCCATGCAAGTATCAGAGAAACTTCCCTGAGGGCGCTCCTGCTGCGAGTCCCTCCTTGGTGATTGATGTAAGCGACCGCAGTCCGATTGTCTGATCGAACCTGAATCGGTAGACCCTGGAGGTGATGCGTGACAGCACCAACCGAATAGCTCTCAGCTCCAAGACATTGATGGGGGTGTGGGCCTTCCGAGGACCCCACAGCCCCTGGAACTGATGGTCCTTCCAGAAACCCCCCCCAGCCCGACAGGCTGGCATCCGTGGTGACCGTCTCCCAACAAGGGGTCAGAAAAGACCTGCCCCTCAGAAGATTCCTTGGTTCCAGCCACCACTGAAGAGACTGCCAAACCAGGGGAGACATCAGAAATGACTGATCCAATGACAGCGGACATCTGTCCCAAACCGACAGTAGATGGATCTGGAGCGACCTCATGTGGAACTAAGCAAAGGTGACTGCCTCGAAGGAAGCCACCATCAACCCCACCAGTCTCATCCCTAGCCGGATAGACGGGCGAGGGATTGACAAAAGAAGACGTATCAGATCTTGGACCATCTGCACCTTCGACTGAGGTAGAAACACCCTGGTCTGAATGGTATCCAGATTCATGCCCAGAAATGCAACCTCCCTTGACGGGGAGAGAGAAGACTTGGGGTGGTTGATTACCCAGCCAAACCTCTCCAGCGTTGACACCACCATCCTGGTGTCCAGCTCCGCCTGTCCGAGAGAGGATGCCGTAATGAGGAGGTCTTCCAGATACAGCACAATGCAAATTCCCTGGGCTCTGAGAAGCCATTATACCCGCCAACACCTTGGTGAACACCCTTGGTGCCGAGGTCAGCCCGAACGGGAGGGCCACAAACTGAAAATGCTGATCTCCCACCACAAACCTGAGAAATCTCTGGTGTCCTGGGAAGATCGGTACATGAAGGTAAGCATCCTTGATGTCTATGGACGTCTTGAAGTTCCCCTGACGAAGAGAAAGGATGGCTGAGCACAAAGTCTCCATGCAGAACTTCTTGGTTCTGATGAACCTGTTGAGAAGATTCAAATCCAGAATGGGTCTTATGGATCCATCCCTTTTGGGCACCGTGAAGAGGTTGGAATAATAGCCCCGGCCTCTCTCTGCTAAAGGCACCGTGCATATGATTTCCATGTCCAGAAGATTTTGCACTGCCACCAGGAGCCCCTGCGCAGCCCGGGGGTCCGAGGGGACCCGAGATCTGAGGAATCTGGGAGGGGGCCAGTACTCGAACTCCAGTTTGTACCCGGAAGACACCACTTCCAAGATCCACTTGTCTGAGACCTCCTGGGCCCAGACCTGGAAGAAGTGCCGCAGCCGTCCCCCCACCCACAAGGGTGAGGGCGCCCCCTCAATGCTGAGCTGGCTTGGCAGCGGGCTTGGCCTTGGAACACCAGCTTGGACCTGGACGAGCACGTCCTCTGCCTCTATTCCAGGAATCGCCTCTGGAGCCAGAGTAGGCAAAACCTCTGCCTGCTCTGGCACCTCGAAAGGAAGGGTTAAAGGAGCCTGCCCCCAGAAAGGAGCGACGCTTACCTTGAGGTAACTTTCCTCCTTTCGCTACTGAATCCAGTTTATCTCCAAACAGCCGCATACCCAGGAAGGGTAGCCCTGTAAGTGATTTCTTAGCCGCAATGTCAGCCGCCCACTGGTGCAACCAGACCGATTGGCGAATAGCCACCAGCAACGCCGAGGTTCTACTACACATACAAATTGTGTCATCTAATGTGGTTAAAACAAAAGTCATGAACAATTCACACCGCTTAAGGGCTGTGAAATCATCACTGGCCGGGTTAAGCTGGGAACCACTCAACAGGTCCCTAATCACAGACCTGGTAGCCACCGCCGTGAGCACCGAGGCACAAACAGGCCGCAAGGCTGAACCCACACTAGCAAAGGCATGGCAAGCCATCTGATCAATGCGTTTGTCCTCACCATCTTTAAGCGTGGTGGCGTCTGGAGAATGCACAACAGAGGTGTTGGACAATCCCAGAACGGGCGCATCGACCTCGGGAGGGGACGACCAGCGATTCACCGCGTCCACCGGGAAGGGATACTTCCTATCCCATCCCTGAGGAACACCAGGGAGCCGGCTAGGTCTCTCCCATTCCTTAAGAATTAGGCTTTCAAAATGATTCTGATTTGGGAACTCCAAGCGAGGCTTCGAGGTCCCAAAGAATTCCCCCTTCTGCGGAGGGGATTCCGCAGGAGGAGAAATAGCCAGCACACCAAATAAATGGGCCAGGACTCTGGGGGTATCCATGGCATCCCCCTGCACCTGCCCAGCATCAGCATCAAAAAACTGCTGATCCTCAACATCAGAGTCCGCAAACAATTCCCCCTCCTCAAGTGGGGAATAATCCGACCAGTCAAGGGAATCATACTCATCAAAATCCAGAGCCGGCGCGGCCGGAGACAGGTGTCTTCTCTTAGCTGGGGCCTTTCTGGCCGCAGAGCTAGAAATCAATTTCTCGATGTTGGCCAATCTAGCACATACATCAGATTGCGACTCCCCGCTAATAACAGTGTCACATGGGGTACGGACAAGGCGGGGTGGAGTAGGTGATGAGGCCGGCGGCACTGACCCAGACGCCTGGGAACCCGACTGCCGCATTATGGCCTGCTGAGCACATGGTATACAAATCGGTACATTATCCCCTGTAAGGGATACCCCACAACCCACACACAGCCGGGATTGCCCTGAAGGGAGCCCGAGCCCGGTATCCTGGGGAGCCTCCATATGGTGATTTTAAGTTAGCCGCAATGACCAGAGGGAATTACGCTGCTTGAGCTACCCGGAATGCCCCTTTAAGTCCCTAGTGGGAGGATTTGTAGGACCCCAAATTTAATCTCCGAGGGACCCTAGGACCGGGAGAACCCCCTTTTATTTTGATTGATAGGGAGTCCTCCTGAAAGACACAATGTGAAAGGACCCATAAGAAGGCACACACATGCAGACATCTGTACATATAATGAACATAATGTATATAACCATCAATAAGGAAAAATATATCCAATATAAGGGAATGGGCAGGCCAGCCCCAATGCGCTAAAATGGGGCACCAAGCACCCGGACCCGCCCCCTGCCCGAGCAACCTGAGGAGGAGAAGCTCACCTAGTAAATGGCCTCCACATGCGGCCGGAGGCCCGCACACACAAAAAACGACCCACACGAGTGATGAGCGAGCACCCACACACACATGCATACCAACAATAAAGAAGTTTAAGAGGAAGGAAGGCACCCCCCCCCCTTTGTAGAGGGGAACAGGGAGACCCGGAAGGGGGAGGAATCCCACACTAAGGAGTGGAAGGGAACAAACAGGGACGGGGCATCCCAAAAGGATTACCAACCTGGATACCGCCTACCCCTTAATCTGGGGTTTAAATCAAAAAAGGGTCCGGGCAGAAATAGAACAAATTGGCCGGGTGAAGACCCGGCTTACCTGCAAGGAAGAAACACAGCCATCTTCTGACTTGCTCGCCGTCCTGCAGAGACGAATACTGGGTAATGTGTGGGAGGTCCCAGGTATTTATGGACCGGGAGGGGCTTTTTTTTTCCTCTCATCTCTGCAGAAGTTCGCCCTCTACTGGTTATAACCCATATGTCATGAATATTGGAAGCGGGGTGAATAACAGTTAAAAGCTCTCCCCCATGTTTAGATTGACTAAATGACAAATAATTGTACCACAACATTTAGTTTAAAGCAGTTGACCACCTATTTTTGTACCAAATAGGAGCTGGACCACATTGGGACAGGATGGGGGTCCGCAGTTTCACTTGCCTACACTGCAATTCCTAGTGAAATTATGCCCCCACAATTGGCCGCTAGCAGTCATGTAGTGACCAGTGGTGGCAAATTGCAAGGCCGCATTTCGGTAGAGCATTGAGGTGCAGGTAAGTAAAACTGAGGGAACTGGGAAGGGTATGCACAGGGGATCTCCAACATCTCGCCTGTCCCAATGTGGTCAAGCACCCATTTGGTAGAAAATGTTGTTGGACTGCCTTCAGTTTCTTCTCTCACCCACTCCCTCTTTAACACATCCATTAGAAATGTGAGATTTCTCCCTTAAGGCTTCATAAGACCAACTGTTTGCTTAGTTATTTGCTTAGTTGTTTACCTGCTGGAATAGTGAATAGTATCTTCATGGTGATACTGATCATCAGTGTATAACGAGGAAGAGGATATCGTTGTCGCTAAGGAAGCAGCCTCAAACAGCGATGGTGTGCTTGGCACAAGATCAGGCCGGTGCCTTGAATTTAATGCTACACATGTGACAGAATAACAGAGCATAAGCAAATATTTCGTGTTAAACAAAATCTACAGATCCACAATAAGCTTTGCTTACTAATAATAATCAGATTTCTAAGCATTAACTGTTTTTGCAACTTTTTTTTATATAAGATCTGTTTATATTGCCTTTGAAAAAGAATATTGGTTCCTAGTTTACTGACAGTGTGAATACTGTATACTTAGCATTCGATTAGAGCTGTCAAAACAATAAGAAAAAAATGAAAAGAACTGAGTACTTATGTTCTTTCTAGAAATAATTATAGTTTTCCTAAAATATATTTGATAGGCAGCGTGGGACATAAACATGCAAGTAATGCTACAATCTTTCTGTAAAGGAATCGGGCATATTTGTTTTCTAACTATGTATGACTACCGTAGTATTACCTTTCTAGATCTGTTAGCCAACAGTAAAAAAATGTTATATTTAATGACACTTTATATGAATTCGAACCAGTCGGGCAGAATGGATAAGGACTGATTGGAGTTGTCATTTCACTGCCTGTCTTTTTCAGGCAACGTTCTAACTTGCCATGTTTTATTATACAACCAAGTACGTTGCTAGTTTGACAAGCAGACTCAAAAAACAATGCCACTTCTTCTTTTAGCTTTGATAGATTGGGGAGTGATTTTTGTCAAAACTAACTGAGGATGAGCCCTAAATCCTCCCT
Organism: Gastrophryne carolinensis; assembly: GCA_027917425.1. Taxonomy (NCBI): domain Eukaryota; kingdom Metazoa; phylum Chordata; class Amphibia; order Anura; family Microhylidae; genus Gastrophryne; species Gastrophryne carolinensis. The sequence continues at coordinate 387,265,720 of CM051234.1, read as the reverse complement.
ATGGAGTCACATACAGATTTGGAGATGATCTTTCATTTTGATCCAATGCCTATGCTTTAATAACTTTGATTTTTAGACAGGATTCTCCTACAATCTTACCTTCTTCGTCCAAACTGGTAAAGCTCTGACCCTCTGCTAATCTTTTGTTTTTTTCTTCTAACCATTCTTGATTGTTGGCAGCTAGTATCTCTTGTGACGACGCTTTCAAAGCAGGTATTGAATTGCAACGGCGTTTGGAAGGTGAGGATTTTAAAGCTACAATATAAATATCAGAGTATATAAGTAAATTGGAACTACGATAAACAGGTTTTTTAATCTGTCTGCGTCCTCAGAAATGAAGCAGAAAGGTATTAACTAGAACAACACTCATTAAAAAATTGGATGTAGGGAGGCCCCTGTGCATTAATAGCAGCTAATGGGTGAAATCTTACCTTTCATCTCGTTTTCCCTGGAGAAATCGCGTGACTGGGCCAGGCCAAAAACTAGCCAGTGATGTGTAAGATTTTGCCACACACATTTAACCATAGGGTATATTCTAAGCCTTCTCTGAAACACTAAAAAGTGAGGTACAGCCAAGGAGCAGTGGTTCAGAAAACTAAAGGACTTTATATGTATTTTTGCTCCAGCCATACCTTTTACTTTTACCTATTACTTGCATTAGAATCTTCATATAAATGTATGGAAAATCAAACAGAAATACACAACTAAGCTATATCCATTAAGAGGTACTTGTAGATACCTACATCAGGCGCTACCTTCCTTGTTATGGCTGCTTATTAAAAAAAATTCCAACTACTTTATGTCTTCATAATGACATGTGCTGGTCACATGCACTTTGTGGTATACAGAAAGCCCTAATATGACCAGTAAGTAGCTTTTCAGTGAAATCTAAAGATCTCAACCCCCCAATCTTCAGCAGACCCCCACCCCCACCATTGCCTCATTCCATTCAGTCATGGCCTGCTAAGGATAAAGGTCTGACTGGAGCAATGCCCTCTGCTGTTGTCACAGTGCTCAGCTCTGCACCTGCTGGGAAGTGAGTCAGATACAGCCTTGGCATACTCTGCACCACCATCTTTAGCAGCATGGACATGACAGAAGATATATAAAACGGACACTCAATGGACCAAAAATGATCCGTTTCAGAAGGTAGAATGATGGCTCCTTTTTATGTGTCTACAGATGGCATTTGCTGAAAGCAACAATGTGCCATAAGTGTAACCTGCCACTTTCATACCTTGAATCTTTTTGAAGACCTTGGAATTCATAAACTTCAAAAACCTATCTGCATAGAAACTCGGCCTGTGGACTGACACTGTGTCCTAGAAAGAAAAGAGCAGACGTCTATGTTATAAAACAGTAAATCCAGCTAATGTAAATTCCTTTGATAAGCTCGTGAGAACCCCCCCCCCCCCACCATAAAATTCCTGTGAAAGCAAATCCTGTTATACAAGATTTTCCCTTGGCTCCCCTGAGGAATTTTTATAAAATAAATCCAGTATACTGGCTAACGGGAACCAAAATAAGTGTTCTACCAAGTAAGAAGAAAAAAAATAGATATTGCATCAGACTGCAAGACATTGTCTTGTTGTGACTCAAAAAAGAAAATACTGGAGCTCTGGGATAGTTCTAAATATGATTAACAAAACATCCTTACTGCCAGCTGGGAGAGCTAAATGATTTATATACCTAAAACAAGGACATGCATTGAAAAGAAAAATAATAGTTTGTTGCTAGGCCTTCAAAAATCTATGGCTTGGCCAAACCTGACATTCGGATGTCGCAAGATGTCTTGCTAGCAATCTACAATTTCTTATCTATGTACCTAGGGAGACTGGGTCCAGCATGTCATGTACCATATATATGTAGTATGTTTCATTTTGAACTGACACAAGAGGGGCAATATCACTGTCATTAGCATTAAACCACTGTGTAGATTGATATTTTGTCAGTAACTGGACATAAGCATACAGGCCCTGATTTCCTCTTCATTTCTTAGTTAACAGAATAATTGCAGGGCTTTTTTGTTCATAGTCAGCATACGATCAGTTAATCATAACCCCATAACCTGGGGACATGCCAGGCCACTGATTTTAATCAGTTAAATGTTTATGCTATTGGAATCATTTCTGAGAACATACCCCATCATAAACTAATGCTTTCCACGAATGTTCCAACTTTTTCATCAACCTAAAAACAAAATAACAGTAATAAGTGATAAAACGGTATGTTTCAGCTTCCTGCAGGTTATCAGTATTGACATTGTTTTGATAGCTGTTACCATACAAGGGCACACAGGCATAAAAACATTAGATTAAACAAACAGCATATAATATTAATGCATATGCATATGATATTAATGCACATTACACTCATTATACTTTACCTACCTATAGGATTGCAGAATGTCGATGATGCCCATAAAAAGGAGTAACTGCTCACCCTTATGGTTTTTTGCTGGAATGCCACCCATTCTGTAAAAATATAAACAAGAATATTGCCCCAATAAGTAATGTTCATGTTATCAATTCCTAAAGGTATTGAGATTTATATTAATAATATCTTTTTAAGAATGATATATTTTACAGTATTGAAAGGATTGTCCTGGCTAAGTGTTAATTCAATTGCTTGCTCACTTGCCATACAGAGGATAAATCCTGGTGTGCTGCTGAATAAAAGCTGTTGAAGCTGAGACTTAGCCCTCTTTCTATATCCTAGCCCTTGTACCTTGTTCAGACTATGTGGGACATTAGATTATGTTGTGGATACACTATATATCCTGTGTCAGCAGAGGAATCTACTTTATTTATCTACTTATCTGTCTCTTCTGTGTTTCTGAGCTCAGTTAACATTTCACTAGCATAAACAATATAGTCATGCTCTTATGGCAGTTAGGGGGGTGAAAGATAGATACAGATACACAGACATGCAAATACATGGACCTTCAACACTACTTTCACTGACCTTCATGGAATTTTTCTAGCTTTTCTCTCACAGAGATAGGAGATATTAGCCATACTTCATGAAATCCACCAATTCTGCTCTGAGAACTGCAGCCAATCAGATGCGCTCGTCTTATTCAGATTTCCTGAATAGGTTAATGGAGTGAGCGCCGTTGGCCTTGCTTCTAGCTGCACCCATGCCACACATTCAGAAAGACTCCCCCAGAGCTGGAGGTATTCTGGGGATTTGGCCACAGTGCGGGCAAAGATAGAGATAGAGCAACCCACCCCCAAGAGTCTTATAGATTCGAGGGGGGTGTTGCTCTATATTTAATGTTCAGTATGTCCAATGTACATAGAAACATACAGAACGGTCACACACAGACCATGTTCTACTGCAAAATAACATTTATATGCACTATGGGACTGAAAAACATTAGACAGAACTGCGAAGTCAAAATAACACCTTAGTGTCTATGAAAATTACTAATTCTTTGCTTTTTATGGTGAGATAAACTCATAAATAGGCCCTTATTCAACACACTTTCCTTAAAGGTCTCATACAATAAGGGCCTATTTTATACTGTGGCATCAATTCAGTCTTAAAAAAAAAAAATTGGTAGTAAAAAATGACTTTAGGTGAAAAAAGCCTGAGAACTTCATTGCTGCTAAATCACCATCTAGGAAGACAATGAAAGTCAATGGTACTTTATAACACAGTGTAAAAAATAAAAAGTTCACTACTTTTCTTAGTAAACGTGGCATTGGTTTTCATTGTCTTCCTAGCTGGTGATTCAGCTAAAGTGACATTTTTACTAACTACCAATAGAATTTTTTTCAACTCTTATTGAATCAAGGCTTAAGTTTCAAAGTAAGGCATGACAAAAAACAAGTTAGAATTCACAGAAGAGAGAGCAGGAATTTATAAAAGCTTAACGACATAATTTTAAGTATTAAAGAGGAATTCCAGACTAATTTAAACCCCAGCCCTACCGTCATCACCTCACAAAAAGAAACCCTTACCTCAGCTGTGGTCCAGCTCCACTCTCCCATTTCTGAGCGGCCGCCGCAAATAAAGACACAAATCGACATCCTCCGACGCCATGCGTGTGCCCACCCACCGCCCATTCAAGTGAAAAGTGGCGTTGTACCGTGCCTGAGGTAATTCCGCTTTAATATCTAAAACCTTTACTTTGTGTCAGAAAAAAGATTCACTGACTGTGAAACTTAAGATTTTCTGACTTTATGGCCACTACATATGTAACATGGGAATATAGTGTTTCTGAAGATGCCCATGGGGAGTCAGGGTTTTATCCTCTGTTTACTACAGTCAATGTTCTCCTTCTAACCCTTTAGTTTTAGTCGGGACACTAGTAGTTGGAATCCAGGATAACTACCCTTGGGTATACAACATAAACTATATATGTCAATGTCCCTTGAGATATTTGGCACCTTTCTGCCCTAGAGGTAGTGGTGCACACTACAAAAAGCCTGAATCCTAGTTTTTAATAGTGATTGAAGGTGTTTACAATGTGTTTATTGATTTTTCCTGTATGTAGTTTACACATGTAAACACATTCAATCACTAAAATAAATTAGGATTCAGACCTTTTTTAGGCTGCACGATTGCTTCTTGTCTTAAAACTCTTCCCTAAGGTTTAGAGGGTTTACCACTGTTGTTTACATGGTAAATATTCAGAAATAAACAATATAATATTGCTTTAACAGACAGATGTGTAGATGAATTCTGGTTATCTCATGAGTATTATAATACAAATATAAATGTTAACATGAAAATGTAATGCTCTGGTATATGTCTCTTGTAATGCCTTAATCACCCAGTATATGTTTATGTGTGTGCCTTGGAAACAGTTGCCTATGCCTTGATCACTGAGCTTTGACAATGTTCTTACACTAAAGTGCTCTTAAAATATCAGCTCTGGCGTCAGCTGGGCAAACATTGTTAACTACTCTCTAGCCCTCTTTGTCAGCCATAAGCTGCATTTTAGTGCTTCGGTTCTTTTTACAGCATGTCATAGTGCTGTACTACAGAGAATATTTTTTTTAACACAAAGCACTTTAGTGGTTAATAGGAATCTTTAGAAATAACTCACGTGTCCTCATTGATGACAGAATCAACAGCCTTCCCTGGACCTTGTATAGACTCTAGTGCTGTGGAGTACAGAACTCTCTGCACTGATGGCCGCTTGTTCTCTATGGAATACTGAGATGTCTCTCCTTCCTTGTTTTTGGATGCATGGTCAAGTACATGAACTCCAAGCAGCAGACTGTAGTCCATAATTTTGAAACTTTCAAGTACCTGTTTGACAAGGATATTAGTTATAGACTGTATATATGTTAAATGAAAAAAAAAACAAATAAAGTACAGTGTTTTGCAAGTGTACAAGTTTTCTAAAAGACCAGCTTGTTGTTTGTTCCTGTGGTTCTTGTGGCTTGTTCAAGGTTCCTGTGCTACAGTGGGACTCTGGAGCCTGTCAGGTGCTACACAGCGAGACTGCATAATGACCTGTACCCCTGCCTGCTGCCATTCATCCCAGTATTACAAAACTAAAGGAAGAGTAGAACAATTTATGTGCATTTGTATTTCTTCTATGTACTTCAAATGGTTGTTTTGTATGTTTTTAACACAGTTGTGATCAGTGGCGTAACTAAATGTGACAGGGCCGGCCCTGGTGTGAACATTAACTGGGGCCTTGTCAAGGCTTATACAGTACATTTTTTTTGTCTTTCAACTTGGATGCAACTAAACAGTTAAAGACTAGAACAGCATATTCAAATGATGCTCCTTTTCCTGTACATGATGCCAAGTGAGTACAAATCTGATTAATAAGGTGGCGAAGCAACAGTGATGGGCTCTCCTGACAGTTATCTATATGGACCACCCAGATGGTACTCAAGATAATTAGAATATGGAAAGTGGTACTTGATGAAATACTGGTGTAGATATTAAGAGAGTATAAGTATTTGGCCTTTCTAACTACTCCAGACCTAAATGGACTGAGTCTACACCCGATGTATTTCTTCCCATACACTCTGTGCAGTTACCGAATATTTCACTCCATAAGGTGCACCTAAGGTTTGGAGGAAAATACAAAAGAAAAAATATTCTGAATCTAATAGTGAGCTAAAATCCCCCCCTCCCAAGAACCTAATAACAGTACATGGGAATCCCCCCAATCACCGGATAATATGAGTGTGCAAGAACTTCTCCAGTCCTGTATAACAGGCAGTGTAGCAGAATTCCCTCAATCCCCTATAACAGGCAGTGTGGCATAATTACATCCAATCCCCAATAACAGGCAGTGTGGCATAATTACATCCAATCCCCTATAACAGGCAGTGTGGCAGAACTCCCCCCAATCACCTATAGCAGGCAGTGTGGCTGAATACCCCCAGATACCGTAAAACAGGCAGTGTGCAGAATCCCTCCCAATTCTCTTATAACAAGTAGTATGTAGAATACAAAGGAGGGGTGATAGCAGCTCAGACCAATTTATAACTAACCTGGGAGGAGCATGTGAGCAGGGCAATTAGAATATACAAATCTTAAAGGAGCCACAGCACTCAACCCTGTAAGTTAGCAACCAAGCCTATGATCTGTGTCTAAAGTCTGGTTCACATACATCTGCAGAAGTATGTTTGAGCTGAACCACCAAGCACCAAGGTGCTTCTGTAAGGTGCAGTCCTAACTGTAATCTATGAGAGCCCCCAGCACTTTACAGTGTGTTTAGACTGCGTTTTAGTTGTTGTTGTCCAAATTACACATTGGTAAGCAAAAGAAGCCATGAAAATCAATTTGAAATGACATTTGGCGACATCTAGGTCCTGCGTTTCCGCTATTGAAAAGTCACAATGCAAGTTCAGTACAAAAAATGTATGTAATATTAATTATAAGCATAAAACACTTCAATCTAGTTCTGCCCATTGTTCTCTATGGGATCTTGACCTACAGCATCAGGCTTCAACTGGTGACCACCCAGATGGTACTCAAGATAATTAGAATATGGAAAGTGGTACTTGATGAAGTACTGGTGTAGATATTAAGAGGGTATAAGTATTTGGCCTTTCTAACTACTCCAGACCTAAATGGACTGAGTCTACACCTGATGTGTTTCTTCCCATGCACTCATGGAGCTGTGCAGTTACCAAATATTGTGCTCCATAAGGCGCACCTAAGGTTTGAAGGAAAATACAAAAGAAAAAATATTCTAAATCTAATAGTGTGCTAAAATCTCCCCCTAAGAACCTAATAACAGTACATGGCAGAATCCCCCCCAATCACCGCATAATATGAGTGTGCAAGAACTTCTACAGCCCTGTATAACAGGCAGTGTGGCAGAATTCCCTCAATCCCCTATAACAGGCAGTGTGGCATAATTACATCCAATCCCCTATAACAGGCAGTGTGGCAGAACTCCCCTCAATCCACTATAGCAGTCCGTGTGGCTGAATACCCCCAGATACCGTAAAACAGGCAGTGTGGAGAATTCCTCCCAATTCTCTTATAACAGGTAGTATGCAGAATACAAAGGAGGGGTGATAGCAGCTCAAACCAATTTATAACTAACCTGGGAGCAGCATGTGAGCAGGGCAATTAGAATATACAAATCTTAGGAGCCACAGCACTCAACCCTGTTAGTTAGCAACCAAACCTATGATCTGTGTCTAAAGTCTGGTTCACATACATCTGCAGAATTATGTTTGAGCTGCACCATCAAGTGCCAAGGTGCCTCTGTAAGGTTCAGTCCTAACCCTAATCCATGAGAGCCCCAATAGGAATATACTAATTGCCCTGCTCACATGCACTTCCCAGGTTAGTTATAAATTGGTCTGAGCGGCTGCCACCCCTCCTTTGTATCTTTTGATTTTGAGCTGTATTGAGGAGCCTTTCGACCCTTCCACCTCGGTGGTTTCAACCTTCCACTTGGTGGTGCACCTCAAACATACTTCTGCAGATGTGTGTGAACCGAGACAGATTTTAAAGACAGATTATAGGCTTGGTTGCGTTGAGTGCTCTGGTTCTTTTAGCATCAAGTGTGCAGAATACCCCCAAATCCCTTATAACAGGCAGTGTGCAGAATACCCGCAAATCCCTTAAACAGGCAGTATGGCAAACCACACCCCTCATCCCCAATAACAAGCAGCATGAAGAACTCCCCATCCCCTATCCTATATAACAGGCAGCGTGCAGAATATCCCCAACCTCCCTATAACAGGCATTGTGTGGCTGCTCCCCCCAATGCCCAATAACAAGCAGCGTGCAGAATCCCTCCTCCCCTATATAACAGGCAGCGTGCAGAATACCCGCAACCCCCCTATTACAGGCAGTGTAGCAGATGCCCCCCAATTACCGCGCTGAGACCGATCAGAGGGTTAGAACAAAAAAAAAACTTTTTACCTCAGGCAGGGTCTGAAGGAAGTGCACAGAACGGCGGCCTCCGCACTGCTGTGCACATACCGCCAATTAAAGTGCCGTTCTGTGCACATCCACAGTTCATCCGCTCAGTGCAGCCGCTTGTGTGCCTCCAGATCCTGGCTGAGGTAAGAAGTTCTAGTTTGTTCTAACCCCCCTGCCCCATCCACTTACCTTACCGGCGTTCCTGCACCGTTGTGTCTTGCATTTGATCACCCCCCTGCAGCCTGCCTGGGCTGCAGGAGGTTGATCAGATGTAGGACAATCAGCAGTGTGGGAGTGCCAGTAATGTGAGTGGACTACATTCGCTCCATAAGAAGAATGGGCACTTCCCCGAGCTTTTGGGGGAAATAAAATACAAATGTTCACTTTCTCTGTTCATAATAATACCATTTTGTGAGTACTCACCTTTAAAATGGGTATTATAAGTGTGTCATACACTCCGCTTCCATAATCATGACATCTGGGTAGTCTCCAGTAGAGGGCGATCTTTAGCAGAGATGAATGCAAAAAAGGAGCTCCTCCCAGTCCATATACACCCGGGACCTCCCACCAATTCCCCAGTGTATGATAGCAGTAAGAGGACTAGGAAGAACCCATATAACAACTACAAAATTAACAAAGGTTCACCATATAAAGGATCCGGAATACCACAAGGGTGGGGGAAGCGGAGTGTATGACACACTTATAATACCCATTTTAAAGGTGAGTACTCACAAAATGGTATTATTCCAAATGTGTCATACACTCCGCTTCCATAATCATGACATCTGAGACATCCAATAGCAGTGTCCGTCATGGGTGGAAACCGAAAACAGTAAAAACAATGCACCAACTTAAACCACTGCAGCTTGCAGAACCTTGCGACCAAAAACAGCATCCGCTGAAGCCTGCACATCAACCCTGTAAAACTTGGAAAAAGTATGAACAGAAGACCAAGTAGCAGCCTTGTTCAACAGAGGCCTGGTGCTGAAAAGCCCAGGATGCTCCAACAGCACAAGTAGAATGCGCAGTGATCCTAAAAGGGGAGTCCTCCCCTTAGCAGAATAGGCCCCAACAATGGCCTGACGAATCCATTTACTAATGGTAGACTTGGCCGGCGCCAAACCCTTTCTGGGCCCACAAGGCACCACGAAAAAAGCGTCTGTCTTGCGGAAGGGGGAAGTAACCACCAAATAGTACTTCACACAACGAACCACATCCAAAGAATGCAAAACTCTCTCCTTGTCATTGCTAGGCTTAGGACACAAAGAAGGAAGAACAACATCCTGATTGAGGTGGAAGGCAGAAACAACCTTAGGAAGGAAATCTGGTTTGAAACGAAAAACCACCTTATCCTGATGCCTCTCAAAGTAAGGCGCCTGAATAGACAAAGCCGCCAACTCAGAGACATGCTGGACAGAAGTAATAGCCACCAAAAAGGCAACCTTTTGAGTGAGCACAGAAAGAGCAATATCCTGAAGCGGCTCAAAAGGAGGCCCCTGAAGAGCCAAAAGAACCAGATTCAAATCCCAAACAGGCACCAAGGCCTTCCTAGGAGGTCCAACATGAGTAACCCCCTGGAAAAAAGTCCTGACCAGTGGGTGCAAAGCAAAAGACCTTTGGAAGAAAACAGACAGGGCAGATACCTGCCCTTCAAGGTACTAAGCTGAAAACCTTGATCCAGACCGTGTTGAAGAAACTCCAAAATCCTAGGGATAGAGAACACCCTACAAGGTAAGGCCCTGGCCTCACACCAGTCAATGTAGGACCGCCAAGTCCTATAGTAAATACCAGAGGAAGACCTCTTCCTAGCTCTAATCAAGGTCTGAACGACAGCCGCAGAGAGACCTTCCTCCTTCAGAATGAAGGTTTCAGAAGCCAAGCCGTCAAAGCCAGCATTTGTAAATTGGGGTAAAGAAGATGACCCTGAGAAATCAGGTCCGGAAACAGAGGCAGCCTGTAATGATCTACCGCTAGACTTACAACGTCTGCGAACCAAACCTGTCTTGGCCACCTTGGGACTACCAGAATCGCTGGTGCCCCTTCCAGAACCAGCTTGCGAACCACCTTGCCCACCATGGAGAAGGGTGGGAACAGATACAGGAAACCCAGATCCTTCCAAGCCAGGGACAATGCATCCACTGCCAGGGCCAGAGGATCCTGAGAGAGAGACACAAAGGACGGAAGTTTGTGATTGTGCCTGGAAGCAAAGAGATCCACATCCGGAGTCCCCCACCTGTGACACAGGGAGCGAAACACCCTGGTGTTGAGGGCCCACTCTCCTCGGCGAGAGAAGCCCCTGCTCAGAGCATCCGCCTCCGTGTTCTCCACTCCTGGAATGTAAACTGCTTAGATGCAAGGGACGTTGCTCTCCGCCCAAGTAAGGATCAGAGAGATCTCCCTGAGGGCACTCCTGCTGCGAGTCCCTCCTTGGTGATTGATGTAGGCCACCGCCGTTCGGTTGTCCAAGCGAATCTGAACCAGTAGGCCCTCTAAGTGTGGAGTCAGCCGTGACAGAACTAGCCGGATGGCTCTGAGCTCTAGGACATTGATGGGGGTGTGAGCCTCCTGAGGACCCCACAACCCCCTGAACTGACGATTCTTCCAGAAACCCCCCGAGCCCGACAGGCTGGCATCCGTGGTCACCGTTTCCCAACAAGGGACAAGAAAGGATTTGCCCCTCAACAGATTGCTTGACTCCATCCACCACTAAAGTGACTGGCGAACCCGGAGAGACATCTTGAAGGACTGATCCAAGGACTGCGGACATCCCAATGCCTCAGCAGATGGAGCTGAAGCGACCTCATGTGGAACTGAGCAAAGGGCACTGCTTCGAAGGACGCCACCATCAAACCTACCAGTTTCATCCCCAGCCGGAGAGAGGGGCAACGAATGGTCAGGAGAAGGCGAATCAGATCCTGAACAGCCCTTACCTTGGGCTGAGGAAGGAACACTCTGGCTTGAGCGGTATCCAGAGTCATGCCCAGAAATGAAATCTCCCTGGAAGGAGACAGAGAGGATTTGGGGTAGTTGATCACCCATCCGAACCTTACCAGAGTAGACAGCACCGCCCTGGTGTCCATCTCCGCCTGCCGGAGGGAAGAGGCTGAAATCAGTAGGTCGTCCAGATACGGCACAATGCGAATGCCCTGGGCTCTGAACAGGGCTGTTATGCCCGCCAGAACCTTGGTGAAAACCCTTGGAGTTGAGGTCAGCCCGAATGGTAGGGCCACAAACTGAAAATGCCGATCCTGTACCGCAAACCTGAGGAATCTCTGGTGCGCAGGAAAGATAGGAACATGCAGGTAAGCATCCTTGATGTCTATTGACATCATAAAGTCCCCTTGACGAAGGGAAAGAATGGCAGAGCGCAGGGTCTCCATGCGAAACTTCCTGGTTCTGATGAACCTGTTGAGAATTTTTAGGTCCAGAATGGGTCTGACAGAACCATCCTTTTCGTAAAGAGGTTGGAGTAGTAACCCCTGCCTCTCTCCGAGGGAGGCACCGGGCATATGACTCCCATATCCAGAAGACTTTGGACCGCCAACAGGAGCCCCTGTGCAGCCTGAGGGTCTGAGGGCACCCGAGACCTTAAAAATCTTGGAAGGGGCCAGTACTCGAACTCCAGTTTGTACCCGGACGAAACAACTTCCAGGATCCATTTGTCTGTGACCTCCTGTGCCCAGACATGGAAGAAGAGCCGCAGCCGTCCCCCCACCCGAGTGGGTGAGGGCGCCCCCTCATAACTGAGCGGGTTTAGCGGGGGGCTTAGGCTTGGAACTTCAAGCAGATGCTGGACGGGCCCGTCCTCTGCCCCTGCTCCAGGAGGAACCTCTAACACCAGAGTAGGCGAATCCTCTGACGGCTCTGGCACCCCGAAAGGAAGGATTGAAGGAGCTCACCCCCCGAATGGGACAACGCCGTTTCCTACGCTGAGGTAGCTTACCACGCTTAGCCACCGCATCCAACTTATCTCCAAACAGCTTAGTGCCCAGGAAGGGAAGAGCGGTGAGCGATTTCTTGGCCGCAAAGTCCGCCGCCCACTGGGGAAGCCAGACCGATCGACGCATGGCCACCAATAAGGCCGAAGTTCTGCTACACATGACAATAGTGTCCTCCATAGTAGCCAGTACAAAGTTCATGAAAAGCTCGCACCTTTTAAGGGCAGCGAACTCCGCGCTGGATGGGTCAAAATGGGCACCATTCAAGAACTCCCTAACCAGGGATCTGTTAGCCACCGCCGCAAGCGCAGATGCGCACACCGGCCGTAAGGCTGAACCCACACTAGCGAAGGCATGACATGCCAACTGATCAATGCGCTTATCCTCACCATCCTTGAGGGTAGTGGCATCAGGGGTATGGACCACAGAGGTGTTGGACAACCCCAAAACAGGCGCATCGACCTCGGGCGGAAGACCAACGCTTCACCGCATCCACCGGGAAGGGATACTTTTTATCCCAACCCTGAGGAACTCCGGGAAGCCGACTCGGTTTTTCCCACTCCCTAAGGATCAGAGCGTCAAAATTACCCTGTGTAGGGAACTCCAAGCGAGGCCTAGCGGCCCCAAAGAATTCCCCCTTTTTAAGGGGGGATGCCTCAGGCGGCGCAATGTCCAAAACCTCAAGGAGATGGACCAGAAACTTGGAGGTGTCAACGGCATCCCCCAGCGCCTGCCCAGCATAATTGTCACGAAAAAACACACCATCAGTATCAGATTCTCCAAACAGTTCCCCCATCCTCTAGTGGGGAATACTCAGACCAATCATCATCATCATCAAACTCCAAAGCCGGCCCTGCCGGCGACAGGTGTCTTTTCTTAGCCCGGGCCTTACAGCCCACAGTGCCAGAAAGGATCCTCACGATGCTGGCCAGGCGAGCACAAACATCAGAGTGCGACTCTACTAGTGCGACTCCACTAGTGACAGCGTCACTTGGAGTGCGTAACAGGCGGTGTGGTGTAGGCAATGAAGCGGGTGGTGCTGACCCAGAAGCCTGGGAAACCACCTGCCGCGTTATGGCCTTTTGTGCACAAGGAATACAAATGAGCACATCCTCCCCCATAAGGGATACCCCACAACCAACACATGGCCGGGATTGTCCCGAGGGAAGCCCCAGCCCGGTATCCTGCGGAGCCTCCATATGGTGATTTTTTGGGTAGTCGCAGTGACCCTAGGGAATTAAGCTGGTTAGCAACCCTGGGATGCCCCTTTAATGTCCCTGTGGGAGGATTTAACGGAAAATGCTAAGGAAGAGCCTAGGCCTGGGAGAACCCCCTAATATTGCAACAGGGGAGTCCTCCTGAAAGACACAATAAGGGAGGCCCATAAGCCAAGCACACAAAAAAAAATATATATATATATATAAACCAATGCATACAATCAAGAGAAACCAAGCAGCCCCCCTGTGGAGAGGGAGGCAGCCTAAGAGAAGAAAAGGTGGCCCACTGGGCACTCACAAAACACACAGGTCCGCAGTAGGATCGGCGGCAGAAGCAGCAGCAGCACTTCTAAGATGGCCACCGGAGTCCAGCACCGCAGGAGAGAGTGAGGAAGAAAACAGACCAGAAACACGGATCCAGGCTGTGGGCTGGGACTTCAAACGGCGTCAAAAGGAGGGGGAGGGGCGGGCCGCGGCGCGTGAGGGCCCAGCCCCGCCCCCCTCAAACGCAGCCTGAGGGGGAGAAGCAGGCAAGGCACATCAGCCACATGTAAAAGCATACACACATACAATAGTGAATCACCAGACACTGAAAATCAGTAAGGGACAAGCCAGAACCCCCCCCCCCCCCCCCCGAGGGACACAGAGGGGACTCAGAAGGCAGGGGACCCGCCATCGAGTACAGGGGAAGTGGATAAGGCTGAAGGGACAGGGCATCCCAAACCGGGATCACCAACCCGGAAACCGCCTACCCTTTGTAATGGGGTCTCACGGAGGAGTCATGCTCCTTAAAACACCTAGGAAGGTGTTGCCTACCCTCAACCAGGACCTACAGCCGAGGCTGGGAGGCTCATAAGGGGACATGTGAATAAAGGTCCAGGCAGAAATAGGGACAAAAAAGGCTTACCTGCAAGGAATAGAAGGCTTCATCTTCTGACTTGCTCGTCGTCTAGCAGAGAAGGAACTGGGGAATTGGTGGGAGGTCCCGGGTGTATATGGACTGGGAGGAGCTCCTTTTTTGCATTCATCTCTGCTAAAGATCGCCCTCTACTGGAGACTACTCAGATGTCATGATTATGGAAGCGGAGTGTATGACACACTTGGAATATATATTTTCTTTATTTTCTTTTCCCTCCAGTATAATAGGTATCACCATTGACTTACCCCACCCATACACTGCTCTCCCACAACCCACCTTTATATTGATATGGCTCACTAAAAACCTTTTACTATGTCACTATTTGCAGTCTTGGATCTCTGGCTTATATGGGGTTTCGGCATGAATGGCAATCATACATATATTTTATCTACATGCCATTCCTGTATGGTCACCACAGACAGGAAGAGAAACTACCAGATTGTTTTTTGTAGTGCATACATTTTGCCACCAACTGACTATTCTTAGCGAGTACTAAGCACAAGCCCTAAGTCTAAGATCATCTTCCGTGTTAGTGGCTGAGTATGCAGGTGTGTTGCTATCCTGTCACGAATATATTAAAATGCTTTGCAGGCTGTATACTGGGCTAAACAAGCAATTTAGAAGCCACATGTGATTACAAGGTAGAGGTTAAATGCAAAAATGAATCTGTCAGTTCCTGGGGCAGCAGGTGGTGTGCAGGAAAAGGTGAGGGATCGAATGTGACTGTGTTGAAAGGAAATTAAGGGTCTTATTTATGATGTGCGCCGTTTAGCAGATTTCTGGCTATAGCACCAGTTATTGAGCGCCAGCATTTTTTTTCTAGCAATGGCGCTAGAAGTTACAAGTGCCTGATGCTAACTAATTTGCTTTGATTGTTGCACCCAACTGTCGATTATCCCAGCACCAGTGAGAATTTTTTTCCTCCATGAAAAGTTTGGCACTCTATTTTTCACAAAAAATCACTGTTGAGGACAAAGTAGATAAACTTTACAGTGCGTTTAGACTGCGTTGTATTTGTTGTTGTCCAAATTACACACTGGTAAACAAAAGAAGCCATGAAAATCAATTTCAAATGACATTTGGCGACATCTAGGTCCTGCGTTTCCGTTATTTAAAAGTCACAATACAAGTTCAGTACAAATACGGTAAATGTGTGTAATATTAATTGTAAGCATAAAACACTTCAATCTAGTTCTGCCCATTGTGCTCTATGGGATCTTGACCTACAGCGCCAGGTTTCAACTGGTGTTGCTTCAACCAGAGCACCCGGAGCTGGTGGCCTCAAGGGCGCTGCCGTTTTTTTTCTTAAATTGCACGCTAAGTACTGCTGAGAAAAAAAGTGGTACTGGCAATTCGTAAATAAGGGTCGTAAATATGAACATCAGGGTAAAACACAAGTGTGGCTGATCCCCCCCCTCATCGGGCCATGTTTACATTTTGGATGCATCCCGCTGCCTCAGGACCTGATTCTCTCCCCGCCGCTGGCTTAGCCATCTCTAAATGACAGCACGGAGCCATGCTCTTCAAAGTCCTGCACCGCTCCGCGAAGTCTCGTGGCATTTCCGCGCCTCCCCTTGCACCCCATTCATGGGCACTGGGCAGACGCAAGATCGGGAGACACGCACAGTACCTGATGGGGTGAATTATGGCGCTGGCCATCGAGAGGTCACAAGGAATCCGTGGGACCTAGAAGATGGATGGCCCGGCGAGGTGAATACAAGCTGCCTATATGTATTGCCAATAGCAACAGATTGCAGAGAGTGAAACTGCTTCCATTAAACACACATTTGCTAACATAAGGGAAAAAAACTAGGTCAGCTCAGCACCTTGACCACCTCCTTTTGGCACAAAAAATATTCACTATGCAAAATTCCATCAAAAGTGGACTTTCCCTTTAAAAAAAAATAAAAACACCAGGAAACTTTAAATGTTGAAAGGCTGATTAATTTGTATTTTAAAAATTGGAGTACTGGTCAGTATATTATGGTTTTCTTGATTTTCAACATTATCAGAACTCTACTGAATCTATTTAGAATTAAGCAAATGATCCTCCTATCGTTGACCTTACCTTTCAGCTATTCATATTATAGAAAGATCCATTACACAAAATGATAATTTGATCTAATGTAGTCATCTTTTATATGCTGTTCTGATGATATATTGAAACTGTTTTTACAGGTTGAAGTCATATAGACCACATTCTACCTCTTCAGCTACATCGTGACCCTGTGTTGTAAATAAACATCACTTAGGGCGGTAGGAAAATGGCTGCTTTGGCTGTAAACAAAGCCCTGACTGACAGATTGGGTGCCATCCTCCCAGTGTACACAGCTGGCCATGAGATCACCGCTAGGATGGATCCACAAGATAGTTGCTATGCATGTGCCAAAAGCATTTCTCACAAACAATAGGAGGTCTTGTAACTAATCACAAAAAAAGCATGTAAATGTGTTTGGCTAGTTTATACCATTTCACATTAACATTCACAGGCTTGGTTGCTGCAAAATCACAGCTAGACAGAAAATAATTCTACTGGATTAAGTACACGTCTACTGTTTTGTACCTTGTGTTAATCACACATACTGATACGAACACATAAACTAATCCAGTCTGGGAAAAAAAAATGTACCGGGGGGATTTAAGGTTGGTAAGTTCAACTTATAGTGACTGAAGGTCTATAAAGACCTCACCCGGTGGTAAGTAGTAAAATTAATAAAAGACCTTTGTCTGTGTGTGTTTTTTTACATGTAACTCTTTGCGAACTGGTAAGGGGTCCATGAGACCCAGTTCATTGGACAGAAGGAGCTGGCAAATCACCTGCCAGAGAGCAGGTGACTTGCCATAGCCCCCCACCCCATTACCTGCATCCCCAAATCGCAGAGGAGCCCACAGTGCATATGGGCTATGCAGGCTAGTAGCCTTCAGGGACTAGGGGCACCAACTTTCTTAAATTTCTATGAGTTTAACCATGTGCATAGTAGTTTTCATTTAGTACCAGTAGTAGTATTTCATTTGAAAATGTCATAAAGCACTCTCTTCAGTTTGCAGTGTCTCAGGGGCAGGATCTGCTGTCTACCGATACATATTTGGGGCTTTTACACACAATATGACTTTCTTAGAAAAAATAGTTTTAGCACTCATAGAAAAGGTCTTTGCTTCTGGAACTGTGGAGGATGTGGCCTTGATTGTATTCATCACTTCTGGGTTGTGATGGGACACTTTTGTCAATAAAGTTGATTGAAAGTCGGTATATACTAGCAACCCCCAGCACGGTTTGTCAGTTTGTAAAAAAAGCAGTAACTGAGATTAACTGTGAAAAACACTAGAACCTTCTTTACTGCAAATAAACAATAAACCTCAGTTCTACCGCAGGCAGGATCACATTTTTCCTTTTGGGGGGGCCCTCTGCAGTTCCAGAAGAAAATACCTTTATGGTGAGTAATAAAACTGCTTTTTCTTCTGGAACACGTGGGGAACATGGCCTTGATTGCATTAATCACTTCTGGGATGTCCCAAGCAGTAATTAATAGAGTGGGAGAACAGCATCTCACTATAAACCTGACTACCAACTAAGTAATAACAACAATAACAAAAAATAATTAAACATAAATCCTAGAACTCAGAATTTTACTGCCCAGTGCTGTGTTCTCAGAGGCGACAGTATTTAATTTTTTATAAAATTTAGTAAAGGTGAGGACTGATGACCATGTAACTTCCTCACATACTAGTTCCACTGAGGCCTGTTGATGGGAGGCCCAGAATGAACCAACCATGTAGGACAATGAGCTACAGAATAATCTTCACAGGTGTTTATTTGCTCCTTGCCTTGTAAAATTTGACAAAAGTCGTACTGATCCATTTACAAATGGTCTTAGGAAGAACCGGTTATCCATTTTTACAACTATCCAGAGTAATTAACAAAGAATCTGTTTTTCTTATGTCTTTTGTTCTATGAAAATAGAATTTTCCTTTGGCTTCCACCCAGTGTAGAATCAGCTTTGCCACCACCAATTTTAAAAGCTACCGCTGTTACATTGTCTGATTGAGTCCAACTGGACAGCCGGTCAGTATCTTCACCCAATGTCATAGTTGTCATCTCCTGTGAACACAACAGAATCGCTTTCAGTACCAGGACATTGATGGATTTCTTTGTTTCCTGGACTGACCACTTGAATCGATATGTAATGTAATAGTCCACCCTATCCCAACAAACTGACGTCTGTCGTGGAGTAAAGATTCTCCCAGTTTACACATGAGTCGACTGAATCCACCATGTCAACTCAAATTTCAGAGTGTTCATCAGACAACATCAATATTAATTGCCAATATTTAACTTTAAATGGGTGAATGATTGTTTCAATTGGAGCGCTGGTATGTATATCTTTTTTCAATCCATTAATCTTCCCTCTGCTGTCTTTGCAATAGCGCCAAGGCACAACCGGGGCTAGCAGCTACTACAACAACAATGATTTGCTGTCTTAAGAAGCCACCATTAAAAAACTACCTGCATCGCTACTAAGCAGCAAAAGCCACAGGCATTAATAATAAAAACCGGAATCTCTGCCATCAGCACCACGCCTTTTTAACAGGAGTGGGAGCTGAGGAGAACAGAATGCAGTGTAATCAGACATTTCATGCTAAATTCCAAACTCTGCTGAAAAAAAAACTATACAAAATTTTCCTGGATCACAGTAAAACATATATAGTGCAAGATGGTGAAAAATTATCTGGCAACAAGGGTTAAAAAAAACTGTGCAACTAGACATACCACCTCCAGCTATTCATGTATTACCCTTACATACCTTGGTACAGGTATCAGGAATGGCATATAAACGTCGTCCTGGGACAATCTAAACTGTTTTTAAATGAATCTATAAGTAAACCAAAAGTAAATTGCACTCCTAAAGCCCCACTCTGGCAATCAGTGACATAAACTATTTGAGAGAGCTTAAAGTGGACCAACACCCAGGATTTTGACTATCCTGGGTTTTGGTCCACTTCAGGGGGGCACCCCGATTAGGGGTGTCCCGCTGTGTAAAACCCCCCAGAACCCCGAAAAACTCACCTCACCACGCTCCCACGTAGCCACGGACAAGCGGCGGACAAGACAGTGCGCCCGCCGCCGCCGCACGTCGCTCTGACAGGGCGCGCGCCCGCGCCGGCCATTCACAAACGGCCGGCGCGGGCGCGCGCACGTCTAGAGGAGCGCGCGAGAGGTGAGTTTTTTTGGGGTTTTGGGGGGGGTCCCTCACCGCGGGACATCCCGATCTCGGATGTCCCGCGGTGAGGAAGGTGATCGGCCCGGGAATCTTATAGATTCCCGGGCCGATCAGGGGTGGGTGACAGTCCACTTTAATTCCATGCAGATGTTATGGAATAGCAGACAGAGTCTATGCTGCATAACTGCATGGCAGAAGACATCTTGCTACAAACATGAGTCCAGCTTCTGAAAAACCTAATCCCACAGTAATAAATTGCCTCAAATTTTAGTGCAATCCTCCTTTATTTCTAGTACAAAGCCATCAGCTGTGATGACCCATTGCTCTGAGGCACAGCTGAAATGAATTGTAACATTTCACAAAACACATGTTTACACTGACTGATGGTGTGCGGTAAATCCAGATTCCGCAGTGATTAAGAAACATTGTTGCAACTCCCCCCCCCCCCACACAATTCCCCTAGAAGCCGGCTATTCGGTGTGTATGTGTTTATATAACGTAATACACAAGCTGCCCATATGTTTGAGGCATTTATCTCTCTAAGTGTGGGCTGCTGCTGGCACAGCTCTCCCCTCATGCTTGTGTGACAAGATGGCTGCTGCCATGCAGTTCTGCAGAAAATAATTGGCCTGTTATTCCAAACATCTGTTCTGGAGTTAAGCCCTCATAAATAGTTTTTGCCAGAGTGGGGCTTCAGGGGAGCAAGTTACTAAACCTTTTTTTGACATTTGGTCCGCTTTAATACCTCTCCCATGTCAAAAAGCCGGTCAAATGCGAGGTAGGGATTAAAAGAATGGAATGTATTTTGCGCATGATTAGATGTCTGAAGCAAGAGAGCTTTGCAAGGTAGGAACCCTCTTTCTAATTATATTCTTTAGAATTTCTGAAATCTGATTTTATGTATATACTTTTTCTCCATTTCTATTACTCCTGCCCCCCACCCCTCTTCTTTTCACAGCATAGAGAAACTAACTACGGTGTCTCTGTTAGACACAAGAAGGAAAGCAGGCTAATGACTCAACTACAACATAATGCCTGTCTAAACGATCTATTTATGACCTTTTATTATTATTATTATTGTTTATTTATATAGCGCCATCATCTTCCGTAGCGCTTTACAAAGTAGTAAACCTTTCACTTTTCATTGTCCTTGTCTGTCTATTTACACATTATTTAGGCTAATCAAAGGAACAATAACATTGGCATACTATCATTACAATACAAATGCAGTAACGCTATAAATTAGGATATTTCTGCTGGTCTGTGAAAAGCTCAAATGTTGTATTTGTTTTGATATGTGCAACCCTGCCCAGCGAAACGTACTAAAAAGATAGTTTTCTGTAAACCTTAAAAAATATCCATTAATGACAGTGTTTCTAATAAATCAGGGCTTTTGTTTTGACGTGATGTGAGTGTAAATTCCCTGGCTGCCTGGAGATGCAGCTAATGGTTACCTTTATGAAGTGAATAGGGAGGAAGGAGTACAAACATGAAAGTGCAAATATATATATAATAGATATACGATATGTCTACATTGTAGAATGTATAATTGTAGAGGCAGAGTTATCCTTCTTGTTGAAAATGTTATGGCTTTACTGGATTTATGTGGTATATTAGGCTCGATTCAGAGACACATTCGTCCGGACTTCCATAGCTGTCTGTGAAAGTTTTAGTGGGTGTTTGTCATTTTTTTGCTTTTTTTCGTTCATTTTTCATTCGTACGAACGTTCGGGAAAATGTGTATATGCGCTTTCGATGAACGAAAGCAAATCGGATCATTTGCGTTAGTTCGGATCATTTTCCAAACAAAATCTGATATTTTTGGTTCGTTCAGATAACTTACGTTGTTGGGATGGGCTTGCGTCTGATTCAGAGAGCTGATTTCCGATGGACCACCACCCTATAAATCCGTTTCATTTCCGATCCACTTACGGGACCTTTGAGGGCTCGGATTGCTATTGTTGAACATGTTTTGTGGCTATGTGGAGGAGTCTGCGCGCCTTTAGCACCAAGGCATTGCATGTATCAGCATGGCCGAGGTCATTAATTGTATAGTAATGCATACCTGAATCAATACATTTCATGTATGCCTTATAGAAGCATTTTAATGCTGACCTTAATTAGTCCTTAGCATGTAAACATTTATTTTCCCACACATCCATATAATTGCTATATTTTTTTAGACTTATGTCCTTTGTGAATTATATTTGGATTGTTGAACTTGAATCTTAATTTGTTGTTCTTGTTCTTGTTTTAGTCGGTTACCTTTGCTTTGTGTAATTATTTTATATTTGGTTGCAGGAACTGCAAGATGTGCCACTCGCACAACATACAAGCAGTGTTTGGTCCAGCTATGCGATTCCTCAGTGTTCTTGCAGGGCATCCAGGGTCATCCCTTGATGCTTATATATTGCAGAGCTCCGTCTTATTTAGTCAGTTTGAGTCAGGAGAATTATCTGGTGGATGGCTCCTGGGTAAGTTTGCACACATTCCATCAATCCATTTTCACTGTATGGCAATGAATATAGTTGATGACTCATGTCTTAACCTATGGCTGTTTTTAGCCCTTGATGAGATGTTAAACAATATTGTAGCTTAGAATGTGTATTTTATGTCGTATTTTTAAATTCTTTCAGGGGATTCTGGATATCCACTCCTGCCCTTGCTCCTGATGCCCGTTCTTTGCCTGCAGAATGCGGGCCAGGGGTTCTCTAATCGGGCACTATGAGAAACCCGGGCCGTGGTGGCGAGGGCCCTCTGGCTTTTGAAGTCCAAATTTAGGTGTTTGGACCATACGGGGGGGGGGGGGCACTGCAGTATGACCCCAACAAGGTTTTACCAATATTTTAGTATCGTTGGGGACCACAGATTAAGAATAATGTTCTGTGGCCTGCCATTGCTATGTATTTTGTTTTTTATAGTTGTAAAAATTTGAAATTTTTAAATTTTTTAAGATTTTATATTTTATGATGGAATAAAAAAAAAAGGTTCAGTGTCCTTTCATTTACAAAATACATTAACACAAAACTAATCGGCCCAGAAATATTTAAAGATGAATATTCACATGACCGAGAAGTGATTTGGGTAAGTTTTAGGGGGCTAAAATGGAAGAAGAACCTAACCGCAAAGTGGTTTGGGTGAGCTTTAAGGGTCCAAAAGGGAAGATGGAGGATAGGGCTAAGTGGTTGTGGTGTGCTTTAAGGGTCCAAAAGGGAAGATGGAGGATAGGGCTAAGTGGTTTAGCTAAACATTGTAGTAGAAGTGAGGATGTCAAATATGTAGGCGAGCACTTAAATGAGTTAAGTTTGTAGTGCGCAGGCGCAAGATCGTAAGGATTTTCATCCGGACGATTATTTAGTGAAAAAGGAAAACAGAATCTATAAGGAAACGTAAAGGATTCGTGCAAGGAGACGATGGAAAAAGGACAAAATCGAAATCTGACGTAACCTGAGAAAATGAAACAGAAAAGTCACGATGGAAAATGACATCCTCGTACTCAGGTAAAAAAAGGTAAAAAAAAAAAAAAATTGTGCAGAATTGATATTACAGGTCTGATATTAATGTATTCATACTACAAAATGTTTTGAAAAACATGTTTTTTTTCTAAAAATATGGTTGTTTGGGGGTTAAAAAACTACTTTTAACCCATCGCCGCCAGCGCTCTGGGGTTTAAACAAGCATTTCACAGCGCAAGAATTTTTGCAGCGTGATTTGTTAATGAATATGCTGGGAGCCGTTCGCTATGGCCGTTCGCTGTCACGCGCTTCCATACAGCGCGGAACCTGTCAAACAGCGACTCCTAACCCCGTATTCAACATTACCGCACACCGACTGAGTCACTGTCAACAGCCGAACAACGGCCAAGCACAGCGAATACTAGCGGGCGCTGTGAAAATAACGCTACTGTCGCTATTAATGAATCGGCCTCCCCGTATACTTAGTATATTATTTGTATTACAACTATGTAAAGCTCTGTGAAAGTAGGTGGAACTAAATAAACCAATAAATACTGTTATTATGCTAGAAATTATTCTGCTTTGCTGTAGGAACATTCACATTGAAGATAACCTATACCTTTCTTAACTGCAGTGTGATATAATTCTTATATTAAGCCTTTTTGTGAAGCATAGGATTTTTATGTTTTTAAAGAGGTTCACTTAACCTGCCATACTCATAAACATCCTGCTTTGGGATGCCCTGCCAGAAAAAAAATTAATGTATGGCTAAAACACCCACCCTCCCCTGGCGGCAGCTATGCCTAATACTTGCTCCCACACTGCTCTCACATTCCTTGTTTAGCCAGCAATCAATAGATTTTGCCAGGCGGTTGTGCATGTGCCATGCACAGCTACCTGTGCCCACCCCACACACTCCACTAATCACCAGCTGTCATGCACAGGCCCCCGTAAAATATTTTGGCTAATACCAGACTTCCTTTTATATTTTGGGTGGCATGGAATCCCAAATCATCATGATGGGGATGGGGGTTACTTAGTGAGCTTAGTGCTTTTTGACTAGAGGTCCTCTTGAACTAGAAATGTAGACAAAGCAACCTAAGCCAGGCACGTTGAGTCACTAATATGGTTGTTACCTTGTCCATTACACTTGTGATAAGTACCTATAATTACTGGGCGGGGTGAACCGTCTGTTGTAATGTGTTTATTTTCAAATAAAGCACTGACAAGTCATGTGACTATGGACGTGTCTACAAAATCTGTAAGAAGCTTATAAATGCTACTCATTCAGATTTCTCTTATGCATATAACAGAAGCTCTTGATCCAAAAGCTAAGACGTCTACCAGTGACCACACCTAAACTGCCAGTGTAACATAAACTCAGGTCAACAGGACAACATCCCTTTTTCTAGGAAATTTTGGTAAAGCTTATCACCACCATGCACACTGTTATTCACGTATCATAACTGTTCAAAGGAAGAAGCAAGCTCAGGATTCCCAAGTCTTTCATCACGTACTACTTTCAGTTTCTAATCATCTCGAATACAGACTTCTCTGAAGCTGCTGTAAAGGAAACCTATACCCTGTGTAACAGCACTCAGGCCAAGAACCTGTGAGCCAGTGGCCTGATGATTTTGCCACCAAATCCTGAGATAGTATCTTGGCAGCTCAACTTGCACTTGCCTGATCAGAATGATTAACAGAACAGATGTATTCTAAAGGCAGATGTGCCAATAAGGAGCAGTAGCGTGATTTAAAGCAGAACACTCAAAGGTAAGAGTTGTTCCATTGAACTAAGCATCAGTCAGACATACAAGGCAGGGAAGCCTACTTCCCGGACTCAAAAATCACATACTTTCGCGTTCCCAAGGTGCATTGTGGCCCAATGTAACTGCTGGCAGCCCGTAGGGGGGTCATCTTCCCCGGCCATTATGTGCTGCATTACATCCAGCAATCAGATGCCCCTCACTGATGATTTCAGAGGAACAGAGGCACAGCCCGGCTCTCAGGAACCTCAGGGCAAAGATTCAAAATGGCGCCCCCACCTGTGCTCAGGCCCCCATTTGGTGCCCCCCTGACCTACTGCACTTGGGACATGTGCCCCCCTGCCCCCCCCAAGCTACGCCCCTGCAGAGGAACGACATTCAGTTTTGAGTGTTCTTCTTTAAATCAGGAAGTATAGTTCCTCTGTAAAGCCTGCATCCTTCCCAGTACATCATAGGTGCTCAACCCCCCTCCTAAAGGGCCACTAACGTTCCAGTTTTTGAAGCTCTGTCTGAGCACTAATGAATTCACCAGTGCATCAGTATGTAGATCTGCAAATCCTGGCCTGTTAGTGGCCCTTGGGGAGGAGGGCTGAGCACATGTGCGATACATTTATGATCACAGCAGACCTACCCCCTCACTCACACAAACATTCCTCCCCTATTGCCACCCAGCCATGCAGTGAGTAACCCGCACATCTTTTCCAGGCCGGGGCGTCATCTGATGGAGGCCCAAAAGTGACAGTGACTTCTTGCCTACCTCTCAGAAGAAGACCCAAACTGGAGAAGGTGAACATCACTCAATTTTTGTTGTAGCTGTTGTTTTTCATATTTAGCCAATTGAAACAGCTTCCCACAGTAAATAAATAATAATAACCCCCCAAGAAACCTTAAAAGGCTGGTTGCTGAAGCTACTGCTTGCACTTGCAACTACTGCTTTTAGGCAGGTGGTGGTTGCTGGTGATCACAGTGACTTCAGGTGGCTAGATTCTGTTGGCCTCTACCCAATATAGGGCAGGATAACTAAAGTTGGGGACTGCATGTCGCTGGTTGTTCAGCAGAACTTGATGTCCCCCTGCTTCTCACTTGCCGTGACTAGGGGTACCAATAGAGGGAAGCTTGAGTACCACCACTGGTGCTTGTCCACGGATTGGAAAACACTCTAGCTTTAAGTAGGACATGAAACATTAGTTGGGATGCATGCATCCACTTGAAAATCGAAAGCTACATACGGGTTAAGGAAATGAAGGAAGGATAAACGAGAAACTAGGGAATACACCTTTTTCATCTTAACAGCCTTTAAATCTTTAAAAACAATAATGCAAATATAAAGGTTTAATTGGTATACATATCTGCCCACTGAGAGGATTTCCTTTCCTGCCCTGGCAGCACAGTTCCTGTGACTCACTAGCGTCACTAAGAGGGTGAGGGCAATTCTCACCAAAAAGGACATAAGACAAAGAAAACCAGAAAAACAATCTATCTCCTTTCTTATCTTTTTAAAACTGAAATAAACTTTGAACACAGACACATTAAGCAGGTTAAACCGGACCAACATCTGTTTTTCCTTTGACGGGTGGTGTTCCCTCAGACAGAGAATAAGAACAAGCTTAGGAGGGGGGCATCCTGAATGCTGGAGCCTCCCAGAAAATAACCCCCCAGAACGCCCGATATCCTTATCTTCACTTCTGGAAAGGAGTCCCACGATTGGCCACTGGTGCACATGTGGTCGGGGCGTTCCGGTGGCAGGCGCCAAGGACGCGACCATGGCCCATATGACCGCTCAGCGGCCAATCGCAGGGCTCCTTTCCCGGCGTTAGCTTGAGGTGAAGGGAAGGATATCGGGGGTTCTGGGCTGGTTATGTTAAGGGGGCTCCAGCATTTTGGATGCCCCCCGAGCTTGTTCTTATTCGCTGTCTGTGGGACCAACACCCGGGTATTGGTCCGGTTAGAGTCCACCCTTCAGATGCTAGTTGTACCCACATCTGCTTTACCCTAGCTTTAAATGTGCTGCAGCTTCTGGCATTAATAAAAAAAAAGATAAAGTGGATTAAAAATGGCAACTACAATTTGAGTTTTGAGTGACGATGATGCAATTATGTCATTTTAATATGTGGCAACATGTCATTAGCTAATTTGCAAACAATATGTACAGTATATAAGTATATATTAAACAGTGGTTATCAGAATGTGGATACCGCAACATACCTGCTGTAGGCCTGTCTGCTTTATCATCCCAAGAAAATAAAAAACACAATTATATAAATGCTGTTTCCAATCACAGCTCATTTCATCTCCTATACAAGCCTTATAGTTCTAAATTTCGAAAAGACTAATTCAAGCACACTTATACTATAATGATTTGTGAAAGATATTAGCCAGGATATGAATTGCCTAAATAGAGCTGTAAATTGTTTCCTTAAAACACGTCTGGATTACACAGTGATAGGCTACAGAAAATAGTCATAAATAAACAAAGGAAGTCCACACTCTACTTACGCGACAATCTCTCTGTAGTGTTTTCATCAATGCATTGTAGGTCTCGGGATCAAAATATAATCCTTCAGGCATATCTTGCAGAAAATCAAGGTCCTTGAACGTGGGGGAGGATTTCTCCCGTTCTTTCCGAGAAGCTCTCCGCTTATATGTGGAGCCTTTGAGGTCATATTTATAGTGCATTTTTAGAGACCGTGGCAGGACATTGTTCATTACAACAAGTCGGATGTTTATTCCTCCAGACTGAAGACAGTAAAGTCCATAAAATTTAGGGAGAAGAGTCCTGGGATTCTGATTCAAGTTCTAAATTTAAAAACACACAAAAAATATTATTAAATTGAGTGAAAGCTATTTTTTTTAAAAAGCAGCAACAGAAAAATAAAGAACTGTTTGGGGAAAACAACGCAAAAAAAAATAAATCCAATAAACTAAATTAACTAAACACTGTAGGCTTGATCATTTTAAGCAACGTATTAATCTGCCCCCCTCATGCCTCGATCCATTACAGTCTTGCGGCCCACAGCTCAGTTCGGCTTTGGTGCAGTTGGCGTGCTCCCAAGATAGCTGCGGTGAGCTGAAAACAAGATCATTCTGGGCCATGGTCTGCTAATGACAAGTGCCCCTGGTCCAATCAGCGAAGGAAATGTTAGCCTACAAAGCGGCATTGCAACATTTCATTAGCCATTTACTCTAAATACCCATGTCCCTCAACTGAGAATGCTTTAAGAGTTTACTCACCATATAGTAGCCAGGAAGCAATTTTTGAAGAAACTCAGCTTCTTTGTGTTGGACTGTTTTGATAATAAATTCATCATCGCTGGTTACATAAAAGATGGAGCCGCTTGCTCCTGGGTTGGACAGTTCAATCAAAGGCTGACTGCACAGTGAATACTGAAAAATTAATATATAATGAATACATGCATTAGTTCAAACACACCTCTTATTCTAGACAGTCAGCTGTACATTACATGGAAATACATACATGAACTTCTAAGCTCCCAAACCCATATGTACTTGTTAAAGTGGACCAAAACCCACCCAGGAGTCTATAAGACTCCAGGACAGACTTACTCCCCCGAACTGTGATGCCCTGCTGTGTAAAACCCCTCAGGGCATGCAGCAAACTCACCTTTCCCCCAAGCCCACGGGAGCGGCACCAGCATCACTCGCTTTCCTTCACAGCTGTGCGCGGCCCCGTCCGCCTCAACTGAACGCCTGTGCGGAGTTACACACAGCCGAAGGAAGCCTAATGACGATGAGTGCGGGCAGGATTCGAGCTGGCTACTCTAGCTGCAGCGTGGGCCCAAGGAGAGGTAAGTGGACTCCTGAGGGGTTTTACACAGTGGGGCACCCCAAACCAGGATAGTGAAAATCCTGATTTTTGGTCCACTATAAACTTGCCATAATGAGAAACATTTGTGCAGACCAATCTAATATTCCAGCAGTGGCAGGGGCCATCACCACCAATCATTCTGATAAAATCCAACAGAAAGCTCAAAATGTGGCAGAAAGCATTCCAGCACCACTTGTGTGCCAAGGATAACACTGAAATCCAATGGGGATATCGGACAAGTGAGTGTGATGCCCTATACATCATGTGTATGCCCATCTGGCAAAACCCTGTGTGTTTCTTAGACCTGACATTGTAGTAACTCCCATTTCACACCCCTCAATTCTGACCACTCCCTCTTTTTGCAATATCACCAATAATAGTATATAAATGGTGGATGGAACCCAGCTCATCCACCTAGCTCACAGAGTGTGACCAGTCAAGGTAATGTACAGCTTCTTCACTGTTGGCGTATGTGGCTGCAAGCCAAAGCCTCTATATCAAGCTTTTCATATGTCAATGGATCCCATCTTCCAGCAGCAAAAAGCTGGGTAGGTGGGTTACCTTTATAAAGGAAAGTGTGCAAGTGGAGGGTCTATTAAGAGAACCAATCAAGTAAGTTTGGCATTAGGTGCGGCAGGTAGTAAGAAATGCCCTGTGAGGGCATTTAAAGCGGACCTTCACCCTGAATTAGAGTCTATCTTATATGTCTCCCCCACCCTGTACATACAGATTGTCCACATTAAAAATCATCCTACCTGCATCTACTGCATGTTATGAGCCTTTAAACATCCAAGATGGCGGCTTATGGAAGCCGCCATCTTATCAGGCAGCCTGCAAACAGGAAGTGCCTCCTGACTGTGCTGCTCTGCATTCTGGGACTGCTGACCTTTACCTGACCCCAGCTCTGCTCTGTCTGAGCTAAGCACAGCTATAACCCGCCCCCCTGTACCTTATCCCACTCTCCTCTCCTCAGTAAGTGTGATGCTTCTGAGTCAAGATGGCGGCGCCCGTATCCTAAATTCCTGAACAGAGTTGCAGCCCAGTGGGGGAAAGAATAATAAGTTAGTGACTAAAAACGTAAAATATATTAATTTTAGATGCTGGGGAACTGTTTTTTAAGAGTTTGGGCTTTTCATTAAATCACGCTGAAGGTCCGGTTTAAAGCTTAAATGTATTATATTTAGAGTAGACATAGCAGGGTACACGAAATGTGTTTCCATATTATGTATCAGGCATTACAAAACCTGCTGATTCCAGTATAGATACTGTAACTTTCTCCAGAGGAAACTGCACTATTTCCTGCGAAAGGGAATCAACATTGACTATTTAAAGTGTTTCCAGGTCAAGGTTACAAGATGCACACACTAGATAGTTCTAGTAATTAACTACATAAATGTGCCGGTTAAGCCACAAGGACTCTCAATTAGAATTTAATAATAAAATGCACTTCGGGGTATTTAGATCTAATTATATCTTTCTGTGAAATAATTACTATAATAAATGGTTACAAAATATCAATTAGGAAGTAAAGAGGTCAATCTTTTAACTTATTCAGTTACCAGGAGGGGAATGCTATTTCCACACATTTATTCTAGCTTTATATTATGTTTTTTTATTATCTTAAAAAGCTAAAGGTCCCTGATAGCCCTAAAGACATTGTGGATCATTCCTAGTCCGGCGCTCTGACACTTACCTAATCGCCAGATCCAAGTCTTGCTTTGCCCGTTCGTCTGGAGATTCCATAGTTCAGATGATGGACTGCTGACCGCTCTTGGCATCCATCACAGAAACTATGGCATGCCACTACATTCAGTGCTATGGAGAAGGTGTGTCAAAACCTGGCATGCCCCCTCCAATGCAATGATTGGTGGGGCCTGTCATCATTCCAACTATTTTCTTGTCAAACTGGCAGAAATCAATCAGGCAGGTATGATATTTATACTGCGATTGGTCGCTCTGCCTTTATTGCTTTCTTTAAAAATGTAACCCTTGCTCCAAACCAGACCCCTAAAGTAGAGATCCTCATAGGAATTACATACATGGTTTTCTGATTGTACAGTGGAAATGCTAACTTGTACACAGGAATAATGCATACAGGGTGATTGCAGTGTGCATCTTACACAAAGAGTACAGAGCCCCGAGGCTCCACAAAACTCACTTTCTTCCTTGCACTCTCATCGTTGTAAATGTTGTCAGCCGCATCTCCAGCATCTTTGGGCTGTGGGCATGCTCCCACTTCCAGCCATTCAGATAGGCTGGGGTAGGAGTGCTGCTGGAGATGCAGTAGTTCGCGCTCCCGATTGCCATAGATAGAGCCATTTGCTGAGCATCAAATATACATGGTAAATTATTCCGATTCTACAAGCCCATGCATGCGACATAGGACTAGTGAAAGGGGGGTTTACCAAGTGGGACAACCCAAATTGTGAGGCCCCGAGGCAGGGTACAAAACGTGGCATAGTCAAAATCCTGGGGTTTGTTCCGCTTCAAATAATTAAAACATCTTGGCAAAAAGCATTTAAAATAAAATACTAAAAAAATGGCTACTTTGATGTCATTTCTAATAAACTGGATAGGCAACAAACAAGACATATACAGTATTCTCAATGGCCTCAAGAAGCAAATAAAATTAACTACGATTCATTCTTACCAAATAATCATCAGGTTTGATGCCAAAAAGTTCTCTGAAGTAGCGAAATGCCAAAGGAGCATACGTCTTAAATCTGAAGTCATTATAATGATGTGCAGGAGTTAAATTGCTTCCTTCTCTGTGGGGTGTAAATAAGAAAACAAAGGTAGATTTAGAGTATGATAAACAAAAAAATACATCATTCTAAATGATCATTGCATCTATTTATTTATTACCAAATGCAAGTCACTAATTTAACAGATACGTATAAGAAGTAATTCATTAAACATTGAAAAGGCTTTCAAACTGTTAATAAATCAGTTTTTACTCTTGTTTTCAAGTGTATTTTACTACTACAACTATTATCTACTGTTTGCAGCCAATCTTTTTATCCATTTCTGCTCTCAAAAGTTGAAGGCATGAAGGTGGATTTCTAGCTAATTATGTGATTAGACTATTTTGGTAAGAAAAAGCAGAACAAAGCATTGAAGATGTCTTCTCAGCAAGAGCAACAGAATGTATTTAATGATTGTCACATACAGTAATATGACCAGAATTGGCTGAACTGTTGATTACCATTAACAAAAATTTGTACCAACATTACCCCTGTTTAGGCTGATGCAACTACAGCTGTGTGCCATAAATTGACTAAAATTAATTGACTAAAAATCTGCTTTCAGTCCTTTGCCCTTATAAAAAAGCTTCTTTGCATACAGTATGTATTAGACCTGCTGCAAGTTTTTTTACGACTTATCCTGAAATTGGCCAATTACGTTACAAGAGTTTCCAAAGGAGATGTGCCTTTACAGTTACTGCAATGAAAACAAACACGGGGAGGCTACGTAGCCATTACGTCGTACTAATTTACTTTTATGACATGAGTTTTGTTGCTTCTGGCACAGCGGACTATAATTTTCCATTTGGCAGCACCTGGTCGCCGCTTAATCTGCTTCAAGGGAGTGTGTCTGCATGAAGCAAACAGCTCCGATGTTTAATTTTTGGTCATCCTTTAATGGAAGAGTTAAGGCATCATTGAACTGGTAGCTGACACTGCTCCTTTTTGTATTTGCTTCAAAAGTGTGCAAAATCTTGGAACGTGCCAGGCAAAGTAATACTCACAATTTATATACAAAGCTCAGGGGAGGAGGATCTTGTGACTACATTTTTTGCCACACTGCCACACCAAAGAAGGGATTGAAAGTGAAGGGCTACAGTATTTGTATCCATACATAGACATGCTGGATCCACTGTTTAAGCGTGTGACGGAGGGGCAGGAAACACGCTTTAGCCCGGGAGCGAGGGGGTAGGTGAGTAAAAGAAGCATGCCCTTCATGCCCAACACTACACCCTATCCTCCAGCTCCCCCAGCCCACTAGTCCCTCCCTGGAATCTGCAGCACGTGCCCGCACCAGGCATTTGTGAATGGCCAGCACGGGAAAGCTCATTGTTAGAGGGCAGCAGGGGATGTGTCTGCCAGCACGCTCGGATCTGCTCGCTTAGATGAGCTCTTAGAGGAAGGGGCAGGAGCGGATCTGAGCACGCTGAGGACGAAAGGTGCCGTATGACCGAGGAAGGGTAAGTCAGATTGGGCAACCTGGAGGGTTTCACACAGCGGGGCACCCTGGGGGGGGGGGGGGGGGAGGACTGGGGGGGAAAGGACCAAAACCCAGGATAGTCAAAATTTCTGCCTGCTGTGCACAGGGACATCAATTGAGGGGGGTTAAGCCAATGTTTCCCAAGGCCCGCCAACAGGTCATGTTTTGTGGATCTCCACATAATAATATTAGTAATAGTAAAAACAGTGTCATGGCTGCCTTCTCGATGAAATACCGGCCCTGCCACTAACTGCCCAATCGCATGGTGAGATCCCTCCCGCTCATGCCGGTGCTGCTTACCCAGCCACCCACCTACCTACCTTCCTGCTCACCTACCCACCT
Source organism: Gastrophryne carolinensis (assembly GCA_027917425.1). NCBI lineage: Eukaryota > Metazoa > Chordata > Amphibia > Anura > Microhylidae > Gastrophryne > Gastrophryne carolinensis. The sequence goes on along the minus strand of CM051234.1, from coordinate 387,232,453 downwards.
ACCTGCCTTCAATCTACCTACTTGCCTATCCTAACATCCCTCTGGGGAACTCTGTCAATGAGGGTTTCCAGTGGTGATATCTGTTTTGTTGCTGTCTTGAAACTCTATAGTCCAATTGAACACTACTTAAATCAATAATACCACCCACAATGTAAATGAATACCACTTATATAAGTACTCCCTTTACTCATATAAATGTAAAGGACTTTTGAAAAAAAAATGCTTTACTTACCCTACCAGTCACAGGCTTGCTCCACAGGATTCCTGCAGGCTGAATCAATCCTGTTCTTGCTCTGTCAGCTCTGATACTTCGGTCAGCTTTGGTGTTTACTCCTGCTTCTGAACATAGGGGTTTCCTTGCCAAGCAGGAGTGGGAGCACCATGTGATTTTCTCACAACGATATGCTTATCAAAAATATGCCAATAGAATGCAATTGAATGTAGCGGAACAGGAGCGATTCCGCCTGCAGTATTCTGAGAGTCTGTGGGAGGTCATGTAAATATAGCTTTGCTTTTTTTCTACATTCAAAACCTACCAATCACATCGATAAAATTCCAAAGTTGATGTTTCTGCTCCCTAAATCAGCACTGGACACATGACATTATAATAACACTGAAACAAATTTGTATTAGGAAAAAGGAGAACACTACCCTAGTGTGCCTGACACCCCGGCCTATAGGGCTATGCAGAAATGTGGCCCTGTTTTTACCGTTAGTCCAACTGCCATGTGTGTCTGTGTGGATCTTGTAACCCCTCTAAAATCAGCATCCTTCTTCTGGACACTAAGAGGCTATTCAGTGAAATATGGAAAGTAATTCATCCTAAGTGGGAGAGTTCATTGTCTCATGTGGATACAGCTTCATTGGTCTAAGATTGGATAACATATAACCCCCCCCCTCACCTCACACAATCAAAAACACTTTTTTTCCAGCACTCTTTATTGAGGGAGAAAAGTTATGTACGTGAGATATAAACGTTTTCCAATGAGTTTGGAGAGGCTCTCCTCATAAATGAACAGGCTCGCCTATAAAAAAATAAACAACTTCCCCTTCCCAACTAGAAGACAAGGCTATCCACATTTAATTAATATTCACCAGAGACAGTTTTCCAATAAGATAAGAACATAACACAATAACCTATGAGGTATGAACAAAGACATTTCAAATCAGCTCTCAGCCTGTAGTGTGCTTATAAAAACTTTATTGAAAATCCAATGGTGTTGACTCGGGATGAGCGAATCGATCCGGACGAACCCGGATTCGTTCCGAATTTCATGGAAAATTTGATTCTGAACGAATCCGAATTTCCCCGCGATTCGATCGATCGAAGTTTTCCTTTAAACTCCATTTATTTCAATTACAGGCATTCTAAAATCGTGGATGAACATGTCCAGACATATCCCCTGGGGCAAGGTATCATGGGTAAGTCACATGCAGCCTATCAGCAGCCAGGAAGCCCGGTGACGTCACCGTGCTATATATACCGGCGTCCATTTTCCTTTTGCGCATTTCAGCCTTGCATTGCAGACAGAACGGAGGTTGCTGCAGACAGGGGGAGACTTACAGACAGGCAGGGAGAGTCAGAGAGGCAGACAGAGTAGACAGAGCCAGGGAAAGATAGGGAAAGATAGGGAAAAAACGGAACCATCCAGCCAGGGACAGCTTAGAAGTGAAATTTTTTTTTTTTTTCATTAGCCAGATCAGTTTCCAATTCAATTTCAGTTCTTTGTGCTGTAAATCTGCCTTGCCCCTGTGCATGCCATCTATGCAGTGGCTTATTTAATCCTATCTGTTACACACAAGCATTTATCATAATATAACTGGATTAGTTTAAATATTTTTTGGTCTGCCTTTAACAAAAAAAAACACCAGCCCACCTGGGTATCCCAAACCTGCACTTAGCAGCCTATCTGTTATACTAAATACGCTTGTTCATCCTCCTCAGCTTAATCAAAGTATTTCATTTTGAATTGGTTTTTGGTCTGCCTTTAACAAAAGAAAACACCAGGCCGCAGGGCATCCCAAACCTGCACTTAGCAGCCTATCTGTTATACTAAATACGCTTGTTCATCCTCCTCAGCTTAATCAAAGTATTTCATTTTGAATTGGTTTTTGGTCTGCCTTTAACAAAAAAACACCAGACCGCAGGGCATCCCAAACCTGCACTTAGCAGCCTATCTGTTATACTAAATACGCTTGTTGATCCTCCTCAGCTTAATCAAAGTATTGCATTTTGAATTGGTTTTTGGTCTGCTGCCAAAACACTAGGCCGCAGGGTATCTCATATTGCCAATTTTCATAGTATCTGGTGCAGAGCAGCAGTCCCTCACTTTATTTAGCTTCTTCTTTTTTAAAGTAAACACATTTTTTATTGTACCAATTGCGCATTTCAAATACATAAAAATGTCAGGCAGACAAGTGCAAGGATGTTCAAAGAGGAGTGGCAGAGGCCAAAATTCAGCAGGCAGAGGTCGCAGCAGACTAGGAGCGAGTGGCAGCAGGAGTCACGGTGAGAGACCTGATCTGCCAGTATTTGCTAGCGGTCGTGTCTCCACCAGTAACGCATCTGCCGTGGTAGATTGGTTAACGCGCTCATCAACATCATCACAAGTTACATCTGAGACCCCCACTCTAGGGTCGGTAGGTTCCTCTGACATAACCCTGAGTTGGCATGCCCCAAGAGCAGTCCCTGTCCTCCCATTACCTCTGTCCTACGCCGTTCCCTCCCCCAGCGACGTATCCTATGCTTTGGGTTCAGCTCCACTCTTTAGTGAGGAGGACAATCAGATAGAGGACAGTCAGCAGCTACTGCCCAGCCAAGAAATGGAGGTGGCTTCTTTAGCTAGGCAGACAAATAGTGATGTGGACAGTGTCGTGGGTGTTGCGAGCGTTCCAGCTCCTGCGCCAGACACTGTTGAGGAAACTGAGAACATCAGTGACGTGCAGCCACAACTTGGTGATGATGATGATGATGACGCCGATCGCACTTGGGAGCCGGGTGATGAAGGGGCTTCATCGTCATCACCAGTAGAAGAGGGGCGCAGGTTGCCCCGGAGTCAGCAGCTGAGGCAGCAAGGTGTTAGCAGCATGGTTGGCAGTGAGCATGGGGGCACAATTGTAAAGCCTGGAGCCAAACGGGGCCGGGGTAGAGCACCTGCTGCGCGGCAGGCTACCTTATCGGGAGGTAGTGGAGCAGGGGTTCCTGGAGTTGGCGACAGTAGCAGTGAATCAGTGCGGCCTGTTGGTGGGAAAAGTAGCTACTCGGCAGTGTGGCAGTTTTTCCTGAAGCATTCGCAGGAGGGTAACATGGCCACATGCAAGATATGTAGGCAGAAGGTGAAGCGTGGCCAGGGCAGGGCCCAAATGTTGGCACCACGGCCCTGCATCAACATATGATGCGTCACCATAAAGCGGCCTGGGAGAACCGAGGCTCCGAAGAGGTGGTCCAGCCTGCTTCCTCACCAAGTGGCACGCCGCTCCCAATTTCTGCTAGCCAAGGCTCCAGCACCTCAGCCGAAGGCAGCTGTGCGTCATACCCATCCTCTGTCGCTCCTGCTCCTCCTCCTCCAAGTCATGCATCCCGCCAGCAATCCATCAGCGAAGCCATGTCCAAGAGACAGCAGTATGTGCCCACTCATCCTACGGCGCAGAAGCTGAATGTGCTCCTGTCCAAGTTGCTGGTGCTGCAGTCGCTCCCTTTTCAGGTGGTGGACTCTGCACCTTTCAGAGAACTGATGGCTTGTGCTGAGCCGAGGTGGAGAGTGCCAAGCCGTCATTTCTTTGCCAAGAAGGCAGTACCAGCGCTGCACACTTTTGTTGAACAGAAGGTGGGCCAGTCCTTGAGCCTGTCCGTGTGTAGCAAAGTACATGGCAGCGCCGACGTCTGGAGCTGTAACTACGGTCAGGGACAGTACATTTCTGTTTACGGCCCACTGGGTGAATGTGGTCCCTTTGCAGCAGCAGCAGCAACTTGGACAGGTCACGCTGCTTCGGCCTCCGCGCTCCCTGCCCGTTGGGCCTGTGACACCGTGCGACTCAGCCTCCTCCTCCGCCATCTCCTCACCCTCCACTGTAGGCTCAAGTCTCAGTGCCCCTCCAGTCTACCATGTGTGCAGGGCATGGAGGTGTCACGCTGTGCTTCACATGGTTTGTCTTGGCGAACGGAGTCACACAGGGGAGGAACTGCTTAAATGTATTCATCAGGAAATCCAAACATGGCTTACTCCAAGAAAACTTAAAATGGGAATCATGGTTATCGACAATGGGAAGAACATTTTGTCTGCGCTGCGCCAAGGAAGCCTGACCCATGCCCCCTGCATGGCTCACGTCTTCAATCTGGTTGTCAAGCGGTTTCTGAAGTGTTCCCCCCATCTGCAAGACATCCTAACAACTTCAAGGAAACTTTGCATGCACTTCAACCACTCATACACCGCCAAACACACACTTCTTGAGCTACAGCGTCAGAACGGTAGCCCCAACATAGTCTGATTTGCGATGTTTCCACCCATTGGAATTCCACCCTTCACATGTTGGACCGATTATATGAACAGAGAAAAGCCATCACAGATTTCCTGATGATCCAAGCGGATAGGGGGACTCCCCTGTGTAACTTCAATGTCAACCAGTGGCAGCTCATACGTGACACCTGCCGTTTGCTCAGGCCCTTTGAGGAAGCCACTTTATTTGTCAGTCGGCAGGATTACGGGATGAACGATGTGATTCCACTGATCATGTACTGCAGCACATGTTGGAAACCATGGCTGGTCAGGGCACTGGAGACATGGCCTCTACATCTTACGGCCACATGAACCCCGTTGGAGCTGAACTGGAGGAGGAAGAGGAGGAGGAGTGGCCCAGTGTAGCACAGTTTAAGCTTGGCGAAATGGCTGGTTTATCTAGTCAGCGGACAGGAGAGGAGGAGCAGGAGCAGCCACAGGAGCTAGAGGGTTTTGAGGAAGGACAGAGGACCCGGACACACCGTGGCAGTATGCAGTGGAAATGGAGACAGGTAGTCCCTCCGAGTCACTTGCACAAATGGCAGGAAGCATGCTCACGTGCTTGCGTAGTGACCCCAGAATTGTTTCCATTTGTCGCCGGGATGACTTCTGGCTGTCCACCTTATTGGACCCTCGCTTCCGGCACAAAATGGGGGCATTTTTTAAACCCGCCGAGAGGGAGGACAAACTGAACTACTACAAAGACATTCTACGTAGTCAGTTGGCCGATGCCTATCTGTGCCATGGTCCATACTCTCGCAGGTCTGACTCGACTGCGCTCACCTTCCACTGCCATGGCTGCTGGGGGGGTTGGCAGGAGCAGCAGCTCCATCAGCAGCAGCCTCAGTCTTCAGTCGCTAATGAGTAGCTTTCTACACCCGCATAGTGAGGCTATGCATGAGCAGCAGGAAGACCTGGAGCAGGACCTCAACCAGCAGGTCATGTCATACCTTGACATGACCATGCCAACACACCTTGAGGATCCACTGGACTTCTGGGCAGCCAAACTTGGCTTGTGGCCGCAACTAGCAGAGTTTGCCCTGGAAAAGCTGTCCTGACGGGTAAGTAGCGTGCCCTCTGAGCGGGTGTTTAGTGCGGCGGGGACCATAGTTACGGCGAGGAGAACTCGTCTGTCAACTAAAAATGTGGAGAGACTCACCTTTGTCAAAATGAATCAGGGATGGATCAGCCAGAATTTCCACCCACCAATGCCTGATGCATGCGACTAGATTCAGCATGGTGCCACGTTTTACACTTTCCAAATGGTGCAAAACATATTTATGTATTTAGGCCCATTTTAGGGCTCCTGCTGATGCCAACTTCAGGGTGTGCCTTCCAGCCAATTTTTTGGCCTCCTGCTGATGCTAATTTCAGGGTGTGCCTTTCAGCCAATTTTTGGCCTCCTGCTGCTGCTGCCAACTCCAGGGTGTCTTTCAAGCAATGTTTGGGCTCCTGCTTATGCTGCTGCCAACTCCAGGGTGTGCCTTCCAGCTAATGTATGTTCTCCTGCTGCTGCCAACCTCAGGGTGCCTTCCAGCCAATTTCTAGGTTCCTGCTGCTGTTGCTGCCAACTCCAGGGTGTGTCAGTCAATTTTTGGGCTCCTGCTGTGGCTGCTGCCAACTCCAGTGTCTCTTTAAAGCAATGTTTGGGCTCCTGCTGCTGCTTGCAACTCCAGGGTGTGATTCATCCAATTTTTGGGCTCCTGCTGCCAACTCCAGTGTCTCTTTCAAGCTATGTTTGGGCTGCTGCTGCTGCTGCTTGCAACTCCAGGGTGTGATTCATCCAATTTTTGGGCTCCTGCTGCCAACTCCAGTGTCTCTTTAAAGTAATGTTTGGGCTCCTGCTTGCAACTCCAGGGTGTGATTCATCCAATTTTTGGGCTCCTGCTGCCAACTCCAGTGTCTCTTTCAAGCTATGTTTGGGCTGCTGCTGCTGCTGCTGCTTGCAACTCCAGGGTGTGATTCATCCAATTTTTGGGCTCCTGCTGCCAACTCCAGTGTCTCTTTCAAGCTATGTTTGGGCTGCTGCTGCTTGCAACTCCAGGGTGTGATTCATCCAATTTTTGGGCTCCTGCTGCCAACTCCAGTGTCTCTTTCAAGCTATGTTTGGGCTGCTGCTGCTTGCAACTCCAGGGTGTGATTCATCCAATTTTTGGGCTCTTGCTGCCAACTCCAGTGTCTCTTTCAAGCTATGTTTGGGCTGCTGCTTGCAACTCCAGGGTGTGATTCATCCAATTTTTGGGCTCCTGCTGCCAACTCCAGTGTCTATTTCAAGCTATGTTTGGGCTGCTGCTGCTTGCAACTCCAGGGTGTGATTCGTCCAATTTTTGGGCTCCTGCTGCCAACTCCAGTGTTTCTTTCTATCTATGTTTGGGCTGCTGTTGCTGCTTGCGACTCCAGGGTGTGATTCATCCAATTTTTGGGCTCCTGTTGCCAACTCCAGTGTCCCTTTCAAGCTATGTTTGGGCTGCTGCTGCTTGCAACTCCAGGGTGTGATTCATCCAATTTTTGGGCTCCTGCTGCCAACTCCAGTGTCTCTTTCAAGCTATGTTTGGGCTGCTGCTGCTGCTTGCAACTCCAGGGTGTGATTCATCCAATTTTTGTGCTCCTGAATCCAACTCCAGTGTCTCTTTAAAGTAATGTTTGGGCTCCTGCTGCTGCTTGCAACTCCAGGGTGTGATTCATCCAATTTTTGGGCTCCTGCCGCCAACTCCAGTGTCTCTTTAAAGCAATGTTTAGGCTCCTGCTGCTGCTGCTTGCAACTCCAGGGTGTGATTCATCCAATTTTTGGGCTCCTGCTGCAAACTCCAGTGTCTCTTTAAAATAATGTTTGGGCTCCTGCTGCTGCTTGCGACTCCAGGGTGTCATTCAGCCAATTTTTGGGCTCCTGCTGCCAACTCCAGAGCGTCTTTCAAGCTATGTTTGGGCTGCTGCTGCTGCTTGCAACTCCAGGGTGTGATTCATCCAATTTTTGGGCTCCTGCTGCCAACTCCAGTGTCTCTTTCAAGCCATGTTTGGGCTGCTGCTGCTGCTGCTGCTTGCAACACCAGGGTGTGATTCATCTATTTTTTGGGCTCCTTCTGCCAACTCCAGTGTCTCTTTAAAGCAATGTTTGGGCTCCTGCTGCTGCTTGCAACTCCAGGGTGTGATTCATCCAATTTTTGGGCTCCTGCTGCCAACTCCAGTGTCTCTTTCAAGCTATGTTTGGGCTCCTGCTGCTGCTTGCTACTCCAGGGTGTGATTCATCCAATTTTTGGGCTCCTGCTGCCAACTCCAGTGTCTCTTTAAAGCAATATTTGGGCTCCTGCTGCTGCTTGCAACTCCAGGGTGTGATTCATCCAATTTTTGGGCTCCTGCTGCCAACTCCAGTGTCTCTTTAAAGCAATGTTTGGGCTCCTGCTGCTGCTTGCAACTCCAGGGTGTGATTCATCCAACCTTTGGGCTCCTGCTGCCAACTCCAGTGTCTCTTTAAAGCAATGTTTGGGCTCCTGCTGCTGCTTGCAACTCCAGGGTGTGATTCATCCAATTTTTGGGCTCCTGCTGCCAACTTCAGTGTCTCTTTCAAGCTATGTTTGGGCTCCTGCTGCTGCTGCTTGCGACTCCAGGGTGTCATTCAGCCAATTTTTGGGCTCCTGCTGCCAACTCCAGTGTCTCTTTCAAGCTATGTTTGGACTGCTGCTGCTGCTTGCAACTCCAGGGTGTGATTCATCCATTTTTGGGCTCCTGCTGCCAACTCCAGTGTCTCTTTCAAGCTATGTTTGGGCTGCTGCTGCTGCTTGCAACTCCAGGGTGTGATTCATCCAATTTTTGGGCTCCTGCTGCCAACTCCAGTGTCTCTTTAAAGCAATGTTTGGGCTCCTGCTGCTGCTTGCAACTCCAGGGTGTGATTCATCCAATTTTTGGGCTCCTGCTGCCAACTCCAGTGTCTCTTTAAAGCAATGTTTGGGCTCCTGCTGCTGCATGCAACTTCAGGGTGTGATTCATCCAATTTTTGGGCTCCTGCTGCCAACTCTAGTGTCTCTTTAAAGCAATTTTTGGGCTCCTGCTGCTGCTTGCAACTCCAGGGTGTGATTCATCCAACTTTTGGGCTCCTGCTGCCAACTCCAGTGTCTCTTTAAAGCAATGTTTGGGCCCCTGCTGCTGCTTGCAACTCCAGGGTGTGATTCATCCAACTTTTGGGCTCCTGCTGCCAACTCCAGTGTCTCTTTCAAGCTATGTTTGGGCTCCTGCTGCTGCTGCTTGCGACTCGAGGGTGTAATTCAACCAATTTTTGGGCTCCTGCTGCCAACTCCAGTGTCTCTTTCAAGCTATGTTTGGGCTGCTGCTTGCAACTCCAGGGTGTGATTCATCCAATTTTTGGGCTCCTGCTGCCAACTTCAGGGTCTGTTTAAAGCAATGTTTGGGCTCCTGCTGCTGCTTGCAACTCCAGGGTGTGATTCATCCAATTTTTGGGCTCCTGTTGCCAACTCCAGTGTCTTTTTAAAGCAATGTTTGGGCTCCTGCTGCTGCTTGCAACTCCAGGGTGTGATTCATCCAATTTTTGGGCTCCTGCTGCCAACTCCAGTGTCTCTTTCAAGCTAGGTTTGGGCTCCTGCTGCTTGCAACTCCAGGGTGTCATTCAGCCAATTTTTGGGATCATGCTGCTCCTGCTGCCAACTCCAGGATGTCTTTCAGCCAATACTTGGGCTCCTGCCAGCTCCAGGGTGTGTTTTTCAGGCAATATAGGGGCCCCTCATAGTGATGCCACCTCAACTCTCTGCAATTGTGCCGCTCTGCGATTCTAATAGCGATGCCTCTGATCTGCATGTCATAATTATTTACAGTATTATTTCACTAACCCAGCACGCATCCTATGCGTGTTACAGCAAGGCAGAATGGTTTACAACCCTATTGAGGCTCTAGGAAGCTCAGAAATAGCCGCTTTTAATAGCGATTCTTCGCGAATAAATTTGGACCGAAACGAATTTTGTCTGAAAATTCGGCGAATCAGCCGAATCTAATTTTTCAAAAGTTCGCTCATCTCTAGTGTTGACATTTACTGATTTTTCTATATAGTCACTACAATTTTGGAAATTTCTTACTTTAACTTACAAATCTCTCCTGCCAGGCTCCTCCTTACATTTCATAATAATTCAACAATATCAACCCAGGTGCAACCTCTGCACTGTGCCTGACCCTCTCCTGTCCTCTAACCTGGTTACCTCCCCTAGCTTCCACCTCTCTACTTTTCTGTAATGCTTAGCCTCGCTCAATTTGTTTATAACCCTCCAAGCCTTTTAAAAGTGCTCTCAGAACCCATCTTTTCAGATGAGCATATAGCCTAATGTAATTGTCCTTATAATCTCTATCTCTGGAGCTGACATCCACAGGGCAAATGCCACCAAACTCAATACCTACCACTTGTGATCCTTCTCTCCCAACCTATAGACTGTAAACTTGTAAAGGCAGGACCCTCTCGTATTGTATATTGTATGTAATTACTACCTTGTATAGTGTTACCGAAGAAGATGAAGATACTTAGCCTCGTATCCTGTACATAAATAGAAGACAGAGGGCGGGGATGTCCAATTCTGTCCTCAACAAAGTGTTTCTAAGGACAACAATTAATGTTTCTCCAGAAATCTAGAAAACTTTCCTTGCATTATTATTGCACACCGACACATTGTGGGCCTTATTTAAAATGTATGCCTTTTAGCATAATTTTTGTGGTTATAGCGCCAGCATTCCCATCTTATCTAGCGCTGTGCTGTGTACTACATCGGCACTAGCAGTTGCACTTAGGTATTTGAGAGCCCATGTAAGCGCCTGTTGGACCCGCTAGCCGATTATCCCAGCGCCAGTGAGTGCTAATTTGTACTGCCATTTTCCCGGTGCTCGCCAGTATATTTATACATTTTTTCCTCGTCGAAAACTTTACAGTGAATAAAAAATACGTTTTGGCCCATCTAGGTCCTGTGTTTCAATTATTGACAAATCTCAGTGCACACAAAAAAAATGTGTTTAATATTAATTCTAAACACTTTCAATCCAGTTCTGCCCATTGTGCTCTATGGGATCTTGGGCTACAGCACCAGGTTTCATCTGGTTCTGCTTCAACCAGAGTGCCTGGCTTTGCATCATTTTCGGCGCTAGGGTTAAATACCATTTTGTGAATACTCACCTGTAAAATGGGTATTATAAGTATGTCACACACCCCGCTTCAGATAGTCATTACACTTGGGTTATACTGACCTATAGATGGCGATCTTGCAGAGATGTCAAAAAAAAGGAAGGCCCTCCCAGTCCATAAATACCTGGTACCTCCCACTCATTCCCCAGTATTAGAACCGCAGTAAGGAAACAAAGGGACCAGGAAGAGCCAAAATAACCAATAGCAGTAAAAAGGTTCACCATATAAAGGATCCAAAATACCAAAGGACGGGGTGAAGCGGGGTGTGTGACATACTTATAATACCCATTTTACAGGTGAGTATTCACAAAATGGTATTATTCTAAGTATGTCACACACCCCGCTTCAGATAGTCATTACACTTGGGACATCCAATAGCAGTGTCCATAAAGGGCGGGGATCCAAAAACAATGCAACAATGCACAACTTAAACCACTGCAGCTTGCAGAACTTTGCGGCCAAACACAGCATCTGCTGAAGCCCGCACATCAACCTTGTAAAACTTGGAAAAGGTGTGAACAGAAGACCAAGTAGCAGCCTTACAAACTTTCTCAACAGAGGCCTGGTGCTGAAAAGCCCAGGACGCCCAAACAGCATGAGTAGAATGAGCAGTAACACGAAAAGGGGGAACCTTTCCCTTGGCAGAATAGGCCCCAACAATGGCCTGGCGAATCCATTTACTAATGGAAGACTTGGCGGGAGCCAAACCTTTCCTAGGCCCAGAGGGCACCACAAAAAGGGCATCAGTCCTACGAAAAGAGGAAATAGCCACCAAATAGTACTTCACACAGCGAACCACATCCAAAGAATGCAAAACCCTCTCCTTGTCATTGCTGGGCTTAGGACACAAGGAGGGTAGAACAATGTCCTGATTAAGATGAAAGGCAGAGACCACCTTAGGAAGGAAATCTGGCTTGAAGCGGAAAACAACCTTGTCCTGATGCCTCTCAAAGTAAGGGGCCTTAATGGACAAAGCCGCCAACTCCGATACATGCCTAACGGAAGTGATGGCAACCAGAAACGCAACCGTCTGAGTAAACGTAGGAAGTGCAATATCCTGCAAAGGTTCAAAAGGAGGACCCTGCAAAACAGAAAGAACCAAATTCAAATCCCAAACTGGGAGCAAAGGCTTCCTAGGAGGCCGCACATGCGTAACCCCCTGGAAAAAGGTCTTAACCAGAGGATGAAGAGCAAAAGACTTTTGAAAGAAAACCGCCAGGGCAGAAACATGCCCTTTCAACGTACTAAGCTGCAAACCCAGGTCCAGACCATATTGCAGAAATTCCAAAACCCTAGGGATAGAAAACGCCCTGCAAGGCAAGGCCCGGACCTCACACCAATCAATATAAGACCTCCAAATCCTATAGTAGATGGCAGAGGAAGACTTCTTTCTAGCCCTAACCAGAGTCTGAATGACAGCATCAGAAAGACCTTCCTCCTTCAAGATGGAGGTTTCAGCAGCCACGCCATCAAAGCCAGTGTTGGTAAATTGGGGTAGAGCAGTGGACCCTGAGTGAGCAGATCCGGCAGAAGGGGCAGATCTAACTGATCCTCTGCTAACCTTACCACGTCTGCGAACCAAACCTGTCTTGGCCATCTTGGAGCCACCAGGATTGCTGACGCGCCCTCTAGACCAGCTTGCGCACCACTTTGCCCACCATGGGAAACGGAGGGAACAGGTACAGAAACCCCAGATCCCTCCAGTTCAGAGACATGGCATCCGCTGCCAGAGCCATCGGATCCCGCGAGAGAGACACAAATGCCGGAAGCTTGTGATTGTGACGAGAGGCAAAGAGGTCCACCTCCGGAGTCCCCCACCGGTGGCAAAGCGACGGAAACACCTTGGGGCTGAGCGACCATTCCCCCCGGCGAGATGAGCACCTGCTCAGGGAGTCCGCCTCCGTGTTCTCCACTCCCGGAATGTACACCGCCGAGATGCATGGGACATTGCTCTCTGCCCAAGCCAGGATCAAAGACACTTCCCTGAGGGCACGCCTGCTGCGAGTCCCTCCCTAGTGATTGATGTAGGCGACAGCCGTCCGATTGTCCGACCGAACTTGAACCGGTAGGCCCCGCAACTGATGAGTCAAGTGAGCCAGAACCAACCTGATGGCTCTCAGCTCCAGAACATTGATGGGATTGTGAGCCTCCTGAGGCCCCCACAGTCCCTGAAACTGAAGATCCTTCCAAAATCCCCCCCAACCTGACAGGCTGGCATCCGTGGTGACCGTCTCCCAACGAGAGGTCAGAAAGGATCTGCCCCTCGTCAGATTGCTTGGTGTCAGCCACCACCGAAGGGAACGCCGCACCCGGGGGACATCAGAAAAGACTGATCCAATGACAGCGGGGACCCATCCCAGGCTGCCAAGATATGGAGCTGGAGCGTCCTTGTGTGAAACTGGGCAAAGGGAACCGCCTCGAACGATGCCACCATCAATCCCACCAGTCGCATCCCCAGCCGGATGGACGGGCGAGGGATGGATAGGAGACGCTGAGTCAGCTCCTGAATCAGAAGAACCTTGGGCCAGGGGAGGAACACCCTGGCCTGAGAAGTATCCAGAGACATTCCCAGGAACTCCACCACCCTGGAGGGAGAGAGGCAGGACTTGGGATAGTTGATCACCCAGCCGAATCTCTCCAGGGTGGCTACCACAGTCCTGGTATCTAGCTCCGCCTGGCTGAGAGAAGAAGCCACAATAAGAAGATCGTCCAGATAAGGCACGATGCGGATACCCTGGGCTCTGAGAAGGGCCATCACCCCTGCCAGCACCTTGGTGAAAACCCGTGGAGCCGAGGTGAGGCCAAACGGAAGAGCCAGAAACTGGAAATGACGATTTTCTACAAAGAACCTGAGAAATCTTTGGTGTGCCGGAAATTGGGATATGCAGGTAAGCATCCTTGATGTCTATGGACGTCATGAAGTCCCCTTGATGAAGTGAGTAGATGGATGAACGCAGAGTTTCCATGCAGAACTTCCGGGGGCGGACAAACCTGTTGAGTAACTTCAGATCCAAAATGCGACGAATGGAACCGCCCTTCTTGGGCACCGTGAACAGATTGGAATAGTAGCCCAGACCCCGGTCCGAGGGGGGCACCGGGCAAATGACAGCCATGTCCAGAAGATTTGCCACTGCCGCCCGGAGCCCCTGCGCGGCCAGAGGATCTGACGGCACCCGAGATCTGAAGAATCTGGGAGGGGGCCGGAACTTGAACTCCAGTTTGTAACCGGAAGACACCACTTCCCGAATCCATCTGTCCGAGACCTCTTGGTCCCAGACCCGGGAGAAGAGTTGCAGCCGTCCCCAAGGGTGAGGGCGCCCCCTCATTGCTGAGCCGGCTTGGCAGCGGCCTTAGGCTTAGAGCCCCAGCTGTGTCCTGGACGGGCACGACCTCTGCCCCGGTGCCAGGAATCACCTCTGGATGAGGGGAAGGCCAATCCCCCGCCAACTCTGGCCCTACGAAAGAAAGAAGTGAAGGAAGCTGCCCCCCAAAAGGGACGACGCTGCTTCTTACGCTGAGGCAACTTACCACCCTTTGCAACCGAATCCAATTTTTCTCCAAAGAGCCGCAACCCCACAAAGGGAAGGGCCGTAAGCGACTTTTTGGACACAAAATCAGCCGCCCACTGGTGTAACCAAACCGACCGCCAGATAGCCACAAGCAAGGCCGAAGTTCTGCTACACATCACCAATGTGTCATCCAAGGCGGTCAGCACAAAAGACAAAAACAACTCGCATCGCTTAAGGGCGGTAAACTCCTCACTAGCCCGGTCAAGCCCGGAAGAGGTCAACAGTCCTCTAACCACCGCCCTGGCAGTTACCAATAAAAGCGCCGAAGCACAAACCGGCCGCAAGGCCGACCCAACACTGGCAAAACCATGACAAGCCATCTGGTCAATGCGTTTATCCTCACCATCCTTGAGAGTAGTGCAGTCCGGAGAATGCAGTACTGAGGTGCTGGACAACCCCAAAACAGAAGCATCCACCTCGGGAGGGGACGACCAATGCCTCACCACGTCCACCGGAAAGGGATATTTTTTGTCCCAACCCGGAGGAACACCCGGAAGCCGAGTAGGCCTCTCCCATTTCTTGAGAATAATGCCATCAAAATGCTTTTGATAAGGAAATTCCAAGCGTGGCTTGGTCACCTCAAAGAACCCAGCGGTCATGGTGCATATTGGCACAAATGACATAGGAAGAAGTAGGTGGAAGGTCCTTAAAAATGATTTCAGGGACTTAGGTCGTAAGCTTAAGGCAAGGACCTCAACTGTAGTATTCTCAGAAATACTACCAGTACCAAGAGCCACACCAGAGAGGCAGCGGGAGATTAGAGAGGTAAACAGGTGGCTCAAAATTTGGAGTAAAAAGGAGAGGTTTGGGTTCTTAGAGAACTGGACCGACTTCACAGTGGGATACAGGTTCTTTGGCAGGGATGGGTTGTACCTCAATGGGGAGGGTGCATCTGTTCTGGGGGAGAGGATGGCTAAAAGGTTAGAGGAGTGTTTAAACTAAGCACTGGGGGGGAGGGTAAAAGCAGTTACAAAGGGGAAGTTAGGAAAGAAAGTGACAGTGGGTGTAGACATGAAACTGGGGGTGGAGAGGGGGGAGGGGTTATCACATCTAGCAGGAATAAGGGCAATATACAAAATTATCAAAATTGTCATAAGCATTTAAAATGCATGCTTACAAATGCTAGAAGCTTGACTAATAAAGTGGATGAACTAGAACTGATAATAACAGAAGAGCAATATGACATAGTGGGGGTAACAGAGACCTGGCTGGATGAAAGTTATGACTGGGCAATAAATTTACAGGGATACTGTGTGTTTAGGAGGGACCGTAACAAACGCAAAGGGGGTGGAGTCTGCTTAATAGTAAAATCCTCTCTACAGCCTGCTCTGCGGGATGATATATGTGAGGGTAATGACCATGTGGAGTCTGTATGGGTAGAAATACATGGAGGGAGAAACAAAAATAAAATACTGATGGGGGTTTGCTATAAACCTCCAGATATATCCGAATCCATAGAAAATATGATGCTAAGGCAAATAGATATAGCCGCTAAACTAAATGAGGTAGTGATTATGGGGGACTTTACCCAGATATAGACTGGGATGCTGAAACATGTGTTTTGCATCAAAGTAATAGTTTTTTTATCTAAAACAAAAGATGGCTACCTTTCCCAACAAGTACAAGCTCCAACAAGGGGGAAAGCCATATTGGACCTAATACTAACCAATGTACCAGACAAAGTAATAAAGGTACAGGTTGGGGGACACCTTGGAAGCAGTGATCATAATATCATTAGTTTCCAATTAGCAGTCACTAGGGTGCCTTATCAAGGAGCCACAAAAACGCAGGACTTCAAAAAGGCAAAGTTTGACCAACTTAGCGATGCCCTACACTGCATTGACTGGGAAAATGTCCTTAAAAACAAAAGCATGGACACTAAATGGGATACTTTCAAAGGAATACTTAATTTTCATTGTGACAGATATATACCTTACAGGAATAAAACTATTAGACACACATGTAAACCGATGTGGCTAAATAAAAAGGTTAAGCTGGAGACAGAAAGACTGGTCGCGAAAGAGTAAAACTAACCCCAAATTATTCTTTAGCTACATAAACCGTAAAAGGTACAAACCTGAGGGTGTGGGCCCCCTGAAAAGCAAGGAGGGGACCCCTATAGAGGGAAATGAGGAGAAAGCAAATTTGCTTAACAACTTCTTTGCTTCTATATTCACAAAAGAATTTGACATGCCGAGTGAAATGCAGGGGTATAACCGAAACCCTCCATTAAATGTCACTGGTCTAACCAAGGAAGAAGTCCAGCACTGTCTCAAGCAGATAAAAATCGATAAATCCCCAGGACCAGATGACATACATCCTCGTGTTTTAAGGGAGTTATGTACAGTAATAGAAAAGCCGTTATTTCTAATATTTGTGGATTCCATAACTACAGGGTCTGTTCCGAGGGATTGGCGCTTGGCAAATGTGGTGCCAATATTCAAAAAGGGATCTCGGGGGGAACCTGGGAACTACAGACCGGTAAGCTTAACATCTGTGGTGGGCAAGCTGTTTGAAGGTTTCTTAAGGGATACTATCCTGGAGCACCTTGGGGAAAATGACCTTATTACTCCATATCAGCATGGATTTATGAGGAATCGCTCCTGCCAGACAAACCTAATCAGCTTTTATGAGGATGTAAGTTCAAGATTGGATCAGGGGGAGTCATTGGATATCATATATCTTGACTTTTCTAAAGCATTTGATACTGTGCCACATAAAAGGCTGGTACAAAAGATGAGAATGCTTGGACTGAGGGAAAACGTGTGCAGATGGGTGGGAAATTGGCTTAATGATCGGAAGCAGAGGGTGGTTATCAATGGTACACACTCAGATTGGGTCACTGTTACTAGTGGAGTACCACAAGGGTCAGTTCTGGGACCAATTCTCTTCAATATATATATAAATGACATTGGGTATGGATTAAACAGTAAAGTATCAATCTTTGCAGATGATACTAAGCTGAGTAAAGTAATTAAAACAAAAGAGGACAGCAGGCAGCTACAAACAGATTTAGATAAATTGGAAGCATGGGCAGTTAAATGGCAAATGAAGTTTAACACAGATAAATGTAAGGTTATGCACATGGGAAGGAGAAATCTGTGTCATGATTACACACTAAATAAAGAAACACTTGGTAAAACAACAATGGAAAAGGACCTAGGGGTTTTAGTTGACAATAAGCTCAACTGTAGTAATCAATGCCAGGCAGCTGCTGCCAAGGCAAATAGGATCATGGGGTGCATCAGAAGGGGCATAGGTGCTCATGACCAGAGCATCATTTTACCCCTGTACAAGTCACTGGTCAGACCGCATATGGAATACTGTGTACAGTTCTGGGCACCTGTGCTTAAGAAGGACATATCAGAACTGGAGCACGTTCAAAGAAGGGCAACAAAGTTAATAAAAGGTGTGCGGGGGCTAGAGTACCCGGAAAGATTGTCCAAGTTAGGTTTATTTAGTCTAGCATTTATACATAACTATGTATAAATATATTCGGGGTCAATACAAAGATCTGTCCCACAATCTATTTATACCCCGGAGTGTAACCATAACCCGGGGGCATCCACTAAGGTTAGAGGAAAGGTGCTTTCTCCATCGACATAGGAGGGGATTCTTCTCTGTAAGAGCAGTGAGACTATGGAACTCGCTGCCAGAAGAGGTAGTAATGATGGATACAGTAAAAACGTTCAAAAGTGGCCTTGATGCCTTCCTGGCATGTAATAACATTTCCAGCTATGGCTACTAGACCACTGGAAGGAGTTAAACAGGCTGAACTGGATGGACTAAAGTCTTTATTCAGCATTACATACTATGTTACTATAACTCCCCCTTCAGCGGAGGAGCCGCCTCAGGGGGAGAAATAGCCAGAACCTCAAACATATGAGCCAGGACCTTAGAGGTATCCAGGGAATCACCCTGGCCCTGCTCGGTATCAGCACCCACAAACTGCTGATCATCGGAGCCCTCAGACTCCTCAAACAGCTCCCCTTCCTCAAACGGGGAGCAATCAGACCAATCCAGGGAGTCAAACTCCTCCATATCAAAGGCCTGCGTGGCTGTATACAAATGTTTTCGCTTTGCCGTGGCCTTTTTGGCTACAGCACTGGAAAACAATTTTTCAAGATTGGCCAATCTGGCACACACCTCAGATTGCGACTCCCCACTCATGACCGCATCACATGGGGTACGTATCAAGCGAGGGGGAGACGGAGAAGAGACTGGCGGAGCAGAACCAGACGCCTGAGATCCAGACTGCCGCGTAATAGACCGCTGCGCACAGCGTACACAAAGAAATACATCATCCCCCGCAAGGGATACCCCACACCCCAAACACAGCCTGGATTGCCCCGAGGGGGGCACAAGCCCAGTATCCGGGGGAGCCTCCATATGGTGATTTTTTATATATAGGCACAATGCCCAGAGGGAATTACGCAATAATGCAACCCGGGATGCCCCTTTAAGTCCCGCGTGGGAGGAATTTACAGACCCCTAAATTTAACCAGGGACCCTAGGACCGAGAGAGGCCCCCTTTAATAGTATAATGGTCCACCTGGACACACAAACAGACACAGCAATCAGACCTCAGTGACATGTCCAAAGGGGTTAATAAACAAGCATTGCCAGCATCCCCAATAAGGAGCATGGAATATATGCAGACATATCTAAGAAGGCTAAAGGGGCCACAGGCCACTCACCGACCAAGGCCTCACACGCACACCGAAGGGGAGGAAGGCGCGTAAGCAGAGGAAGAAGGAGGGCGGGCCGGCGCGGTTCGCACGTCGCTCCCGGCCCCGCCCCTCCCCCGTCGCTCCCGGCCAGAAGCCGGGACCTGAACAGCAGTGGCAGCAGCACGGGGGCGGGCCATAGGCGATCGCGCGAACGCCCGGCCCCGCCCCGCCCCCTGCGCCTGAGGGGAAGAAGCACCCCGCCGCCATGGCAGGCTACAGAGGCCAGCTCCGGTTAAGTAAAACGCATGACAGTGAAAAACACTCACACACACAATAAAGTATCTCCAACGTGACAAACATCAAGGGACAGCCCCCCCCCCTCTAAGGGAATCCGAGAGAGGGGGAAACCACGCTAGAGTGGAAGGGCCAAGGGACGGGGCATCCCAAACCGGGATCACCAACCCGGTTAACCGCCTACCCCTTGTTATGGGGTCTCACGGAGGAGCGTAGCTCCTAAGCACCAAGGGTGCCATCTACCTTTGCCCGGACCAGCAGCCTAGGCTAGGAGGCAAGTACAATAAATTAAAGGGATCCGGGCAGAAATAGATCAGATAGAGGGCCGGGAGTCACCCCGGCTACCTTGCAAGGAGGAGACATCCATCTTCTGACTTGCTCGCCATCTGCAGAGATGAAAGACTGGGGAATGAGTGGGAGGTACCCGGTATTTATGCACTGGGAGGGCCTTCCTTTTTTTATTGACATCTCTGCAAGATCGCCATCTACAGGTCAGTATAACCCAAGTGTAATGACTATCTGAAGTGGGGTGTGTGACATACTTAGAATAAAACGCTTGCTGGCAAGCGTATCGGTGCTGCCGTTTTTTTCTTTCTTAAATCCCCCGCTCAGTGCCACTGAGGCCAAAAAAATGGCGCTGAAGCTTCATAACCTCTAAGAGGTTCAGATCATGTAATGCCAGGCCTAGTTCCAGTTGTATTATGCAGTTTATGTTGCTCTGCGTCATGGTAGACCTCAGACACTGTTGATATATGGAAAAATCAATTTATTAATGTTTAGACTACAGTGATAAGTATTTAGTCTTGTGCTACTTCATGTGCCAGGGAATCATGAGTGCATAAAGATTGTTTAAATATAGATCTGTTCTTGCGGCAGCAGACAGGAACTTGCTCATACTTTACATTTTTCTTTAACATAGTATCTCCTTTTTCTGTACACTGGCAGCAGCAGTCTAATGCTATTATGCAATACTCTAAAATAACAACATTTAGTTACTATAAAATTAGTATGCACTTCTGCATAAGGTAATTGCATCAAAATGTCTCTGTTTCTCAAAATAAAAATTTGGATAAAAAGAGGTTAAATAGCCTTAAAATGGACCAACACCCAGGATTTTGACTATCCTGGGTTTTGGTCCACTTCCCTGGGGCACCCTGATCGGGGGTGCCCCGCTATGTGAAACCCCGCAGATTGCAAGTTACAACTCACCTCACCCCTGCTCCTACGGCGCATGCGCGGGCGCTCATTCCTATAGATTCCCGGGCTGATCCCGCTGGGTGTCCACTTTAAGACTTTGTCATTCTAAAGTAGTGTTTCAAGGGTTCATGTTGATAGGCTTTGGAACTGCATTTGCGTTATATAACTTAAATTTTCATGGTTAAAGTGAACCCACGGCTATTTACTACATAATGGTTGTGCAGACGCATTGTGAAAGTCTCAGGGGGAGGGGCATCCAAATAGCTGGAGGCCCCCCCCCGCACAAAGACCCCCCTGAATCCTTACCAAAACCTCCATACCCGGTGCAATTGGCCAAATGGCTGAGTGCAAACTTGGCGCATATAGCAGCGGGCATCCATCGCAGGGTCACATTTCGCCAGGGTGATCGCGGTTCAGTTAAGGAGGGTTATGGGGTCTTTATGGGGGGGGAGGGCACAGAAATCTGGATGGCCCTATGAGACTGTCACACTGGTTTTGTAGAAATTGGAAGTGGGACCATTTTAAACGCTATAGTTTGTATATCGCATCTACATGGCAACTGCATTACATCCTGACTGACTGAAGTAATCAACCTTAAATGTGAAAAAATGACACTTAACTGCGAAGCAAAAAAATGCACATACAGGTTCAAATTCCACATCGCCCTGGATGCTAAAAAGCCACAGTTTGTTTGCTCCCAGCTCCAGGGCTGACAGCAAGCACTGCTGCAGGCTCTTGCGTGTGCCGCTACTTCAAGTCCCTTGAAATGACCATCTGTTATTGAGATACCTATTAATAGCGAATGCTCAACTGAACACAAGCGGCAAATACAAATACAATGTCAACACCAAGGCTTACAGTAGAAGGGGGGATGAAGCCTGCAGGGGGGAAAGGTAAGTATAACTTTTAAACCTGAATAATAACATTAACCCTATTTTTGCCAGTTACATGAGTCTCACGTACCTGACTTTAAACTCCAATTAAAAAAAAGTATAAGTGTTAAAAACTCACGACCCCTCAATCAAGCCAGCTGATTCTTCTCTTCAACCAGGGGACATTCGATCCCTGGCTTCAGGAAACCCCCCCCCCAGTTCGGCTGCCGTCGCTACTAACTGTAATAGGACGATAAAAAATTACATTTACTCACCTGCGTCCACAATCCCTCCCACTGGCACTCTTCTTCACCAGGAGGGCCTCTGATGGCCCCCCCAGGCTCTTTCGTGGTGAGGAGAGGGCCCTGTTCGCCAGTTCCGCCGCTAGCCCCATGGGGCAGGTGACGCAAGCTATGATGTCATCCATGATGTCATCCCACACCCGCCCACACCCAGGAGAGGGTTGGGAGGGTGAGGGGATGTGATCCCTTGCCCCCCTCAACCGATCACCTGGGTCGCCAGGGGACATTGGAGGAAAGAAAAAAAAACTAATAAATGTCCTTTTTACTCCGTGTCTGTGTCTTTTTTTACTGTTCACCCTTTGTGAACTGGTAAGGGATCCATGAGACCCCTATAAAAGTTCAGAAAGCCCAGGGGGATGAGGCAGACGAGCTCAGGGCCATTTAGGCCTTGTCAGCTTGTAGCTGACAGGGCAGGAGGCCACCAAGACCATTGCGTCCTGTTCTACAAGCCCTGCATAGCTGGTCTCCAGGCTGGTAATGTTGGTTGGGGGGGGATCTTTAAGGGTTTTAAACCCTTAAAATTCCCCCAAAAATGCCCCCCTTATGTTCTGTCGCCCAGCAGGTATAAAAGGCTTCCAGCAGCAGCAGGAGAGCAGAAGCCAGAGTGATCGGCGTGGGACACAGCACTTCGAGATGGATAGAAGGTATTAAAATATATATATATATATGTATATATTTGTGTGTTTTACATTACACCTTTTGTTAACTGGTAAGGGGTCCATGAGACCCCTAAACCAGTTCACAAGGCTTAGGGGGCTGGGAAGTCACCGGCCTTCCCATTATCTGCCTCCCGAAAGTCCAGGGGGGGGGGGGGGCAGAGGAGCCTAGGGCCTCAGAGGCTATGCAGGTTTGTAGTCAGCAGTGCAGCGGTCCACCATGGGTGGCCCTTGAGCCGTATTCTACAAGCCCTGCATAGCTGGTTATGCTGGGTAGGGGGGACCCCACATCATTTTTGGGGGATTTTTAAGGTTTTTTAGGGGGGTTCTATTCTTATTGTTTGGGGGATTGAACTCTTTATAGTGTGGATAGTAGTTTTATTATTTATAAATGTTATAAGATGCTCTTTTCAGTTTAGGGGGTCTCCTGGACAGGAATGGGGGGGCTACCAATACATACGTGGTACCATTGTAATCGGGAGAAATGGGGCTTTCACATGCAATTTTTTTTTTCTAAATAAAGGAGACCAGTTTCTAGAAATTATTATTTTTTTTTTCTCAAAAATATAAAAAAAAAAACTAGAAATATTACAAACAAGACATTTTATGTTAAAGCATAAACTCTGCCCAAACATATATATATATATATATATATATATATATATATATATATAATTTTCCTGGTGTCAACAGAGGGTGACAAAATTTTTAAGAAGGCCGGCAGTAAAAAAGGTTTACAGTATCTATGCATGTTGGGTATTGTTCTGTTCAGGGAACCTTGCACTTTCAGATTTAGCTTGTTTCTTGTCTGCATGTTGATATTTCAGGAAAATGTGTTTTTTATTCTGCTTTTTATACATTTTTTAGGGAAACCCTGTGCAGCCTAAGAATTCTTCGAGGGATTACTTCCAGAAAGATGAGCCCACCACAACAAGCTGGGTATGCCTAGAAAGATTTGTTTTTTTTCTTGTTTTCATATAGTTTTTTTAGGAAAATGGGCCTTTACATCCAGAAAACTGCGCCCATGTCAACAAGCCTGGTACGCATAGAAAGATTGAGGTGTGTATTAGATAGCTTGTAGGGGGTATTTCAAATGTAAAGGGTTGTTTTTCTTGAAATAGCTGAAAACTGAAAATCTCCGAAAGCGCTTTTTCAGTTTGGGGGAGTCTCCTGGGCAGGAAAGGGTGTCTACCAATACATGTGTAGTACCGCTGTAAATGGGAGAAATGGGGATTTCACACACAAAATGTTATTATTGACAAACTTAGATTTTTCATTACTTATATTGTTATTGTTTTTGCACATATTTCACCTAATTTCATGTTAAAGCCCAGGATCTAATGAAAAAACAATAGTCTACATTTTATACAGCCTCAGAATGATCGGGTGACATCCACATGTAATATATCCCTGTGAATTTGTGACAGTTGTTTTTTAATGCACTTGTGCAACTAGTAACTTTGTTATGAAGGATCACGTTCATACATGCTAGATATGCATTTAGTAATAGATCAAAGCAACTGGACATTTTCTTTTGCTTCACATTTTTTGTTATTCATTCTACTATTGGGAAAGGCAACTGGATGACTTGCGAAATTTGTTGAAGTTAAAAAGAAAAACGCTATTGCAGTTGCATAGATTTATTCCTACAGATATGCAGGAGTTAATTTTATTTATTTCTTTTGTAACTGTTCCAAGTAAAATGAAAGAAAGAATCATGGCCCTTTCTTCAGATTACCAGACTGGTGCACCAGGCATAGTAAGCCCAAGGTCAAAGAGCCGAACAGACTGGCCCTGGCCCTGGCAACTATCCAGCCTGATGGCCTTTGGCCAAGGTTTAGCAATTTCCTGGGATGTTGGTTTTAATATTTTATTAAACAGTAATTTAAAAAATAGAAAATTAACTAATAAAGAGAGGTATTGAGTAATAGATCAAGGCAACTGGACTTGCTGTTTTCTTTTGTTCCATGTGTTTTGTTATTTATCCTACAGGATCTATGTGTGAATTCAACATTGTCTATTGGGCAAGATGCCTGGATGACTTGTGAAATGTATCAAAGTACAAAAAAAAACAGCTATTGCAATTGCATAGATTTATTCCTGTAAACCTACTGGATAACCTTTTTATTTACTTATATTTACTGTTTCACTAAAAATAAAAACAAATTATGGCCCCTCCCACCAAGTTACCAGGCTAGTGCATCAGTCTGGTCCTGGTAACTCACTAGACTATAGTCTTTGGCCCAGGTTTGGTGCTTTGCCTGGGGTGTTGGCAGTTTTTAAAACAGTCATAAAAAATATAAAGTTAATTCCGCATGATGTTTACACTGATAAAACATGCTGGCAGCTGCTAACCTTACTTTTCTGGGTAAAAAAAACATTAGGGAATGTGCTGAGAATTTTTTACATCTGCTCAGGGCAGCTGTAAATAATTCATTCAAAAGATTAGTAAGAACATTGCTGAATCTCATGCACTCATTTTTTACAATTGTAAATTTTAGTTGTATTTTTTTCACTTTAGACAAATATTTATTTTATGAGAGAAGGCAGGTGTAAAAAATGAGTATAGAAAATGAAGGATGTTTTTTTCTTTGTTGAATCCGAAGTTTATGAGGAAGCTAAATCTAGTAATTTCTTGTTACAAATTTTGGTGAATCAAGCCCAATGTATCCAAAACAGGAACCAAGATGTAATGTGGTCATGGTAGAATGGATATATAAAGTTAGCCCTAGAGGAAGAATATCACAACAAAATGAGGACACCCTGTATATTTGTATTCTGATTGTTCTGAGCTGCTACTTTAGATTAACACTTTGCATTAGTAATTTGCCCTAGTTTGTGCTTACCTTGGTAAAAACACACTTTCCACTACATAAAAGTCTTGCATGAGCACATCTCTGTCAGGCTTGGATGTAAGATTACCAACTGTGTAGTGTATCCCCAGCTGAATTGTGTCTTTAATGGCTGATGACGCAGTCTATAAAAAAAAGGCACATACATAAATACTGTAATTTCTTTCATATCTCAACAAGGCAGCGTATTGTTATACTCTGTGTGCTTTCTTTGTGCAAATATTTCTTGACTTAATACGAAGGACCTAAAATGTTGTTTCTGAGATAATTCCATCTGGCTGGCTCAGGCAAACCTGGCACAAGAAGAAAGGAAATGTTCCCCTATAATCACATTAAGGTATGACCTTCAGTGCTCAATAACTGCAAAGCACAGAGCCCGTACTCTGTAGATATTAAAGCTTATTTTCCAATACCTGTTCATCACATGCCGGTGCAAGACATATCTAAGGATGAGAACACACAGCCCAATAACAAAAGCAAGGAGGCTAGTCTCAAAAATGCTTATGACAATTAGGACAAGTAGCTGTATGGTAAGGTGCACTTTACATGATATTAAAGTGGACCAAAACACAGGAATTTGACTATCCTGAGTTTTGGTCCTCACCCCTGGGACATCGTGATGGGGGATGCCCCACTGTGTGGAACTCATCTAGGCTCATCTAAGCACTCAACTCCAGCCGAGTCTAGAGGAGCAGCGCCGAGCATGCCGGCTGCATCCCCGCTACCCTCTAACAGGGAGCCTCCCTCTGTTGGCCATTCACAAATGTCTGGCGTGGGGCGCACACCCTGCTAAAGGTATAGCAGGGAGCGGCACCTCTAGCGCATGCACTGTTGGATTGGGGAAAAGGTGAATTTTCTGGGCCGCCTGGGGGGTTTTACACATCTGAATCGGGATGCCCCTGGGGTAGGGAGTATGTCTTCCCTGGAGTCGCATAGAATCCAGGGTGGAATTTGGTCTACTTTAAAAGTAAACACAAAAAGGAGTTTTTTCCAAAGTACACCACAAATGACTAGCTTCAGTTTACAGGCCAAACTAAAAAAGATTATCACAGGCAGGTCTGGTTGGTCTACAGTACTGGCTTATTTTTATATGCACAAACTATATGCAGATAACTCTCCACAAATAGCAGATATTCATCTAAGAGGTAAAGGTAGGTGTTATGTTTAACATGGTTATTCATAAAAATGAATACAAGAGCTCGGCCACCTTGTGCAACGCTCTTATTGCAAATGAATAAATACTTTATATGGGGCTGTCTTAAAGCGGAACAAAACCAACTGTGGCAGGCCCTGATATCTAAAAGATCCCAGGGCCAACCACTGGCCTTCCCCAGGTGCATCCTGTAATGGGATGCCCCACTGTGTGAAACTCACCGGGGGCAGCAGAACTCACATAAAGATCTTGAGGTCATGTAAAGATCTTGAGGCTGCCAACCCGCTGTGAGCATGCTCCAACCAATGCTCCCGATTACCAAAGTCCTGCATGTAAACAGAGCTGTTTGCGGAGCATTACATATGCAAGGCAAATTGCACTGATTGGATGAGAGCAAGTTTACTGGGTGTTCTGTGGGGTTTCACACAGTGGTGCATCCCAATTCGAGATGCCCCCAAGGTACAGAACAAAACCCAGGATAGTAAATATCCTTCAAGTTTAAGTATGACCAGTCAGGAAGGAAACGTGAGCTACCATTGCTAGCGACCTCCTAAAATAATACCTTGAGAAACAAATCAGAAGCATGATCACTGCTTCCCTACCCAGCAATCTAGGCCCAATACAATTTGCATACCAACACCAGTCAACAGGTGACACCATCAACTATCTCTTACACACAACTCCACCTCACATGGATAGTAGGCAAGTAAACTATGTATGTTCAAGTGTACCTATACTCACAGGGAAGTATATGTAGTCACCTTCAATCCCCAGCCCAGTGCCCCAAATCTGTGCCTGTGTTTCTTTTTTTACTAAAGCATTTGCCCAATATTCATAACAAAACAAACCAGATGCAGTCAGCCATATTGCTCCCTGGCCGAGCAGCCCCACCTCCAGCTATGATTCATTCAGTCAGAGTACACACAGTGCTGAATTGCACTATGGGAAAAAATCATTATAAAAATGTTTTTCTCGCAGAAAAACATGAGAAAAGTTTAGTTGAAAATGAACAAATTAGAATATGGCTGCCATAATACTACTTCCTGTCAGCCAATATATCAATATTGGGCAAAGACTTTAGTAAAAAAATAAAAGAAACACAGGCTGTTTTGGGGCACAAGGCTGGGAATAGAAGGGGAAGACATACACTTCCTTTCTGAGTATAGCTACACTTTAAATTACAACTCAGACTAGCACTTAACACAACAAAACCATCTATCCTCACCAACATGCTGAAACACCACTCCTGTGCAATTGGATCCAAAAAATCAGCACTTATGCTGGGTTTACACGGAGTGATTCTTGTGCGAGAAATCAGTAAGGCAGCCGCAATTTAGCGATAATCGATCCGTGGAGACAGCCGCTGCGATGAAGCTATGAAAGAGAATAGGCTGATCGGCTGGCCATCATATCGTTTCTGATGACCAAAAATTTCTCATTCATCTTCAACAGAAGTCGCCCTAAAAAAAATGTCTTTTTCTATGAGTAGGACTGAGCGCATTAGCGACCAACAAATCTTCAGCGTCTGAAACAGTGGCTCACTTGCAGAAGATGTATGTATGGTTGGTTGCCAATTGACCTGCTTGTGTAAACCCATCATTACATTTGCTTCTGCATCCACTCAAAGCTGAAACTCCAATTTTCTTCTGGTCGGGCGATCTTGTAAGACCTGGGACTTCAACTGAGCCATGCTGCTGCCTGGATTTAACTAACATAGCCCACATTGCACAGCGGCAGGAAACCCAGCAGGACTTCCTTTTTGCAGGCTACCTGCAGCGCATACAACGCCATTAATCTCACACGGCAGGAGTTACATACAGGTAACTGAATTTGTACCATTTCCCTGAAAATTAGACAGGTCTTTTTTGCTCTGAAAAAATACAATTCTGTGAAATACTCACCTGTAGAATTGGTATTATAAGTATACTGTACGTCCTGCTCCAGATAGATTACTTACACTTGGGGTTATCCTCCGCCAGATGGCGCTGCACTGCAGAGACATGTAAAAATAGGCTCCTCCCGGCCCCACAAATCCCCAGGCCCTAACATCAACCTTATAAAACTTTGAAAAGGTATGAACAGAAGATCAAGTAGCGGCCTTGCAAACTTGTTCAACAGAAGCCTGGTGCTGGAAGGCCCAAGAGGCACCAATAGCACGAGTAGAATGAGCAGTAAGGCGGAAGGGAGGATTCTTCCCCTTAGCAGAATAGGCCTGAATCACAGCCTGACGGATCCATTTGCTGCTAGTAGACTTGGCAGGAGCCAAACCCTTCCTAGGACCAGAAGGGACCACAAAAAGAGCATCAGTTTTCCTGAAGGACGCAGTGACTACTAGATAATACTTCAGACACCTGACCACATCCAAGGAATGCAAAACCCTTTCCTTAGCATTGCTAGGATTAGGGCACAATGAAGGAAGAACAATATCTTGATTCAAATGAAAAGCAGACACCACCTTAGGCAGAAAATCCGGCTTAAAGCGGAACACCACCTTATCCTGGTGTCTCTCAAAGTATGGAGGCTGGATAGACAGAGCCGCCAGCTCAGACACACGCCTGACCGAAGTAATAGCCACCAGAAAGACAACCTTGAGGGTAAGTACAGACAGAGCAGCATCCTGAATAGGTTCAAAGGGAGCACCCTGCAAGGCAGACAAGACCAAGTTCAAATCCCAAACAGGGGCCATAGGTTTTCGTGGGGGACGCACATGAGTAACCCCCTGAAAGAAAGTCTTAACCAAAGAATGCTGAGCAAAAGACTTCTGAAAGAAGACAGACAGGGCAGAAACCTGACCCTTCAAGGTACTGAGTTGGAGACCCGACTCCAACCCATGCTGTAAAAACTCCAGGACCCTGGGAACTGAGAACACCCGACAGGGAAGAGACCTAGACTCACACCAGTCAATGTAGGTACGCCATACCCTATAATAGATGGAAGAAGAAGTTTTCTTCCTAGCCTTCACCATGGTCTCAACCACCGAGGCAGACAAGCCTTTCTCCGTCAAAATGGAGGTTTCAGCAGCCAGGCCGTCAAAGCCAGAGTTTGTAAATTGGGATGGCGTAAGGGGCCCTGAGTGAGCAGATCTGGCACTCCTGGCAGAACGTACTGGTCTACTGCCATCTGCACCACGTCTGCGAACCACACTCTTCTTGGCCACCTGGGGGCCACCAGAATCACTGGCACCCTTTCCAGAGCAATCTTGCGCAGGACCCTTCCCAGCAGGGGGAATGGAGGAAAGACATACAGGAGCCGAAATTCCTGCCATGACATGGACAGAGCATCTGTGGCCAAGGCCAGAGGATCCTGAGACAGGGAGACAAAAACCTGGAGCTTGTGATCGTGACGGGATGCAAACAGATCCACATCCGGTAGACCCCAACCGTGACACAGGGACTGGAATACCCTGTTGCAGAGGGACCACTCTCCCTGATGAGAGGTCCCCCTGCTCAGAGAGTCTGCCAGTAGATTCTCTGCCCCTGGGATGTACACAGCCGAAATGCATTGAACATTGGCCTCCGCCCATGTCAGAATCCGCGACACCTCCTGGAGGGCCCCCCCTGCTCCGAGTCCCTCCCTGATGGTTGATGTAGGCAACCGCCGTCCTGTTGTCTGAGCGCACCTGCACAGACAGACCCCTCAGGTGATTGGTCAACTGCTCCAGTACCAACCTGATCGCCCGTAGTTCCAGAATGTTGATGGGTAAGTGGGCCTCCTGAGGGCCCCACCTCCCCTGGAACCGCAGGGACTTCCAGAATCCCCCCCATCCTGACAGACTGGCATCCGTGGTGACCGTCTCCCAGGAGGGGGCCAGAAAGGACCTGCCCCCCAGCAAGTTCCTGTGGTCCAGTCACCACGAAAGGGACCGCCTGACCAAGGGGGGAAGCACACAGACCCCGTCCAAGGAGGTTGGGTCCTTGTCCCATACTGACAGAAGGTGAAGTTGTAGATGCCTCAAATGGAACTGAGCAAAGGGCACCGCCTCAAAGCACGCCACCATCAGGCCCACCAACTGCATTCCCTGCCTGAGGGAGGGCTGGGGACACGATAGCAGGAACCTCACCTGCGCAGTTAGAGCTTCCACCTTCTGTTGAGGAAGGAATATCCATGACTGAACCATATCCAGAATCATTCCCAGGAACGGGGTCACAGAGGAAGGGGACAGAGAGGACTTGGGGTGATTGATCACCCAGCCGAAGGACTCCAGGGTGGACACCACCAGCTGAGTGTCCAACTCTGCCTGCTGTAGAGACAGAGAGGTGATGAGTATGTCATCCAGGTAGGGCAGCACGCGTATGTCCCTTGACCTTACCAGAGACATCACCCCCGCCAGCACCTTGGTGAACACTCTGGGAGCTGAGGTGAGGCCAAATGGCAAGGCCACAAATTGGTAATGTTGATCTTCCAACGCGAATCTGAGAAACCTTTGGTGTCCCGGAAACACAGGGATGTGAGGGTAAGCGTCTTTGATGTCCACAGACGTCATGAAATCCCCTGGGCGCAGGGAGCTGATGGCCGAGCGCTGAGTTTCAATGCGAAAGCGCCTGTTCTTGACAAATTTGTTGAGGATCTTAAAATCCAGACTGGGCCTGACTGACCCATCTGTTTTTGGGAACTGTGAAAAGGTTGGAATAGAACCCCTTGCCTCTTTCTCTTAAGGGGACCCTGCAAATGACCCCCAGACCCAGAAGGCCTTGCACGGCCTGCATCAAGACCTGAGCTGAGACAGGGTCCTGGGGGATCCGAGACCTGATGAATCTTGAAGGGGGGGCGCACAGCAAACTCTATCTTTTAACCAGAGGACACTACCTCCTGAATCCACCGGTCTGAGACGTGGTGCCTCCAGACGTGCGCAAAGTGCTGTAGCTGTCCCCCCACCCTGACGGGCGAGGGCGCCCCATCATGCCTGAGGGGGCTTGGGAGGGGATTTGGGCTTAGACCCCCAGGAGGAGCCAGGACGTCGTCCTCTGCTCCTATGCCAGGAATCAGCACGAGCCCCCGCGAAGGACACCCCTTTTCCCTGCTTAGCACCGCGGTAGGGGAGTGAAAGGGGCCCTGGCCCGAAAGGGCCGAGACTGCCGCCTGCGCTGGGGTAACTTACCTCCTTTAGCAAAAAGGTCTAGGCGGTCCCCGAACAGGTGTAGCCCCTTAAATGGAAGCCCAGTAGGGGCCTTCTTTGCAGCATTGTCAGCAGCCCACTGGCGCAGCCAAACCGCGCGGCGTATAGCTACCACCAAGGCAGAAGTTCTCGTACACATCCTAATGGCATCATCCAAGGCAGATAGGATAAAGTTTACAAACACATCACAGTTAGACAGTGCATTAAACGTATTAGGTGGCAATTCATCAGGAGCACCTTCAAGTACACTTCCGATCAGGGCCCTGAGCGCCACAGACGCAATGGCCGAGGCGCAAACCGGGCGCAGCGCCGTCCCCACAAATGCAAAGGCATGGCACGCCAATTGGTCAATGCGCCGGTCCTCAGCATCACGCAGAGTAGTAGTGTCAGGGGAGTTCATAATAGAGGTGTTAGACAGCCCTAGAATAGGAGCATCCACCTCGGGAGGCGATGACCAGCACTTGACCATATCAGCAGGAAAGGGATACTTTCTGTCCCAACTCTTAGGTATACCGGGAAGTCTACTGGGACGTTCCCACTCCTTAAGCACGAGGTTATTGAAATGGGTTTGCTCCGGAAATTCCAAACGAGCCTTAGCAGTATGAAAAAGCTCACCCCTTTGCCTGGGAGCCGCAACAGGGGGAGAGATGGACAGAACCTCAAAAATCTGAACCAGCAGTCTGTCAGTATCATCTGGGGTCCAGGGGTCAGAGCCAGAATCGTCATGACCCCTGGGTCTCTGGTCAGATGACCCTGACTCAGAGAACAGCTCCCCTTCGTCCGATGGGGTGTAGCCACATACATGCAACAACTCATCAGACTCCATAGGGAAAAGAGTGGCATCAGGTGTTAAGTGATGCTTTTTAGCGGTGGCCTTATGCGCTAAGGTATTAGCAATCAATTTTTCAACACTGGCCAGTCTAGCAGACACATCAGGTTGGGAAACCCCGCTTGTATGCAATTCAATGGGGGTGAGACTCAAGCTTGGGGGAGTAGGTGAAGTGAGACGAGGTGCAGGCCCAGCCACCGGAGGGGCGGGTTGCAACGTTAGCGCCTGCTGTGCGCAAGGAACACAGACCTGTGCGCTGTCACCGCTGATAGGTGAGACCCCACAAGCTACACACAGCCGGGCTTGTCCCGAAGGAACCCCGGTCACATTATCCTGGGATGCCTCCATATGGTGATTAATAGGCACAATAAGCCAGTAGGGATTGACGCTGTAAGCTACCCTGGATGCCCCAATGACCCGCTAGGGAAGTGGGAGTAATTATACTAGGCCCAACAAACAATTACACCGGGCCGGGAGAAGCCACTGGATTCACCCGTCTGAAAGACACAATGAGAAGGGGCGTCAAAACCATGCACAGTAAGTAATGAGCATAAAAAGCCGCCTGCAAGGGCACTTACAGACCGCGGAAGGAAGAACCGTCACACACGCGCGCGTGCGACTGTACAAAATGGCGCGAACCTCGAAGGGCGGGCCAGAGCTCCCCCCCGAGGAGCGCGAAGCCCACAGACAAGCAGCCAATGATAACGCAGAAGCGTCTGAGGTAACGCCGCCGTCCGGCGCGGACATCCAAATGAAGGAAAAGACGCGCGCGGCGGCGGCCATGTAATAGTAAAACAGACAAGTCAGCGCGGCGGCTGACACCACATATCTAGTCATACACGAATCACTATACGCACTCACCCACACCCCCCCCTTCTTTCCCCCCGAAGGCTACAGGGAGAATGAGGGAGGATGGCGGCCCTCTGTACAGGACCCACCGCTACACGGGGCATGTGGCAATAATGCGGGAGGGGCATCCCATAAAGGCTCACCATCAGCCTATACCGCCTACCCTTTGGTGGGGGATTGCGGTGGAGCAGGGCTCCTTAAGCACACATGGTGCCGCCTACCTTCACCCGACCAGCGCAGCCCAGGCTGGGAGGCACATCACACGAAGGACGGGTGGGAATAGTCCAACAGGGCCGCAGGCTAATAGCCCCGCTCACCTGCCAGAGAGTGATAATTTCATGTCTTCGCAGTAAGCACTGCAGAGAAATCTGGGGATTTGTGGGAGGTCCCCGGGTATTTGAGGGGCAGGGAGGAGCCTGTTTTTACATGTCTCTGCAGTGCAGCGCCATCTGGCGGAGGATAACCCCAAGTGTAAGTAATCTATCTGGAGCAGGACGTACTGTATACTAAGAATAAAGTGGTAGGGCTTATTTTTGGTGAAGGTATTAATATGAATATGAATAGTAATATAATTGTGCCCACGTTCATTAGCTAGGCTATAATACAATTAGTCACTGCCCCATAAGTTAAAATGTGTGCCTCAATCAAGAAAACATCCTACCTCATACTGATACTATGTGTCGGTATATGTCTGCTCCATCAGTGCGAAGCAAGTTTGTAGGGGTGGGGAAGCAGCCAGCACAGATGAGGAAGGGCAGCACATTACCCCCGTTCCTCTGTGGTTAGGGCTTATTTTCTGGCAAGGGCTTATATTTCAAAGCAATTGTGAAAATGCTGAGAAAACACGCATGGCACACAATCACACATTTTCAGGATAGAACTTATTTTCAAGGAAACACAGTATGTGCAGCAATCTGAATTACCCTAGGGAGGGATGCTTATGAGCACTGGTTCTTGTAAGGGTGTTGGTCTTGTTTAAGTTTACATTTTACACTGCTGTGAACGGTGAGATAGCCTATCTGGAGCAGATTATAGGACTGAAGAGTTGGTATGGGAAACAATCTGCACCTCAGTACGACTAAGACGAGAGAGATGGTTGTCAAAATTCATATTTCACAAGATCTGACATGGTCCTACCACATCAATAATGTAGTGAAGAAAGCCGTCAGTATCTATTCTACCTAAAGGGGAGTAACCAACTCCCTGGAGTCTATAAGACTCCAAGGCCATGGATCTCCCTCTTTATGGGGCATCAGATTGGGATGCCCTGCTGTATGTATTGTGGGGGATCACCAGGAACACTCACCTCACAGGCCATCCCACACCACATCCCTGACCAGATCCGCAGCCTCACTATACCTTTGGCCTAGGTGCGTCCTTGCAGCAGGCATCTCTGAATGGCTGGTGTGGGCACGCTTCACAGCTAAAGATTGAGCAAGCGTTGTGCTCTTCATTCAGCATTTTTGCTGCTTTGAGATTAGATCGGCAAGAAAGATCTAAATAGAATGCAAGCCACTGGCTGGTACACGAATATAGTTATAGGCACTTTAACAGGGAGTCTCTTTGCCTGTTTTAGATATAGCTCAGAATGGCATCATCTGGCTCTTTGGAGAGTGGTGCATACAGTGATGTGTACCACTCCCTGGTCTGCTCTATGATGACAGTAAAAGACCAGAACCGAAATGACAGACCTCTGGTCACCTCCAACAAGAGATTATTGAGGAAGGAATAGCTTTGGTCTGCAGCCAATCAAGACCCCATTAAACACAGGATTAACTGGGTACCACAAATGATGGGAACCATTCATTCACATAGCACACTTCTGTTGCTCACATGCACCACATGCAAAAATGCTGCTACTATTTACTACACTTGCTTTGCTCCAAGCCCTCCTATTGCATTGAGGCATGGGTGTATAAAAACACTCTGTTTCTAAGTTTTGTGTCTCAAGTGTCATACTCTTTAAAGTGGAAGAAAATAAAGTCATTTTCTCTCTTAAAGCCCCCCCCCCCCTTTGACGACCAGTGGCATATAATGTTTGAGAGCCTTTGCTAGCACATAGACACTGCCAATGAGCTGGGATCTTCTTTAGGATTAGCCCAAACAGCCAGAGATATTTTATGTTTATGTTTCCACAGGAGAAGTTCTCTAGCTGGCTGCATTGATATAGCATTGATGCAGTGTACCTGTGTTTCTCCACACAATGCAGGCCTTTTGGGATTTTGCTATAAACAGCCCACCTCAAACTGAGAGAGATTTACCTCAGAAAAGTTATCAGTATTTCTTTCATGTTACACACCCTCACACACTGACTCAGCTGATGGAGGGGATGAATGTAACCATTCATAAATCAATGTAAGTCAATGGCCTTGACTGTAGGACTGTTTTTTTTCAGAAGCAGGACGATGTCAACATCGTTCATTAGCATAGATTCTGCCTGCTATTCTACAACATTTACATAGATAAGCCCTCTCATATTAGGCTCGATTCAGAGACAGATTCGTCTGCACTTCCGTAGCTGTCTGTGAAAGTTTTAGTGGGTGTCTTTTGCTTTTTTTCGTTCATTTTTAATTCGTACGAACGTTCGGGAAAATGCGTATATGCGCTTTCGATGAACGAAAGCAAATCGGAACATTTCCGTTAGTTCGGATCATTTTCCAAACAAAATCTGATATTTTTCGTTCGTTCAGATAACTTACGTTGTTGGGATGGCCTTGCGTCTGATTCAGAGAGCTGATTTCCGACGGACCGCCACCCTATAAATCCGTTTCATTTCCGATCCACTTACGGGACCTTTGAGGGCTCGGATTGCTATTGTTGAACATGTTTTGCGGCTATGTGGAGGAGTCTGCGCGCCTTTAGCACCAAGGCATTGCATGTATCAGCATGGCCGAGGCCATAAATTGTACAGCAATGCATACCTGAATCAATACATTTCATGTATGCCTTATCGAAGCATTTTAATGCTGACCTTAATTAGTCCTTAGCATGTAAACATTTATTTTCCCACACATCCATATAATTGCTAGATTTTTTTAGACTTATGTCCTTTGTGAATTATATTTGGATTGTTGAACTGTAGGAGTTATTGTTTTAGTTGGTTACCTTTGCTTTGTGTAATTATTTTATATTTGGTTGCAGGAACCGCAAGATGTGCCACTCACACAACATACAAGCAGTCTTTGGTCCAGCTATGCGATTCCTCAGTGTTCTTGCAGGGCATCCAGGGTCGTCCCATGATGCTTATATATTGCAGAGCTCCGGCTTATTTCGTCAGTTTGAGTCAGGAGAATTATCTGGTGGATGGCTCCTGGGTAAGTTTGCACACATTCCATCAATCCATTTTCACTGTATGGCAATGAATATAGTTGATGACTCATATCTTAACCTATTGCTGTTTTTAGCCCTTGATGACAAGTTAAACAATATTGTAGCTTAGAATGTGTATTTTATGTTAGTATTTTTTAATTCTTTCAGGGGATTCTGGATATCCACTCCTGCCCTTGCTCCTGATGCCCCCTCTTTGCCTGCAGAATGCGGGCCATGGGTTCTCTAATCGGGCACTATGCAAAACCCGGGCCGTGGTGGCTTTTGAAGTCCAGATTTAGGTGTTTGGACCATATGGGGGGGGGGGGGGGGGGCACTGCAGTATGACCCCAACAAGGTTATACCAATAATTTAATTTACGTTTTTTAACAGGACCACACATGCCAGAGTGGCACAACTGAGTGTCAGGGTCCTTCAGTTGGTGGGCGAGATGCAGGAGCTGTGCAACTCGTTGGGGACCACAGATGAAGAATAATGTTCTGTGGCCTGCCATTGCTATGTATTTTGTTTTTTATAGTTGTAAAAATTAGAAATTTTCTAATTTTTTTTAAATTTTATATTTTATGATGGAATCCATTTCATTTACAAAATACATTAACACAAAACTAATGGACCCAGAAATATTTAAAGATGAATATTCACATGACCGAGAAGTGATTTGGGTGAGCTTTAAGGGTCCAAAAGGGAAGATGGAGGATAGTGCTAAGTGATTTAGCTAAACATTGTAGTAGAAGTGAGGGTGGAAAATATGTAGGCGAGCACTTTAATGAGTTAAGTTTGTAGTGCGCAGGCGCTAGATCGTAAGGATTTCCGTCTGGACGAATATTTATTGAAAAAAATGTTTTTCTCTCTCTGAATCGAGCCTATAGTGCTGGGCTATTACTTGTAACGTGTGTCATTTATAAATAGTGTCTTTAATGTCAATGGAAAAAACAGACCTATGCTACCAGTCCCTCTGGGCCTGAAAAAACATAGGCCACATAGGTGATTTCTTATACGCACAAAAAGATGGAATCTGCCCCACATAGAAACTCAAGTAGCATATAATAATATCAGTAGGGTTTTTCTGTCCTTCTAAAAGCCTTTTAGTAATATACTTAATTTTCAAAGACTATATAAGAATTAGACTTTATAATCTACATAAAATGTTGCAGAAAATATGTTGTGTGTAAACAACAAAATAATGATGTTAGGAGAACATAGAAAAAATGAGACAAGTCTAAAAATAAATCTAGTCAACAGTCATGTCTTGAGCAAAAGTGATTTAAACCTTGAGAGGATTATTGAGCTAATCCTTCAAGTCTCATTTTAAAGTCAGGACATCCAATCTACTGCATCCTTCCATGGGAAGTATAATCTCAATAAATGAACAAGCTTATGGAAAATGAATGTAAAAAAGACAAACACGCCTTTTCCCTGGTTACCTGGCATTACAATAGGATATACCTAAGCCTACAAATAGGATTGCCTGTTTTATAATTAAGGCTAATCCATATATTGCACTGCCACATTGTTATTTAGGTTATTACATTTGTATATATTACTTTTAATGGTTACAGCTAACGAGGAGGCTGATTTATTAATAGTGCCAGGTAGCGACAGTTGAGCGACTGTAGCGGTATTTTCACAGCGCCAGTAGTCGCTGTGCTTGGCCGTTGTTCGGTTGTTGATAGCGACTCAGTCGGTGTGCAGTAATGTTGAATACAAGGTGATGAGTCGCTATTTGACAGGTTCCGCGCTGTATGGGAGCGCATGATAGCGAATGGCCATAGCGACCGGCTCCCACCATATTCATTAACAAATCACGCTCCAAAAATTCTCGCGCTGTGAAATGCTTGTTTAAACCCCAGAGCGCTGGCGGCGATGGGTTAAAAGTAGTTTTTTAACCCCCAAACAACCATATTTTGGGAAACCAAAAAAAACACGTTTATAAAAACATTTTGGAATATGAATACATTAATATCAGACCTGTAATATCAATTCTGCACAAATTTTTTTTTATTTTTTTCTTACCTTAAAAAAAATATCTAACATGGCAGAAGTGGTAACAGAAATTTTCACATTAAAAAAAAAAATATTAACAATTAATTATTAAAGTGGACCAACACCCAGGATTTTGACTATCCTGGGTCTTGGTCCACTTCGGTGGGGCACCCCGATCGGGGTGCCCCGCTGTGTGAAACCCCCCCGAACCCCAAGAAAAACTCACCTCTCCCCGCTCCCAGCGCCGACGGACAAGCCGCGGACAAGCGGCTCCTCCCCTGCGGACAAGCGGCTCCTCCGCCGCCGCCTCCCGCGCGTCACTCTTGACGCGCGCGTGCCCGCGCCGGCCATTCACGGACGGCCGGCGCGGGCGCACGCACGTCTAGAGGGGCGCGAGGGAGGCGGCAACGGCCGGCCGCCGCCGAAGATGAGGTAAGGAGTTTGGGGTGTTTGGGGGGTTTCACCCCGCGGGACATCCCGATCTCGGATGTCCCGCGGGGAGGGAGGTGATCGGCCCGGGAATCTTATAGATTCCCGGGCCGATCACCCGTGGGTGTTGGTCCACTTTAATATTTAAAGATTGTTCCATTGAAATGCATTGGAGAGCGCCAGGTAGCGAGAGGTCATACCTGGCGCTGTTCAAGGTCGCTCGCTGGCGCTGTGGGGTGAGGCTGGAATAATGATGAATGAGTCGCTATCTGGCGCTAGCTCAGTCGCTAAGCAGGATCGGCTTGATAAATGTGTGATTGTGGTGGAGAGCCGGCGTTCTCGTGGCGGTGACCGTCATTACCGTTCGCTCACCAGTCGCTACCTGGCGCTATCCCTTGTTAAATAAGGGCCTGTGTGTTCATGTGAATGCCAGTGAATATCTCTGAATATAGTCACTCTGCAGTGTGCGACTGCAAAGTTTAGGGTAGAAGAGGCTGGAAATACAGCTCCCTTGTAAGTTATTATTAAAAATAAAACTTTTTCTTGTCCAATAGGTGGTCTAATTAATAACAATAAATCTATCAAAGTATAATACAAACCTAGCATAAAACATTTATTTGAAAGTTGACAAAAAAAAAGGCCAGACAAATATTTTGATAAATTCTACATAGACAAAGCAATTTTATTCTAACAGTTGGGGGATATTGTAAGGGTGGTGAGACTTTGGAATGACATTGGCAACCAAAGAAACAGCAGTAAGGTCAGCACTAATGACGAAAACAACAGGATACTTACCCGTAGTGCTATCCAAAAATCCCAGTTTCCGGAGAACCAAACTGGCCAGTCCCAACTTTTACCTTCCAGACAGAACTAGGTGGTCATACAGCCCACAAGTAAAAAGATGAGGGAGTACCAAGTGTCTTGTTGCATTGAAGTTGGAAGGAAAGAAGAGGTAGTACAAAGGCATTAGGGCAGCATATATGGGAAATCTATACAACATTGGAGCTGTATATATGGCCCATATTTAACAAGGGATAGCGACAGGTAGCGCCTGGTGAGCGACCGGTAACGGCGGGCACCGCCACGAGAACGCCGGCTCCCCACCACAATCACACATTTATCAAGCCGATCCTGCTTACCGACTGAGATAGCGCCAGATAGCCACTCATTCATCATTATTCCAGCCTCAGCCCACAGCGCCAGTGTCCGACCTTGAACAGCGACAAGTATGACCTCTCGCTACCTGGCGCTCTCCAATGCATTTCAATGGAACAATCTTTAAATATTCATAATTAATTCATATTAATGTTTTTTTTTTTTTTTTTTTTTTTTTTTTTTAATGTGAAAAATTCTGTGACCACTTCTGCCACAAAAAAACATTGTGCAGAATTGATATTACAGGTCTGATATTAATGTATTAATATTACAAAATGTTATTAAAAACTTGTTTTTTTTGGTTTCCAAAAATATGGTTGTTTGGGGGTTAAAAAACTACTTTTAACCCATCGCCGCCAGCGCTCTGGGGTTTAAACATGCATTTCACAGCGTGAGAATTTTTTGAGCGTGATTTGTTAATGAATATGGTGGGAGCTGGTCGCTATGGCCAGTCGTTATCATGCGCTCCCATACAGCGCGGAACCTGTCAAATAGCGACTCCTCACCCAATATTCAACATTACTGCACACCGACTGAGTCGCTGTCAACAACCGAACAACGGCCAAGCACAGCGACTACTAGCGGGCGCTGTGAAAATACTGCTACAGTCGCTCAACTGTCGCTACCTGCCGCTATTAATGGATCGGCCTCTATGTATTTATGCTGTACAGTCAGAAGATGCTTCAAAGAGCTGCTTTAAAGTGGACCAAAACCTGGGATTTTTACCTTGCCTACATTGCAATAGCACATGTGTGGGTTCTTGTCCTATTACTGCTGCATGGTGTGCATATTAATTGCATGGTAAGGGCAGCCCACTGCTCCAGGCACATGTGTGCACTCACTGGGGTGGTTCACTTGTGTGTTCTCTCTACACAAAAGGGATTCATGCAGAGCACATATACCTATGTATGAGCCAGCATACAATGACGATACAACCACATTAATATTATAATTAACTAATAGACTACAAAAACATGTTTTGGAGCGTTTTCTATGGGTCTGATGCCTGCACTGCATTCTATGGGTCTGATGGGTTGCATTGGCCAAAACTGTATTTACTAAACATTTTCACTCTCGTCATGTTCGCCATATTCTGAACCAAATGGTGTGCTAAAATCCCCCCTCCCAATCACCCCATTATAGATAGTATGCAGATTTCCCACAATCACACCATTACAGACCCCACATGACAGGCTGTGAGCAATATTCCACATTAAAGGCAGTGTGCAGGCATCCCAAATTACAGGCAGTGAGCAGTATCCCACATTAAAGGCAGCGAGGGGCATCCCAAATTACAGGTAGTGAGCGGTATTACAGGCAATACAGGCAGTGTACGGACATCCCAAATACAAGCAGTGTTTGGGCATCCCAAATACAGACAGTGTGCTGGCATCCCAAATACAGGCAGTGTGCTGGCATCCCCGCACCTCCATAGCCGCCGCTCCTACAAGATCAGAGTGAGCCGGTTCCAGCCACCGGGTGTGGCATGGCCTGTGACTCGTGCCAGTGTCCAATGACACTGGCAGGAGTCATAGGCCATGCCCATCTAGAAGCCAGAACCGACTCGCTATCATCTTGCAGCGGCGGCTACAGAAGCGGCTGTCAGCAGCCGCAAGTTCAGAGCGAGCCAGTTCCGGCTTCTGGATGGGCGTGGCCTATGACTCCTGTCAGCGTTATTGGACGCTGGCACGAGTCACAGGCCACTTCCTACCCAGGGGCCGGAACAAATCGCTCTGAACTTGCGGCGTCTACGGAGGAGGCAGGCAGCGGCGTCTATGGAGGCAGCAGGCAGCCATGGAATGTACGTTTTTTTTTTTAATTCGCCCGATAAGACGCAAGATAAATATTAGAAAAGGAATTAAAACTATTACTATTATTAACAGCAATATATGAAAAACAATACATACATTAATAATCCATATGTTAATAAACAGTAATGATATATACATATCACTATATTCTTTTTTAACTGCCCAAATAAAAGTAAAACTTGACAAGGTTATATAACTTTACTATAGTGACAACACTTGACTTTTTTTACAACACTATTTATGAAGATAATATCTAATGCTGCATGCTGAGAGCTGACTCTATATTTTCTTTCACCATGTGACTTGGCAGGGTTCATCATAGGATGCAAATTCCCAGTATGGTAAACCTATTCTCTTTTTTATCCATGGGAATAATATGGTCTGCAACAATGCTTCACTAGTCAGTTAAAAATTAGAATAACAGAAAGCATTTTAAAGTTTTATCTGCTTTTATCAGTGATACATTATTTCAAAATATTATTTTCCGTATTTTTAAATCACCATCCTCTATAGCAAATTGATGTGGTACCTAATGCCAGGAAAATTAGGAAGAAACAAAATATTTCAGTCCGATGTAGTACTGACAAGATTTAAAGAAGTACTACTAGACTACGGTATGTACCGGTACATTTTTATTTACCTCTCTTAAACATTTCAGATTTTATTGTCATATAAGTAAAATGGGTACCAGAAAATATTTACTAAATCAGGGGTCCCTAACCTTTCTTAGCTAACATGCGAGCCACTTTCCCTACTGAGAGATAGCTGGGAGCCCTGTTTGATTTGAATTGAACAATGCAGTAACCTATGTAAAAGGATCTAACTTAGAAATTCAATGTGCATGTTGATGCCCCCACCTCATAAAATGTTTGCCCCAACTCAGCAGATCCCCCAAAGATGTTAAATAGCATAATCAAAACACAGACACCATATGAGGGCTGGCAAACTGAGCATGGAAGCTGGAAATTTCTGTAACGCTGGAAATGCTGGAATAATGTTAGCTAGTCTGACTCTAAATCATCCCCAATGCAAATGCTATGCAAACAGGATACAATACAAGAGAGAGCCCTATGTGAAATCAAACAATATTACAATAAAACATAATGGCACAGCTAAAAATATATGTCAAGAACAGGCAACGAAAGTGAGCGACCATGCGCAAAGGAGTGTGTCTAAGGTTGTAGAGAAAAATTGGGGTGCCAGAAAGCTTGACAGGGTGAAAAACGCTATATGGATGAATATGCTTTCTGGGCATCATAGAACAGACGATAGCAGAGGGTAGAATAAAACCTCATACATTCTCCAGTAAACTAAACCTAGAGAGTATAACTGTATTTGTTTAAAGTAGACTAAAACCAACCCTGTAGTCTATGAGACTCTAGGGCAGGCAGAAAAGACATGCAGGCTGTCTTCAAATGGCTCAGACCTTTCTTTTCCAGCAGTGTTTCCAGCAGTGTTACAGAAAGTGCAAGATCAACTTGTTCAGTGTTCTGTAATAGGTCATAGAAATAGGCACTTCTAGCAAAGGGAGGGACTGGGATCCACAAGGGCTCCACAAGAGAGCGCCATTTCTTGAGTTACCAGGTATTCAAAGTGCACTAAATGCCAAGTTTTTCACTCTTCTGGGCATTGGTCTGTCCCCCTGGGGCATCCCTAGTTTAGGATTGCTCGTTGTATGAAACTCCGCCATTAGCCTGCTGTTCTTACCTCTAGCACAAGCCCATGATGCAGGCCAGCCTCTCCTCCAATCAGCTTTTTTGGCCGTGCACATTAGTGTGCGGCTGGAAAAGCTGAAGGAACTCCCAGCCACATACATCATAGGTGAGCGAAATCACTTGCATCCTTCAGATGTGTGCGTCTGCGTACAGCCATTCAGTTACAGCGGGGGTGACTGCACACAGCCAGAAAAGGATGCAAGTGATGACAGCGCCAGCAGTGCATGTGCCATGAGCTTGTTGGTGAGGTAAGCATATCGAGTGACTAGGGGGTTTCAGACAGTGGGACATCCTAAATTATAGACTCTAGGGCTGCTTTTGGTCTGCTTTAAGGGGCTGCCGGTAAGGTGCTCCATAGGGTTCTGGAGTCTGGGCAGTAAGAGAAGCTGGGTGAATCCTGCTGAGTAGCCTAGTCCAGTCCTGATGTTGGAAGGACTATAATGGGGCTGACAAGCCTAAGATGAAGGCTGCTGATGTTGGGTGGGTCTTGAAGAGACCTGCAGTTGGGCTATAGTGTGGGATGACCAGGTGCCAGAGGCATCAGGAGCAGGGCCGAGTGGAGACCTGCAGCAAGCTGTCTGCACAGGATTGATGCAGGGTCAGAGGTGCCCAAAGGAAACTGTTGAGCTGCTGGGAAGCAGAGAACAACTTGAAGCAAAACAACTTTCAGGGTCTTACAGCAGGAACCCTGACTGAAAGAAGCCTGAGTGCCTGTTACCAGTTGAAGCCATATACTGGTCATAATTGT
This sequence comes from Gastrophryne carolinensis, assembly GCA_027917425.1. Lineage (NCBI taxonomy): Eukaryota > Metazoa > Chordata > Amphibia > Anura > Microhylidae > Gastrophryne > Gastrophryne carolinensis. Next base: position 387,188,261 of record CM051234.1, on the reverse strand, counting down.
GAGCAAGCCGTTTAATATATGGTTGAGGCAAGAAATTATCCCCATGTTATGCTTGTGTGATGCCCAAAAGATACCAAGTTCTTACAGTTGGGCAGTGGGTTTAATTACAATTTGTCATGTACTCTTCAGATTTATAGTCCCATTATAATAATAAACATGCCATTGTGTTATTATTTATTAACCATTAAAACTACAAGCTGCACAGCTTGTGTTACTTTTGTAAATTACTTTGGAGTGCCTTTTTTAGCAATTCAAACAAAAAGCAAAATGCTCAATGGCCACTTAAAAATCCCATTAGCGTGTAAAAAGTCAATTTTTGCTGGATGAAGATTTTCTTATCCAAAAGCACAAAGAACAGAATGTCTGCTTCTAAATTCCCATACGTTTCTTTTGCAAAGCTTAGTACAGTAAACAGCTATTTGGGTAATGTGCTATGTATTATATAGCACAGCAAGTGCAAATTCAGATTTTTTTTTACCATTTATTTAGAAGAAACAGCTTTTATCGCAGTCATATTGTGCTTTCCAACGCTCCCTGTTTTATGCTCAGCAAACAGTATTAAAATGCAGTACATAATGTGCCTATGTCACTCAATAAATGCCAGTAACTGTGTTACCCAAAGTGTGGGAGGACTCGTTAAGGTAGGTGGAACACTACAGGGCTCAGAATTTCTATACACAGCTGTCATGAGGGATACAGCTTGTGTACTAATACCAGCAATCCAGATGTCCTCCACTACAAATTAATGAGGAACAACACATTAAAGAAATTGTTCAGGCAAAAAACCTGGCTTTGCACATCATCCCCAACCCAATGAATGGAGTAGGCTATTAGGGGATGTGAAGGCAGCCTGATGGATATAGAAAGGTAGGTGATGGAGGAAAAGAATTGCTGGATCTCTCTCATATATAGAATAGACCTTTTTTTTTAAAGCCTGGACAGGGGCATCAAAGAATCAATGGCACTGAGTGTCTGCAAATGTTCTCATTCATCTAGGTCATGGAATATGTTTCACTAGTCATGCTGTATTTCTCAATTCTGAATATCAACACCCTTTTTTCTGTCACAGGTGTTGGTCCCGCAGACAGTGAATAAGAACTTGGGGGGGGGGGGGCATTCTGGAGCCAAAGAAGAAGCCTGGAAGCGGTGAGTATCCACGCACGTTTTGTTGTTTTAACAGTGGCCATGAGCAACCAGGGTCATGTTGCCCTGCAGCTAACTAGTAATACGGAACTATGGTCATTTTTGACTATAGTTCCGCTTTAATACTTTTCACTAGCTTCTGTGCCTCAAGTGAAGTCATTGCAACGGGTTATCCACATAAAAAGAATCTTTGCTTATATATATAGGAAGGGATCAGACATATTGCTGAATGCTTAAATAAGCCAAATGTCTGGTATGTTAATGAATGGACAGTTATTCTTTATTTTGGAAGTAACCTCTGATTCATCCAAATAGGCTTCTGCAAAATGTACTAGGCATATGTAAAAAAAAACTCTCCCTGGAAACTCTGTACTAGGTAAAGTTCAGGTTCACAAAGACCCTAACCCACCTATTGCCACTGCATGTGAGACAGAATTTATTAGATACTCCCTTAAGCTCCAGTTAGTCATATACATAGTCAATAGCGAAAATGTAAAACGCCTGCAGGCCTCCACGAGTCACAAACTATAGTAGAAGTCCACCCCAGATCTGCATCTCACAACTTCACAACTACATGCATGTGTGTAGACAGGTTCCCTTCTCAATGCTAAAAAAAATGTGGTCATGAATTAATCAAATCCATGGTCTGGGCTACAGGAAACAACAGCAGCTTTATTCGACAGCATACCAGAATGAATCTTTTGCAAGGGGGTCTCTTTTTCCAGGGTCGGTGTTTAAGGGTCATGCAATTTAACATGGCAGTTTGACAAGGCCAGGGACAGGTAGGACAATCAAAGCAAATATTACAATGTATACAAATTCTACTGTTTGTAATATTCAGTGCACTGTTTCAAACACTACCTCCACCAGTTTCAATCCACATCAGCCCTTCTCTCATTCAGTCACCTATGTACAGCTCACATGCTTCATTCACTTTCCTCAGACAACTTTTTCTGTAAACCTCATGTCCCAGGGTGCAGCACACAATCACACAATCACTTGCTTTTACTGACAATTCTTTTACTTTTATCACCTGGAGATATATATCCTAATCCGGGGCCACCTACTGCTAATGCTAACTCCATCCTAAACCCAAACAGAAACCCTGCTAAACGCATTAGTATCCAATGCATGCCTTCTCTTTTTGCTTTTAACTTTAAGCTTTGGAATCCATGCTCTGCATGCAATAAACACCCCTATATTCATGACTTTTTTCTTAATAATTGCTGGCCCCTACTGAAACCTGGATTCAGGAAAGTGACACTGCCTCCCCTGCTGCCTTGACCTACGGGAGCCTACATTTTTCACATAAACCTAGACCTGATGCCAGAGTGGAGTGGGCTTACTACTTTCCAGCAATGCAGCTTCCAGGTCATACCCCCAGTACCATCACCCTCAGACGCTTTCACTCACTCTCCCTCAGGGTGGCAGTTATATACCGGCTCCTGGTTCACTGACCCAATTCCTGGATCACTTTGCAGCTTGGCTTACACACTGTGACAGACGCTCTGCCTTTTGGATGTCATCACTATTCGATTGCCCACCGGGTCATTCACTGGTCTTTTCTTAATTAGGTTCCAGACAATGTCATTGTATTTTGATACTGTTACAGGCAATGTCATTGTATTTTGGATTGTATTTTGACTGCCATTGTGTATTGTTGATTACGTCACAGTCAATGGCATTGTCCTGATTGATTGTATTACAGCCTGCTATTGTTCTACTGATTGCGTCACCGGCAGAGTTGAGGGATTGTGTGCCCTGCTGCTATTGGTCAGTCAGAGACTTGTGTATATAAGGCCTAGAGTGGCACTAATAAAGACTTCACCTTCACCCTCAATACTGAAGTTCTGTCTCTTATTGGGGGGAAACGCTATATTACAATTCACTAGCCCTTGTAAGGGCTGTTCCTGTTTCCTCACGGACGACTCTGGAATTCCAGCAGCACCTCTTACGATTGGGAAAAGGACGTCTCGGGCGGTGAAGCCCTCTGGCGATAAGGGTTATCGCTACACACACTTACTGTTCACAGATCTACCAACCCTTATTTTAGGTGACTTCAACATCCCCCTAAACAACCTCATCGTCGTCCGACTTTAACCTTACTAACTCAGCTCTTCCCCTCTCTGACCACAACCTGCTCTCCTTACCTATCACACCTTCAGGCCATTGACCCTCAGACATTTCACAGCACACTACAGTCCTGTTGTCTCCAATTACTTCTCTCTCCTGTCCTGAGCTAGCTACAAATCACTATAACACCACACTTGATGCACCATTGATGAACTAGCAACCCCTACACTTAAACACTCTCTCTCACTTAAACAGAGAATAAAGCAACCCTAGCACACAACTCAAACTCTCTTTCTCCAGCAATGTCCCAGTGCTGAATGCCTTTGGAGAAAAACACAAACTCTCCAAGATTTCAAATATTACAAATTTATGCTTTCCAATTTCCATAATTTGGTCCTCCATCTCGCTAAACAGACATATTTTACTAACCTTAACCTGTACTCATTATACAAAAATCTCAAAATACTCTGCAACACTTTTCAATCACTTCTTAGTCCAAAAGTGCAGACACCTATCACTTACGTCTGTGATGAATATTTGGCCACCTATTTCAAAGAGAAAATCGAAAACATCCAGCAAGAAATTGGCTCCCAGACACCAAGTGTCATTGACCCTCTTCTCTCTTGCACCTCACCTAGCTTACTCTCCATATTGGACCTAGTCACAGAAGAAGAAGTCTTCTCACTCCTCACTTCCTCTCGCCCTAGCACATGTGCTTTTGACCCCAACCCCTCACACCTCCTCCAGTCTCTCTCCCCCACTGTTACTACCCACCTAACCAGAATGATTAACCTTTCTCTCTTGTGGTATCTTCGCTTCCACTTTCAAACATTCTGTTATAATTCCTCTACTTAAAAACCCACCCTTTACCCATTCAGCACAACCAATTACAGACCTCTCTCTAATCCTCCCTTTATCTCGAAACAACTGGAACGCCTGGTCTACTCCCGCCTTATACGCTACCTCTCAGATCACTCTCTCCTTGACCCACTGCAATCTGAATTTCGCACACTCTACACTCAACAAAAACTGCCCTCACCAAAGTGACAAATGACCTCCTGACTGTCAAATGCAATGGTGACTACTCACTGCTCATTCTGCTTGATCTTTCAGCAGCATTTGACACTGTAGACCACAATGTCCTACTTGGCATGCTCTGATCTATTGGTCTTAAAGACACTGCTGTCTCTTGGTTTTCTGCCTACCTTTCTGGACACTCCTTCAGTGTATCTTTTACTGGCTCTACCTCTACTTTCCCTCTTACTGTTTGAGTTCCCCAGGATTCGGTCCTAGGACCTCTTCTCTTTTCACTCTACACAGGCCCCATCGGACAGACTTTCAGTAGATTTTACTTTCAGTAGCATCTATATGCTGATGACACCCAACTATTTACTTCAGCCTGCGACAAGCCGTACTGCAAAACACCAGTGAATGTCTGTCTGCTGTCTCATTATGTCCACTCTTCGTCTGAAACACGTTATGTCCACCTCTGAAACTAAACCTTTCAAAAACAGAATTTTTGTTCTTACCATCTACCAACCTACCTCAACCTGTCATTTCCCTTTCATTGTGTGGCACCATCATAACTCTAAAGCAACACACCTGCTGTCTAGGTGTCACACTTGACTCCAATCTATCATTTACCCCCTGTATTCAATCACTTTCCTGTTCATGCCCTCTGCACTTCAGAGACATCTCTAGAATCCATCCCTTTCTCACCGTGGAAACAGCTCTCATTGCTGCCCTGAGCTATCCTCGTCTTGATAATGTAACTCACTACTAACTGGTCTCCCCCTTACTAAACTCTCTCCAATCCATCCATGAGTGCAGCAGCCCGGCTCATCTTTCTCTCTAACCATTACTCTGATGCCTCTACCATCTGCCAGTCATTACATTGTTTACTCAACCCCAAAGCTCTCCATGGTGCTGCACCACCCTACATGTCTTCCCTAAACTCTGCCTACTGCCCTACCCGTGCCCTAGGCTCTGCTAATGACATACTACTTACTTCTACCTTAGTCCGAACCTCCCACTCCCGCCTACAAGACTTTTCCTGAGTTGCACCAATTCTCTGGAATGCTCTATCCCCAACAATTAGATTGATTCAAAACATCAATAGCTTTAGACGCTCCCTAAGAACACATCTTTTTAGGGTATCCTACCACATCCCCTAATCCAACTCCTTCTCTCCAATCAATCTTCTACATTATTTTTCTGAACCCGATCCATTATCAGACACTATTTACCACAACCTTTGCCCCCAAAAGTACTAGATCAACTTGTGGCTGGCCCATACAGATTGTATATAGTCTTGTTTTTACTTAGATGGCTGGACCATGGCACAAAGCACTAATTACCTTTTGTGTCCCCCATCCTCCTCTTATATTGTAAGCTCATTCCTTTAGTTTCAATGGATATCCATTTTTCTTTTTTGCTATATAATTTTTTATTCTGTTTGTACATGAACCCTTTGATTGTAAAGCACTGCGGTATATGTTGGTGCTATATAATTAATATTAATATTCATTTTATGGTTATTAGGTTTTGTTTTTACTTATCCTGGTCACCTCCCATTAAAGTAATTGGCCAGGCACACGTAAATGTATTCCCATTGTGTAGGGCTACATATGGCAATGTTCTATTTTTTCCTTTATAAAAACTAAGCTACATTGCCAGAGTAATTAGAAATTAAATGTGTACCTCCTGTGCTGTCCTGACCTGACATGAACCTCAGGATTGTATAGGTGATCTGGATCGGGGGGAATCACTGGAGGTAGAAGGAAGAAGTGATTTCCCTTTCTTACTGTAACCAGAGCAAAAAGACAACATGGAACTGATACTGCATCAGCTAAGCTGCCAAGCAAATGATTTTTCAGTTTGACTAGTTAATCCCTTTATGTTTTAGACATGTTTCACCTGCTCAAAAAACAACTGCTGCGTGTGAAAGAGTTCCAGACTAGTCCACAAGTGCTCAACTACAATGGGCCTTCCGAAAACAGATCTTCTATCTACAGACACTTTTGGTGAAGAAAAAGAATTGCCAGCACTTGCCACTTAAACTGGACCAACAGCCTTGCACAGTTGAAAAAAGAAACTCTGCAAAACTCACGTGCCCCAACTGCATGCATGATACTGAATCATTGTCAACACTTACATTTGCTCCTGCCCAGCCCTTAAAGCTAAAAGGTAGTGGCCATTTTGACGCACCCCTGAGGCTTCCTTTCCTAGGTTCCCAGCCGTGCTACAGCCTGGATTTTAACCAACATAATCCACAATGCATTGGCAGGAAACCCATCAGCACTTCCTGTTTGCAGGCTTGCTGCAGCTACACAGGAAGCCATTTTGAGGGTAAAATCACCCACAGCAGGGGTTACAAAAAGGTAAAATAATTTTTTTATGTGCAGCAATCTGAATCGCTCTGGGGTGGAATGCTTATAAACACTGTTTTTTGTAAGGGTGTTGGTCTGGTTTAAAACGTTCTATTTTTAATAAATCTACTTGAAAAAAAACAAAACAATATACAGGTTGAGAATTAAAAGCCGACATGTACAAAGTCTCTTATGCATTTCGGAATGAGATTTTCTATGACTTAACACAATAAACGTAAGAAGCTTTACTTTATACAATCTGTACATGTCCACAGTGGTTCAGCTTTTACCTGAATATTGTTTTTAAATATATTTATCATAAATTGAACTCATTGGGGTTCCAGCCAAGCACTCCTGACTATGGGCCCCAGGTGAGTAGCCATTTGTTTTTTTTCCATTTAATACTTATGGCAAAGAAGAAATGTTTTTAGTATTTATATCTGTAAACATTTTGAAGGTCTGTAAAGTCTGTACTGAAGTATAATTAGCCTTACTTTATCTCATAAAACATTCTAAATTAAAGCGGACCTTCACTCTAAATATGAGTCCATCTTATATGTTTCCAACACCCTGTACATACAGAAAGCCGCCATCTTATCAGGCAGCCTGCAAACAGGAAGTGCCTCCTGACTGTGCTGCTCTGCATTCTGGGACTGCTGACCTTTACCTGACCCCAGCTCTGCTCTGTCTGAGCAAAGCACAGCTATAACCCACCCCCCTGTACCTTATCCCACTCTCCTCTCCTTGGTAAGTGTGATGCTTCTGAGTCAAGATGGCGGAGCCCGTATCCTAAATTCCTGAACAGAGTTGCAGCCCAGTGGGGGAAAGAATAATAAGTTAGTGACTAAAAACTTAAAATATATTAATTTTAGATGCTGGGGAACCTTTTTCTAAGAGTTTGGGCTTTTCATTAAATCACGCTGAAGGTCCGGTTGAAGTCTGACCTGACATTTCATGTTGAAAGCAGAAAACAAACTGTTTTGTGGCATTTTAAAAATACATAGTTTGAAGTCCATTGTGTTGCTTTTATTTTCTGCTACAGTTTTCTGCCACAGCAAAGAGACAGCACATTTGAACAAATTTGTGCAAATGCTATACCTGTGCAACACTTATTAAGTGATATGCAAGAAAAACGAATGACAGGAAAGTAAGCTTAAAAGTAAAGGTTTTAAATATGAAGCATGGTTGCAAGCAATCATGTCATAATTTATAGTTTATCAGTAAAACTATGTGTTTGTTTTAGAATATGACATATCCACTTCCACATTCACTGTTTAAAGTGGACCAACACCCAGGGGTGATCGGCCCGGAAATCTATAAGATTCCCGGGCCGATCACCTCCCACCCCGCGGGACATCCGAGATCGGGATGTCCCGCGGGGTAAAACCCCCCAGAAACCCCCAAAACATCTTACCTGATCCGCCGCCGCCGCTTCCGCCGCCGCCGCCTCCCGCGCGCCCCTCCAGACGTGCGCGCGCCCGCGCCGGCCCTCTGTGAATGGCCGGCGGGGGCGCGCGTGCGCCGAGAGTGACGCGCGGGAGGCGGAAGCGGCGTTCACGTGGGAGCGTTGAGAGGTGAGTTTTTTGGGGTTTCGGGGGGGTTTCACACAGCGGGGCACCCCCGATCGGGGTGCCCCGCCGAAGTGGACCAAAACCCAGGATAGTCAAAATCCTGGGTGTTGGTCCACTTTAATTTCTAGTTTAACTGGTTTATTTCTTGTTTCATTCCAAAATTATTCATTTGAGATTATGTCTGGGAGCCTGCAGCTGATGATGTGTTAAAGGCATCTTTATGTAAAGTTTTGTCGTTTATGAGATACTTACCAGGTATTCTTCTGTGTTTCACTGCCATCAAGTATTTTAGTACATTTATCTATTTGCTTTGATTTTCATAAAGACCTCAGCTGAATAAAAACTCCTCTTGCTTGTTTATTTTGCATTTTCTGTACCCCTCTTTTTAGTAATGATACTCCAAATGTAACAGAGGGAAGGGGCCTCTTTTATAGCTTCTTTGAGCATTAATCTGTTTAGCTTTTTGTGCTTTATGCTGATCTCTATTTGGTCCTATGGTGGTCACGTAGAGTAGAAAACTGGTCACCCTAATAAAAACCCTAATAAAAATGTTTGTGTATTTGGATAGCACACACGCGATACTCAGATTTCTACCTGTAAAATAACACTCGCCTCTTCTTTTCTTTAAAACTCAACAATTCCACCAGTAATGGCAACCCCTGTAGAGGATGTGGATTGCCGGCACAGCAGACTTCCGCTGTGCCGGCAGTCCAGAAGTGCTGCTTAGCTCCCGAGTGAGCGTCATGCTCCAGGAGGCATGGAACACGCATGCCCAGTTGGAAGGGGGGAGCTGGCGCGCATGCTCCATCAATGGGCCATCACCATGCCCATTACCCTTCCAGGAGTGCGCCACATCATCTACAGAGGATGCCATTAATGTTGGAATTAACACATTTTAAAGAAAATAGGTGAGCGTTATTTTACAGGCAGCTGGAGCGCTATCCAGATTGTTCCGATTTAACTGACCTTGAAATGTCAGTCATTCAGAGGGATGCCCCACTATTGAAATTGCTAAGATATTGGGGGGTGATAACAGAATCATCAAAGTTTTGTTGCAAATAGTCAGCAGAGTTTCAAGAAACGTGTTGAAAACAAAACATCAAACATGAGTCACCCAGAACCCATTATCCTCCAGCGCAGCCAAACCCCAGGACTGACATGTCCTGGGCGACAAAACGTGAGTATGTTTATTTGTACTTGCCTTGACAGTCCCTGCAAATTCACAGGGGCAGATATATCAAGCCTGATGTGAGGATATTACAGCACAATTGGATCAGTTGTCCAGAAAACCTGTCATGCATTTCGCTCTGGATTTCCTTGTACCAGTCTAATAATACATTTGTCCATGTGAAATTGTTTAGGTAAGCTTACTTGACTTACTTACAGTAAGCAATGCTTTGCTTTATGTGATGTCAGCTGTATTTTCTTATCATATACTCAATTACAGTTACAGACTATAGAGAGTTCTTTTTTTATTCAGAACTGACAATTAAAAACAACATGACCTTTGCTCAGTTTATGAACTCAAATTCTTGATTTCCTGCCAAGATTATTAAACCCAAGGAAATTCATTTGTCAGAATATGCACATTAAAGGTCTGGTATTATGCAGCACTGGTGGGCACTTAAAATGCTTTGTTCACATTGGTTATATGACAAAATAAAAAAATACCGATATTTAAGAACGCCAACTCAGAACTACTTTTGCTTTTACATCTAACAGTCTGTCTTGGGAGGACCAGAAAAAAAGTACAAGTGCTGATCTTACACTGGTGACACAACTGAGTTTGAACAACCAATGGGTGTGTTATAGGGCAATAGACATATCAATAGATATTACCCCTTAATTAAAAATACCATCAAATAATAAAATAATGCAGATACAAACAAAATGCATACTGAATATTCGTAGAAAAAACATATTAATATACACAGAGGGCACCCTATCTGCAAAATGAAAACATATGACTTCATAGGTCTTTAAAGGCTTTAAATAGCCTTAGCCTAATGCTATAGTTGGATGAACTATAACAAAAATTACAAAAGAGTAAAGGTCACAGAGCTAAGTGAAAAAAACAACAAATAGCCAGTGTTTAAATGCTTAGTAAATGTAGGTTTGTGTTGATTTGTTTGTTGCTGAAAAGGTCTCCTTAGAGTGTGTATTTACCAATTCAGCAGGTGAACCAAGCGTAATGATCTATACTTATTTTCTGGCACCAGCACGCATTGTCTAGCAGACTGTGTGTCCTGGATGAAGACAATGATGAAACTGTGGTGCCTAATCATCACCCATGGCCTTTAGCATTGAGAATACACATTCAGGCCTCTAAAATAGGGAGTGCAGGAGGGAGAGAGAACAACATCAATATCTGATGGTTGGCTGAGCTGCCTGGTAGTGCCCTGTGGCATAAGAGCAATATGCTATTATGAGAACCATGGGTAGCCATAAGTTTAACAGCAGGGGCAAACTGGGCCAAAAATCAGTCATGGACTTTATCAGCACTGAGCTAGCCTGTGACAACCCCACTGAGCCATGCACCGGAACTGAAGCTTTAGTATAGTAGAGGTAGAAAATGTGGTGGGGGTGAGTATGTCCTCCACCACATATAATGTTGGGGCTATAAAATTGCAGGGATGGAACATGGCCTGAGGTGTCTTGGCTGAGGGATATAGTGTGGCTGGGGATGTTAGAAGCAATAGTGCCTCAACAGTGCATTCTTGCACAGGTTCTGCAGGTCTGCATGCTAGGAGTTACACACAGTCCAGCCAGACCCAAAGCAGTGCAGCCCACTGGGAATTCTCCCGACACTCCCTATAGCCAGATCACCCCTGTTCAACAGTCACCAAACCACCAGGTAACAGGAGTCATAGATAAAAGACTGCACCCCAATGTCAAGAGAAAGCTATGCCACATATAGTAAGCCTGATGCAAATGGGAGAGGAGAAGCAAGAGCATAAGTATAGAGACATTCTGACAGTGGCTACCAACCTAGCATCTAACTTTTTGTTAGTTGGACAGCTTTTGTCCTTAGTAAGTACTCCACCTAATAAAAACTGTTAGTGATGTAAAAAACACAATAAACATACCTTTACTACAATAATGTGCATGCATTGGAATGTAATTTTAATGATAGTAATATGTAATTGAATCTTGGATATGTGAGCTTCACATGTAGCACAGACCAAGCTAAATAAAATACTAAAGAACATGTTGTATACAGGTCCACGTACCTTTTTATAGGTTTTCTCGCCACTTGTTTTTTCACCTGTTGCATTCCCATTTTCGGTTGCTGTAGACATCTAGGCAGAGAGAGAGAGAGCTTCCTGTTACATGTCTGAACAGTCGATTTCTTCCTTACAGTAGCTAGTCTTCTGCCCCAACAGAACTCTTACCTTCATTGTTCTGAACCATACCATCACTGCCAGCTCCTGAGTGAGGTGACGGAGGCAGATTATGAGAGCAAAGCTTTTGTGCTTGGAGTATGCAATGCCTTCCTGCAGCTTTGTCTTGGATTTCATAACAATTAAACTGCTTAGAATGTAACTCAGAATCTCCTAAGTTCCGTGGTTTTTGGCTTGGTTTAAAAGGGGAAGAAACCAGTGGGGATTTATTCATTTTATAATGTTACAATGAGGCCAGTGCATGCTGAAGTGCTACACTAATGCTTATGTTGGCTCTAAATCGGGCTATAACACCATTCCAAATGGCATGCATTAGAAAACCGCAAGGCTTATAAGGGATCATATGGGCTCAATTTACATGGAAAGTGACAGCGCTGCAGAAAAACAGCCATTCAGTTCCTGAAACCTGACCTCGATGCCCACATGTGCAGATGGCACAGGAACTACTTGTACCAAGGAACAAAGAGAACTACCTTCATTCAGTAATAAGTCATCTGGAGCGGAGGTGAACCAGTTCACAGATCATTTATGCTGTTAGTTCCAAAACTCTAAAAGACAAAAAAGAAACAAAAAACACATTACTGCCATTGTGTTTTATAAAATGACATGACAACACATATAACACAAAAGTAAACATAAGCTGCTTGAGAATAATAATTAGGAAATCTAAACTGCACAACACAATTAGCATTAAACAGTCAGTACAACTGTAATTAGAAATTGCAAGGAACCTGCTAGCAATCTTTTTAAAATGAATATTCTTAAAGTGGAAGTCCAGTCAATAACAACCCCCTGCCCTGTGACCTGCTCCTGAGTCAGGATGGGGGGGTGTGGATTACAAAGGACACAAAAACCCTTACCTCAGCCGCAGTCCAGCGCCCCTCTCAATGGGCGGCGCACGCACAGATCCGGGAATTGCGGTTTCGTGTCTTTCTGTGTGGCAGAATGGTGCTGGACCGCTGCTGAGATTAGTTTAGTTAAGATTAGTTACATTTCTTTGCAACCTCCCCATCCTGCCTCAGCACCAGGAAAGGGTGGTCAGGGAAGGAGGTATTCTTGACTGGAGTTCCGCTTTAAAGAGCCCCTCCTACCATTCGAGGTCCCTGAAACCTCCAGCACAAGCAAAGAAATCAGCTAATGGCTTGTGATTCCCTCCTGCTCACAGTGGTAACATAGCTCTACTGTGGGGCTGCTGTAGAGATTGCAGGTTGAGTGACATGTACTATAAGTCACCAATCCCTGATGCAGTGGCACCGCTGCCCAGGGACTGGGTGTTGGCTGACTGACCTGGGAGCATGAAGTGCTCTGGTGCTCATGAGCAGTGGATCATTGCGAGCAGGAGAGGTATGCCCAAATCCACTCTAGCTCTCCTCCATGACGGTTTGTCATCCAATCACAGAGCAGCAGGAATGCACTGATTGGGTGACTAAGCAGTCAATCAAGCTCAGTGCAGCAGCTGGGAGGATTAAGCACCCCGGATGCCGTGCAGATGTTTTGTTTATTTTCATTCACATAATCTGGCTTAGTGTTGGGAAGGAAGTGGGGTATTTTTAGTTAATGTTATGCATGTCTGTGTTACTGGAGGAGTGGTCAGTGCCACTGATGGTATGTGGAAGGGTATTTTCTTGGGCTTTAACAGAGGGGGCATCACAATTTGGGGATGGGCTGTAAGCATACCATCACTCATTGAGGAATAAGGTTATGGTTTGGGAATGAATGAGAGAAAGACACCCTGCTTGTAATACTACTTAGTACAACAAGCGCAAACCAGGGCCCTGCCAGCATGGCTGATCCAAGACAGTGGCTGAAGTCAGGGATGTGGTGTGGCAACATGTCAACCAGACACATTTTAAACTTGAAAACCAACTTTCTGTTGCCTAGACCTTGTCACTCCAACTGTAACTCAACGCCCTAACCTTATTCACCCCTGTCACGGACCAGGTGGAGCGGACTCAGGTGTGGATCCGCTTTAACTGTGGGACCGATGGCGGGTACCGTGTCAGGGGAGCGGAGTCTAAGGGGCCACCGGTATTCACCAGAGCCCACCGCAAGGCAGGTTGGTCTTGTGTGGCGAGTGACCCCCAGGTCACTACCCCCTAACAGCGGCCCAGTCCCACAGTCAGCCGAGGTTCAGTGAGGTCCACAAGTGGCAGGCAAAAGGCGTAGTAAGTACAGGCAGAGATCGGGGCTGGCAGCACAGGTTCGCGGTAAAGGTGAGTAGCAGAGGTCGGGGCAGGCAGCAAAGGTTCAGAGCCGGGAACAGGCAGAGGTCGGTACACGGGTGAGCAATCCAAGAATGTCTGACTTTCAACAAGCATGGAGAGACCAAGATCCGGCACTGATGGAAAGGAAGTGCCTCTTTAAATAGGAGAAGAGGATGCAGGATTGGATGACCAGGCACCAATCAGTGCTGTACAGGCCCTTTAAATCTCAGGAATCTAGTGCGCTCGGCCTCTAGTGGACGGAGACGTGCGCACACCTGAGCATGTGAGGAGGAAGCATGGGGGGAAGGGCGGCAGCTGGATGCAGCCATGAGGTAAGTGCTGCAAGATGGATGACGGCTGCATGCAGCCATGGAGGTAAGTGACTTGCTGTGAGACGGGCGTGCAGCACTCGCCCTAACAACCCCTTTACCTATATACACAACAAGACACACATTGTGTGCACCTGGAATTATTGAAAAAGTATCCAAGCATGTCATTCCAACTATTTTACCTTTTTCCTCTTTTGAGTAGCGGGAGTGCACCTGTCTGTGCTCTACCTCGCCATTAGTACCTATCTCATTTCAATCTATCTATTATTATTAAACACAAAACATTTTATAGTTTTAGCAGTTTTCTGAGATCAAATCATACAGGGAGAGCACATGACACGTTATCAGCTCATACAATGTTATAAAAAGCTTTATAACCTCACATTCCATTGTACAATTGTCATGTGTTATTCACAATGCACTTGAGACAGCACTAGAACTTTGCCTGTGTTTTCTGCCTGTAGTGGTGTCACTTAACCAAAACCTAGTTGTCACCCTACAAAATGGTCTTTTTAAAGAGGAATTCTAGAGTTTTGAAAATAAACGAGAGGAAGTTATTAAGGCCCCTGCTTCTTGCAAAGCCACTTAACAAGCAGGTAATTCAAATTCAGGCCAAGAAGCATATTACAGGCTGCTGCATTGGTACTAGTTCTTTCTAGTGCCCTCTGATCCATATGTCCATGGGAAGATAGCATTTTATTCGGCATAGGGAGAGGAGTGTTGTGCAGTCAGCAAAGGGAACTAAAATAGTTTTTTATATTTCTTTGCTCTCTCTCTCTATATATATATATATATATAATGAAATGCTTTATTACTAAACAAGTTGCACTGTGGTGTATAGGTCAGGGGAAGCATAATGACATCTACGCTAAGCAGTAGAATATGACACCCCTGTTTGGAAATGTCAGGGTGTGTGCTGTTCTGCTTGCTTTTAGAGGCAGCAGTCCAGTTAGGCATAAAGATTTTACCTGGCTTTGGCATTGTTTTCAATACAAGCATGGTCTATGTTTAACTAATCTTGAGGTTTCCAAATTGAGAATCAATTCCAAAACTAGCCTTATTTATTAATACAGCCAGTAAGTGTTGTTGTACTGTAATGGCCTTTCACTAGGGATGCATTCATTCCCATAAGCCCTTCTAGACAAAGTGTGTGACACAGTTGAGAAAAAACTCCTCAAAAGCCACTTGAAGCTGAAATGTACCCTAACCAATTTTCTCCATGTCAAGGCTATCTTAGAGCACCCGGGAGGTGTCTTCTACTATCAGCATCCCAGCCATGCTGCTGCCTGGACTAAACCAACATAACCCACAATGCAAAGCAACAGGAAACACAGCAACACTTCCTCTTTGCAGGCCATTGGCAGATCCATGATGCCATTGATGGGGGAAATTCGACCATAGCAGGAGCTACAAAAAGGTACATTCATTTTTATGTGTAGCAATCTGAATTGCACTATGGAGGAAGCATTGTTACTTGTACGGGGGTTGGCCCATTTTTAACATTTGAGGGCAAGCATAGAATTAATCTCTGCTCAAAACGCACTTGTGGGCTTATATTAAAATATTTTCTCACCAAATCCCTGGACAGGTGTTCCAGTAGTGTTTCTGCTGGCTCCTCACACCATGCCATTGTTTCATCAGGCCCCAGCATGCTCAAATCCAAAACCTGTAATGCAATCCGGCTCTATGCCCCTGGAGCATTCAAATTTGGTATGCCCCACCTTGTGAAATGCCCGGAATCATTTGCTTTCCTATCTTCCTCCTCACTCCTACAGTGCTCCAGGTAGGTCTGAATGGATGTGAATGACATCAGGAGGTGATCATCGGAGGAGGTCTGTGCATGTGCCATAGGAGCAAAGAGGCAGGTAAGAAAGTGGAGAGGGAGCTTCCCACACAGGGCATCCCAAATCAATCCTGTCTGGTAGATTCTAGGGACAGTATTTGTCCACTTTAAGTAGCCAAATTTTGGACTGTGGCCTCAATAGAGCTCTATTCAGTGGCATCACAACCACCCTGCTACTACTGGTGGTGCCTTGTGTTATGCAGCTGAGCATCCTGCTTGCTTCTCTCACTGCCTGACTACACTGACTACTCTAGTATACTGATTTACTACTTCTGCTACTACTTCTACTATTCTGATTTACTAATTGTTTTCTGTATTGCATACGTTAGTTGGTTTCTTTCACACTTAAAGTGGACCAAAACCCACGCTGATTCCCTCTCCCGGGGGCATCCAAAATTGAGATGCCCCGCTGTGTGAAACCCCCCAGGTCGCCCCATATACTCACCTTGTTTCATGGTCCAACGGCGCATGCACGACCCGCGGCCGCATCCCTGCTATCCTGGGGGATGTGGTTGCCAGCGCACTCGGAGCCACTGACCTTAGACAAAGGCTTAGACGACGTGACGTCAGCGGCTCCAAGCACACTGATTGGACCAGAGTGAGTTGGCATCGTTGATCTGGGGGGTTTCACAGGTTTCAAAATCCTGTGTTTTGGTCCACTTTAACAATAAAAAGGCATAAAAAGGGGGTATTTTTCTTTCATGCTAAAATGATATTTGTTGAAAATGAAATCTAGCAAATTAACCCCCTAACAGTCCTAGTGATATAAACTTCCAAAACGTCCAAAAATGTGTCTCTATCAGCAGAGGAAGCTCCAGACACATAGTAGCACACAGGGCGAGGACCCAGTAAGGGTCAGTAGTCTGCTAACCCAAACTGAAGCTAGTAAAGTGAATGCAATTTAAAATATATTTTAATTTTTCCTTTGGAAGAATAAGGAGTTAAAAGGAAACGTAGAACATATTTCTCTTATCACTCTGCTTTTATTGCCAGTAAAAAAACTAAAATTGTAAAAGTATCAAGGTTGCTTTGCATTCTTTTCCGATATACAGTCATTCTCTTGTGTGTAAAGTATTATTATTATTTATTTATATGGCGCCATCATCTTTCGTAGCGCTGAACAAAGTAGTAATTACAAACAGGGTAGAAACATACAGTACATAGACTATTACAGATGTAGTGTTACAGAGTTTACAGTGAATATTCTGAATACAAGATACAATAGCAGAGAGAGCCCTGCCCGTACATGCTTACAGTCTAATGGATAAGGGGTGGAGACAAGGGGAAGAATCATGAACGGTCAGTATTGAGCTTTATGGCATGTGCCCTTGAGAAATGCTTAAACTTGATTATATGCTTGTCTGAATAGATGGGTTTTAATGGTACCCTTGAAAGCTTTGAGGGTTTGTGTTGGATTGGGCAGGGAGGGAAGTCCAGAAGATTGGAGTGGCATGTAAGAAGTTCTGGAGGCAAGCATGAGAGGAGGTGACCATGGTGGAGGCTGGAAGTTGGTGGCAGAGCGGAGGCTGCATCTAAGTTGATATTGTTGGATTAGAAATGAGATGTAGAGAGGGGCCTGGCTGGAGAGAGCTTTGTAGGCGAGAGTAAGCATTTTAAACAGGATTCGCTGTGGGTCTGGCAGCCAGTGTAGGGATTGGCAGAGAGGAGCAGAGCTGGAGGAGCAGTACGAGAGATGGATGAGGTGAGCAGCAGAGTTCAGGATAGATTGGAGGGGTGCCAGTCAGTTAATTGGTAAGCCAGAAAGAAGGATGTTGCAGTAATCCAGTCAGGAAATGACCAGGCCATGCAATAACATTTTAGAGGTGTCAGGTGAGAGGAAGGGACAGATGCGCAAGATGTTTTTAAGTTGGAGGCGATGTATCAGTAGTGTCACTATATCTGATTAAATCAGCAGTCAACAGCAGTTCTGAGAAGTTTATATAGGCGCTAACGACAGTATTCATGACATAATGGGGTCGATTCAGAGCCAGGTGAGAATTCTCACTTCTTTTTTGGAAGAGAAAACTGCCATAGACCATTGTCTACCAGGTGTATATTTTCACCTGGCTCTGAATCATCCCCAAGATAGACAATGAAAGTCAATGACAGTCTTCTCTTCTAAAAAAAAAGAGTGAGAATTGAATCAACCCCAATAACATGAAGTCACCAAAAGTTTGTATGACACAAAACATTAACTGATAATGTTCACCTAAAACCTATTTTGAAATGAACCTATACTCCCCTTACAACACACTAGACAAACCCCTAGACATCATGATAGGGAGGGAGAAAGTAGCAGTGGGAGCAAACACAAAAGAAGAAAGATTACAGATGAGTGTCAGAACTCGCTTACCTGGGCCCCGTTCCTGCGTCCCTGGGCGGCCGGCCGCAGCAGTCCCTGCTCGGCGGCCGCGCCGAGCGGCGGCGGCTTGTGCGGCGCCGAGCACGGCCGCCCCCTCCTCCCTCTCCCCCGCGTCCCCGCTTCTCGTGCTCGCGAGCGCGCACGAGCACGTGTTCTATATGCCCTCCGGCGGCGCTGCTCTCAGCGCGCCCGCAGGAGGCTGAGTTAAGGGCCAATGAGCCCTAGGGATTTGGGGGCTAAACGTCCCTAGGTTGGGGTTGGGCCAATGAGCCCAGATAAAGGATTTTGGGCTATACGCCCCTTTGGTTCTGGGCCAATCTTTTCTGAGCTTCTAGTTGCACCAATCACGCTCTCTCCAATCATGTCTGGTCCCTATAAAGCTTTACCCCATCATTCACTCAGTGCCTGTGATAGCGCCTTGTACCTAGTTTGTCTTGTATTATACTCCGTTTGATCTTCGTTGCCGACCCTTGCCTGAAAACCGACCATTCTCTGTCTGATCTCCTTTGCCGACCCTTGCCTGAAAACCGACCATTCTCTGTCTGATCTCCGTTGCCGACCCTTGCCTGAAAACCGACCATTCTCTGTCTGATCTCCTTTGCCGACCCTTGCCTGAAAACCGACCATTCTCTGTCTGATCTCCTTTGCCGACCCTTGCCTGAAAACCGACCATTCTCTGTCTGATCTCCTTTGCCGACCCTTGCCTGAAAACCGATCATTCTCTGTCTGATCTCCGTTGCCGACCCTTGCCTGATAACCGACCATTCTCTGTCTGATCTCCGTTGCCGACCCTTGCCTGATAACTGACCATTCTCTGCCAGATCTCCGTTGCCGACCCCTGCTTTGTACCCCGACCTTGAGCTGCCTCATCCTTCTGTACCGCTCCGATCTCTGATTACCCGGTGTCGACCTCTGGCATGTCTTTGAACTTCCTGCTAAACTCGCTCCAACCTTGAACTTGCTCTTATTCCGCTCTCAGCTATTGGTTCTTCAGACCTCCAAACAGTAAGCTCCCATCCTTTGAGCCATTGAAGTCCTGGGGGCAACCGATCCCGGCAAGCGGGGGCTCCTACAGGTGAAGCTGGCTGTGGAGATTGGGGGTTGAGGGCTTACCTGGAGGGCTGGAGTTACCTGAGCGTGACATTAGAGTACCCTGAGCGTGACAATGAGTAGGCTGCTGCAAAACTTCTGTATTGGATCAGTTATTGTGGCGTAAAACGAGTACAGATCCGTATTTTTAGCATGCCTACAAATAGACATTATGAGACATAAGCTATCCTTCGAGCTGGCTGTACACATAGTAATTGAGGCCAAATTAAGTAATATAAGGCCTTCTCTAACAGCGTCTAACTGGACTTAAACCTTCTGATTACAGGCAAAGATTTTTAAAGCACCAGTTCATTGACTGTTAACATTGACAGTTCATTGGTTTGTTGTAACATAGAGCAGTGGTTCTCAATCTGTTTACGCCAAATACCCCCTAGTGACTAGAAGTTCCTACCAAGTAGCCCCAAGGAGGGTGATACTTATGAATAGTGCGGAATGAAGTAGGCCACAGGCATTGTAGTACTTTTAAAACAGGCAGGGATAATATTTCACTGTTAAAATAATAAACCAGACCAGTCAGGCAACCGCAGGTTGAGAAACAGTGACATAGAGGACAAGCTACTTAGGGAGAGACCCATGTTAGGCTTAAAGATATTTTAAAAAATCCCTCTATTCAAGGGTACGAGGTAAAGTGTACTTTCTTAAAAGTATTTACATGGCACATACAGAGTTAGAATAACAGGATTTACCCACGATTTTTGTAGTATGTGGAGCCATGCAGATCATCTCTCTTTTTAGCTTTGGGATAGCTCAGGCACTAACAGAGAGCAGGCTGGGTGTGCAATACTTGTATATACCTTCTAATATTTATGTGAAGTGTTCTAAAGGGAGGCTGGCTGCTTCCCAGGTGAGTAGCTCTCAGATATTTGTCTGCATTGCATGTCCCAACTTTGGGGACTCAGAATTAAGAGTAGGGACCACACTAAACACAGAGTGCCTTGCCGGGGCAGTGTGGCTTCCACATGTATCTGCAGATATATGCAACCAAATCTCTGTCTTTCTACATAGCTAGACATGTTTGTTGCTTGATATTTAGTTGATGAGAGGGTTAAACTGGGCGGTAAATTAGTTCCCAGGCCCTGAATAATAATGTTGATAATTTTGTATAAATAGTGATTGAGCTGCTCCCACCCCCCTTTGTTCTAATATTTACAATATTGTTACCTAGAGATGCAGCTCAACTCAGCCCTGCACAGTGTAGCTGGTAACAGCAGCTGGATAAGTATCTTCAAAGCAAACGGGAAAATGAGACAGATATAACCTGTTGAAATATTGCAGGTCCATGTGCCTAACAGAGCAATCCCACGTTTTACTTTCCGTCTAGAGCCTGACATCTATATTATCAGAATTGTCTCTAACAAACTGCTGGCAGTGCTCAGTCTGATCACCATTACCAGCATATTGATCAGCCTTATGAATAGTAAAACAGTACTGAGAGCACCACTAATGTAATAATTTCAAATAGGTGCTGGCTGAAGGGGGGAACCCCACAAAATTGTGGTAAAGCACTACAACAAGGGAATAGGACTGTCAGACCAGTCCCAAAGAATCCCCCACACAAAAGTCGCACAGCAAAATTAATACAATTATTATCACCCTTTATTAAATATGGGCATACAAATAAACTCAACACACAAATGGACATACATTTAAAAAACAAATGAAAATTAATGCTAGGCAGCCAGATCCATAATCTGTAGCTCTATAAAACAATTGCACTGTTCCCAACAATTGCACTGACACATATCTGTCTATTGAAAAACGCAGTTCAACTGCAAAACACATATGACCTGCAACGGCATAGTGTGAACATAGCCTTAAGCCTTAACCCACAAAAAAGTTTTCCTCTTGGCACCTCAAATTCTCCTTCCTTATCAGCTTACTTACTCTAGTGCTAAATATCCTCCTCACTGTGGGATCCTCCAATTCCTATAGGAATCTGCACTGGGGTAAGTAAGCCTGGGAGTGAGGGCCAGGCAAATTAGTGTTGCCAGGGGGATGCCAGTGCCATGGGGCCAGGTCTCAGGTCAAGAATGTAGGTACACTTTAAGATAAGTTTAACCTACTTATAAAAAAATACAATTCTGTGATTACTCACCTGTAGAATTGGTATTATACGTATACAGCACGTCCTGTTCCAGAATATATTCCTTACTCTTGGGTAATACATCCACTAGATGACGCTGGACTGCAGAGACAGAAAAATACAATTCTGTGATTACTCACCTGTAGAATTGATATTATAAATATACAGTACGTCCTGCTCCAGATAAGAATCATTACACTTGGGTATTACTCCCCCAGATGGCGCTGGACTGCAGAGACCGCGAAATTGGCTCCTCCCGGCCCCTCAAATACCCAGCATTGAAAAGCAGTTAACGAGAAACCGGGAGAATTAAAACAGAACCAACTAGTAACTATAACAATGTTAACAATCACCATACAGGGGATCCAGGATAATGCAAAACCAAGGGTGGGGTGGAGCAGGACGTACTGTATACTCATAATATCAATTCTACAGGTGAGTAATCACAGAATTGTATTATTCTTAGTATACAGTACGTCCTGCTCCAGATAAGAATCATTACACTTGGGACATCCAATAGCAGTGTCCATAAAGTAGGGTGGGATCCCCAAAGGTAACAACAGACAGGTCAGACCACTGCCGTCTGCAAAACCTTGCAGCCAAAAGCAGCATCAGCTGAGGCCCTAACATCAACCTTGTAAAACTTTGAAAAGGTATGAACAGAAGACCAAGTAGCGGCCTTGCAAACTTGTTCAACAGAAGCCTGGTGCTGAAAAGCCCAAGAGGCACCAATAGCACGAGTAGAATGAGCAGTAAGGCGGAAGGGAGGATTCCTCCCCTTAGCAGAGTAGGCCTGAATCACAGCCTGGCGGATCCATTTGCTGATAGTAGATTTAGCAGGAGCCAGACCCTTCCTAGGACCAGATGGGACCACAAAAAGAGCATCAGTTTTTCTGAACGGTGCAGTAGCCACCAGATAGTACTTCAGACACCTAACCACATCCAAGGAATGCAAGACCCTCTACTTAGCATTACTAGGATTAGGGCACAAGGAAGGAAGAACAATATCCTGATTCAAATGAAAGGCAGACACAACCTTAAGCAGATAATCTGGCTTGAAGCGAAACACCACCTTGTCCTGGTGTCTCTAAAAGTAGGGGGGCTGGATGGAAAGCGCCGCCAATTCAGACACACGCATAACAGAGGTGATAGCCACCAAAAAGACAACCTTGAGAGTAAGAATGGCCAGGGCAGCCTCCTGCACAGGCTCAAAGGGAGCACCCTGCAAGGCAGACAAGACCAAGTTCAAATCCCAAACAGGCAACATAGGCTTACGTGGGGGACGCACATGAGTAACCCCCTGGAAAAAAGTCCTGATCAGAGAATGCTGGGCAAAGGACCTCTGGAATAAAACAGCCAGGGCAGAGACATGACCCTTCAGAGTACTGAGTTGGAGCCCCAGCTCCAACCCATGCTGCAGGAACTTCAGGATCCTGGGAATAGAGAACACATGACAGGGAAGAGACTTAGACTCACACCAGTCAATGTAGGCACGCCAAAACCTATAGTAAATGGAAGAAGAAGACTTCTTCCTAGCCTTTATCATGGTATTAACAACAGAGACAGACATCCCCTTCTCCATCAAGATGGAGGTTTCAACAGCCAGGCCGTCAAAGCCAGAGTTTGTAAATTGGGATGGCGTAAGTGACCCTGAGTGAGCAGGTCTGGCACCCTGGGCAGAGTGTACTGATCTACTGCCAGCTGCACCACGTCTGCGAACCACACTCTTCTTGGCCACCTGGGGGCCACCAGTATTGCTGGCACCCCCTCCTGAGCTATCTTGCGCAGAGCCCTGCCCAACAGGGGGAATGGAGGAAAGACATACAGGAGCTGAAAGTCCTGCCATGACATTGCTATAGCATCCGTGGCCAAGGCCAGAGGATCCTGGGACTGGGAGACAAAGGCCGGGAGCTTGTGATTGTGACGGGACGCAAACAGATCCACATCTGGTTGGCCCCAACGGTGACACAGAGATTGAAACACCCTGTTGCAGAGGGACCATTCTCCCAGGCGAGAGGTCCCCCTGCTCAGAGAGTCTGCCTGCAGATTCTCCACCCCCGGGATGTACACAGCTGATATGCAGGGAACATTGTCCTCTGCCCAGGCCAGGATCAGAGACACTTCCTGGAGGGCCCTCTTGCTCCGGGTCCCTCCCTGATGATTGATGTAGGCAACCGCCGTCTGGTTATCCGAGCGTACCTGAACAGGCAGGCCCCGAAAGTGATGAGTCAAATGAGTCAGAACCAACCTGATCGCCCGCAGTTCCAGAATGTTGATAGGTGTATGGGCCTCCTGAGGGCCCCACCGCCCTTGGAACTGCAGGGACTTCCAGAAACCCCCCCAACCTGTCAGACTGGCATCCGTGGTGACTGTCTCCCAGCAGGGGGCCAGAAAGGATCTGCCCACCAACAGGTTCCTGGAGTCCAGCCACCACGAGAGGGACCGCCTAACTAGGGGGGAAAGCACAAGGACCTGGTCCAGGGACACAGGATCCTTGTCCCATAGTGACAAGAGGTGGAGTTGCAGAGGCCTCATGTGGAACTGGGCATAAGGAACCGCCTCGAAGCACAACACCATCTGGCCCACCAGCTGCATTCCCTGCCTGATGGAGGGATGAGGGCAAGATAGCAGGAACTGCACCTGCGCTAGCAGACTGTCCACCTTCTGCTGAGGAAGAAAAATCCCTTGCCTGAACTGTATCCAGATTCATTCCCAGGAAGGGAGTCACCAAGGAGGGAGACAGGGAAGACTTGGGAATGGTTGATCACCCAGCCAAATGACTCCAGAGTGGACACTACCAGCTGAGTATCCAACTCTGCCTGTTGGAGGGACTGGGAAGTGATGAGAATGTCGTCCAGATAGGGCAGCACGCAAATGCCCTGAGACCTGAGCAAAGACATCACTCCTGCCAGCACCTTGGTGAACACTCTGGGAGCTGAAGTGAGACCGAAGGGCAATGCCACAAATTGGTAGTGCTGATCCTCCAGAACGAACCTGAGGAACCTTTGATGACCTGGAAAAACAGGAATATGAAGGTAAGCATCCTTGATGTCCACAGAGGTCATGAAGTCCCTTGAACGCAGGGAACTGATGGCAGAGCGCAAAGTTTCCATGCAAAAGCGCCTGCACCTGACAAATTTGTTGAGGATCTTCAAGTCCAGGATGGGCCTGACTGACCCATCTCTATTGGGCATGGTGAAAAGGCTGGAATAGAAACCCTTGCCCCATCGTAAGGGGACCTGACAGATGACCCCCAGCTCCAGAAGGCTTTGCACCGCCAGAACTAGAGCCTGAGCTGACACAGGGTCCTGAGAAATCCGGGATCTGCTGAATCTTGGGGGCGGCCAGGCAGCAAACTCTATCTTGTAACCGGAGGACACTACCTCCTGAATCCACCGGTCTGAGACATGAAGCCTCCAGATGTGAGCAAAGTGCTGAAGCCGTCCCCCACCCAGATGGGTGAGGGCACCACTTCATGCCTGAGGGGGCTTGGGAGAAGACTTAAGCTTGGAGCCTGAGGAGGAGCCAGGGCATCCACGTCCTCTGCCCCTACCCCAGAAATCTCCTCGGGCCCCGGTAAGGGAGACCCCCCTCCCCTGTCTGGCACCACAGTAGGGGGATGAAAAGGAGCCCTGTCCCCGAAAGGGCCGAGACTGCCGCCTGCGCTGGGGTAACCTGCCTCCCTTAGCAAACAGGTCCAGGCAGTCCCCAAACAGGCATAGTCCTTTGAAGGGAAAGCCAGTGAGAGCTTTCTTGGCAGCGTTGTCAGCAGCCCACTGGCGCAGCCAAATCGAGCGGCGTATAGCCACCACCAGGGCAGAGGTTCTGCCACACATCCAAATGGTATCATCCAAGGCAGAGAGGACATAAGTCACAAAAACCTCCCAACGAGAGAGTGCATTAAACTCCTCACTAGACACATCATCAGGGGCACCATCTAGGATACTTCTAAGCAGGGTCCCAATAGCCACAGCCGTAATGGCAGAGGCACAGACTGGGCGCAGCGCCGTCCCCACACATGCAAAGGCATGGGACGCCAGCTGATCAATACGCCGGTCCTCACTATCCTGCAGCGTAGTAGAGTCGGGAATGCATGACAGAGGTGTTAGACAACCCTAGGACCGGGGCATCCACCTCAGGAGGGGATGACCAACGCTTCACCACATCAGCAGGAAAGGGATACCTCTTATCCCAACTCTTAGGTACACCGGGAAGCCTGCTGGGGCGCTCCCATTCCCTGAGCACGAGATTATTAAAATGGGCTTGCTCGGGATACTCTAAACGCGGCTTAGCAGTATGAATTTCCCCCTGTTGCCTGGGGGCCGCAACCGGGGGAGAGATAGACAGTACCTCAAAAATCTGAGCCAACAGCCTATCAGTATCATCTGGGGCCCAGGGGTCAGAGCCAGAATCATTATGACCCCTGGGCCTCTCATCAGATGACTCCGAGTCAGAGAATAACTCCCCTTCTTCCAAAGGGGTATAGCCAGACAGTTCCAAAAACTCATCAGCCTCCATAGGGAAGAGAGTGCCGCTTTTTAGCAGAGGCCTTATGCGCCAAGGTATTAGCAAGCAACTTCTCAACACTAGCCAGTCTGGAAGACACATCAGGCTGAGAATCCCCACCGGTATGCAACTCAATGGGAGTCAAATTTAAGCTTGGGGGAGTAGGTGAAGCCATACGTGGCGCAGGCCCAGCTACTGGTAAACCAGGCTGTAGCAGAAGCACCTGCTGGGCACAAGGTACACAGACCCACACATTGTCAGCACTAGTAGGGGACACCCCACAAGCTACACACAGCCGGGCTTGTCCCGAAGGAACCCCAAGCACATTATCCTGAGACGCCTCCATATGGTGATTATAGCGGCAATATACCGATAGGGATTCACGCTAAAAAAGCAACCCGGGATGCCCCAATAGCCCGCTAGAGAAGTGGGAGTAATTTACACACTAGGCCTCACAAGTTATAATAACTAAATAGAGGGAGTAGGGCCGGGAGAAACCAATAGAGGTCGGCCCGTCTGAAAGACATAAGCAAAGAGAACCCCGTAAGTGACATGTATAATGACATAGGGTAATAAAAACCGCCCGCGAGGGCACTCACGGAACGCGGTAGGTAGACGCCAGTCACGCAGCAGCCGAATCCAGAGAAAATGGCGCCGGGTATACCTCAAGGGGCGGGCCGCGGAGACAGTGACACGAAACGTGCCAACCGCGGGCCCCGCCCCCCTCGAAGAGCGTGAAGCAGAACACATGACAAGCAGCCAATAACAGCGCACCAGCACCTGAGGTAAAGCCGCCAAGCGCGGAGCACAGTGAAAGGCGGCGGCATATTTAAACACGCAACCAGTGCAACTAAGTCAGCGTGGCGACTGACACCAACCAGAAAAAACATAATACAGTGAAGCACCAAGGCATATACACACACACGCACCGCACCCCCCCGCGAGAGCTACTAGGGAGAGCGAGGGAGGACAGCGGCCACTTAACATAATAAATACCCAAAGTAATACCCAAGTGTAATGATTCTTATCTGGAGCAGGACGTACTGTATACTAAGAATAGTGGCTCCTCCCGGCCCCATATATACCAGGGACCTCCCACAAATTCCCCAGTTTTGAAAAGCAGTTAAAATGAAGCCAGGAGAATAATAACCATTATCAATATTGAACATAAGAACAATCACCATAAAGAGGTAACTAAAAATAATGATAACAAGGGTGGGGTGGAACAGGATGTGCTGTATACGTATAATACCAATTCTACAGGTGAGTAATCACAGAATTGTATTATTCTAAGTATACAGCACGTCCTGTTCCAGAATATATTCCTTACTCTTGGGACATCCAATAGCAGTGTCCGTAAAGTAGGGTGGGATCCCCAAAAGTAAAAGCAGACAGTTTAAACCACTGCCGCCTGCAGAACTTTGCGACCAAAAGCAGCATCAGCTGAGGCCTTAACATCAACCTTGTAAAACTTAGAAAAAGTATGAACAGAAGACCAAGTGGCGACCTTGCAAACTTGTTCAACAGAAGCTTGATGCTGAAAAGCCCAAGAGGCACCAATAGCACGAGTAGAATGAGCAGTAAGGCGGAAGGGAGGCTCCTTCCCCTTAGCAGAGTAGGCCTGTATCACAGCCTGACGGATCCACTTGCTGATAGTGGACTTAGCTGGAGCCAGACCCTTCTTAGGTCCAGACGGGAGCACGAAAAGAGCATCAGTCTTCCTGAAGGATTCAGTAGCCACCAAACAGAACTTCAGAGTCCTGACCACATCCAAAAAAAGTAAAACCCTCTCCTTAGGGTTACTAGGATTAGGACACAGAGAAGGCAAAACAATGTCCTGATTGAGATGAAAAGCAGAAACAACCTTAGGCAGAAAATCTGGCTTAAAGTGGACCAACACCCAGGGGGGATCGGCCCGGGAATCTATAAGATTCCCGGGCCGATCAGATCCCTTACCGCGGGGCATCCGAAATCGGGATGTCCCGCGGGGTGAAACCCCCCAGGAAGCCCACAATCCTACCTTTTCCATGTTCCAGCGGCGCATGCGCGTCCGCCGCCGCCTCCCGCGCGTCCCTCTAGCAGGGCGCGCTCCCGCGCCGGCCGTTTGTGAATGACCGGCGCGAGTGCGCTCCCTGTAAGAGGGACACGCGGAGGATGCGCTCTGCTTGTCCGGCGCTGCCTCTCGCTTGTCCGGCGGCGGGGATTGGCTTCAGCGGTCATGTGGGAGCGGGGTGAGGTGAGTTTTCGGGGCCTTCTGGGGGTTTTCACACAGCGGGGCCCCCCCGATCAGGGTGCCCCACCGAAGTGGACCAAAACCCAGGATAGTCAAAATCCTGGGTGTTGGTCCACTTTAAAACGAAACACCACCTTGTCCTAGTGTCTCTCAAAGTAAGGGGGTTTGATGGAAAGCGCTGCCAACTCAGAAACACGCCTACCAGAAGTGATAGCCACCAAAAAGATTATCTTAAGTGTAAGAATGGACAAAGGGGCCCCCTGCAAGGGCTCAAAGGGAGACCCCTGCAGGGCAGATAAGACCAAGTTCAAGTCCCAGACTGGTAACATAGGCTTACTTGGGGGACGCACGTGAGTAACCCCCTGGAAGAAGGTCTTGACCAGGGGATGCTGAGCAAAAGATCTTTGGAAAAAAATGGCCAAGGCAGAAACATGACCTTTCAGAGGACTGAGCTGAAGACCCAGATCCAAACCATGTTGCAGAAACTCCAGAATCCTAGGAATAGAAAACACACGACAGGGAAGCGAGTTAGACTCGCACCAGTCAATGTAAGTACGCCAAACCCTATAGTAGATGGAAGAAGAGGACCTTTTCCTAGCCCTGATCATGGTATTAACAACCGAGGCAGGCAGCCCCTTTTCCATCAAGATGGAGGTTTCAGCAGCCAGGCCGTCAAAGCCAGCGTTTGTAAATTGGGGTGGCGTAGGTGCCCCTGAATAAGCAGATCTGGAACCCGGGGCAGAGCGTACTGATCTACTGCCAGCTGCACGATGTCTGCGAACCACACTCTTCTTGGCCAACAGGGAGCCACCAGTATGGATGGCACCCTTTCCTGAGCTATCCTGCACAGCACCCTGCCCAGCAGGGGAAACACATACAGGAGCTGAAAACTCGTCCAAGACATTGCCAAGGCATCCATGGCCAAGGCCAGAGGATCCTGGGACAGAGAGACAATGACTGGAAGCTTGTGATTGTGACGGGACACAAACAGACCCACATCTGGCTGACCCCAGCGGTGGCACAGGGAGCAAAACACTGTGCTGCTGAGGGACCATTCTCCCAGATGAGAGGCGCCCCTGCTCAGAGAGTCTGCCTCCAGATTCTCCACCCCCGGAATGTACACAGCCGAGATGAAGGGAACATTGTCCTCCGCCCAGGACAGAATCATAGACACTTCCCTGAGGGCCCTCCTGCTCCGGGTCCCTCCCTGATGATTGATGTAGGCAACCGCCGTCTGGTTGTCCGAGCGGATCTGAACAGCCCGACCCCGAAGATGTGGGGTTAAATGGGCGAGAACCAACCTGATTGCCCTCAACTCCAGAATGTTGATAGGGGTGTGGGCCTCCTGAGGGCCCCACTGACCCTGGAATTTCAGGGATTTCCAAAAGCCCCCCCAACCTGTCAGACTGGCATCCGTGGTGACAGTCTCCCAGCAAGGGGCCAGAAAGGATCTGCCCCCCAGCAGGTTCCTTGAGTCCAGCCACCATGATAGAGACCGCCTGGCCAGAGGGGACAGAACAAACACCTGATCCAAGGACACGGGGTCCCGATCCCATACTGACAAGAGGTGAAGCTGAAGAGGTCTCATGTGAAACTGAGCATATGGAACCGCCTCGAAGCAGGACACCATCAGGCCCACCAGCTGCATTTCCTGCCTGATGGACGGATGAGGACAAGACAGAAGGAGCTGTGCCTGCCCTTGAAGACTCTCCATCTTCTGCTGAGGAAGAAAGATCTTGACCTGAGATGAATCCAGAATCATGCCCAGAAAGGACTTCACCATGGAAGTAGACAGGGAAGATTTGGGGTGGTTGATCACCCAGCCGAATGACTCCAGTGTGGACACCACCCGCTGAGTATCCAGCTCTGCCTGTTGGAAGGACTGAGAAGCAATAAGCATGTCGTCCAAGTAGGGAAGAATGCGAATGCCCTGAGATCTCAGTAGAGCCATCACTCCTGCCAGCACCTTGGTGAATACCCTGGGAGCCGAGGTGAGACCGAAGGGCAAGGCCACAAATTGGTAGTGCTGATCCTCCAGAGCGAACCTGAGGAATCTCTGATGACCTGGAAAGATAGGTATGTGAAGGTAAGCATCTTTGATGTCTACAGAGGTCATGAAGTCCCCTGGGCGTAGAGAATTCACAGCGGAGCGCAGAGTCTCCATGCAAAAGTGTCTGAATCTGACAAATTTGTTGAGACGTGTTAAATCCAGGATGGGTCTGATGGACCCGTCTTTTTTGGGAACAATGAAAAGATTGGAATAGTAGCCTTTGCCCCTTTCCCTCAAGGGCACCCGGCAGATGACTCCCAATTCCAGAAGGCCTTGGACAGCAAGGGACAGACCCTGAGCTGACAGGGGGTTTTGAGCTAACCGGGATTTGATGAATCTTGGGGGCGGCAGGCTGCGAACTCTATCTTGTAACCGGAGGACACTACCTCCTGAATCCACTGGTCTGAGACATGACGCCTCCAGACGTGAGCAAAGAGCCGAAGCCGCCCCCCCACCCGGATGGGTGAGGGCGCCCCTTCATACCTGAGGGGGCTTGGGGGAGGACTTAGGCTTGGGACCCCAGGAGGGACCAGGGCGGCCACGTCCTCTGCCCCTGCCCCAAAAATCTCCACGGGCCCCAGCAAAGAAATCTCCCCGTCCAATTCTGGAACCACGGAAGGAAGAAAGGCACCTGAACACCCGAAAGGACCGGGGCTGCCTTCTACGCTGAGGTAACTTGCCTCCCTTAGCAAACAAGTCCAGAGGTTCACCAAAGAGGCGCAGCCCCTTGAGGGGAAAACCAGTGAGAGCCTTCTTAGCAGCGTTGTCAGCTGTCCACTGGCGCAGCCAGACCGAGCGGCGTATCGCCACCAACAAGGCAGATGCCCTGCCACACATTCTAATGGTATCATCCAAGGCAGACAGAACATATGCAACAAATTCCTCACAACGCAGAAGAGCTCTATACTCTTACCTACCTGCTTCATCAGGGGCCCCATCTAAGAGACTCCTGAGCAGGCTTTTAATAGCAACAGCCGTAATGGCAGAGGCACAGGCCGGACGCAGCGTGGTCCCCACACAGGCAAAGGCATGGCAAGCCAGCTGATCTATCCGCCTGTCCTCCCCATCCCTCAGGGTAGTAGAGTCAGGGGAATGCATGACGGATGTGTTGGACAACCCCAGAACTGGTGCATCCACCTCGGGAGGACATGACCAACGTTTAACCATCTCAGCGGGAAAGGGATACCTCTTATCCCAACTCTTTGGTACCCCGGGAAGCCGGCTAGGCCGTTCCCACTCTTTGAGCACCAGATTATTAAAGTGAGTTTTTTCAGGAAACTCCAAGCGTGGTTTAACAGTATGAAACAGCTCCCTCTGCTGCCACGGAGCCACGGCAGGAGGAGAGATACAGAGCACTTCAAAAATGTGAGCTAAAAGCCTGTCAGTCTCATCTGAAGCCCATGGGTCAGACCCAGAATCGGCACCATAAACCTTAGGCTGATCCTCAGATGATTCTGAATCAGAAAATAATTCCCCCTCTTCCAGGGGGGGTATAACCGGTAACGTAAAAAAATTCCTCAGCCTCCATAGGAAAGAGAGTAACACCAGGTGATAAATGCCACTTCTTAGCAGAAGTCTTACGTGGGCCAGCCCCATTAATATGCCTCTCAATGCTGGCTACCCGTGCAGTGAAATCAGGTTGAGACTCCCCACTGGTATGCACCTCACTAGGAGTCAGATGTAAGCGTGGGGGGTAGGCGAAGCCAGAGGGGGGGTAGGCGAAGCCAGAGGGGGCGCAGGCCCAGCCACCGGTAGCCCAGACTGCAGCGCAAGCGTCTGCTGGGCGCAGGGTACACACACCCTGACATCATCACTTAAAGGGGATACCCCACACGCCACACACAGCCGGGCTTGTCCCGAAGGAACCCCAAGCACATTATCCTGAGAAGCCTCCATGTGGTGATTATTGTGGCAAAACCGGCCAATTGAGATTGACGCCAATAAAGCTACCCGGGATGCCCCAATAGCCCGCTAGGGAAGTGGGAGACAATGGATCACAAAGCCCTCCAATTAGGAGTTAACGCTAAATCGAGAGG
The DNA here is from genome assembly GCA_027917425.1 of Gastrophryne carolinensis. Lineage (NCBI taxonomy): Eukaryota > Metazoa > Chordata > Amphibia > Anura > Microhylidae > Gastrophryne > Gastrophryne carolinensis. The sequence continues at coordinate 387,155,949 of CM051234.1, read as the reverse complement.
ATAGGGCCGGGAGAAACCACAAAAAAGTTTGACTTGCCTGCAAGACATAAAGCAAAGATCCCGTAAGCATAATACAATGAATAGAAAGAAAAGCCAGCCCGCAGGGGCACTTACGGACCGCCATAGGGAGACGCCAGACACGCAGCACAGGAGCTCCAAAATGGCGCCCGCATATACCTCGAGGGGCGGCCCGCGGAGAAGTGATGCGGAAAACATCATCCGCAAGGCCCGCCCCCTGAAGAGCGCGAAAACGCGCTCCCGTGACAAGCCCAGCCAATGACGGCGCAGTAGCGTCTGAGGCGATGCCGCCACCATCCGCGGAGCGAAGTACAAGCGCGGCGGTGATAATAAAAAAACCCAGTGCAATCACAACATGGATATACAAAGTTAACGCATACACCCCCCCCCCCCGAGATCTACCCAGGGAGCGAAGGGGAAGCAGCGGCCGGCCTAAGAGGAGCCTAACTGAGGGGACAGGGGGCGAAGGGCAAACGGACGCGGGAGGGACATCCCATAAGCCTCCCCACGGGCCTGTACCGCCTACCCTTTGGAGGGGGACTGCGGTTGGAGCAGCGCTCCTTAGCACCTGACAGTGATGCTGCCTACTATCACCCGACCAGCGCAGCCTAAGCTGGGAGGCAGTGAAAAGGAACGGGTGGGAATAGTCCTACAGGGCCGCAGGCTAATAAGCCCTGCTCAACTGCGAGTAGAAAGAGCCATCTTCTAGTCATCGCAGCCCAGACTGCAGAGAAGAACTGGGGAATTTGTGGGAGGTCCCTGGTATATATGGGACCGGGAGGAGCCACTTTTCTGTCTCTGCAGTCCAGCGCCATATAGTGGATGTATTACCCAAGAGTAAGGAATATATTCTGGAACAGGACGTGCTGTATACTTAGAATAAATGTTAAACCCCCTTACATTTACTAGTCCCAGGGGGTGGCCTTCCTTTTCGATCAAGCTGAAATTATATCATCGGTCACTCGAATGACCTTCCAGTTTCAGAAGCTTTGCCAATAAGAATTCTAATTGACTGGGATCATTTATTGCTAGAATGTTCATGTGAATGTAAGAGGCTTTAACATGCTTTCTTAGCATGGGGGGGGGGTGAAGGTAAGAACATTTATTGGGTTCAAGGTCTGCTTTAACCCTTTTCTCTTCCCAGTTAGCTTTACTGGCAGCTTTACCTACCTAGCTTTAGGTAAACAATCAGATTACCTATTAAGATTGGGGGAAAAACTCACCTCTCCCCGCTCCCAGCGCCGACGTACAAGGGAAGATCTTGAACGTCTAAGCGGCGGCGGCCGCCGCCGCCTCCCTCGCGTCACTTTAAACGCGCGCGCCCCCGCGCCGGCCATTCGCAGACGGCCGGCGCGGAGGCGCGCACGCCTACAGGGGCGCGAGGGAGAAGATAGGGTAGGTGAGTTGGGGTGTTTGGGGGGGGTTTCACCCCGCGGGACATCCCGATCTCGGATGTCCCGCGGGGTGGGGGGTGATCGGCCCGGGAATCTTATAGATTCCCGGGCCGATCACCCGTGGGTGTTGGTCCACTTTAAATAACCCCCAAAGCCTGATATTGGGCTCTAGCAGAGTATTAATCGGTGTCAGTCCTGTTCAGTAATAAAATAGGTGCAGGTTCTTATTTTAGAGGAACTCTTGGGTATTTAACTAAATAAAATAAATAAAAATAAACTAAATTTAAATAAAATAACACACGTATCTCCAATAAACCCCTCTTTCCGCTTTCTGCTTTTTGTTTTGTTTACTATTCCTCAGAGGGAGGTGCCTGTGTGTTTAGGAAAAATAATTCCTAGACCAATTTATTACTATTTTTAAAAATATGACAGCATGCAGCTAAGTGAGGGCAATGCCTATATTCCTTTTTATTCAAATCATCCTGACATTTCCATGTATACTTGAAAATATCAAAGCCTGCAAAATTGTAAAGATCAGCAATAAAGACCCATATTTATCTTCTGGTTTCCTTGAATTCTAATGCTGACATGGCTGGCAACACATTTGCCAAGGAGGTTGGAGCTGGTATTTATTATCTTGCGGTTCAATGGTTGTGACATCATATGGTTCATTGTTTCGGGATGTGTGTTCAATACAGATAAGGCATCCTCGTAGTGTTCTTCCAAGTGTCTGTCCACTTTCACAGGCTGGGACCATTTTGGGCTCAGCTTTGACCACAAGCTCAGTATCATGTTTTTGTATTGAGTTGTGGTTTAGAAAAGTGCAGGTCCTGATATTACAACTGCATTTAATATTAATGCTGGTAAGCCAGGGGACCTAAATGATTTTGCTATAGCAGCCATATATGCACAGTTACACAGCTAAATGATTGGGCTACTGTATGACCTTGTCACTGGGTTTAAGGCCTTTTAGGGTCCAATTTGTATTTTGATGCCTTTACTCTACCAGCCTTGCTCCAGGATAATAGATGAATAAGCCAAGAGTCTGTTGACTAAGGGCCTTATTTATCAAGGGATAGCGCCAGGTAGTGTCTCACTAGCGCCAGGTAGCGCCAGCTATCGGCGGCTACCGACTCCAGAACGCCAGGCTGAGAACACAATCACGCATTTATCACGCTAAATGAGGCTAGCGCCGGCGAGAGCGTCAGCTAGCGCGGGATTCATCATGTTGCAGACTTCAGCGAACAGCGCCGCTGCTAATCCCATCACAGCGCCAGGTATGACCCCTCGCTACCTGGCGCTCTCCAATGCATTTCAATGGAGCAATCTTTAAATATTCATAATTAATTGATATTAATGTGTTTTTTTTTTCACATTTCAAAAATTCGGTGACCACTTCTGCAATGTTATTTTTTAAGGTAAAAAAAAAAAGAAAAAAATTGTGCAGAATTGATATTACAAGTCTGATATTAATGTATTCATATTACAAAATGTTTAAAAAAAATTGTTTATTATTTTTTTCCAAAAATAAGGTTGTTTGGGGGTTAAAAAACTACTTTTAACACATCGCCGCCAGGGCTCTGGGGTTTAAACATGCATTTCACAGCGCGAGAAATTTTTGAGCGTGATTTGTTAATGAATATGCTGGGAGCCGTTCGCTATGGCCATTCGCTGTCATGCGCTCCCATACAGCGCGGAACCTGTCAAATAGCGACTCCTAACCCCGTATTCAACATTACTGCACACCGACTGAGTCGCTGTCAACAACCGAACAACGGCCAAACACAGCGAATACTAGCCGGCGCTGTGAAAATCACGCTACTGGCGCTCATCTGTCGCTACCTGGCGCTATTAATAAATAGACCTATAGTCATATGACTTCCCATGCACTGGGGATAATTTACTTTAAGTAACTATCAAGGTATTTAAATTCACAAAATATACTCTCCTTTTATCCACCTGAGCCGATCGCTCCGATTCTGGCACTTGATCCAATCCAGCGTTGTGGGCCCTAGACCATGCCTCTGTATTGGAGACCCCCAGCGCCTTCAGTCCCAGTGACATGCCCACATCTGCTCTATTCCCTGCAATGAAGGGGGTGTATCAAGCCTTCATTGCAGTGAATAAATAGTGAATTTATTGGAGTAAATGAAGCCGGAGGGGGCGCATCACAGTGACTGGGGAAACCGGGGGATGTCCGACACGGAGGCGGGATCCACAGTGCTGGGCTGGATTGAGCAATCAGGTGAATTTCAAACTCCAGGAGCGATCAGCTGTGGGGGATAAAATGTGAGTATTTTTTTTGTTTGAATGCCTGGACAAATAAAATAAAAATTGATCTGTTCTCTTCTGAGTAGAAAATTCTATTGAGCCATATGCAGAATTCCTTTCCTAATCTTTTTTCGAAGAGGGGTTCAACTAAACCCCATAATAAGGCAGCATCTATCCTCAATAAGTAAGCAGCCTCTTTTGTTTTCAGAGCGTTATCCACGTGTGCACAATAGAGCGAAGCATAAATTGATCCCTGCAATAGACTTATGGCCCATTTCCACGAACAAACAAGCGTACAATTCATGTGAGAGGGGATCACTTGCGCGGAAGATATGTTCATTAGAGCGATACAACGCTCAACCAATTCTCATTAATCGATTGATTGGTGGGCATTTCCACTAATCAACTATTGCCTGATTGTCTTCGCTCTGTCTTTCATGGCAATGGGCCATTAGCGTAGATACCACTTTGGCCCATGCAATATACATAATTACATGGCATAATTACAAGTAATTTTTCCCCATACAAAGGTATTTACCTTACAGCGTAACAGTCATAACGATGACAAACTTTGACCACATAGATGTGTTATTCTCAAGCAACTTGTGGGGGCAGGAAACAGCAGTAATAAAGCACAGCTCAAGTTTAAAGTCTAAATGCTGATTACTATACGCATGGTAAGAGACATTTCATTTTAGGAGTGACATGTAATTTATAACAATAATTAGAAAAACAGTACATTTTGGTATGGTGGAAATGCTTCCAAGACAATATAAATAGTTTCCTTTCCTTTAAAACTTAGTTAAACTACACATCTTTCTACAGTTTTGCAGACAAAATATATCTTGTCCTTCTGTAGGGACAGATCACACTTTTGGACCCAAATGCCACTGTCCATTGTTCTTTCCTAATTGTCTTTCTACTAGGTCTAGGTAAAAACATTAGATAGATAACCATCTAAGTTGTTGTGACCTATACTTTGCTTCATAATAAAATGTTCCTATATTACCCTCCCCCACACCCCTTACACAATCTCATAATATATTAGAGACCAAGGGGTTTATTTATCAAGGGCTAGCGCCAGGTAGTGTCTGACGAGCGCCAGGTACCGCCAGCTATCCAAGTACGCCCGGCGGCGGTCACAATGACGCATTTATCACGCTAAATGAGGCTAGCGCCGGCGAGAGCGTCAGCTAGCACAGGATTCATCATGTAGCCGACTGCAACGAACAGCGCCGCCACTAATCCCATCACAGCGCCAGGTATGACCTGGCGCTCCCTGGCGTTGTCCAATGCATTTCAATGGAGCAATCTTTAAATAATCATAATGAATTGCTATTAATGTTTTTTTTTTTTTTTTAATGTCAAAAATTCTGTGACCACTTCTGCAATGTTAGGATTTTTTTTTAAGTAAAAAAAAAAAAAAATTAAAAATTGTGCAGAATTGATATTACAGGTCTGATATTCATGTATTCATATTACAAAATGTTTATAAAAACTTGTATAATTTTTACATTAAAAAAAATGGTTGTTTGGGGGTTAAAAACTACTTTACACACATCGCCGCCATCGCTCTGGGGTTTAAACAAGGAATTCACAGCGCGAGAAATTTTTGAGCGTGATTTGTTAATGAATCTGCAGCAAGCCGTTCGCTCTGGCCATTCGCTGTCAGGCGCACCCATACAACGCAGAACCTGTGAAACATCGACCCCTAACCCCGTATTCAACATTACCGCACACCGACTGAGTCGCTGTCAACAAGCAAACCCCGGCCAAGCACAGCGAATACTAGCTGGCGCTGTGAAAATCACGCTACTGGCGCTCATCTGTCGCTACCTGGCGCTATTAATGAATCGGCCTCCCCGATGACTGCTTATCAGACATGTTCATGATATAAATCAGGATGCTTTCTAAAGCCTCCAAGCAAGGAACTAATCCCTATTTTAGGGATGGGTTTAATTTATGTGTAGATGACTTTGAGACTGTTGTAGCTGAATGTATTCTACGTTACAATGTCAGCTTATCTAAACTTGATAACCTTATATATATTTGATAAAATTGCAGCCTTTTCCAAAATTCCTGAGATTTCTGCTCATCAGTCACATCAATGACTTAACCCTTTCACTCCAGAATCAAAACATTTTCCAAAAAAGGACACCTCTATCTGCCCAAACAGCATGGAACTTGGAACAATCCCTCCTCATTGTTTTATGTGTACAAATAATAATAATATTACAAAAAGAATTAAAAAATACATAAAAATACAAAAAGAAAAAAGGGTATCCATTGAAACAAAAGGAATGAGGATCCTGCTAGCAAGCTTACAATCTAAGAGGAGAATGGGGGTGACACATAGAAACATGAAACATTTTTGAAAAAATGGCCTTTTCTATGCCAGAAGAGGTCACAACATTATTTGAGATTAAAAAAAAAAAAAAAAAAAAAAAAAAAAAAACAACCCTGTTAAAAGAGAAGAAAAGGATCGTCCATTGAAATGTATGGGAGAGCGACAGGTAGCGAGAGGTAATACCTGGCGCTCTGCAAGGCTGAACGCCGGCGCTGTTCGCTGAGGCTGGGATAATGATGAATCGAATACTACATGGTGTTATCCCAGTCGCACAACAGATTCTGCTTGATAAATGTGTAATTGCGTGACGTGTCCGGCGTTAACCTGTCGCTACCTCTCATTTACAAGGCACTACCTGACGCTATCCCTTCATGAATAAGGGCCTAAGGAAAACTACTTATCCCCTACTTATGTGACAAGGAGAGTTCAGCTTAAAACTATGTTCATACTATTGAGATATTACAACCTATGGTTGAAATAACTGGGCCAACTGAGTAACATACATTAAAAATTGTATTAGCATTCGTGCACACCACCAGAAAAAAAGTATGTATACAATTAAAGTTGGGTGCAATCACTTGGAACGGGCCCTCCCTCCCACTTGGGTCCAAACCAACAACTAAATTTGAATAATCAAGAAATTGCACACCAGAGTACCATAAGTTTAAATGCTAATATTGTGTGTATTGATAAAGTGCACAATAATAAATAAATAATCTATGTACAAATAATCTCCAATTCATACAAATAACTATTCGTACAAACAACTGAGTAACATATACTGTGGGTTAGAAAAGAGCAACAGCGTGGAGCAACATGGTTTCTTCACTCCCCGCACATCCAAACAAGCAGATGAAATCTTAAGAATTTATGTCTGGCTGGATTACCGGCAACTAGGGTACTGAAACAGGAAACAATTTCTCAATCACAGGTATGGTATAGGATGAATAGGACTGGCCATGGCTTGTAAATGTTCCTTATTTTTTTGGCTAAACCTAAAAGAGAATGTCAGCCATGTTAAATGTGGTTTAGTTTCCTTCCTCCAGGAAAATTATTAAATAAAAGCTTTTTGTTGAGCATCAAGGCCAATTTTAAGTTCCCCTATGTCTAGCAAGCTCAGCACTAGCGGGCTTCTACTGGTCTGGGGCATTTGTGTATTTTTTTATACAACTACAATCATTCCTGTAATCCTGTACTAGATAACAGAGAACCTTTCTATTATTAAATTATTAGGCCACATTTAAACACCTTCAGGGTTTGAATCACTTTGAAATCACAACAATCTAACCTAATTATTGTATGGTCGATGTGTGTGTGAAATTGGCTTGAATCAATCCTCTGATGATTAACAGCAACATGCAGTGAAATCGACCTAATAAAATATCAGGCCCAATTCACTGAGATTTATTTTAAAGAGGAACATCGGGGGAGGTTAAAACCTCCCCCAACACTCACCGATCTGCTGCCCCTCCAGTTCACCTTTGGGCATTATTTACTCACCTCACCAAGGGACCCATCTTCTGCGTCCCTCAGTTTCTGGAAGACCTTCCGACGGGCAGCCTCATCTTGCATCCCATCAGGCACTGTGCATGGCCCTCGATCTCGCACCTGTGCACTACCCATGAATGCCACAAGATTTCGCTGAGCTGCAAGATCGCCGTGGGACGAGCAGGGCTAAGGCCGTGCTTGTCATTAACAAATGGCTAAGCTGGTAAGCAGGCAGCGGCAACATCCCAAAGGCAAATAGGGGCCGATGGGGTGGGGAATCGGACCCCTTTTTATTTTAGGTGCCATGTTCCTCTTTAAGGTAGAATTAAGGCCCTTATTTAACAAGGGATAGCGCCAGGTAGCGAATGGTGAGCGAACGGTAATGACGCTCACCGCCACGAGAACGCCGGCTCCCCTCCACAATCACACATTTATCAAGCCAATCCTGCTTAGCGACTGACAGAGCGCCAGATAGCGAATCATTCATCATTATTCCAGCCTCACCCCACAGCGCCAGCGAGCGACCTTGAACAGCGACAGGTATGACCTCTCGCTACCTGGCGCTCTCCAATGCATTTCAATGGAGCAATCTTTAAATATTCTTAATTAATTGCTATTAATGTTTAATGTTTTTTTTTTTTTTTTTAAATGTCAAAAATTCTGTGACCACTTCTGCAATGTTAGATATTTTTTTTGAGGTAAAAAAAAAAAAAAAATTGTGCAGAATTGATATTAAAGGTCTGATATTAATGTATTCATATTACAAAATGTTTTGAAAAGCATGTTTTTTTTGGTTTCCAAAAATATGGTTGTTTGGGGGTTAAAAAACTACTTTTAACCCATCGCTGCCAGCGCTCTGGGGTTTAAACAAGCATTTCACAGCGCGAGAATTTTTTGAGCGTGATTTGTTAATGAATATTCTGGGAGCCGTTCGCTATGGCCATTCGCTGTCATGCGCTCCCATACAGCGCGGAACCTGTCAAACAGCGACTCCTAACCCAGTATTCAACATTACCGCACACCGACTGAGTCGCTGTCAACAACCGAACAACGGCCAAGCACAGCGAATAGTAGCGGGCGCTGTGAAAATACCGCTACTGTCGCTCATCTGTCGCTACCTGCCGCTATTAATGAATCGGCCTCCCCGTCATATTTTACAGTTTATTCAGTGCAGTACATTCGGCACTGTTGATCCGATAGAGTTGTGTATTTGAGGTGTGTTGTGCCGTGCACCTCAAACAACAAGGAAAAATCCTGTCCCTTTTTAATGGCCCTGTCCAAATCACTGTGGTGCAGGGCACTGTACTTAAAACTGTGGAATTAACTGCTTCCATGAAGAAAACTGCCCTTCAGTCGCATTTATTTTGTCCTGTATACTTGTTTTTCTGTTTGAGGGAGCATGTCAGGATTACATTGCTCTGTAACATATTCAAAAAGAAGCAACATACATATACTATTATAAATAATGGACACAAATAAAAACAAAAAAACAAATACAGCAGAAATTGAAAGCTCAAATCCAAGCAAAGCTCCAACCTAATGTTTTGCATTTTTATAAAGAGGTAAAGGATAAGGCCACATTAATATTATTTTTTGCCATTGGGGAGATCTGACTTTCTGTTAAGAGTATAAAAGCATAGATGCCAATCTCACCCAGTCCATAGGTAAGATTATTCTTTGTTCCTAAATAACATTAGAAAACTGAATTACACAAAACACAATTGGCAAAGGAAAGACTCTTGGATAAAGGGCAACTGATAACACTCAAATGATAAACAAAGGAAGCTTTTAAACAACATGGCTGAATCTAGCACTAGCATAACAAAGACTGATATGCAACATACATAGGGATGACGGGGAGGCCGATTCATTAATAGCGGCAGATAGCGACAGTTGAGCGACTGTAGCAGCATTTTCACAGCGCCCGCTAGTAGTCGCTGTGCTTGGCCGTTGTTCGGTTGTTGATAGCGACTGAGTCGGTGTGCAGTAATGTTGAATACGGGGTGACGAGTCGCTATTTGACAGGTTCCGCGCTGTATGGGAATGATAGCATGATAGCGACTGGTCAGAGCGACCGGCTTCCACCATATTCATTAACAAATCACGCTCAAAAAATTCTCGCGCTGTGAAATGCATGTTTAAACCCCAGAGCGCTGGCGGCGATGGGTTAAAAGTAGTTTTTTAACCCCCAAACAACCATATTTTTTGAAACAAAAAAAAACAAGTTTTACAAATAATTTTGTTATATTAATACATTAAAATCAGACCTGTAATAACAATTCTGCACAAAGTTTTTTTTTTTTTAGCTTAAAAAAAATATATAACATGGCAGAAGTGGTCACAGAATTTATCACATTTAAATAAAGAAAAAAAAAAAAAACCTTATTATGAATTAATTATGAATATTTAAAGATTGTTCCATTGAAATGCATTGGAGAGCGCCAGGTAGCGAGAGGTCATACCTGTCGCTGTTCAAGGTCGGACGCTGGCGCTGTGGGCTAAGGCTGGAATAATGATGAATGAGTGGCTATATGGCGCTATCTCAGTCGCTAAGCAGGATTGGCTTGATAAATGTGTGATTGTGGTGGGGAGCCGGCGTTCTCGTGGCGGGGCCCGTCATTACCGGCCGCTCACCAGTCGCTACCTGTCGCTATCCCTTGTTAACTAAGGGCCAAAATCTCCCATAGTGAGCTATTATCTCCAAATGATATTGAATCTTCACATGAACTAAAGCACATCAATTTCCTCGATTGCATGTGCCGTTTGGCATGTTCTATGAGCAGGCAAGTAAAAATCTGACAGGATCAGACATGTTCCCATTTAAGCCAAGACTATTCCTACATTGTTACCTGGCAAAAACTGCCATAAATGAAGGCCCTGGTCTATCAAGTACTTCTGCCAGAATATGCCACATCACAGCAAATTTAGAAGGTTCAAAATCGAATTCAGAATTTTTCAAGCATGTTCCCGCACTGCTTAAGTTTTAGCAAATGTGTTTTCTGAGGAGCAGCAACATGCGCAAAAAATGTTTGTGACAGAACTGCTTGATAAATCAGGCCCTAAGTTTCAGAAAAATCTGAGGAGCAGTGGTCTGGTGGTATAAAGGGCTGGGTGTGACATCATCAATATGTTCAACTTAGGGCCTGACTTGTCAAGCACTTCTGCCAGGTAATGCCATTTCAGTGCACATTAGAGTAACGCATTAGATGATTTCTACATTTTTCCGCATGTTGCTGCACTGCTAATGTTTTAGTAAATTCTTAAAGTGCAGCAACATGTGCAAGTGTGAAAAAAGATGTTTTTATTATATTTTTTACTACTCTAATTTGCACCGATGTGGCACTGTCTGGTAGAAGTGCTTGATAAATCAGGCCCTTAATTCAGCAGGTTATTATTTAGGGATGAAAAATGGTGCCTAGATGTGCCTCCCACTGCAAGTCCGGCCACCCCCATATTTACCTTTTCTATTGGTTCAGTTGCTATTCAGTGACTTCCTGTAAACATGATTGGTTGCCTTTGGACAGGAGGTACAGCAGACTGACAACCTGCTGAGATGGAACATGGAAGTGGTACAGAGGCAATCTCCACAACGTTCAGTGCTCTCAGCAGTCCAGAAAGCTGTAAGCTATTTACACTTCAATAGCAAGCTCATGACTGCTTTACTATGAGGCCGATTCATTAATAGCGCCAGGTAGCGACAGATGAGCGACTGTAGCGTGATTTTTTCAGCGCCAGCCAGTATTCGCTGTGCTTGGCCGGCATTAGCTTGATGACAGCGACTCAGTCGGTGTGCGGTAATGTTGAATACGGGCTGGGGGGTCGCTGTTTCACAGGTCCAGCGTTGTATGTGAGCGCCTGACAACGAATGGCCAGAGCGAATGGCTACCTTCATATTCATCAACAAATCACGCTCCGAATGTGCTGTCGCTGTCCATTCCTTGTTTAAACCCCAGAGCGCTGGCGGCGATGTGTATTAACTAGTTTTTAACCCCTAAACAACCATATTTTTTGAATGTAACATTATACATGTTTTTAGAATCATTTTGTAATATGAATACATTAATCTCAGACCTGTTAGATCAATTCTGCACATATTTTTTTTTATTTTTTTTTTTGACTTAAAAATAAATCCTAACATTGCAGAAGTGTTCTCCGCTTTTTTGACATTAAAAAAATAAAAAAAAAAAATATTACCAATTAATTATGAATAATTATAGATTGCTCCATTGAAATGCATTGGACATCGCCAGGGAGCGACAGCTCATACCTGGCGCTGTGAGGGAATTTGCAGCGGCGCTGTTCGGTCCAGGCGGCTTCATGATGAATGCCGCGCTAGCCGTCGCTCTCGCCGGCGCTAGCCTCATTTTGCTTGATAAATGCGTCATTGTGACCACCGCCGGGCGTACTTGAGTCGGTAGTCGCCGTTAGCTGCCGCTACCTGGCGCTCGTCAGACACTACCTGGCGCTATCGCTTGATGAATAAGGGCCAATGTATCACAGCTTATTACAATAGAAACAATTATGATACATGAGCTGCATCATAGCTATAACTATGTAACACAATGTAACTCACACCAGGGAGCTGACAGGCTTTTCTGAATTGTGAGATCTGTGGCCCCTGTAAGGATAAGACGCAGTGGGGCATCATACATCTTTTGTGACCTTTTTTAAAGAGACAATCCAGGCAAAAGCAAATAAGCCTGCTTATGCCGGCTGTCAGGGGTGCATCTTCCATTCATCTGTACTTTATATTTTCCATTCTGCAGCAGCAGACCATGACTCACAATGCAAGGTTTAAAGTCTAAGTCCCCTCAGAAGTGAGCTCATTTTGGGGACTAGGAAAGATTCAGAGTCAGCAGGGAATAAGTTTGATGTGGTTTATCTGGGAATGTTGGTAATAAAAGATGCAGCCAAATTTAAACCTTTGTCTGGAATGTCCTTTTGTTTTTCTGGCCCCTCTTTTCCAATTTGTAACAGAAACAACTTGAACTGAAAACAGGCTGTTAATTGCTTATCAGGCATCAACCCCTTCAATTAATGTTCTCTCCAGCCAGAGGCTTGCATGGGCAAGGAGGGTGGGTCATAATACATTATGCCAAGTTGATAGGCTATGTTCATTTTCTTAAAGTGGACCAAAACCCAAATTTTTAACTAGCATCCCCTGAATTGCCTCAGTCAAAGAAACAACAAACATATTTCACAAGTTTGATGGTTTTGGTCCGCTTTAACAGTAGGCCAGAAGTCACCCAACTAAAGCCCAAATAGCATTGTAGAATATATACATCCATTTATATACAAAAGGAAAATGAGGCAGCTGCATTGATTTGTCTTTAGAGGAGAACTGTGCCAAATCTTGTGCCTTAATTATCCAGAATGCAGAAAAGCATCTTACTTATACTAAAAGATGTGCTTCAGGCTAAATGCCATTTATTGAAGGCTTGATTTCCTGTTGTGTAAATTGTTCACCCACTGAAATCTGCCATGCATTGTTATAGTAAGCAATTCCCAATTCTGGCCTTACACCTGCTAACTTCACCATAATTGTTTGTCAAGGTAGAAGAAACAATATCCATAAAATAACCCTCTAAATTATATCTATACCTTGTAATATCTGCGCTGGGGGTGTGTGGGAGGTTACTACTATGCACACAATCAAAGGTATGATGGGGGCTGGTAGACCAGGGCTGAACGGCTTCAGCACAGTACCAGCCTGCTTAGCCCACATGGGCGATGGGCTCTTCTGCACACCCCCTGGGCTTTGAGGATGCAGGTAATAGAGCTGGGGGTTATGGCAAGTCACCTTGCCCCTCCTGCCCTGTTAACCGTTATAGGGGTCTCAAGCACCCCTGACCAGTTCAAAAAGCATTAAATGTTAAAAAAAAAATGTGCACATAGAGAAAAACATCCCTTATTATTATGTTTCCCTTCTACTTATTGCTGCCGCTTCTGACAACCAGAAGTGATCGTCAGAAGTCAGGCGTGGGGCAGAGGATCGGATTCCCCTGTCCCACACCCGGCTTCCTCTGACCACTCCGGCTTCTGACCCACACCCGGCTTCCTCCGAGCACTCTGGCTTCTGAAATCTCGCTACTGCAACTGGGAGGGTGTCAGCTCACTCACCTGATTAAAAGGCTCCTCCCTGTGACGGAAGAGCTGTCAGAATCCAAGAAAACTTGTGTTCTCTGCCCTGCTGAAGACCCCAGGGAGATTGGAGGCCCCCCAGGAACTTCATTTTCATTTCTGCTAGTGAAGCTGAAAATTGGTGACCACCACAAAAGGCTTGCAAAGTTAGGTCTATGAAAAATCATCACCGTAACAAAAATACAATTCTGTGAGTACTCACCTGTAGAATTGATTTTGTAGTATACAGCACCTCCTGTTTCACTAAATTCTTTACGTCTGGGTTATCCGCCACAAGGTGGCGTAGTGTACTGCAGAAAAGACTTGTGGCATCTCCCGGCCCTATAAAAGGACAGGAACCTCCCACAAATTCCCAGTGTTACAAAGCAGTTAGACAAGAAGCCGGGAGAATAATAATGAAGGAAACCCAACCAAACATTTGAACAAATCACCATACAGAAGTAACCAAGAATAATGATAACAAGGGAGAAATGAAACAGGACGTGCTGCATACTACAAAATCAATTCTACAGGTGAGTACTCACAGAATTGTATTTTTCCAAGTATACAGCACGTCCTGTTTCACTAAATTCTTTACGTCTGGGACATCCAAAAGCAGTGTCCGTAAAGCAGGGTGGGATCCCCAAGAACAACGGCAGACAGTTTAAACCACTGCCGCCTGAAGAACTTTGCGGCCAAAAGCAGCATCAGCTGAGGCCCTAATATCAACCTTGTAAAACTTGGAAAAAGTATGAACAGAAGACCAAGTAGCGGCCTTACAAACTTGTTCAACAGAAGCCTGGTGCTGAAAAGCACAAGAGGCACTAATAGCACGAGTGGAATGAGCAGTAAGGCGGAAGGGAGGTTCCTTCCCCTTAGCAGAATAGGCTTGCACCACCGCTTGAAGAAGGGAGAACAAGAAGAGCATCAGTCTTCCTGAAAGATTCAGTAGCTACCAAGTAAAACTTCAGAACCCTGACCACATCCAAGGAATGCAGAGTCCGCTCCTTGGAATTAGCAGGATTAGGACACAATGAAGGCAAGACAATGTCCTGATTGAGATGAAAAGCAGACACAACCTTAGGCAAGAAATCTGGCTTAAACAGAAACACCACCTTGTCCTGGTGTCGCTCAAAATAAGGAGGTTTGATGGAAAGCGCCGCCAACTCAGAAACACGCCTGACAGAAGTGATGGCCACCAAAAAGGCTACCTTAAGAGTCAAAATGGGCAAAGCGGCCTCACGGAGAGGCTCAAAGGGACGACCCTGCAGAGCAGATAACACCAGATTCAGAACTGGTAACATAGGTTTACGTGGCGGACGCACGTGAGAAACCCCCTGGAAAAAAGTCTTAACCAAACGGTGACTGGCAAAAGATCTTTGGAAAAAAATTGCCAGAGCTGAAACATGACCTTTGAGGGAACTAAGTTGAAGGCCCAAATCCAAACCATGTTGCAAGAATTCCAGAATCCTGGGAATAGAAAACACCCGACAGGGAAGAGATTTGGACTCACACCAGGCAATGTAAGCATGCCAGACCCTGTAGTAGATAAAGGACGAGGACTTCTTCCTAGCCCTAATCATGGTATCAACAACAGAGGCAGGCAACCCCTTTTCCATCAAGATGGAGGTTTCAGCAACTTTTGTAAATTGGGATGGCGCAGCTGCCCCTGAGTTAGCAGATCTGGATCCTTGGGTAGGACGTACTGATCTACTGCCAACTGCACGATGTCTGCGAACCACACCCTTCTTGGCCAACAGGGGGCCACCAGAATGGTTGGCACCCCTTCCTGGGCTACCTTGCGCAGCACCCTGCCCAACAGAGGAAACGGGGGAACACATAGCAGAGCCGAAACCCCTTCCAAGGCATTGCTAGCGCATCCGTGGCAAAGGCCAGAGGGTCCTGTGACAGAGAGACAAAGAATGGAAGCTTGTGATTGTGACGTGAAGCAAACAGGTCCACATCCGGCAGACCCCAGCGATGGCACAGGGAGTGAAACACCCTGTTGCTGAGGGGCACTCCCCCAGCCGAGACATCCCCCTGCTCAAGGAATCTGCCTTCAGGTTCTCCACTCCCGGGATGTAAACTGCCAATATGCAGGGTACATTCTCCTCTGCCCAGGACAGTATCAGTGAAATTCCTTGAGGGCTAGCTTGCTCCGAGTCCCTCCCTGATTATTGATGTATGCAACCGCCGTCTGGTTGTCCGAGGGGATCTGAACAGCCCGACCCTGAAGGTGTGGGGTCAACTGGGAAAGAACCAACCTTATCGCCTGTAGTTCCAGAATGTTGATGGGGGCATGAGCCTCCTGAGGGCCCCACTGACCCTGGAACTTCAGAGACTTCCAAAAGCCCCCCAACCTGTCAGACTGGCATCCGTGGTGACAGTCTCCCAGCACGGGGGCAGAAAGGTCCTGCCCACTAGGAGATTCCTTGAGTCCAGCCACCATGAGAGGGACTGACCAGAGGGGACAGAGCAAATTCCTGATCCAGGGACACAGGGTCCTGATCCCAAACTGAAAAGAGGTGCTACTGAAGAGGTCCCATGTGAAACTGAGCATAGGAGACCACCTCGAAACATGACACCATCAGCCCCACCAACTGCATCCCCTGCCGAATGGAGGGATGAGGGCAAGAAAGTAGAAACCGTGCCTGCATCTGCAGGCTCTCCACCTTCTGCTGAGGAAGAAAAACCTTGACCTGAGATGAATTCAGAGTCATGCCCAGAAAGGACCTCACCAAGGACGGAGACAGAGAAGACTTGGGATAGTTGATCACCCAACCAAAGGACTTGAGTGTGGAGACCACCATCTGGGTATCCATTTTGGCTTGATGGAAGAACTGAGACGCAATCAGAATGTCATCCAGATAAGGAAGGATACGAATGCCCTGAGATCTCAACAGAGCCATCACCTCCCCCCCCCCCAGCACCTTGGTGAAGAATCGAGGGGCTGAGGTAAGACCGAACGGTAAGGCCACAAATTGGTAGTGCTGATCCTCCAGAGCGAACCTGAGAAATCTCTGATGACCTGGAAAGATTGGAACATGAAGGTAAGCATCTTTGATGTCCACAGAAGTCATGATGTCGCCCGGGTGCAAGGTACTGACCGCCGAGCCCAGAGTCTCCATGCAAAAATGCTTGAACCTGACAAATTTGTTGAGGCGCTTCAAATCCAGGATGGGCCTCAGGGACCCATCCTTTTTGGGAACCGTGAACAGGTTGGAGAAGAAGCCTCTGCCCCTTTCCTGGAAGGGCACCGGGCAGATGACACCCAATTCCAAAAGGCTTTGGACCGCAAGCCGCAAGCTCTGAGCTGACAGGGGGCTTTGAGCCATCCGGGATCTGATAAATCTTGGGGGCGGCCATGCTGCAAACTCTATCTTGTACCCGGAGGACACCACCTCCTGAATCCACCGGTCTGAGACGCGCAGTCTCCAGACGTGAGCAAAGAGCCGCAACCGTCCCCCCACCCGGATGGGTGAGGGCGCCTCCTCATGCCTGAGGGGGCTTGGGGGAAGATTTGGACTTGGGACCCCAAGAGAGACCGGGCGTCCACAGCCTCTGCCCCGGCCCCAAGGGTCTCTACGTGTCCCCACAAATGGTGCACCCTGGGAGCACGGAAGGAGGGGAGGGAAGAACCAACCCCCCGAAAAGGCCGCGGCTGCCTCCTGCGTTGAGGCAGCCTACCATCCTTGGCAAACAGACCCAGTAAAGGGGAAGCCAGTGAGAGCCTTCTTAGCAGCATTATCAGCCGCCCACTGACGCAGCCAAACAGAGCGGCGTATAGCCACCAAAAGGGCAGAAGTCTTACCACACATCCTGACCACATCATCCATAGCAGAAAGAATAAATGCAACAAATTCATAGCAAAGCAGGAGGGATCTATACTCCTCCCCCCTATTGGCATCCAAGGCATTATCCAGAAGGCACTTGAGCAGCCCTTTAATAGCAAGAGCCGTGATGGCAGAGGCGCACACAGGGCGCAGTGCAGTCCCTGCACAAGCAAATGCGTGACAGGCCAGCTGATCCACACGCCGGTCCTCACCATCCCTCAGAGTAGAAGTGTCAAGGGAATGCATGACCGAGGTATTGGACAACCCAAGCACGGGGGCATCGACCTCGGGGGGACATGACCAGCGCTTAACCACATCAGCAGGGAAGGGATACTTCCTGTCCCAACTCTTGGGCACCGCGGGCAATCTGCTAGGACGTTCCCACTCCTTGAGCACCAAATTATTAAAGTGATTCTGCTCAGGGAACTCCAAGCGTTGTTTAACAGTGTGAAAAAGCTCACCCTGCTGCTTTTTAGCCGCCACAGGAGGGGTAATACATAGCACTTAAAAAATGTGAGCCAACAGCCTATCAGTATCCTCAGGAGACCATGAATCTTCTACAAAGGGAGACCCAGTACCGCCATAAATCTCCTGCTGTTCCTCAGAGGAATCAGAATCAGAGAAGAGTTCCCCCTCTTCTAGGGGGTAATGGTCAGACAAGAGTGTAATGTCTCTCATCCTCAACAGGAAAAAGGGAAACAGCGGGGGTTAGGTGCCGCTTCTTGCCAGAAGCCTTGCGGGGGACAGGCCCAGTAATATGCCTTTCCAGACTGGCCACCCGCATAGCCAAATCGTAATGGGATTCCCCGCTAGCAAGTCCCTCACTGGGGGTCAGAGGCAGGCGCGGGGGGGTAGGTGATGCAGAAAGGGGTGCAGAGCTAGGAGCTAGGAAGCGAGGCAGGCAACCCAGACTGCAGTGCAAGTACCTTCTGAAGGGCACACTGGCCAGTATAGGGTTAAGGCTAGCAAGAGCCACCCGGGATGCCCCAAACCCAGCTAGGGAAGGTGGGAGATGAAAAAGGGGGAAGAGGGCCGGGAGAAACCACAGTCACGTTTATCCCGCCTGAAAGACATAATAAAACACACATAACAATCCCATAGTGTTGGTGAAATAGCAATAAGATAACCCCGAAGGGGACTCACGGACCAAGAGACCGAATCACCGAAATCCAGACAGGAAAAGGCAGCGTGCAGCAGCAAACGAGGGCGACAGTACACCGCAGAGCCAAAATGGCGCCAGAAAGGACCTCGAGGGGCGGGCCGCGGACGTATTTGATGCAAAAAACGTCATCCGCGGGACCCGCCCCCCCGAACAGCGCGAATCGCGAGCCCCGTGACCAAGCGCCTATGACAGCGCAGAGAATCACCACAGTGTATGTCGCCGCCCGCCGCAGAGCGCCGTACAAAGTGGCGCGGCGGCGAGCGCACATAAAGACAGTAAAGAAAAATACAGTAAAACAGTCAAAACTAATCAGGCCACCACCGCCTACCCCCCCCCCCCCCCAGGGAGAGAGCGAGGTGGGAGAGAGCAGCGGCAGGGGCACCCACGGCAGACGTATGGAGGGAGGGGGGGAGGAAGGGCCCACAATTACAGATAACAGGAAGGGGCATCCCACAAAGGCTCACCATAAGCCTGAACCGACTACCCTAGTTTGGTACAGGGATTGCGGTTGGAGCACCGCTCCCCAAGCACCTGACCCTGGTGCTGTCCTACCTTCACCCGAACCAGTCAGCCGAGGCTGGGAGGCAGTGGGTCCAGAACGGGTGGAAATAGTCCTGCAGAGCCGCAGGCTGGTAAGACCTGCTCGCCTGTGCAATATAGAGAGCCATCTTCTATCTTCGCAGTCCTGACTGCAGAAGGAAACTGGGAATTTGTGGGAGGTTCCTGTCCTTTTATAGGGCTGTCATTTCTGCAGTCCACTGCGCCACCTTGTGGCGGATAACCCAGACGTAAAGAATTTAGTGAAACAGGACGTGCTGTATACTTGGAAAAACATCAGTTTAATTAAAGCAAAATCTGCAAAAATAACTACTGTGTCTAGCTGCAAAGAACATGCTTGTGTCTGAATATCTGTAAGTTGTACATATATTTCATGGAAATGATCCTGAATTGCTTGGCTACAGTATGTAAAGTATATTATAGGGAGACTAAAAAGAAATGTTTTGTATGCACATGGAGTGGAGTATGTTGTAAACTGTTAATTTCAAGGTACTGTATGATATGGATCTTTACATAACATCCTCAATAAAGGTAGGCACAGACATAAAACATATGAGGATTGATTGGAGAAGAACAAAATATAAATGTTTAGCACACCTGTCTAGTTACAGACAACTGATAACCTTTAGGCTGGATAAAAAACACAGTATACTGTGGGCCTTACCACCACACTCATTTCATGTTGTCAGCTGTTAGAATGCTGAGGGACATCCGCATCTGTTACTGGGTTTATCCAGACTTAAAAAAAAGAATATTAATTTGCTAGCCACCAGTCCCCCTGCTCAACAAGGTTCTATTTTTCAGGCTTTTTATTTGCTCTCTTGCTTTTGGCTTGCCTGCAATATGGTTCCCCTATTTAACACTGTATCTCTGTTATCTCTTCTTTGCCTCCTGCTTTGGTCTGAACACCTTCCTTTATCTACTGAAAGCGACTTCACAACACTCAAATAAAAAAGCAGGGAGCAAATAAAATAGCTTACCATCCTGCTTGTGTGACAGGTACGATGTTGTTGACAGTTAGTGAGTTAGCAACAGTTAGTGCCAACCCCTGTGTAGCAGTGCCTGCATGGGTAGGTAGCCTAGTGGGCCAGACAGCTCTTTATAACTGATGAACATGGAAATTTGGATTAGAACTGAATAGTTAGGAACATAACTCGCTGAAGAATGCGCCTGTTCCCTCTGGTTAGCCAGATCTTTCTTCACATGGCCTAACATGTGTAGTTACAGTGTTTGAGCTGGGATAGACCAGAACCTATTAAAGGGGCTGTAAACTCAATAGCAATAATAAGAGAGCAAGCAGCTCACTTGATGCCTGGTACCATGTGCCTCTCCTCCATTCCTGCTGCGCCAGGAAGAAGACGTAGCAGGGCTCCTAAGTTTGCCCATCCTTTCAACTTCATTCCTCCAGGACCAGACAAAAAAGTGGTTTGAGAGCCACACAATCCCTTGGAGCTCTCAGTGATCCCGCAGCTGAATTTTACCACTATTGAGCATCTTCATGACTTATAAAGCTGCGCCATGACACACCTTTCCCAGCTCAACCACAGATCAAAGAATTAAGCAAAGAAAGCAGCTTAGAAATGGCTTATTTTCTACTTTTACCAAAGGGGCATATGGTGGTAAGAAGTTAGCATGTGCTTGGATAGGGACATAGGGACAAACATACCCCTCCCTCATCCTGTGCTAAGCCCAATTTAGGCAATGATAAAAAAAAACATAAAAAATCACCCCCTGGGGACGGGAAGTATGCACAGAAGTGGAAGCTGGGACCTTGAGTGACAAACAGGTCAGTCACCCAATCCCGTGCAGCAGAATCTACAAGTCAGTCACTCAAGTCCAGCTGTTGCTCAAGTCTTTGGCTGCCAAGCAGAGCCCCGTCCCCTGCCAGCACCAGGGGAGGATTGTTGTGATCAGGTAAGTTGTTTTATTATTTTTACACACAAATCACCTTAGCATTAGGGGGGGTGGGAGGTTACAATAAGCTCAGACTCAGTAGAGAACTAACTAGAATCAACTGTTGAGATGGAATGCAGCAAGCAAGCAGGAGGTGCTGTGCAGGAGAGAGGCAGAACCAAGCTACTGGGGACCCAATATGGAGCCGAGATTAAACCAGACAGCTGTCTGTGGAAGAAGTCCAGGCTCAGGTACCTGTAAGTCAGGGAACAGACTGTGCTGAGATACTTGATCACTAAGTACAGGAAACAGATTTGGAGCTGCAGTGGAGGGAGTGTGTTCAATGTGTGTGTTGGGATACGTCTTTAAGAACTATGCTGACGTTATACCACTGAACTGCTGTTGTGGAAGCTGGCTCATCAATAAAGTCCATCCACTAGGATAATAAAAGTCTTAAAGGAGCCACAGCACTCAAACTAGTTAGCTTGCTGGCCAACCTACAAGCTGTCTCTAAACTTGGTTAAAAACAGAGGGCTTGGTCACACACATCTGCAGAAGTATGCTTAAGCTGCACCACCAGCGCCAAGGTGCCCCTGTGGGGTGCAGTCCTAACTCTAATCTCTGAGAGCCCCATTTGGGACATACAATGCAATAGATAAATTGGGAGCAGGCTTACCTGAGGTTGCCCTAAACCTCAAGTGCAAGCCATGGGGTGGAAGGGTCAAAGACCTTGCAATACAGCCTAGACCCCACACCCCATGTGCAGTCCTAACTCTAATCTCTGAGAGCCCCGTTTGGGGGGCAATTTATCTATTGCATTGTATGTCCCAAATGTGTGTGACCGAGCCCTCTGTTTTTAACCAAGTTTAGAGACAGCTTGTAGGTTGGTCAGCAAGCTAACTAGTTTGAGTGCTGTGGCTCTTTTTGTATCCTAATTGCCCTGCTAACGTGCACCTCCCAGGTTAGTTATAAAATGATCTGAGCGGCTGCCACCCCCCCTTTGTTTCTTTTGAATTTGTGCAAGCACATGGGGTGTGGGGTCTAGGCTGTATTGCAAGGTCTTTGACCCTTCCACCCCATGGCTTGCACTTGAGGTTTAGGGCAACCTCAGGTAAGCCTGCTCCCAATTTATCTATTACATTGTATGTCCCAAATGGGGCTCTTAGAGACTAGAGTTAGGACTGCACCCCACAGAGGCACCTTGGCGCTGGTGGTGCAGCTTAAGCATACTTCTGCAGATGTGTGTGACCAAGCCCTCTGTTTTTAACCAAGTTTAGAGACAGCTTGTAGGTTGGTCAGCAAGCTAACTAGTTTGAGTGCTGTGGCTCCTTTAAGACTTTTGTATCCTAATTGCCCTGCTAACGTGCACCTCCCAGGTTAGTTATAAAATGGTCTGAGCGGCTGCCACCCCTCCTTTGTTTCACTAGGATAACAAGGTTCCCCCCAAGGAATTAGGTGAAGATTGCCAACTGGAACCTGCCACCAAAATTGAATTGTTATCCCTGGCTGAATCCTAACCCACCAAACACTATTGTCTGCTGCTGATAAGACTAAAGAACTATACACTTGCTTCCTTCAAAAGCATATTCCCATATAGACAGTAAGTGAAAGGATCCACAAAAAATCACTGTGGACAGTACCTGCCATGGATGGCTGGTTTCAGAAGGCAGTCTTGCCAATTTTTCTTGCATATGACCTTTCTTGCATATGCTTTGCCTCCACTATATATTTTTAATACAGCATGCCTCCTTTTAAACTATTTTACACATTTAAAGTCTATATCCACAGGTAACTACCACATTTTTCACCATATAAGACGCACCTGCCCATAGGACGCACCTAGGAAAATAAGTAAATAAATATTCTGAACTAAATGTTGTGCTAACACACCATACCCACAAAAACCAAATATTAGTCAAGGTGCAGAATCCCACCATTACTGGTAGAATGGAACCCCCCATCCCCCATGGCCAGTGTGGCATTCCCCCCATCCCATTTCCCCATAGGCAGAGTGGCATTTCCCCCTCCCATTCTCATAGGCAGCGTGGCATTCCCCCCATCCCGTTCCCTTAGGCAGTGTGACATTCCCCCTCCCATTTCCCCATAGGCAGAGTGGCATTCCCCCCATCCCGTTCCCTTAGGCAGTGTGACATTCCCCCTCCCATTCTCATAGGCAGCGTGGCATTCCCCCCATCCCGTTCCCTTAGGCAGTGTGACATTCCCCCTCCCATTCTCATAGGCAGCGTGCCATTCCCCCCATTCCCGTTCACTTAGGCAGTGTGGCATCCCCCCTCCCATTCTCATAGGCAGTGTGGCATTCCCCCCATCCCATTTCCCCATAGGCAGTGTGGCATTCCCCCCATCCCATTCCCATAGGCAGTGTGGCATTCCCCCATCCCATTCCCATAGGCAGTGTGGCATTCCCCCCTCTTATTCCCATAGGCAGTGTGGCATTCCCCGCTCCCATTCTCCATATAGGCAGTGTGGCATTCCCCCTCCCATTCTCCATATAGACAGTGTGGCTTTCCCCCTCCCATTCCCCATATAGGCAGTGTGGCATTTCCCCCTCCCATCCCCATAGACAGTGTGGCATTCCCCCCTCCCATTCCCCATATAGGCAGTGTGGCATTTCCCCCTCCCATCCCCATAGACAGTGTGGCATTCCCCCCTCCCATTCCCCATATAGGCAGTGTGGCATTTCCCCCTCCCATCCCCATAGACAGTGTGGCATTCCCCGCTCCCATTCTCCATATAGGCAGTGTGGCATTCCCCCTCCCATTCTCCATATAGGCAGTGTGGCATTCCCCCTCCCATTCTCCATATAGGCAGTGTGGCATTCTCCCCCTCCCATTCTCCATATAGGCAGTGTGGCATTCTCCCTCCCAATCCCCATATAGACAGTGTGGCATCCCCCCCTCCCATTCCCCATATAGGCAGTGTGGCATTCCCCCTCCCATTCTCCATATAGGCAGTGTGGCATTCTCCCCCTCCCATTCTCCATATAGGCAGTGTGGCATTCTCCCTCCCAATCCCCATATAGACAGTGTGGCATCCCCCCCTCCCATTCCCCATATAGGCAGTGTGGCATTTCCTCTCCCATTCCCCATATAGGCAGTGTGGCATTTCCTCTCCCATTCCCCATATAGGCAGTGTGGCATTCCCCCCTCCTATTCCCAATATAGGCAGTGTGGCATTTCCCCTCCCATTCCCCATATAGACAGTGTGGCACCCTCCTCCCATTCCGCATATAGGCAGTGTGGCATCCCTCCTCCCATTCCCCATATAGGCAGTGTGGCATCCCCCCTCCCAACCCCCATATAGGCAGTGTGGCACCCCCTTCCATTCTCCATATAGGCAGTGTGGCATCCCCCCTCCCAACCCCCATATAGGCATTGTGCATTCCCCCCTCCCATTCCCCATATAGGCAGTGTGGCATTCCCCCTCCCATTCCCCATATAGGCAGTGTGGCATTCCCCCCTCCCATTCCCCATATAGGCAGTGTGGCATTCCCCCTCCTATTCCCCATATAGGCAGTGTGGCATTCCCCCTCCCATTCCCCATATAGGCAGTGTGGCATTCCCCCTCCCATTCCCCATATAGGCAGTGTGGCATCCCCCCTCCCAACCCCCATATAGGCATTGTGCATCCCCCCTTCCCATTCCGCATATAGGCATTGTGCATTCCCCCCTCCCATTCCCCATATAGGCAGTGTGGCATTTCCCCCTTCCATTCCCATAGGCAGTGTGGCATTTCCCCCTCCCAATCCCCAACTAGGCAATGTGGCATTCCCCCCTTCCATTCCCCATAAAGGGCAGTGTGGCATTTCCTCCTTCCATTGCCGTTGGCAGTGTGGCATTTCCCCCTCCTAATCCCCATATAGACAGTGTGGCATTTCCCCCTCCCATCCCCATAGACAGTGTGGCATTCCCCCCTCCCATTCCCCATAGGCAGTGTGGCATTCCCCCCTCCCATTCCTCATAGACAGTGTGGCATTCCCCCCTCCCATTCCCCATATAGGCAGTGTGGCATTACCCCCTCCCATTCCCCATATAGGCAGTGTGGCATTCCCCCATCCCATTCCCCATATAGGCAGTGTGGCATTCCCCCCTCCCATTGCCCATATAGGCAGTGTGGCATTCCCCCCTCCCATTGCCATATAGGCAGTGTGGCATTCCCCCCTCCCATTCCCCATATAGGCAGTGTGGCATTCCCCCCTCCCATTCCCCATATAGGCAGTGTGGCATTCCCCCCTCCCATTGCCCATATAGGCAGTGTGGCATTCCCTCCTCCCATTGCCATATAGGCAGTGTGGCATTCCCCCCTCCCATTCCCCATATAGGCAGTGTGGCATTCCCCCCTCCCATTCCCCATATAGGCAGTGTGGCATTCCCTCCTCCCATTGCCATATAGGCAGTGTGGCATCCCCCCTCCCATTCCCCATATAGGCAGTGTAGCATTCCCCCCTCCCATTCCCCATATAGGCAGTGTGGCATTCCCCCCTCCCATTCCCCATATAGGCAGTGTGGCATTCCCCCATCCCATTCCCCATATAGGCAGTGTGGCATTCCCCCCTCCCATTGCCCATATAGGCAGTGTGGCATTCCCCCCTCCCATTGCCATATAGGCAGTGTGGCATTCCCCCCTCCCATTCCCCATAGACAGTGTGGCATTCCCCCCTCCCATTCCCCATATAGGCAGTGTGGCATTACCCCCTCCCATTCCCCATATAGGCAGTGTGGCATTCCCCCATCCCATTCCCCATATAGGCAGTGTGGCATTCCCCCCTCCCATTGCCCATATAGGCAGTGTGGCATTCCCCCTCCCATTGCCCATATAGGCAGTGTGGCATTCCCCCTCCCATTCCCCATATAGGCAGTGTGGCATTTCCCCCTTCCATTCCCATAGGCAGTGTGGCATTACCCCCTCCCATTCCCCATATAGGCAGTGTGGCATTTCCCCCTTCCATTCCCATAGGCAGTGTGGCATTTCCCCCTTCCATTCCCATAGGCAATGTGCTATTCCCCCCTCCCATTCCCCATATATGCAGTGTGGCATTTCCCCCTCCCATTCCCCATATGGGCAGTGTATAAAAGTGTAAGTGTAAATAAAGTATACTCACCTTTCCATTCTTCCCATTGTCACCGCTGACTTTGCTGTATCTACCGCCTTCTTCGAGGCGCCTGCACACACATACACTCGCTTAGTACAGCGGTGGGTGTGGCCATTGCTCAACTGTCCGCGATGCCCACCCGCTGTATGAAGCCGGGTGTCTGTGTCTGCTGGCACCATGGAAAAGGAGTGGCAGATACAGCTGCCTCCACCACTTCTTCTATGCGGCGCAAGCACAATAGAGCGAACACCCGACTCTGTACAGCAGTGGACGTGGCCAATGCTCGAGCGCCGGCCATACCCATCCGCTGTATGAAGCCGGGTGTCCGTGTCTGCTGCGGGGACAGCGCAAGCGGCAGATATACCTGCCTCCATCACTCACACTGTCCCCACCGCTTCTTCTCTGAGGCGCCAGCACACACAGCGTCCACCTGCTGTATGAAGCGGGATGTCTGTGTGTGCAGGCGCCGCGGAGAAGGAGGCAGGTACAGGGAAGACAGCGGGGACAGCGTGAACGAGAAGGATGGAAAGGTGAATTTACATTTTGCCCCACATTCGCCCGATAACATGCACTGACATGCTCCCCCCCCCAATATGTGCGTCTTATAGGGCGAGGAATACGGTACATACTACTACACACTTGATTTCACAATAAGAAAATTAAGTACAGTATATACCCGCAGCATGAAAGTTTACAGCACACAGGGTTCCATGCTGATGTTGCACACAAGTAGCATATTTCAAATTATTACCAGAGAGATTATGACATTATTGGGTTATAAATGACTAATTAGGAATCTTAAACCGGACCTTCAGCCTGATTTAATGAAAAGCCCAAACCCTTAAAAACTATTCCCCGGCATCTAAAATTAATATATTTTAAGTTTTTAGTCACTTGCTTCTTTCCCCCACCGGGCTGCAACTCAGTTCAGGACTCTAGGATACGGGCGCCGCCATCTTGACTCAGAAGCATCACATACTGAGGAGAGGAGAGCGGAATAAGGTGCATAGGGGTGTGGTTATAGCTGTGCTTTGCATAGACAGAGTAGAGCTGGGGTCAGGGAAAGGACAGCAATCCCAGAATGCAGAGCGACACAGTCAGAAGACACTTCCTGTTTGCAGGTTGCCTGATGCTCCATGAGCCGCCATCTTGGATGTTTAAAGGCTCATAACATGCAGTAGATGCAGGTAGGATGATTTTTAATGTGAGCAATCTGTATGTACAGGGTGTGGGAAACATATAAGATAGACTCTTATTCAGGGTGAAGGTCGGCTTTAAGACAGTTTCTCAGTAACCAGATAAAGTTTTTTCTACATATTTTTCTGGAATTTGGAGTGGGCTTCGCAGAAGCATACTTGTATGTATTCGGCAGAATCATCATGCCTAACAGATTTGCGTTGCTCATAATATTTATAGAAAAAAATGTAACTGAAATCATTACTTCTTCCTCTATGAAGCTAACATTAAAGTGATGTAAAGCTTTTCTTCCAGAGTTTTTTACCCTGTCCCTTCTTCAGAGCACTTGATATATGACTGTAAATGGACTTGACAGCTATAATTATTTCCCACGCGCAGGGAAAGTAATGAATGCTTTTGAACACTTCCTCCTGCAACATTTACAGACCTTTTATCCATCAATGCTGGTTGTCATATACAGGCAAATACATTAGTGAGAAAGTGGGAAAAACTGCATCGTTCTCTGACACTATGCTTTTTGTGGTGGGAATGCCATTAATGGAGCCAGTCTTAGTGGCCAATGTCAGGAAGAAGCGAGGAGGCGGAAATATGACCACAGGCTTTGGTCTGGTGCAGTCTGGATCTTCATTGGAGGTAAGTTTCAAATCCCTAGAATATCGATGATTAGCTGCGCAGGACTATAGATGGGTATGTAATGTTTATTAAGTTTGCCGTAGAGTTCCACTTAGAGGGACAGCCACTATAAATAACTCTTGTGGTTCATAAGAGCAGCCATGATGAGATTACTGTGGAATGCTGCTCCATTGACTTCTATTGAGAGGAGAAGGGAGCGGGGAGCACTTTAACTCATCTCAATAGAGGACAATAGAACAACAGCCGCAGGTAATCCCTTTATGGCTGCTCTCATGGACCACAGACTGGACTGTCCTTTTAGAACATGACTGGAGTTTTGCTCACCCCTGCAGCACTCCATAAATACTGCAACCAAGCAAAGCTACTTTATATAAGGCCCCGTGGGACACCCGCCTTCAGAGTAAGCCCACAACCCCCAATCTCCGCTGCTAGCTTCAACTTTAGACAAGCCCCCATTTGCTGGGACGCTTTATATGCTTCGCCAGACACGGTTGCCCCAGGACTTGATAGCACAAAGGATGTGAGCTTACGGGAGGGTGAAGGCGGATGAACCAAGAGCCCGACAGGGCAAGGTCGACAAGCTGGGTCATACACGGGAAGGCAGCACCAAAGGGACAGGCAACAGAAGCGTCGAGGTCAAGCCAAAGGTCAATCTGGAAGGTCACAGGTTCGCAGTACAGAGGGTGAGACGGAAGCGTGGTCGGGGTACAGGCAATGGTCGGTCCAGGTGACAATCAAGAATGGTCAAATGAAGCAGGGTCGGCAACAAGTTCAAAACGGGCGTAAATGACAATCCAAAGCACACTCAGCAAACGCTATCACGGGCACTGAAGCACTGCAGGGATAACGCCTTTATAGGATTCCAGACAGGATTGGATAAGGGGAAGTGTGTGTGTGTGATTGGTGCACCCACAATCCTAATCCTAATTGGTCCTTAAGAGAAAAATACAATTCTGTGAGTACTGTGGTAAGGTGCAAGGGGCCGTTATTGACGGCAGGTATGTAGCACCAATGTACCTGGCATTGGTGCAGTAAAGCCGTATAGCTTGTTTGTCCAGCGTCAGCTGCTGGTGGCAGTTTGCTGCTGATGATTTAGAATAGCCGAAAGGCTAACCTGGGACGGCTTTACTGGGATGGAGTAGAGCAGGGTGGGACTCCATCCCACTACCCAGGTCCGGGTTTTGCGGGCTGTTTAAATAGCCTGGGGAATCAGCTGTGCTGGTTCCTTTGTCTAGAGCTCACATGGGAGTGAGACTCTGTGAGCCTGGCTGAAATCTCCTGTGGAAGCTGTTTCATGCGGACCTGAGGCCTAGTTGGACTGTAAACAGGACGTTTGCTCAAGGACTAAAAGCTGTTTGCCTGTTTGAATCATTTATGCTGCTGTTTCCTGAAAAGGTGATGTAACCTGTTTGGACATATGCTTTTGTGGATTTATGTGTGAAATAAACACAGACTTTACTTTGAACTGCTTGCCTCTGCCTCTATACTGCTGACACCCGGTCGCCTACCAGAGCTAATCTCCACATTTGGTGTCGGATGCGGGCATAGCAGTGAGGCCGTTGCTAGGAGCAACCGACGAAAAAGTTTTTTGTTGTGCATGTCCTATATTAAACCTGCCAGGCTGCTACCTGGGACTGCAGACAAAATGGAGGCGGTCGTGAAAGCGCTCGTGGAGGCCAACAGGCAGCAGCATGAGACCAACCAGCTGTTTTTGCAACATATGATGGCGCAGCAAGCTGCAGGTGCGCCCAAAAGTATTCCTGATGCCCGGAAAGCTGTCCGCTCGGCGCTCACAAAAATGACCCCTTCAGATGACGTGGAGACTTACCTGGCGGTGTTTGAAAAGGTGGCTGCAAGGGAGAAGTTGCCGCATGACCAGTGGGCTGATGTCATCGCTCCATTTCTGGCGTCTGGACCCCAGCAGGTGTTGTTTGATCTCCCAGAGGACCAAGCCGCTGACTACCCGACTCTGAAGGGTGAGATACTGGCGAGACTGGGGGTGAATGTGTGGGTTCGGGCTCAGCGGGTGCATCAGTGGAGCTACCAGTCGGCAGAGCCCGCCCGACCCCAGTATTATAAACTGCTGCACCTGCTGCAAAAATGGCTGCAGCCGGAGTTGTTAAGCCCCACTGCCATTTTGGACCGCTTGCTGGCGGACATGTTTTGGAGGGCTTTACCGCACCCTCTTCAGCACTGGGTTGGCCAGGTATCCCCTGACAACGCACTAGGGATGGTGGACCTAGTGGAGCGATATGAGGCCACCAGGAACTTGCAAAGCGGCTCCATGAGGAGGGATTCGGGGAAACCCCGGAGGTCCCCGCCCCAGCTCAGGCGAGTGGTGTCCCCTAAACCCTCTCAGGACCTACCCCCCAAAGTCCCTGCCCAAGTGTTGTGTTGGGGATGTAAGGAGCCGGGACATATCAGAGCCAATTGTCCCCACCAGGGGGAGCCCATGGATGTAAACTTTGGTTACCGCCCTTCCATGTATGCCAGGAGGCTGTGTGCTGCCGGTATCCCTGAGCTTGTGGGGCAAAGTCACCTCTGTCAGGTGAAAGTGGGAGACACCCTGGCTGTGGCCCTTTTGGACTCGGGGAGTATGGTTACCCTGGCAAGACCCGCCTTAGTACTGCCCGATGAGTACACTGGGCGGAAAACCGGGGTTTTGTGCATTCATGGGGACTTGAGAGACTATGCCACAGCACAAGTGTCTCTCACCACCGTCTCCGGCAGCTGGAAACATGAAGTCGCTGTCGCCGCTAAACTCCCATATGAACTGATTATTGGGAGAGACTTTCCAGGGTTCAGGTCACTGTGGGCCAAGCTGGCAGTTCCGGAAACCCGCGAGGCGGGTGTGTCCCCAATAGACTGGCCCTACTCAGGGGAGACCCCGGTGCCCTGGGAACCGGAATCAGGAGGCACCGTGGAAGAGGTGCCCGTCCCTAAAATGGAAGAGGGGGAGTCAACCCCACTAAATGTTATGGTTGGAGATGTGGAAGAGTTGACAACAGGTCCAGAGTTGGCAGATCTCCATGTCTCCACAACTAACTTTGGTACCGCTCAACACCAGGACCCGACCCTGTCTCGGGCCTGGGAGAATGTTCTTGAGGTGGAAGGTGAACCACAACAGCCAGGGGCGGAGTTACAGTTTCCTCGCTTTGTGGTTCACCAGGAAATGTTGTACCGAGTAAACAAGGTACGTGAAGAGGTGGTGGAACAATTGGTGGTACCCAATTCATATCGCAAATTGGTGTTGGATTTGGCCCACCAACATGTTCTGGGTGGACACCTAGGCCAGCAGAAAACACTGGACCGCGTTTTACAACGATTCTACTGGCCCAGTGTGTACAAGGAGGTGGAGAGATATTGTGAGTCCTGTCCAACATGTCAGATGACCAGCCCTCAGCCTCATTACCGTGGTCCCTTAGTTCCTCTCCCAGTTATTGAGGTACCCTTTGAGCGGATTGCCATGGATCTAGTGGGTCCAGTGCCAAAATCCGCTAGAGGGCACCAACATATTCTGGTGATCTTGGACTATGCCACGCGGTACCCTGAGGCAGTGCCCCTGCGTCACACCTCTGCCAAGCTCATTGCTAAGGAGCTTATGGAAATGTTTTCCAGAGTAGGTCTGCCTAAAGAGGTCCTGACCGATCAAGGTACCCCGTTTATGTCGAAAGTAATGAAAGAGCTCTGTAAACTGCTGCAGGTGAAACAGTTGCGGACATCCGTTTACCACCCGCAAACAGACGGCCTAGTAGAACGGTTTAATCAAACTTTAAAGACCATGTTAAAAAGGGTGGTCGCCAAGGATGGGAAGAATTGGGACTTGCTGCTGCCCTATCTGATGTTCGCAGTGCGAGAGGTGCCCCAGGCCTCTACGGGGTTCTCGCCCTTCGAACTCTTATACGGTCGACATCCACGGGGCCTGTTGGATATAGCCAAGGAGGCCTGGGAACAGCAACCCACACCCCACAAAAGTGTGGTAGAGTACGTGACTCAGCTACAGGAACGGATAGCGACCGTCTTGCCGCTTGTCAGAGAACACATGGAGGCAGCGCAGCGGGCCCAAAGCAGGGTTTATAATCGGCAAGCCAGGGTACGGAACTTTAACCCCGGTGACAGAGTTGTGGTTCTGGTACCCACGGTGGACAGTAAATTTCTAGCTAGGTGGCAGGGTCCCTATGAGGTCATTGAAAAAGTTGGGGAAGTGACTTACAAGGTACATCAGCCTGGGCGGAGGAAGCCCGAGCAGGTGTACCATGTAAACCTGCTGAAACTATGGAAAGACAGGGAGACCCCTGGGGGTGACAGTCCCCGACCAGGTATGGTGGGGGTGGAGCTTCCCATTCCTCGGTCTGTTAGTAGAGAAGTAGTAGTCGAGGTGAAAACTGGCGACAACCTCTCCTCTAAACAGACTCAGGAAGCCAGGGAGTTTATTAGCAGAAACACGGACGTGTTTTCAGAACTCCCTGGGCGCACTTCGGTCATCCAACATGATGTTGTCACGGAACCTCAGGTCAAGGTCCGGTTGAGGCCTTACCGGGTACCCGAGTCCCGGCGACAAGCTATCGCGGAGGAAGTGCAGCAAATGCTCCGGTTAGACGTGATTGAAGAATCAAAGAGTGAGTGGGCCAGCCCCATAGTCTTGATTCCCAAGCCCGATGGTACGTTGCGGTTCTGTAACGATTTCCGCAAACTTAATGAAGTTTCCAAGTTTGATGCCTACCCTATGCCCCGGGTAGATGAACTCATTGAGAAGCTAGGCCAAGCCAGGTACTTTTCGGTTTTGGACCTCACAAAAGGGTACTGGCAGGTGCCCTTGACTGAGGCTGCCAAGGAGAAAACAGCCTTTATTACACCAGAGGGACTGTTCCAATACAAGGTGTTACCCTTTGGGTTACACGGCGCTCCCGCTACGTTCCAAAGGTTAATGGATATTGTCCTCAGGCCACACCGTCGGTATGCTTCGGCATATCTGGACGATATAATTATCCATAGCACGGATTGGGAAAGTCACCTACCCAAAGTCCAGGCCGTAGTGGATTCCCTCAGGAAGGCTGGGTTGACGGCAAACCCGAAAAAATGTGCTTTAGGCCTAGAAGAAACAAAATACCTGGGCTATGTGATTGGACGAGGAGTGGTCAAGCCCCAGGTGAACAAACTAGAAGCCATCCGTAACTGGCCCCGGCCTAACACCACCCGCCAGGTAAAGTCATTTCTGGGGTTGGTGGGATATTATATGCGGTTCATTCCCAATTTTGCCACCCTAGCGGCACCATTGACAGACCTGTTAAAGGGACGCAAGTCTGTCACGGTGAAGTGGAATGAACAGGCCGAAAAAGCGTTCTCCGCTTTGAAGTCTGCCCTGTGTGGGTCTCCGGTGTTGGTGACA
The DNA here is from genome assembly GCA_027917425.1 of Gastrophryne carolinensis. Taxonomy (NCBI): domain Eukaryota; kingdom Metazoa; phylum Chordata; class Amphibia; order Anura; family Microhylidae; genus Gastrophryne; species Gastrophryne carolinensis. The sequence continues at coordinate 387,122,536 of CM051234.1, read as the reverse complement.
CCCGACTTTAAGAGGGAGTTCATAGTGCAGACCGATGCCTCCGAGGTAGGTCTCGGTGCTGTACTGTCTCAGGAAGTCAACGGGGAGGAGCACCCCGTTGTCTACATGAGTCGCAAATTGACACCCGCGGAGACCCGGTATAGTATAGTGGAGAGGGAGTGTTTGGCCATTAAATGGGCCCTGGAGTCTCTTCGCTACTACTTGCTGGGGAGAAGGTTCCGTCTGATTACGGACCACTCTCCCCTCAAGTGGATGTGCCAGGCTAAGGACAGGAATGCCAGGGTCACCCGATGGTTCTTGTCATTACAAAACTTCAAGTTTACAGTAGAGCACAGAGCGGGACGATTGTTGGGTAACGCGGATGCCCTGTCCAGAACACATTGTTTGGCATGTGTCCACCCCCTCAGGGTTGAACAAAGGGGGGGGGTATGTGGTAAGGTGCAAGGGGCCGTTATTGACGGCAGGTATGTAGCACCAATGTACCTGGCATTGGTGCAGTAAAGCCGTATAGCTTGTTTGTCCAGCGTCAGCTGCTGGTGGCAGTTTGCTGCTGATGATTTAGAATAGCCGAAAGGCTAACCTGGGACGGCTTTACTGGGATGGAGTAGAGCAGGGTGGGACTCCATCCCACTACCCAGGTCCGGGTTTTGCGGGCTGTTTAAATAGCCTGGGGAATCAGCTGTGCTGGTTCCTTTGTCTAGAGCTCACATGGGAGTGAGACTCTGTGAGCCTGGCTGAAATCTCCTGTGGAAGCTGTTTCATGCGGACCTGAGGCCTAGTTGGACTGTAAACAGGACGTTTGCTCAAGGACTAAAAGCTGTTTGCCTGTTTGAATCATTTATGCTGCTGTTTCCTGAAAAGGTGATGTAACCTGTTTGGACATATGCTTTTGTGGATTTATGTGTGAAATAAACACAGACTTTACTTTGAACTGCTTGCCTCTGCCTCTATACTGCTGACACCCGGTCGCCTACCAGAGCTAATCTCCACAGTACTCACCTGTAGGTTTTGCCTGTGTTCGGTCCGGGCTGTCCCAATTCATTACGTGTGGGACAGCCCAGACCGAACACAGGGAAAAATACAATTCTGTGAGTACTCACCTGTAGAAATGGTTTTGCCTGTGTTCAGTCCGGCCTGTCCCACACGTAATGAATTGGGATGGCCTGGACAGAACACAGGAAAAAGGGTGTATAGCCCAAAAACCACCTTGGGCTCATTGGCCCTTTAATCAGAAAAAGGGCGTTATAGCCCAAAACCACCTTGGGCTCAAGGCCTCCAGCGGGCGCGCTAGCACGTTCACAGGAGCCGGGGACGCGACAGAGAGCAGGGGAAGCGGCCGTGCTCGGCGCCGCACAAGCACTGCCCGAACCGCCGAGCAGGAAGCGTCCCGGCCAGCCACCCGGAGACGGCGCTGGACCGAAGGTGAGGTGAGTTAACCGTGACACTTTACACTTTTGCCTTTCTTCACTGCTGTTGACTGTCAATGGTCAGTGGGGTTTGCCTTGTGGCAAGCAGCACAGTTAGACTTTCTGTCAGTAGCAAGGTAACACATAAGTGGTTAAGTAGGTCTATCTGGTCACAGGCGGAAAGGCCACCCCAAACTGGGATGCCCTGAAGCTGCAGGGGAGTGCTGACCTCCATTCATATTTTCCCTGAGATCCGATTTAAGGTACATGTTATGTCCAGAAGGTGCTAAGCAATGGGAACTTCCATGCTCCTCTTACTAGAGGTTTACAGTACTAGAGGTTCACATGGACTTCAGTGTCTCTTTGGAATTTTTCCTACACATCATATGGCTCACATCTGAATGGTAAATTAAAAACTTGAAAATGTATGCCACGAGGATGCAAAGCTTCCTATTTTCCTCTGTTCAGCTTTAAAGAAATGTAGGTCATGCTTTCCAGTGATGGGTATTCCAAGGAGGGGACAATCTTTTAATCCCAGGATCACAAATCACTTTTAAACAGCTGTGATAAAGATAGGAGTTAACTATATGAACAAATGAAAGAAAGGGCAAAGAAAAGACTATCTGCTGCCATCCTATATTGGCAATCGGGTGTAAACAAACCTAAAAATGCATTACCAAACCTTAAAGCTGACCTACATATTAGAAACAAGTCATTTTTACTTTACTAAACACCCCCCTTACCTGATGAACCCACAGTAAGCTCAAATAATAATTAGAAATACTAATAATAAAACGACTGATCAAGCAAACTAGAAACCACAAACACTTCTAGTGGGAGGTGCCAGCTCCCACAACATTGTGGTTTCTTGTCCTCATGGATACCCAGCCGGGAATAGGTGAGTATTCCTAACCCTAGGGGTGGCCGGTTGCTGAAAGAAAGCCTGTTCTATACTTTAACAAGACGGAAGATCAACCTTTAAGCAAGATATTAACCTGAAGGCTCAAGATAACAGCTGGAGGCTTCTGTGCATGTGGCAACAGGCAGGTCCCAATTAGAAACAACAGGATGGCAGAGCCTCGTTTAAAAAAAATGCGGGAATATTCATTTAGCATTAAATGTTTTATATATGTGCTTTTATAAAAGTCCAGATGTGGTGCTTTTAAAGCGGACCTTCACCCTGAATAAGAGCCTATCTTATATGTTTCCCACACCCTGTACATACAGATTGCCCACGTTAAAAATCATCCTACCTGCATATACTGCATGCTATGAGCCTTTAAACATCCAAGATGGCGGCTCATGGTGCATTAGGCAGCCTGCAAACAGGAAGTGTCTTCTGACTGTGCTGCTCTGCATTCTGGGATTGCTGACCTTTTCCTGACCCCAACTCTGCTCTGTTTGTGCAAAGCACAGCTATAACCCACCCCCTGTACTTTATCCCATTCTCCTCTCCTCAGTATTTGTGATGCTTCTGAGGCAAGATGGCGGCGCCCGTATCCTAGAGTCCTGAACAGAGTTGCAGCCCAGTGGGGGAAAGAATAATAAGTAAGTGACTAAAAACTTAAAATATATTAATTTTAGATGTTGGGGAATAGTTTTTTAAGGGTTTGGGCTTTTCATTAAATCATGCTGAAGGTCCGGTTTAAAGAGGAGCAACCGCCGCCTAGAGTCAAATAGGCTGTAATTTGTGTAGCCAGCTTTAGGGAATTCAGAGAAGTTGGCATTTTCTACCTATTAAACTCAACATCTTCCTTTTTTGTTTTCTTATTCTATCAAACACTGTAATTGAATCCTATGTGACTATGAGAATACCTTTAGGGCAGTTAGGTCACTGCCAGTACGTAATGTACTTTTCTGCTTCAAAAGATTAGAGCTCAACAGCCATCAGAGTATAACCCAGTCCCCTTGTTTACGCAATCTGCGACACTTAGCCGAATTATTATGTCCACTGCCAACCTTGCTCCTAGCGCTACAGGATGCTGCCAAATATTTTAATTAGCTTTTAGCCTCCTGGGGTCACGCGTTAGCAATATAATCCCTGTTGTGGAAAGACTTCCATTAATCACAATACAACATAACCTAACTGGAAATGGTTGTTCGTAACTAAGCATTGTTTTGTACGTCCTTCAATGGTGAAATTATATTCAAATTACATCAAAGAAATCTGTGGTCTTAGTTTTTTGTATATTCCATTAGAATGGCATTAAAGTGTTTGCAAAGCTGACCATCCACGTGGAATCTGATGTTTTTATTTTTCCTGAACAATCAGGCCTATAACTGCACTTATATAACCTGTTAAAGCTATGGACACATTTTCGAAAGCCTGGAAACAACAGCATCATATGGGCTATGTTAAATAATTTGCCTATTTTTTCTGTATAGCGGGTACTGTTTCCAAAAAAATCCTTACCTCGCTGGAAAAATGATGTACCTCGCCCGTAAACACGCCCTATCACAAATGCAGGTGTTTTTTTTTTCTTTTTTTTAAAACACAAGAACCCTGGCAAAATCACCTTTCAAAGGGGTCCCACATTCACAGGCCGCATCCCCAGCATTTCCACAGCTGAGACGGGCTCCCATGTCCAGCCATTTATATAGGCTGGGCACAGTAGTGCACCACAGACTGCAGGGAGGCTAGGGATGCAGCCACTCCCCGCTCTGTATGCCGGAGCCTGCACTGATTGGACAAGAGGCCGCACACAGGAATGAGGAATGTCAGAAAGGTAAGTTTAAGGAGCGTTTCACACAATGGGGCCATCCTAAATTGGGAATGCCCCAGGGGCCAAAAAAAAACTGGGATAGCAAATTTCTCAGGTTTTGGTCCACTTTAATTAGGACTTCTGATAAGTTCTTACCATCTTGTCATTCTTACCATCTTTAATTGTTTTGCAGTACGAGACACATTTAGGCCCTTAGTTAACAAGGGATAGCGCCAGGTAGCGAATGGTGAGCGAACGGTAATGACACTCACCGCCACGAGAACGCCGGCTCCCCTCCGCAATCACACATTTATCAAGCCGATCCTGCTTAGCGACTGACAGAGCGCCAGATAGCGAATCATTCATCATTATTCCAGCCTCACCCCACAGCGCCAGCGAGCGACCTTGAACAGCGACAGGTATGACCTCTCGCTACCTGGCGCTCTCCAATGCATTTCAATGGAGCAATCTTTAAATATTCATAATTAATTGCTATTAATGTTTTGTTTTTTTTTTAAATGGCAAAAATTCTGTGACCACTTCTGCAATGTTAGATATTTTTAAGGTAAAAAAAAAAAAAAAAAAAAATTGTGCAGAATTGATATTACAGGTCTGATATTAATGTATTCATATTACAAAATGTTTGTAAAAACATGTTTTTTTTTTTTTTTTCAAAAATAAGGTTGTTTGGGGGTTAAAAAACTACTTTTAACCCATCGCCGCCAGCGCTCTGGGGTTTAAACAAGCATTTCACAGCGCGAGAATTTTTTGAGCGTGATTTGTTAATGAATATGCTGGGAGCCGTTCGCTATGACCATTCGCTGTCATGCGCTCCTATACAGCGCGGAACCTGTCAAATAGCGACTCCTAACCCCGTATTCAACATTACCGCACACCGACTGAGTCGCTGTCAACAGCCGAACAACGGCCAAGCACAGCGAATACTAGTGTGCGCTGTGAAAATAACGCTACCGGCGCTCATCTGTCGCTACCTGGCGCTATTAATGAATCGGCCTCCCCGTCTAACTAGCTGCACAAAATAAACTGTACTTTATCCCGGTTTTAGATGACTTTTATGCTATAAACATAAGTATAAACATGTTAAATTGGACCAAAACCGTTCATGGAGTCTATGAGACTGGAGACTAGACTTTGCGCCCCTGGAGTCTATGAGACTTGTTCCTGTAAGGAGGTACTCTTACCCTCTATGAAATGTCTTTTATTAATTGGTCACTGTGCTGTAGGTAGAAAGCCTCTTTCATTTCTAATCAGCAGTGGTTTAGAATTAAGAATGTGCATTCTACTGTATAGTCTCATGTTTATGTCTAATTACAGTTGTGCTGTATAGTGTTTTTCGCATTATATCTGCACTGCCAGACTTGAGACTAACTTACAAAACCTGTATAGCAGGATGTGCTGTCATGTCACACGTTGGTAAAAACAAAAGTGAATGCATCTACAACAAGCAAACCAGAGCGGCCTGTTCACAGGAGACTAAACACTTAAAGTAAAACTTTTCTATCAGTTTAGCATACAGTAGGGCAAGGGTGTCAAACTCATTTTCATTGAGGGCCACATCAGCAGTCTGGTTGCCTTCAAAGGGCTGGTTAATAACAAACACAGAATAAAATACAACCATTGAAACATATGGTTACAGAAGCAGAACTATTTTGCTCAGGACAGATGCAGGATTTTTTTGCCCAGGACAGATGCAGATTTTGCCAAGGAAAGATGTAGGATTATTTTGCTCAGGACAGATGCAGGATTTTTTTTGCCCAGGACAGATGCAGATTTTGCCAAGGAAAGATGTAGGATTATTTTGCCCAGGACAGATGCAGAATTATTTTGCCCAGGACAAATGCAAGATTTTTATCCCCAGGACAGATGCAATATTATTTTGCCCAGGTCCAGGTCAAATGTAGACATGGAATTATTTTGCTCAGGACAGATGCAGGAATATGTTGCCCAGGACAGATGTAAGATTATTTTGCTCAGGACAGATGCAGGATTATTTTGCCCAGGACAGATGCAAGATTATTTTGCCCAGGTCAAATGTAGACATGGAATTATTTTGCTCAGGACAGATGCAGGAATATGTTGCCCAGGACAGATGTAAGATTATTTTGCCCAAGATAGATGCAAGATTATTTTGCCCAGAACAGATGGAGATGTGGAATTATTTTGCTCAGGACAGATGCAGAATTATTTTGCCCAGAACAGATGGAGATGTGGAATTATTTTGCTCAGGACAGATGCAGAATTATTTTGCCCAGAACAGATGGAGATGTGGAATTATTTTGCTCAGGACAGATGCAGAATTATTTTGCCCAGGACAGATGCAGGATTATTTTGCCCAGGACAGATGCAGGATTATTTTGCCCAGGACAGATGCAGGATTATTTTGCCCAGGACAGATGCAGGACTGTTTTGCCCAGGACAGATGCAGAATTATTTTGCCCAGGACAGATGCAGGACAATTTTGCCCAGGACAGATGCAGGATTATTTTGCCCAGGACAAATGCAAGATTTTTATCCCCAGGACAGATGCAATATTATTTTGCCCAGGTCAAATGTAGACATGGAATTATTTTGCTCAGGACAGATGCAGGAATATGTTGCCCAGGACAGATGTAAGATTATTTTGCTCAGGACAGATGCAGGATTATTTTGCCCAGGACAGATGCAAGATTATTTTGCCCAGGTCAAATGTAGACATGGAATTATTTTGCTCAGGACAGATGCAGGAATATGTTGCCCAGGACAGATGTAAGATTATTTTGCCCAAGATAGATGCAAGATTATTTTGCCCAGAACAGATGGAGATGTGGAATTATTTTGCTCAGGACAGATGCAGAATTATTTTGCCCAGAACAGATGGAGATGTGGAATTATTTTGCTCAGGACAGATGCAGAATTATTTTGCCCAGAACAGATGGAGATGTGGAATTATTTTGCTCAGGACAGATGCAGAATTATTTGGCCCAGGACAGATGCAGGATTATTTTGCCCAGGACAGATGCAGGATTATTTTGCCCAGGACAGATGCAGGATTATTTTGCCCAGGACAGATGCAGGACTGTTTTGCCCAGGACAGATGCAGAATTATTTTGCCCAGGACAGATGCAGGACAATTTTGCCCAGGACAGATGCAGGACAATTTTGCCCAGGACAGATGCAGGACTGTTTTGCCCAGGACAGATGCAGGATTATTTTGCCCAGGACAGTTGCAGGATTGTTTTGCGCAGGACAGACAGAGATGTGGAATAATTTAGCTTAGTACAAATGCAGGATTATTTTGCCCAGGACAGATGCAGGATTATTTTGCTTAGGACAGATGGAGACGTGGAATTATTTTGCTCAAGACAGATGCAAACACTGAATAATTTTACCCAGGGCAGTACTCCACTAATTTTTCCCATGCTATAGCTAGTAATAATTCTTGCATTAACTGTGGCACCCTCTTAAGTGGCAGTAAGTTGAGTGGGTTAAGTCGGCCCCCCAAAATGTTATGATTAGAGGCAGCACCAGTGCATGACTCAGCAAAGCCGCACAGGTGCTAAGATGTGCTGCCAGTGTCAGAAACCTGGGCCTTGAGTTTGGCACATGTGCAGTAGGAGGAAAGTTATAGACATTGTTACTTTCCATAACATACACCCAACAAATACTGTACATGGTGACCAACCACAAGCTTGGCAGGACCTTTATTCAGGTGTATATTTATATATATATTGTATATATATTTATTTGGGTGTATTCAGGTGACCCGTCCTCTCATTGGATAATGGGTTTATATCGTGATACACCTCCTTTAACTAAACTAAAAAATGGCATTGTAATTCCACATAGATTACAGAGTACTTTCTCATACATGTCAGTGATTTTTGCTTGTTGGAGCTCACAGTTCTTATAGGAACAGGATATAATCATAACAGTGTATTATGCAGAATTATTGTTTCTTTCTGATGAGCTCAGAGTAACATTATCAGGTCATATCTCCAAGGCATTAAACAATGGCACATTGTTCTAAACCTACCTTGCTTCCCCCAAAATAAGAAAGGTCTTTCTTTGCTCTGAAATAGGCGGTAGGGCTTATTTTCAGGGGATGTCTTGTTGATTGCTTTTTCTATAAACAGCAAATAGATCTGTAGATAGATAGATAGATAGATAGATAGATAGATAGATAGGCAGAGGGGTAGATAGATAGCTGGGCAGAGAGACAAATAGATAGATAGTTAGTCAGAGGGCTAGATAGCCGCCCCATCACTCTGCAGCAAGTGTCCCTGATGAGGCAGGAGTGGCATCCCAGCCCCCCCATCCTTTCACAGCTTCTGGCACATATACCGTCCTTCTGTAACTAGGGCTTATTTTTGTGGGTATGGCTTATTTTAGGGGCTTATATTTTGAATAATTTGTGAAAATGCTAAAAAATCACAATAGGGTTTATTTTCAGGGTAGGTGTCACGGACCGGGTGGAGCGGACTTGGATGTGGATCCGCTTTGACTGTGGAACTGATGGCGAGTGCCGTGTCAAGGGAGCGGAGTCTAAGAGGCCACCGGTATTCACCAGAGCCCGCCGCAAGGCAGGTTGGTCTTGTAGCGGCAAGTGACCCCCAGGCCCCTCGCTACCCCCCAACAGCGGCCCAGTTCCACAGTTAGCCGAGGTTCAGTGTGGTGCACAGGGGCAGGCAAAAGACGTAGTGAGTACAGGCAGAGCTGGCAGCACAGGTTCGTGGTAAAGGTGAGTAGCCAAGGTCGGGGCAGGCAGCAAAGGTTCAGAGTCGGGGACAGGCAGAGTTCGGTACACGGGTGAGCAATCCAAAAGCAACTGATTTACAACTGGGATGGAAAAACCAAGATCCGGCACTGATGGAAAGGAAGTGCCCCTTTAAATAGGGGAAGTGGATGCAGGATTGGATGACCAGACACCAATCAGTGGTGTACAGGCCCTTTAAATCTCAGGAATCCGGTGCGCGCTCCCTCTAGTGGACGGGGACGTGCGCGCACCTGACCATGCGAGGAAGAAGCATGGGGGGAAGGGAGACGGCTGGGAGCAGCCATGGAGGTGAGTGAAATGCTGTGAAATGGACGACGGCTGGATGCAGCCATGGAGGTAAGTGAAGTGCTGCGAGATGGGCGCGCAGCGCTCGCCCTAACAGTAGGGCTTATTTTCGGGGAAACACGGTATCTCCATCATACTAATTTTAATTGTTGCTGTTCCTTTAATTAGTAAAGCCAGTAATTGTTAAACACATGCCCTTGCAGCGTTAACAGGAAACAAAAAACAAAGTCCAGAGTTTGGCCATATATAGGCATCCACTAGGGCTCACCATAAAGTGAGAGAATACTGATGTATTGCTCAGCAGCAGGTTATGGGAAATCAGAACCCCCCGACCCCAGCCGGGGGTCTGTGGACTCTGTTATATCTGACTGGAGGTCTGCTTTAAACATAAGCAGCTCATCAACTAACTATATCAGCTTTTCCTATTGTAGGACTTGATCAGTGGGAGGAGGTAGGTTCTGGTCCTCATGCACCAAGACCTTCCATAGAGTTGCTGGGTTAGGTATGCCCTGAGATCTCATGCCTTCCACTTGCAGAAATAGCTTGTGTTTTACTGTTTATAGCTAAAGGTCACGTAAAATAAATCGGATTTATAAAACCCATGCATTGCCTAATATCATTATGTTATTTCTGTAATTTCCTTAAAGTGGACCAACACCCAGGATTTTCACTATCCTGGGTTTTGGTCCACTTCCGGGGGGCACCCCCGATTGGGGGTGCCCCACTGCGTGAAACCCCCCAGGACGCCCGAAAAATCTCACCTCACCCCGCTTCTATGGCGCATGCGTGGCCGCTCGTCCAATCAGCACGCTCGGAGCGATCTGATCGGCCTGGGAATCTTATAGATTCCAGGGCCGATCAGGCAGGGTGTTGGTCCACTTTAACAAATTTAATTTCTGCCTCTTTACCTCTCGACTTTGGTGCAGTTTCTGTAAACAGCCTTCAGAAATTGATGAATTATCATCTCCTAAGTGAATTATTAACAAGTATTAAGGCTTTATGTAAACACCGCTATTGCCCAATATAAAAAATGCCTAGATTGGGTGTGTATTATAGAGAAAGAAGGGTAAAACATTCCACGTCTGCGTAATGTCATTCACCTTTGTTACTAGAACCACACAAGGAAAACAAGCATCTGGAAGGCTAGATCTTGCTAATATGTTAGGAACCCGGTCAACTTTAATCGAGTTACTTTCATGTTGTGTTTTCACCTTTTTTCTTTTAGTATTGCCATTGTACATGCAGTGTTGACATCCCAAGCAACTCAAATACGTCAGAAAATGTAAAATAGAGCTACACCCTGGTAAGTTTGTCTGTTCCAGGGAGGGTGTAGGACCGCTGAAATCCCTCAACTTCCTTCACCACTCCCAAGCCTGCAATATAGAGCTACTACTATCCTAATTATTCACTGTGACTCTTTCTCTGACAGGGGACTGGAGTTTGCAGAGTGTGGCTGTAGCAGTGTGTGCAGCTGTTCTGGTCCCCTGTCAAAGGAAGCTCCATTGAGAATATATATCTTCTTCTTTTTCTAAGGTAAAGCAGAACATTTTAAAACAATTCCCTTAAACTCCTTGTTCATGTTCTTCAATATATTTCTTTTATCCCCTTCCTTGAATCATAAAAGCAGAGCAGTTGTATCTACTGGCCCAAGTTATGACACAGGTCTTAGATAAGATTGCCAAAGATTGTCTGAAATCAGAATTCTGTGGCTGCATCTGCTGTGGGCATATGTAGCCGCTGTAAGCAGGAGCACCTGCAGGCTGCGTGTACAGTTTGCCTACATACTTAATTTTGTCTGCGCATGAGCCAAATGCTTTCTTTGCTGGGATCCATTGCAGGGACTAGGGACTCGGGATGTGGGGACATTGGAGGGAGCTGAATACATCATTTGAGCCTATAGAACAGAATGTTGTTGACGACTCTATAGAACTGGAGTAGGCATCCTGAGTGTAAGGTTCACCAGTTAGCAGGTCCAGGTTAGTTGATAACGCCCAATCTACACAGCTATTTTCACCTCTAGACAAGCCCGTTTGCCGGGACGCAAGCAGGCCTCACAGGACACGGTTGCCCCCAGGACTTAAAATGCGCAAACTATATCGACTGAGGGCTGGACCTGCACGGGAGGTCAGGAGAAGCAAGGGTCATACACGGGCTAACAGGCGTTAATGCATAGGGATAACCAGAGGCAAGGTCAGAGGGCAGGCTGAAGGTCCGAACCAAAAAGGGGGTGAGGTACCAAAGAGATCAAGCAGAGACAAAGTCAATGATTCCAATGTCAGCAACAGGTGGTACAGAGGAAGTAAGGTCAAAGGTCAACCTACGTCAAACATGAGGAAACAAGAGAACAGAGCTCCGCACAAAACCCAAAGCACTAGCTATCACGGGCATTGATGACAGGGGCTGGGGCACCTTTATAGGGGATGATGTGCAGGAATAGGTTGGGGCAACTTAGGGCTGATTGGCCCCACAAACAATATCAGGGCTGATTTCCCCCCTAAGACAAAGGGGCTGATGACCACACAATAATGTTGGGGCTCATTGGCCTATTTAAACCAGCCTCCGGCGACTGCACTGTCTGTAGCATTGACGGAGGGCATAAAAGTCCTGTGCACGAGCCCAGGCTGATGCGGCCAAAGAAGGAGAGGCACAGTGTTGCTTGAGCCGGCACGCTCACGGCACCACCAAGTAGCGTCACATGTATTACCAGAGGCAGCTCAGCATATAGCGCCGGAGCTCTCGGTTCAAGAGCGCCACGTATTACCTTTCACTCAGTGTTACTCTGCCATACAGTTCAATGGGGTTTCATTTGTTTGTGTTTAAATAGCGTGCTTGGCAATTAAAATATATATTTTTTTGCTAAAATCATTGTGTGATCTCTCCTGGCTACAACCAACACTTTTATACATTTTTTTGACTTTTTATAATTTTATGTAGAAGTGTCATTACGGGTCTGGCACTAAGGTGTTATTGCCCCAGTGTTAAGTGTCATTCCATAGGCTTCCTGTCTCGGACGCACTGAGCTGGCGCTACCTGTCGCTCGCAGCAGCCTTATACTGTTGTTAGAGCGCCCAACACACATCACATTCATCAGTGCCGGCCAGGTTACAGCGCCCGATACCCGCTTACAGCGTCTACTAGCGGACGCTCTAAGTGCCACTATACAGACGCTCATCTGGCAATACCTAGCGCTAGTAGTGAATCAGCCTCATGGTAACAAATGAACTATTCCCTGGAAAGTTATTTATGACTTTATTTTTCATGATGTTTCCACTGGGAAACCCTGGATAACCCCGTGGCTTGCTGTGTGATGGAAGCACCTGACCATAAAAACAGCTCTGCAGAGGACAGTGCTGACAAATTTCCTATGTCTCCACAGCAGCATGATACAGAGTAGATATGATTTATTAAGTAATGGCAAAACGCATTTCTTCTGTTTGGAGCCAGAGCTAGAATGTTTTGCAACTAGTTACTTCTCCGTTGCATAAAAGGGTGGACACGGAAAAGTCTGTTTATTTTGTAATATCGGAAACAAAATGACATATTTGATATTAGTATCCATTAACTATATGCGTTAATTATATGTGTTTACATTAAAGCTAAAGCTAGGCACAACAACAACTCTTTAGTTGCATTGCCATATGTAAAACATCACAAGATATTTGTACTGTGGCAACAGTAGGGCTGGTTCCTTTTTTAACATATCTGTCAAACCCCACCCGCCGTATGTCATTGAGAGGAAATGCATGGTGTGAATGGGATGATCTGTAAGATGAACTCCTGACACTACCACTTAGCCAGCCAGCATCCCCCTTCGCAGCAGCAATTTTTGAATCCTATATTAAAAGTTTTGTGTCCCATAGCTTAACTGCTGAATTGTAAAAAGGACATGAATGTATTTATGAATATGTAATCAGATATTATTTATTCAATATTTTTTCAGAAATCACTCTGCATACCCATACCCATGGAGGATCATCTCTTAAAAAAAAGTTTTTTGGGTTAAACTGCTGAGCTTTAAAGCTGACCAAAACCCAGGCCCGACAGCACTGTATTATAGAGGTTCCAGGGCTGCTCCCCCCAAGACATCCAGATTCGGGGTGCTCCGCTGTATGAAACCCCCCAGGTCGCCTGGTAAGGTTACACTCTTCCCTGATCCAAAGGCGCATGTGCAAACAACAGCCACTCCATGCTATACCTTAAGCATGGTGTGCCAAGACTTTGAGATGCGTGGGCATGCTCTCTGTTAGAGGGCAGCAATGATACGGCCACCGCCGCTCTCCCGGCTGCATCTGCTAGACTTGTCTGGACTCGGCTGGAGCACAGTCGCGCACGCTGATTGGACCAGAAACATCTCAAAATCCCTGATTATAACGCATGTATTCTAAGCGAGTGACTGAGCGGGGAAAGACATGTCATGGCACAACTTTATGAGTCATGTGCCTGCTATGCTGTGGTCAGAGACAGCTGTGCAACCACTGTGACTTGCCATGCCCATATGTGCCGAGAGTTCCAAAAAACACAGCAACTGTTATTCCCCATTTTTGTGTGAGGAGCAAATCTTAGAGCTCTGCTACAGCTTCTACGTGGCACTGCAGGGAATGGAGGAGAGGCACATGGGACGGGCATCAGGTGAGCTGTTTGCTGCCCTGTTAGTGCCATTGCCTAGGCAGTCCCTTTAAGTCTGAGCGTCAGTTGGAAATCATTGAAGCACTGTGTCTGTTATTGAATAACCACCTACCTGAGCAATAGTACTGTGCCAGGACATTTACTTACCCAAATAACTATACGCTCCACATTGTTCAGATACCTGATCCAGCTACGTGTTCCCAGACTGTCTTCTTGTAACCTGATCTAGCTTCTTGGTCTGTACCTGTTTCTGACACCTGGCTTGTGCTCCTGAAACCTAATGCTGATCCGTGGCCCTGGAAACTGTTCTGTTATTTGTTGTCTGTCTGTATGCACTAGAGGTGTGACTTAAGATCTGTATCTAGCGGATCATCTTTATAACATCCTGGAGAAGATGAGGTGACTCCCTACCATTGCACCTTGGGGAGCACCTGATTTTTACTTGTGATTCAGACTCCCTGTTGCCTCCTGCCTCCAGGGGTGTGTCTTTCTGCCCTTGTTTTTTCTCCCTTGTGAAAATCATTCCTGTTTCCTTGGTCCACCCATGGGAAACCTAAATCCTGTTGGCTGTAATCTGCAGTGTCCTACAGATCGTTACAAGCAGTAAGGGACATCTACTGAGGCCACTGCCTCTAATTCTACAGCATCAATTTCTGTTTCAGACCTTTTGAATCTGGATAGTGCTCCTGTGCTATCCAGATTGCTGCCCAGAAAACTTGCCTTACCTTTTTAACTTTTCTGTAAAGTACATTTTATTGAGCCTAATTGTGGATGCTGTGTGACCTGCGGCCACAAAGCTGGGTGCCCCGCTGGCCAGAAAAACAGAAGTGCTGCTACGCTCACTAGAGCGAGCGACGTGCTCCTGCTTCCCTTGTTAGCGCATGCCCTGCTGGGATGGGGAGACAAATAGTACATCTACTGCTCTGAAATTGGTCTTTACTGTCAATAGCAGCATGCCCTGATTCAAGCAAGTTTGAAACTGGGCACAGAATGTATGGGGTCCTTGCTTGCACATCTCAAGTGACCATTGGTACCACTTATGGTATTGAAGGCTTATTAGTTTATGCTGGTGGGGAATCAAAATTCAGATGTCCAGGCTTGGAAAGTGAGTGGATTCCCAATCATATCTGACTGGAGGTTCAATTTAAAGTGGACCAAAACCCACTGAGCTTGTGAAATACAAAGCCCCTGCCGATACTTTCTTAGGGTGTAGAACTAAGAAGAGAGTATTGGCAGGGTCTTTGTTCAAATGAGTTTCACAAGTTCAGTGGGTTCTGGGCCGCTTTAAAGCAGATCAAAACCCATGTGGTCAAGCCCTGGATTTCCAACTGCTCTAAATGCAATAAGGGGTCATTCCGAAGCTACGATTTTGAGTCAAGACACATTTCAGGTTTTTTAAGTGGACCAAAACCCAGCACAATCGGCCTGGAAAACGAACAGATTCACAGGCTGATCGATTCCCTCCCCCCGTGGCATCCAAAATCGTGATGCCCCGCTTTGTGAAACCCCCCAGGTCGCCCCATACACTTACCTTGCTTTCCTGGTCCAGTGGCGCATGCGTGAGTCGCCGCTGCATCCCCACTATCCCTCTAGCAGGAAGCGTGCCCGCTCTGGCCATTCACAAACGGGCACGCTCCCTGTTAGAGGGAAGCGGAGGATGCGGCCGCCAGCTCATTTGGAGCCGCTGGTCTTAGGCAAAGGCTTAGATAAAGTGATGTCAGTGGCTCTGAGCACGCTGATTGGACGAGCGCCCGACCAAAACCCAGGATAGACCAAATCCTGGGTTTTGGTCCACTTTAAGTGTACTGGTTGGATTTAAATGTGTGTAAGGGTTTGTATGAAATACATAATGCATGTGGAAGTGCTTTTTGTATGCTCTAAGCATTTAGATTCACGCTCAAATACTATCTAGAGCAGTAATTGCTAGTAAGCTTCAGCCAAAGTGAAAGAAAAAGCATTACAGAATGTGAGACATTGGCCCAGAGCCCTGTGTCTTACCACCACCACAAACCACAAGAGACAAGAGCCCCTGCAGTTCCCAGCTGCCTTTTTCCCCAAGACTTTCAGGAGCTGGAGCAAAAGAGAAATGCTCTCTAAAATGCAATATTGATCTGGTGTAATTTTCTCCAGTCAGGCTTTTAGTAGAGCCATTGAAAAGGAAGCACAAGCACTGGTAACTGCTGGTGTTTAATGCCATGTGCATGCTGACAGGGGACTATAGACAGACTTGCAGTGTCTTCAGTCTCCAGCAAAATAGAAGCTGGCAGCACTTTTATGGTTAGCTTCATCCAGGAATTTCTACAGCTATATGCTTTGAGCTATATCAGATTGTAACCAGCAAAAAAAAAGCCATCCAAAACAAAAAGAATCAAATACAGTAACTATATGAAATGTTAGAGTGAACCGACACAATATAACATGAAGGCATAGCTTAACAGGTCATTGATTTTTGTATATACAAGAAAATCTTTTGTTACTAAAAGGGCAGGAAGTTAGGCAACATTCTAGTTCTTTTTAAAGTGGACCAAAGTGGCCCTGGAGTCTATAAGACTCCAGGGACGCCTGATTCTCTCCCCCTGTGGCACCCATATTTGGGATGCCCTGATGTGTGAAACACCCCCGAGTCCCCTGTAAAAATCATCTTCTCCCCAATTCATGCACGAGCAACGTTGCTGTCTGCTATACCTTTAGAAGGGCGTGCTTCCGCACCAGGCATTTGTGAATGGCCGGCGCAGGAATGTGCGCTGTTGAGGGGTAGCAGGGATGGACGAGAGCACTCACATCCATTGTAGGACCAGGGAAAGATGAGTTTACTGGACGACCTGGGGGATTTCAAACAGCAAGGGGGCAAGGACCAAAACCCGGGATAGTCTTCACAAATGATGTTACAGACAGCTAGGTTTGCAGACAATGGCCCGAGCTATAGATGTCTGAGGCTAAACAAGGTGTGGCAGTGTAGGCATGGGGCTCACACCCACATATACCTCAAGTCATGTGATACATTCCAGCAAACAACAATGAAATGACACAATGATGCTTCTCGTACTCCTTTACCCAAACGCTTGCTTGCAGCTCTGTGGCAGGGAGGGGCCTGGCTCAAAAGCACACTCATGCAGTCAGTAAGCTCTGCATTCGATAGATAGTAAAACTTTTTCTAGCTCCATTCAGTTGGGGAACAGAAACAGCGCCACACATGTGATAGACAAATCTCCTTCAGTGGGAGGAACGTATTAGTGAAGCGTGCAGCTCTAGCGTCATAAACTGTCATGCAGTCTCATTAGAAAGCAGGATCTCCTCAATTTTGGGCATAAAGGCAGCAGGACTAGGTAGGTAAGGATCCTTTGTGGATCTGGACCCTACCTTCCACAGAGCTGAGGGTGTAGGTCCACTTTAACTAGTCTAAGCGGGTCCTAAGAAGATAGGTGATCCGCACTCCATAAACAGTAAAATCATTCCTTTTATTTAAATCCGATTAAAAACATCTCCATAGAAATAAGGCAAACTTTAAAATCCGTAGTGACAATAGTTCTGGTACAAATGAGGTAGTAATAAAGCCGCTAACGCGTTTCGGACCCTGTCCAGTCCTTAGTCGCAGATGAGTGGGTCCTAGGCAGGTTTGATTTGTGACAGGAGCAACCACCAGCTTCGAGTCTATAGAACTCTGGGTGATCTCTATCTTGGTTGGGAACCCTAATGATCATCTGTGAAACTCACGATCACCATAAAACCATCCCACAGTGCATGCACAGGCCGTGGCGACCCACCAGGTATCCCTCTCTGATGCGTTCCTGTGCCTGTCCAGAATGGCTGGCCTGGGTAACTGCTCATTAATGTGCACGCCATAGAATTCTGTTTGGGGAGCCTGCACATGCACTGTGGGATTGCTGGAGAGGTAAGCGCAGCAGGCATGCCCTGGACTTGGAATGCGATTCTAGGATGAGAAACAAACCCCGGCAGAGCATATATTATATGTTTCCCCCACCCTGTACATACAGATTGCCCACATTAAAAATCATCCTACCTTCATGTACTGCATTTTCTCAGAATTTAAACATCCAAGATGGTGGCCCATGGAGTGGCAGATTTGCCTGCTAACAGAAAGTGTCTTCTAATTGTGCCACTCTGCATTCTGGGATTGCTGACCTTTTCCTGACCCCAGCTCTACTTTGTCTGTGCAAAGCATAGCCCGGCCCCCTGCACTTTTGACTCCTCTCCTAAGCGTGTGATGCTACTGAGCCAAGATGGCGGCGCCCATATCCTAGAGTGCTGAACAGAGTTGAAGGCCAGAGGGTGGAAAGAATAAAAGTGACTAAAAACGTTAGATGTATTAATTTTAGATGCAGGGGAATAGTTTTTTTAGGGTTTGGGCTTTTCATTAAATGAAGCTGAAGGTCCGCTTTAACATCAGAGGTTCCTGAAATACAGGTTGGGGGTCCCACACACAAAGTCCCTAAAGCATTGTCCTACTTTCACACTAGAGCAGGGTTTCCAAACCATACAATTAAGTACCACCATTTTCTAATGATCTCAAGCACCTCCTAATATAGGTTTTCCAGAGAGAGTGGGGGAGGCCAATTCATTAATAGCGCCAGGTAGCGACAGATGAGCGCCAGTAGCGAGATTTTTACAGCGCCAGCTAGTATTCGCTGTACTTGGCCGGCGTTAGCTTGATGACAGCGACTCAGTCGGTGTGCGGTAATGTTGAATACGGGCTGGGGGGTCGCTGTTTCACAGGTTCAGCGTTGTATGGGTGCGCCTGACAGCGAATGGCCAGAGCGAACGGCTTGCTGCAGATTCATTAACAAATCACGCTCCGAATTTTTTAGCGCTGTGAATTCCTTGTTTAAACCCCAGAGCGCTGGCGGCGATGGATTTAAAATAGTTTTTAACCCCCAAACAACCATATTTTTTGATTGTAAAATTATACAAGTTTTTCTAAACATTTTGTAATATGAATACATTAATATCAGACCTGTAATATCAATTCTGCACAAAATCATTTTTTTTTTTTTTTACCTTAAAAAAAAATCCTAACATTGCAGAAGTGGTTACAGAATTTTTGACATTAACAAAAAAAAAAAAAAAACATTAATAGCAATTAATTATGATTAATTAAAGATTGCTCTATTGAAATGCATTGGAGAGCGCCAGGGAGCGACAGGTCATACCTGGCGCTGTGATGGGATTAGCAGCGGCGCTGTTCGTTGCAGTCGGCTACATGATAAATCCCCCGGTAGCTGACGCTCTCGCCGGCGCTAGCCTCATTTAGCTTGGTAAATGCGTCATTGTGGCCGACGCCGGGCGTACTTGAGTCTGTAGCCGCCGTTAGCTGGCGGGACCTGGCGCTCGTCAGACACTACCTGGCGCTATCGCTTGATGAATAAGGGCCTAAGTCTGCCTTAGGATCTGTATGTACTCCACCTAGACCAACTTTGCAAACCCATCAGCCATCATGCCAATTGTTCTATATATGAAGGATTAAACAGCAACTGGTCCATGGCGCTGCAAGCCATCCTGCTTCTCAGCCATCTGCTGCTGGGAGAGGAGCTTGAGGTACTAGTATCACAGGTTGCGAAACACTGCACTTGAGCACTTCCGGTGTGCAGTCCAGCGCAATGCTAACAACAAATACATTATCACTGTCAATATGAGGGTGCCCTTTTGTTTTCTCTGTACAGAACTGAGAATTTCCCAGCAGTATATCTAGTGGCTGTTGAGGAATTTGTATAGAGTGCAAAATGTATCTAATGCAATTCAAAAAGACTACAGTTGGCTAAAGGTAATACAGAAAACAAAAGCAGGTGCAGGCCAGTTCAAGATGTGTTGTCTACCAAAAACAGGTCACTCCAGTTTACTTTTTCTGCACACACTGTCTTTCCAGCAAGGTGTGCCACCAGACCATGCATTGCGAGCCTATAGAGTTCATTATCAGTACAGGCAGGACAGTATGCTACATACCATATTAGTACCATATTAGCAGTCAGTAAAGATGGCCAGAAGTCTGAATGAAAAGAAATCTGCCTACCAATCCTAATGACACCCATTACTAATTAGTTAAATGACTCTGTAGGAAAGCTACACAAGCTACACAAGCATTACTATAGACATTCATTCAATATTTTGGCTCATTTTTTCTCTAACATGAGGGGCCAGGAGCAGAGTGGACACATCCCATAGAGAATGTTTTAAGCGGACCTTCCTCCTGAATAAGAGCCTATCTTAAATGTTCCCCCCCACCCTGTACATGCTGATTGCTCACATTAGAAATCATCCTACCTGCATCTACTGCATGTTATGAGCCTTTAAACATCCAAGATGGTGGCTCATGGAGTATCAGGCAGCCTGCAAAAAGTGTCTTCTGACTGTGTCGCTCTGCATTCTGGGATTGCTGTCCTTTCCCTGACCCCAGCTCTGCTCTGTCTGTGCAAAGCACAGCTGTAACCCCGCCCCCTGTACTTTATCCCGCTCTCCCCTCCTTAATATGCAACGCTTCTGAGGCAAGATGGCGGCGCCTGTATCTAGGGCCCTGAACAGAGTTGCAGCCCAGTGGGGGAAAGAATAATAAGTAACTAAAAACCTAAAATATATTAATTTTAGATTCTGGGGAGTAGTTTTTTAAGGGGCAACAGGGAGCAATATGGCTGACCATTCGAACAGCAGACTGCATCCAGTTTGTGTTTTTATAAATATTGGGCAAAGGCTTTAGTAAAAAAAGAGAAACAGGCTGTTTAGAGGCACTGGGCTGGGGATAGAAGGTGATGACATAAACTAGCTTTTTGGGTATAGGATCACGTTAGAGAGGACCTCACATGGGCAGGATGGAACACAGAAGTGGTGAGTATCAGGGAGTGGGCATCTAGCCTGCGGAGGGTGGCTGGACATCTAAAATAGGGCTAATGTTCTATTAGTACAAGGGGACCTCCAGCCAATTATAATTGGAGGTCTTCTTTGGGATGTCACAAAAGCTAAGCTGAAACCAGGCAAATGGCTTACTCTTCACAGACGACAGCCACATCTTGTCTGCTCTCTTGGGCTGGCGTCTCATTCCCCTTTTCTCAGTAGAGTTTGCCAGGCAGGTGTACACATGCCTTATATCGTGTTGTGCATGCCCGCCTGCCAAACTCTATTGCAAGCAGCCATGTGGGACATTTGGGACCTGCAAGCATCAAAGGAGTGTAGACCTAATGAGCGTATTTGCTTGATTTGGGGCTCCTTGGTAAGCATTATTGATGAACAATACCCGTGATTTTCACTATCCTGGATATTTTTTCTGTCCAGCAGACCATCCCCCAAATCACCTCTCCGGTGATCCCACGGCACATCAGCACCTGGCACTCCATGCAGTTTTACTGATGTCAGATTGGTTAGTACGCTGAATGGGGAAATCAGCAGTTGTTGCTCTTTAACTGTTGGGACACCCCGAATCAGGTTCTGCCTGGTGGACATGGAGAACTCGTCTTCTTTTATTATATTTCTATATCTATCAATATTGTTGAATCTATGCAGAAAAAGTCATTTACTTGCAGCTTGTATACATACACTGTACCCTGGGTGGTCATATTTATTATTAAATATACAGGTTCCACATGAATCTATATTTACAAAATCATCAGAGATTACTTATTACAGTGTCAAATGTCTATCTCCTAAAACACAGTGCTAAGGCATGTTCTGGGTGTCATGGGGAAATATTTTGCCTTGATCTTCTACGAGAAACATATAATCTAGCTACAAACCAGTAGGCCTCACATGCCAGCAGGCTCATAGCGAACATACTTCAGTTTGATGTTTATTCAGTTCCAATATACTGAGTTCCCTTGCTAAGCTGCTGATCAAAGTTGATGTTATTAGGAGTATTTTATTTGGCTAATAGAGGCTGACACAAGTACATTTGTGTCTGATCTGAAAGGATCTAGCAGACCCAGAAAATACTGCACCCTCACCATAGCAACCATTAACTATTAAAGAAGAATTCTATTTATCATAAATGTATACAGCATGGTACACGTAACAACATACATTTTCAAGAATACATTTTATTTGCCAAGTACTCCGTTGTACAAGGAAATTTCTGCAACTGGTTATAGGGGTTTAGCAAAACGTATTTGGCGATGGCTGCCAAAGCCCACCTTGAATCTTAGCGGCAGCCTTGCAAACCAAAATGGACCTGTTTTTAAGCCAAGCCAGAGCAAAAGTGAGACAGGGTGTTTGCTGTTTTACTTCTTTGAACTTGATGTACATTGGGTAACAAGTACAAGTCATTCAAAAAGAAAATGATACAGTGGATCTAACCCTTTCTCATTCTAAAAACTAAATGACTTTGGTTGGAGTCAGACTAACATCTGACAAAAACCATCAGTGTAAAGCAGGAGGTATCGATACCCACCTCCATGGAAAATTCAAGCTGCTTAAAGTTCTCCCTGGCTTGCCTCAGTGTTCTTGCCTGCAGAGACAGAAACCCTCCTGCACTGTTCCCAGCACCTGCCCCACACTGTACACAGATATACTGCACAGCTCCACCGCCTCTTACCTCACAGACAGAAACCCTCCTGCACTGTTCCCAGCAACTGCCCCACACTGTACACAGATATACTGCACAGCTCCACCGCCTGTTACCTCACAGACAGAAACCGTCCTGCACTGTTCCCAGCACCTGCCCCACACTGTACACAGATATACTGCACAGCTCCACCGCCTGTTACCTCACAGACAGAAACCGTCCTGCACTGTTCCCAGCACCTGCCCCACACTGTACACAGATATACTGCACAGCTCCACCGCCTCTTACCTCACAGACAGAAACCCTCCTGCACTGTTCCCAGCACCTGCCCCACACTGTACACAGATATACTGCACAGCTCCACCGCCTCTTACCTCACAGACAGATACCCTCCTGCACTGTTCCCAGCACCTGCCCCACACTGTACACAGATATACTGCACAGCTCCACCGCCTCTTACCTCACAGACAGA
The DNA here is from genome assembly GCA_027917425.1 of Gastrophryne carolinensis. Taxonomy (NCBI): domain Eukaryota; kingdom Metazoa; phylum Chordata; class Amphibia; order Anura; family Microhylidae; genus Gastrophryne; species Gastrophryne carolinensis. Next base: position 387,099,771 of record CM051234.1, on the reverse strand, counting down.
AACCCTCCTGCACTGTTCCCAGCACCTGCCCCACACTGTACACAGATATACTGCACAGCTCCACCGCCTCTTACCTCACAGACAGATACCCTCCTGCGCTGTTCCCAGCACCTGCCCCACACTGTACACAGATATACTGCACAGCTCCACCGCCTCTTACCTCACAGATACCCTCCTGCACTGTTCCCAGCACCTGCCCCACACTGTACACAGATATACTGCACAGCTCCACCGCCTGTTACCTCACAGACAGAAACCGTCCTGCACTGTTCCCAGCACCTGCCCCACACTGTACACAGATATACTCCACAGCTCCACTGCCTGTTACCTCAGAGACAGAAACCCTCCTGCACTGTTCCTAGCACCTGCCCCACACTGTACACAGATATACTGCACAGCTCCACCGCCTCTTACCTCACAGACAGAAACCCTCCTGCACTGTTCCCAGCACCTGCCCCACACTGTACACAGATATACTGCACAGCTCCACCGCCTGTTACCTCACAGACAGAAACCCTCCTGCACCTGCCCCACACTGTACACAGATATACTGCACAGCTCCACTGCCTGTTACCTCACAGACAGAAACCCTCCTGCACCTGCCCCACACTGTACACAGATATACTGCACAGCTCCACTGCCTGTTACCTCACAGACAGATACCCTCCTGCACTGTTCCCAGCACCTGCCCCACATTGTACACAGATATACTGCACAGCTCCACTGCCTCTTACCTCACAGACAGAAACCCTCCTGCACTGTTCCCAGCACCTGCCCCACACTGTACACAGATATACTGCACAGCTCCACCGCCTCTTACCTCACAGACAGAAACCCTCCTGCACTGTTCCCAGCACCTGCCCCACACTGTACACAGATATACTGCACAGCTCCACCGCCTGTTACCTCACAGACAGATACCCTCCTGCACTGTTCCCAGCACCTGCCCCACGCTGTACACAGATATACTCCACAGCTCCACCGCCTCTTACCTCACAGACAGAAACCCTCCTGCACTGTTCCCAGCACCTGCCCCACACTGTACACAGATATACTCCACAGCTCCACCGCCTCTTACCTCACAGACAGATACCCTCCTGCACTGTTCCCAGCACCTGCCCCACACTGTACACAGATATACTGCACAGCTCCACCGCCTGTTACCTCACAGACAGATACCCTCCTGCACTGTTCCCAGCACCTGCCCCACACTGTACACAGATATACTCCACAGCTCCACCGCCTCTTACCTCACAGACAGAAACCCTCCTGCACTGTTCCCAGCACCTGCCCCACACTGTACACAGATATACTGCACAGCTCCACCGCCTCTTACCTCACAGACAGATACCCTCCTGCACTGTTCCCAGCACCTGCCCCACACTGTACACAGATATACTGCACAGCTCCACCGCCTCTTACCTCACAGACAGATACCCTCCTGCACTGTTCCCAGCACCTGCCCCACACTGTACACAGACATACTGCACAGCTCCCCCACCTCTTACCTCACAGACAGAAACCCTCCTGCACTGTTCCCAGCACCTGCCCCACACTGTACACAGATATACTGCACAGCTCCACCGCCTCTTACCTCACAGACAGAAACCCTCCTGCACTGTTCCCAGCACCTGCCCCACGCTGTACACAGATATACTGCACAGCTCCACCGCCTCTTACCTCACAGACAGATACCCTCCTGCACTGTTCCCAGCACCTGCCCCACACTGTACACAGATATACTGCACAGCTCCACCGCCTCTTACCTCACAGACAGATACCCTCCTGCACTGTTCCCAGCACCTGCCCCACACTGTACACAGATATACTGCACAGCTCCACCGCCTGTTACCTCACAGACAGATACCCTCCTGCACTGTTCCCAGCACCTGCCCCACACTGTACACAGATATACTGCACAGCTCCACCGCCTCTTACCTCACAGACAGAAACCCTCCTGCACCTGCCCCACACTGTACACAGATATACTGCACAGCTCCACTGCCTGTTACCTCACAGACAGATACCCTCCTGCACTGTTCCCAGCACCTGCCCCACACTGTACACAGATATACTGCACAGCTCCACCGCCTGTTACCTCACAGACAGAAACCGTCCTGCACTGTTCCCAGCACCTGCCCCACACTGTACACAGATATACTGCACAGCTCCACCGCCTCTTACCTCACAGACAGAAACCCTCCTGCACTGTTCCCAGCACCTGCCCCACACTGTACACAGATATACTGCACAGCTCCACCGCCTCTTACCTCACAGACAGAAACCCTCCTGCACTGTTCCCAGCACCTGCCCCACGCTGTACACAGATATACTGCACAGCTCCACTGCCTCTTACCTCACAGACAGATACCCTCCTGCACTGTTCCCAGCACCTGCCCCACACTGTACACAGATATACTGCACAGCTCCACCGCCTCTTACCTCACAGACAGAAACCCTCCTGCACTGTTCCCAGCACCTGCCCCACGCTGTACACAGATATACTGCACAGCTCCACTGCCTCTTACCTCACAGACAGATACCCTCCTGCACTGTTCCCAGCACCTGCCCCACACTGTACACAGATATACTGCACAGCTCCACCGCCTCTTACCTCACAGACAGAAACCCTCCTGCACTGTTCCCAGCACCTGCCCCACGCTGTACACAGATATACTGCACAGCTCCACTGCCTCTTACCTCACAGACAGATACCCTCCTGCACTGTTCCCAGCACCTGCCCCACACTGTACACAGATATACTGCACAGCTCCACTGCCTCTTACCTCACAGACAGATACCCTCCTGCACTGTTCCCAGCACCTGCCCCACACTGTACACAGATATACTGCACAGCTCCACCGCCTGTTACCTCACAGACAGAAACCCTCTTGCACTGTTCCCAGCACCTGCCCCACACTGTACACAGATATACTGCACAGCTCCACCGCCTCTTACCTCACAGACAGAAACCCTCCTGCACTGTTCCCAGCACCTGCCCCACACTGTACACAGATATACTGCACAGCTCCACCGCCTCTTACCTCACAGACAGATACCCTCTTGCACTGTTCCCAGCACCTGCCCCACACTGTACACAGATATACTGCACAGCTCCACCGCCTCTTACCTCACAGACAGAAACCCTCCTGCACTGTTCCCAGCACCTGCCCCACACTGTACACAGATATACTACACAGCTCCACCGCCTCTTACCTCACAGACAGATACCCTCCTGCACTGTTCCCAGCACCTGCCCCACGCTGTACACAGATATACTCCACAGCTCCACTGCCTGTTACCTCAGAGACAGATACCCTCCTGCACTGTTCCCAGCACCTGCCCCACACTGTACACAGATATACTGCACAGCTCCACCGCCTGTTACCTCAGAGACAGATACCCTCCTGCACTGTTCCCAGCACCTGCCCCACACTGTACACAGATATACTGCACAGCTCCACCGCCTGTTACCTCACAGACAGAAACCCTCCTGCACTGTTCCCAGCACCTGCCCCACGCTGTACACAGATATACTGCACAGCTCCACCGCCTCTTACCTCACAGACAGAAACCCTCCTGCACTGTTCCCAGCACCTGCCCCACACTGTACACAGATATACTGCACAGCTCCCCCACCTCTTACCTCACAGACAGAAACCGTCCTGCACTGTTCCCAGCACCTGCCCCACACTGTACACAGATATACTGCACAGCTCCACCGCCTCTTACCTCACAGACAGATACCCTCCTGCACTGTTCCCAGCACCTGCCCCACACTGTACACAGATATACTGCACAGCTCCCCCACCTCTTACCTCACAGACAGAAACCCTCCTGCACTGTTCCCAGCACCTGCCCCACACTGTACACAGATATACTGCACAGCTCCACCGCCTGTTACCTCACAGACAGAAACCCTCCTGCACTGTTCCCAGCACCTGCCCCACACTGTACACAGATATACTGCACAGCTCCACCGCCTCTTACCTCACAGACAGATACCCTCCTGCACTGTTCCCAGCACCTGCCCCACACTGTACACAGATATACTGCACAGCTCCACCGCCTCTTACCCCATATCTTATAATGTTATGGCTGGGTCCCTGGTTTGAATTGTGTCCTAAGGCAAACTAGTTTGTTGGGGCGAACCTCCTCATTCATCATTATTGTAGCAGCCAGCAGGTTTTGGGTCAGGGCTGCCTGGCCTGGAACGCAGTTTGAATATATAAGATACAAAGCAGCCCAGACTTTATCCTGTCTATATAGTGTCTGGGCCCTCCACAACCTAAATTGTGATGGCCCTTTGTTATGGAGGGGCTCCTACAGTATATACTTTGAATATTGAGGTAAGACTTGTTGCCTTGGAAGCCAAGTTCAAACTAGGGGACAAGCCATTACATATGTTTGTTTATGTATGTATTGTTGGATGGGGCCCAAAAACTCCAGATGGCGGCCCTGCTCATACTGTATGCACACTGGCGAACAACACAGGATAAAGTGTAAAGCTTTGAAGCAGCACCGCTGCAGCCACTGCTAGGCAGCTTTAAGCCTGTGAGATGGGAGGTAAGTTTTTTATTTATTGTAATATATCTTTACTGTCATCTTGCTCTTTCATTTTCAGTACCTCACTGCCATGGCCAAGCGTGCACATCAGGAGATCTGGCAACATGCGGGTGCCAGATAAGTGACTCGGCAGCCAATGACAGCCCAATCACCAGGCTGCCAGCCTCTTCTACAATATCAGCTATGGAAGCCTCCATTTTCACTCATGGCTAGAAAATGAGGGTGGTTGGAATGATCGGATCAGGACTCACAAGCAAGGTAGAGATTAACAGGAAACTTTTTTCATGTATACGCCTGTTCTGGTGCATACATGAAGCTCATATTAAGAGGGCAGACCTGGGATTTCTATGAAGCAGACTGATGACAGCATAATCGGTATATGATGGCTTGTGTGTGTGACCTCACACACTATCCGGGTGGCCGATCATGGAGGAAATTGTATCAAATTGGGTTACCCTGAAACACCCTGGAGCAGGGGTTGTCAGTTTCATTCAAAACACACGGGCTCCCTGAATGCAGACATACACATTGATGTATGGATGTGGAGACTGATCTGTCACCTCTCACATATGTTCATTAGCTTGTATGTAGGTGCTGTGCCAGGCTGTGAGGTGGAGGAAGAAGGGCCAGAGGTGTAGGATGCCACAGCACAGGTATGATTACAGGGTGAGGCCATGACAAGGTAAACAACAAGAGGCCCTGTCAATATTGATGTAACAAGTGTAGAGCTCACACTCCCCCGGGCTTCCCAGATGACACCCTGCCAATCCACTATGTCCCTGCCAGCTGCTACCAGCACAGCAACACCGGCCACCAGCTGTATGTATGGGCAGCCAGGGGGAGCTAGGAGCTGGCTTAAATGGAGCTCACAGCAATCACTAAGACAGTAAGACAGCGTGCCGCATACAGGAAGATATATATATATAATATATATATAATATATATATATATATATATATATTATACACACACACACACTCACCTCGCTGCTCGGGGATGCTGTCAGCACGTCATTCCTCCGCCAGCATATGTGACCAGAATGCGGCACATCCGAGTGTGGCGGCCTCCACAGGGAAGAACAGTGTGCTGGCCGCGCGTGCTCCTCACACACTAACATACACAGCGCTGCCGCCCCCGCCTGTCTGCTCACTGCTATACTGACGTCTGCTCTCCCCCGCTCCGCTTCCCGCACTCACACACACACCGAGCACCGACCGATACTACAGCGGCATCAGGCCCCGCCCACCCGGCGCTCCTCACTGCCTGCCTGCCTGCGGCCACCGCATCACATTCCCATACACTACCGGCCATAGCCACCATCTCCACTGCTCCCCTCACCACACTCACCACAGCTTCCTAATTCTCACACACACTCACTCACCATGCCCTGTGCTTGCCTTCCCCACACTGTACACAGATATACTGCACATCTCCACCGCCTGTTACCTCACAGACAGATACCCTCTTGCACTGTTCCCAGCACCTGCCCCACACTGTACACAGATATACTGCACATCTCCACCGCCTGTTACCTCACAGACAGATACCCTCTTGCACTGTTCCCAGCACCTGCCCCACACTGTACACAGATATACTGCACAGCTCCACCGCCTCTTACCTCACAGACAGAAACCCTCCTGCACTGTTCCCAGCACCTGCCCCACACTGTACACAGATATACTGCACAGCTCCACCGCCACTTACCTCAGAGACAGAAACCCTCCTGCACCTGCCCCACACTGTACACAGATATACTGCACAGCTCCCCCACCTCTTACCTCACAGACAGATACCCTCTTGCACTGTTCCCAGCACCTGCCCCACACTGTACACAGATATACTGCACAGCTCCACCGCCTCTTACCTCACAGACAGAAACCCTCCTGCACTGTTCCCAGCACCTGCCCCACACTGTACACAGATATACTGCACAGCTCCACCGCCTCTTACCTCACAGACAGAAACCCTCCTGCACTGTTCCCAGCACCTGCCCCACATTGTACACAGATATACTCTACAGCTCCACTGCCTCTTACCTCACAGACAGAAACCCTCCTGCACTGTTCCCAGCACCTGCCCCACACTGTACACAGATATACTGCACAGCTCCACCGCCTCTTACCTCACAGACAGAAACCCTCCTGCACTGTTCCCAGCACCTGCCCCACAGTGTACACAGATATACTCCACAGCTCCACTGCCTGTTACCTCACAGACAGAAACCCTCCTGCACTGTTCCCAGCACCTGCCCCACACTGTACACAGATATACTGCACAGGTCCACCGCCTCTTACCTCACAGACAGAAACCCTCCTGCACTGTTCCCAGCACCTGCCCCACACTGTACACAGATATACTGCACAGCTCCACCGCCTGTTACCTCACAGACAGAAACCCTCCTGCACTGTTCCCAGCACCTGCCCCACACTGTATACAGATATACTGCACAGCTCCACCGCCTCTTACCTCACAGACAGAAACCCTCCTGCACTGTTCCCAGCACCTGCCCCACAGTGTACACAGATATACTCCACAGCTCCACTGCCTGTTACCTCACAGACAGATACCCTCCTGCACTGTTCCCAGCACCTGCCCCACACTGTACACAGATATACTGCACAGCTCCACCGCCTCTTACCTCACAGACAGAAACCCTCCTGCACTGTTCCCAGCACCTGCCCCACACTGTACACAGATATACTGCACAGCTCCACCGCCTCTTACCTCACAGACAGATACCCTCCTGCACTGTTCCCAGCACCTGCCCCACACTGTACACAGATATACTGCACAGCTCCACCGCCTGTTACCTCACAGACAGAAACCCTCCTGCACTGTTCCCAGCACCTGCCCCACACTGTACACAGATATACTGCACAGCTCCACCGCCTGTTACCTCACAGACAGATACCCTCCTGCACTGTTCCCAGCACCTGCCCCACACTGTACACAGATATACTGCACAGCTCCACCGCCTCTTACCTCACAGACAGATACCCTCCTGCACTGTTCCCAGCACCTGCCCCACACTGTACACAGATATACTGCACAGCTCCACTGCCTGTTACCTCACAGACAGATACCCTCCTGCACTGTTCCCAGCACCTGCCCCACACTGTACACAGATATACTGCACAGCTCCACCGCCTGTTACCTCACAGACAGATACCCTCCTGCACTGTTCCCAGCACCTGCCCCACACTGTACACAGATATACTGCACAGCTCCACCGCCTGTTACCTCACAGACAGAAACCCTCCTGCACTGTTCCCAGCACCTGCCCCACACTGTACACAGATATACTGCACAGCTCCACCGCCTCTTACCTCACAGACAGATACCCTCCTGCACTGTTCCCAGCACCTGCCCCACACTGTACACAGATATACTGCACAGCTCCACCGCCTGTTACCTCACAGACAGAAACCCTCCTGCACTGTTCCCAGCACCTGCCCCACACTGTACACAGATATACTGCACAGCTCCACTGCCTGTTACCTCAGAGACAGAAACCCTCCTGCACTGTTCCCAGCACCTGCCCCACACTGTACACAGATATACTGCACAGCTCCACCGCCTCTTACCTCACAGACAGATACCCTCCTGCACTGTTCCCAGCACCTGCCCCACACTGTACACAGATATACTGCACAGCTCCCCCACCTCTTACCTCACAGACAGAAACCCTCCTGCACTGTTCCCAGCACCTGCCCCACACTGTACACAGATATACTGCACAGCTCCACCGCCTGTTACCTCACAGACAGAAACCCTCCTGCACTGTTCCCAGCACCTGCCCCACACTGTACACAGATATACTGCACAGCTCCACCGCATCTTACCTCACAGACAGAAACCGTCCTGCACTGTTCCCAGCACCTGCCCCACACTGTACACAGATATACTGCACAGCTCCACTGCCTGTTACCTCACAGACAGATACCCTCCTGCACTGTTCCCAGCACCTGCCCCACGCTGTACACAGATATACTGCACAGCTCCACCACCTCTTACCTCACAGACAGAAACCCTCCTGCACTGTTCCCAGCACCTGCCCCACACTGTACACAGATATACTGCACAGCTCCACCGCCTGTTACCTCACAGACAGAAACCCTCCTGCACTGTTCCCAGCACCTGCCCCACACTGTACACAGATATACTGCACAGCTCCACCGCCTCTTACCTCACAGACAGATACCCTCCTGCACTGTTCCCAGCACCTGCCCCACACTGTACACAGATATACTGCACAGCTCCCCCACCTCTTACCTCACAGACAGAAACCCTCCTGCACTGTTCCCAGCACCTGCCCCACACTGTACACAGATACACTGCACAGCTCCACCGCCTGTTACCTCAGAGACAGAAACCCTCCTGCACTGTTCCCAGCACCTGCCCCACACTGTACACAGATATACTGCACAGCTCCACCGCATCTTACCTCACAGACAGAAACCGTCCTGCACTGTTCCCAGCACCTGCCCCACACTGTACACAGATATACTGCACAGCTCCACCGCCTCTTATCTCACAGACAGATACCCTCCTGCACTGTTCCCAGCACCTGCCCCACACTGTACACAGATATACTGCACAGCTCCACCGCCTCTTATCTCACAGACAGAAACCCTCCTGCACTGTTCCCAGCACCTGCCCCACGCTGTACACAGATATACTGCACAGCTCCACCGCCTCTTACCTCACAGACAGAAACCCTCCTGCACTGTTCCCAGCACCTGCCCCACACTGTACACAGATATACTGCACAGCTCCACCGCCTCTTATCTCACAGACAGAAACCCTCCTGCACTGTTCCCAGCACCTGCCCCACACTGTACACAGATATACTGCACAGCTCCACCGCCTCTTACCTCACAGACAGATACCCTCCTGCACTGTTCCCAGCACCTGCCCCACACTGTACACAGATATACTCCACAGCTCCACTGCCTGTTACCTCACAGACAGATACCCTCCTGCACTGTTCCCAGCACCTGCCCCACACTGTACACAGATATACTCCACAGCTCCACCGCCTGTTACCTCAGAGACAGAAACCCTCCTGCACTGTTCCCAGCACCTGCCCCACACTGTACACAGATATACTGCACAGCTCCACCGCCTGTTACCTCACAGACAGAAACCCTCCTGCACTGTTCCCAGCACCTGCCCCACACTGTACACAGATATACTGCACAGCTTCACCGCCTGTTACCTCACAGACAGATACCCTCCTGCACTGTTCCCAGCACCTGCCCCACACTGTACACAGATATACTGCACAGCTTCACCGCCTGTTACCTCACAGACAGATACCCTCCTGCACTGTTCCCAGCACCTGCCCCACACTGTACACAGATATACTGCACAGCTCCACTGCCTGTTACCTCAGAGACAGAAACCCTCCTGCACTGTTCCCAGCACCTGCCTCACACTGTACACAGATATACTGCACAGCTCCACCGCCTCTTACCTCACAGACAGATACCCTCCTGCACTGTTCCCAGCACCTGCCCCACACTGTACACAGATATACTGCACAGCTCCACCGCCTCTTACCTCACAGACAGATACCCTCCTGCACTGTTCCCAGCACCTGCCCCACACTGTACACAGATATACTGCACAGCTCCACCGCCTCTTACCTCACAGACAGATACCCTCCTGCACTGTTCCCAGCACCTGCCCCACACTGTACACAGATATACTGCACAGCTCCACTGCCTGTTACCTCAGAGACAGAAACCCTCCTGCACTGTTCCCAGCACCTGCCTCACACTGTACACAGATATACTGCACAGCTCCACCGCCTCTTACCTCACAGACAGATACCCTCCTGCACTGTTCCCAGCACCTGCCCCACACTGTACACAGATATACTGCACAGCTCCACCGCCTCTTACCTCACAGACAGATACCCTCCTGCACTGTTCCCAGCACCTGCCCCACACTGTACACAGATATACTGCACAGCTCCACTGCCTGTTACCTCACAGACAGATACCCTCCTGCACTGTTCCCAGCACCTGCCCCACACTGTACACAGATATACTGCACAGCTCCACCGCCTGTTACCTCACAGACAGATACCCTCCTGCACTGTTCCCAGCACCTGCCCCACACTGTATACAGATATACTGCACAGCTCCACCGCCTGTTACCTCACAGACAGAAACCCTCCTGCACTGTTCCCAGCACCTGCCCCACACTGTACACAGATATACTGCACAGTTCCACCGCCTCTTACCTCACAGACAGATACCCTCCTGCACTGTTCCCAGCACCTGCCCCACACTGTACACAGATATACTGCACAGCTCCACCGCCTGTTACCTCACAGACAGAAACCCTCCTGCACTGTTCCCAGCACCTGCCCCACACTGTACACAGATATACTGCACAGCTCCACTGCCTGTTACCTCAGAGACAGAAACCCTCCTGCACTGTTCCCAGCACCTGCCCCACACTGTACACAGATATACTGCACAGCTCCACCGCCTCTTACCTCACAGACAGATACCCTCCTGCACTGTTCCCAGCACCTGCCCCACACTGTACACAGATATACTGCACAGCTCCCCCACCTCTTACCTCACAGACAGAAACCCTCCTGCACTGTTCCCAGCACCTGCCCCACACTGTACACAGATATACTGCACAGCTCCACCGCCTGTTACCTCACAGACAGAAACCGTCCTGCACTGTTCCCAGCACCTGCCCCACACTGTACACAGATATACTGCACAGCTCCACTGCCTGTTACCTCACAGACAGATACCCTCCTGCACTGTTCCCAGCACCTGCCCCACGCTGTACACAGATATACTGCACAGCTCCACCACCTCTTACCTCACAGACAGAAACCCTCCTGCACTGTTCCCAGCACCTGCCCCACACTGTACACAGATATACTGCACAGCTCCACTGCCTGTTACCTCACAGACAGAAACCCTCCTGCACTGTTCCCAGCACCTGCCCCACACTGTACACAGATATACTGCACAGCTCCACCGCCTCTTACCTCACAGACAGATACCCTCCTGCACTGTTCCCAGCACCTGCCCCACACTGTACACAGATATACTGCACAGCTCCCCCACCTCTTACCTCACAGACAGAAACCCTCCTGCACTGTTCCCAGCACCTGCCCCACACTGTACACAGATACACTGCACAGCTCCACCGCCTGTTACCTCAGAGACAGAAACCCTCCTGCACTGTTCCCAGCACCTGCCCCACACTGTACACAGATATACTGCACAGCTCCACCGCCTCTTATCTCACAGACAGATACCCTCCTGCACTGTTCCCAGCACCTGCCCCACACTGTACACAGATATACTGCACAGCTCCACCGCCTCTTATCTCACAGACAGAAACCCTCCTGCACTGTTCCCAGCACCTGCCCCACGCTGTACACAGATATACTGCACAGCTCCACCGCCTCTTACCTCACAGACAGAAACCCTCCTGCACTGTTCCCAGCACCTGCCCCACACTGTACACAGATATACTGCACAGCTCCCCCACCTCTTACCTCACAGACAGAAACCGTCCTGCACTGTTCCCAGCACCTGCCCCACACTGTACACAGATATACTGCACAGCTCCACCGCCTCTTATCTCACAGACAGATACCCTCCTGCACTGTTCCCAGCACCTGCCCCACACTGTACACAGATATACTGCACAGCTCCACCGCCTCTTATCTCACAGACAGAAACCCTCCTGCACTGTTCCCAGCACCTGCCCCACGCTGTACACAGATATACTGCACAGCTCCACCGCCTCTTACCTCAGAGACAGAAACCCTCCTGCACTGTTCCCAGCACCTGCCCCACACTGTACACAGATATACTGCACAGCTCCACCGCATCTTACCTCACAGACAGAAACCGTCCTGCACTGTTCCCAGCACCTGCCCCACACTGTACACAGATATACTGCACAGCTCCACCGCCTCTTATCTCACAGACAGATACCCTCCTGCACTGTTCCCAGCACCTGCCCCACACTGTACACAGATATACTGCACAGCTCCACCGCCTCTTATCTCACAGACAGAAACCCTCCTGCACTGTTCCCAGCACCTGCCCCACGCTGTACACAGATATACTGCACAGCTCCACCGCCTCTTACCTCACAGACAGAAACCCTCCTGCACTGTTCCCAGCACCTGCCCCACACTGTACACAGATATACTCCACAGCTCCACCGCCTGTTACCTCAGAGACAGAAACCCTCCTGCACTGTTCCCAGCACCTGCCCCACACTGTACACAGATATACTGCACAGCTCCACCGCCTGTTACCTCACAGACAGAAACCCTCCTGCACTGTTCCCAGCACCTGCCCCACACTGTACACAGATATACTGCACAGCTCCACCGCCTCTTACCTCACAGACAGAAACCCTCCTGCACTGTTCCCAGCACCTGCCCCACACTGTACACAGATATACTGCACAGCTCCACCGCCTCTTACCTCACAGACAGATACCCTCCTGCACTGTTCCCAGCACCTGCCCCACACTGTACACAGATATACTGCACAGCTCCACTGCCTGTTACCTCAGAGACAGAAACCCTCCTGCACTGTTCCCAGCACCTGCCTCACACTGTACACAGATATACTGCACAGCTCCACCGCCTCTTACCTCACAGACAGATACCCTCCTGCACTGTTCCCAGCACCTGCCCCACACTGTACACAGATATACTGCACAGCTCCACCGCCTCTTACCTCACAGACAGATACCCTCCTGCACTGTTCCCAGCACCTGCCCCACACTGTACACAGATATACTGCACAGCTCCACCGCCTCTTACCTCACAGACAGATACCCTCCTGCACTGTTCCCAGCACCTGCCCCACACTGTACACAGATATACTGCACAGCTTCACCGCCTGTTACCTCACAGACAGATACCCTCCTGCACTGTTCCCAGCACCTGCCCCACACTGTACACAGATATACTGCACAGCTTCACCGCCTGTTACCTCACAGACAGATACCCTCCTGCACTGTTCCCAGCACCTGCCCCACACTGTACACAGATATACTGCACAGCTCCACTGCCTGTTACCTCAGAGACAGAAACCCTCCTGCACTGTTCCCAGCACCTGCCTCACACTGTACACAGATATACTGCACAGCTCCACCGCCTCTTACCTCACAGACAGATACCCTCCTGCACTGTTCCCAGCACCTGCCCCACACTGTACATGCCGATTCTGGCTGCCCCTCCGCTGGGGCATCCAAAATCAGGATGCCCCGCTGTGTGAAATCCCCCCAGGTCGCCTCATACACTTACCTTCTTTCCCGGACCAACAGCGCATGTGCGAGCCACGGACGCATCCCCGCTACCCTTCTAGCAGGGTGCGTGCCCGTGCCAGGCATTTGTGAATGGCTGGCGCGGGCATGCTCCCTGTTAGAGGGTAGCGTGGGATGCGGCCCTCCAAGCGTGCTGATTGGACGAGCGGCAACGCTGTAGGACGCGGAAGAGTTTGGCGATCGGGGTGCCCTGGGGGAAAGGACTAAAACCCAGGATAGTCAAAATCCTAAGTTTTGGTCCAGTTTAAACTGGACCAACAGCCTGGAACAGTTGGAAAAGAAAGGTAGCGGCCATTTTGGAGCTTCCTCTCCCAGGATCTCAGCCATGCTGCTGCCTGGAGTCAACTGACATAACTGACAATGCACAGTAACAGGAAGTCCAGCAGCACTTCCTGTTTGCAGGTGGCCTGCAAATGCACGAGCCACCATTTTGTTTCTAAAATTTACTACAGCAATCTAAATTTCTCTGAGTAGGGATGCATATGGGCACTGTTTGTTGTGTTGGTCTGGTTAAAGTCATTTTTGACTGTTGGTCCACTTTAAGTAGTATGGTGTAAATCCTGTGGCTGAGTGTAACATATGGTTGTAAATCCAAACCACATGGTCAAAATGTTCAGGCTATTGTTCAACTTTTTTACTTCCCAGGGTTCTGATTAATTCAACAAGGTTTGATTAAATCTTTCATAACCCCATATACCAGAGGATGGTAGGACCTAGTATATAGGTTACCTAACTCCAGTTGGCACAGTTGTGCTTCACAATTAGCGCCTTGATCAGAAAGTAGTCTACATGGGCAACCATAAGGTCTGAATACATTTTTCCATAGTAGACCAGCCGTGGTGTGGGCTGTTTGTTCATCAGTGGGTATCACTATTGCTCACAGACCAAAGCAAATTGATGTCCAGAGGAGGTTTCGTCAATCTTGATCAAGTCAATGGTCAACAGGCTTGTTAGCCACTATAGTCATAGGTTTGGTATGTTGTTCTTGACCTTTATAGGTATTGCATTCTTTACATTTACGTGCTTGGTCTAGGTTCTGTCTTATTCCTGGGAAATAGAAGTATCTTCTTCCAATGTATCACCTAGGAGGGGTCCACCCATTTGGGATAGAATTGAAATGATTTCTTCCACCATTTCAATCGGCACTTCAAACTGCCAAACACATTGCTCTTCTCCATTTTTCCATTCACTGCGTCCCATTGTCGACAAATGGCTCTTCCTCTAACGGTCAACAATTTTCTCTCTCGTAAAGAGGTTTTCTCAACATTTCGAAGGCGAGCCAAAATTTTCAACAAATCTGAGTCTTCAGATTTCTGCCGTTCGCCTTTGTCAAATATTTCCACCGTTGTAGAAATTACCTGAACCTCCTCAATCTCTTCTTCTCTGGCTTCCAATGGCCGAACTTTTAAGGGAGGAATTACCACTTCTTCTAACATCTAATCGGAATCAGTGTCCAGTTAGCGAGATAGGGCATCAGCATTGGTATGATTACCCCCTGGCCTATAGTGAATATGATAATCAAATTAGGCTAATCGAGCTACCCACCTCTGTTCGAGAGCTTAGCAGTATTGAGGTATAGCAAGGGTTGTTATCAGTTATGATTTCCACTCGACCCCCGGTTAGATATTCACAAAATTTTTCAATTACTGCATGGCCTAGCAAATACTTGCCTTCTCCCCCCTGCTGGCATGTAAGGCATCCCATGGTAGTCTGTATGTCCTAGCACATACTTACCTTCCCCCCCCTTGCAGGCATCTAGGTCATCCCATGGTAGTGTGCATGGCCTAGCACATACTTACCTTCTCCCCCCTGATGGCATGTAAGGCATCCCATGGTAGTCTGTATGTCCTAGCACATATTTACATTCTCCCCCTTGCAGGCATCTAGGGCATCCCACGGTAGTCTGCATGTCCTTGCACATGTCCTTGTACATACTTATGTGTGTACCTTGGTTGCCATGTCACCTTTTGTTTTGGTGTTCTTTTTTACAGTGCTGTTTGTTTGGTTTCAGTCTGCTTTACTTTTTTAAAGGGTTATTTATATTAAAAAACTATAAAAATGATATTTTTTTATTTTTTTCATTTTTTTCTGGGACCAACATGGCACCTGCAAAGAGAAAAAATATACATTAGCACTTGTTTGTCCATATGTGTGTCTGTACATGCACGCACATTTTTACATATTTACCCAAACTGGTTGACTCATATTTTTAGGGGGGCACCCTCCTTCGTGGCACCATCCCTTCTTCAGGGTGGTAGAGGGAAAGAAGCTGAGTTAGTATGTATGGGCACCCTCCTGAGTCTTGCGCTGCATCCGTATTGGGTGGCCCCATTGCCACGTACTCACACTCTGATGAATCTGTAGGGACAGAAAAGCACAACACACCAGCACTTAGCAAACATGTTATTAGTCTTTACGTGTAGCATAACCTGTGTGTTTTTTGAGTATTGGCCTAGTGTGGGGAGTGTGCAGAGCTGCTGGTGACTCCAAGCCCAACACACCCTCCTCTTCACCGGGCTCCATGGCTGGTGGTGGTGCTGCTTTAGAGAAAGGAAGAGGACGTCGCCACCTTACACCCACACTCTGTCTTCCTTGCCTTATTGGTTGGGCAGCTCGCTTCTGGGTGGGCTTGATCCACAGTTACTCCTTACCCTGATAGCTCACCAGGTAAGTGGATTGTTGTACATCCACTTACCTGGGAAGTTCTGGCTGTAGAATCTCCGCACCCAGAGCCACTTTTGCTGTTTGAGGTCTGTGCTGCATTATTTGGGTGAAGGTATAAGGTGATGTCCCCTCGCCACTTCCTCTGCCAATGTCCTCTTTTCATGTGTGTTGGGCTTGAAGTCATACCATTGCTCCATGAAGGACTGCAAACAACAGATGTGCATTGTTAACTTATGTACTCTGTTTGGGTCTCCTTTAGCTCCACATGCATACCCCTGTCCCTTTAAGCAAGCACCCAAGCCTCTTATATGCTAGTGTATGGCAATTGGAACTAATCCTGCTCTCCCATCCCACAATAGTAGTGAATTGCAAGCACAGACGCACTTAGGCCAAAAGGCGGATAGAGCTCGCTGACCATGGCCATTATACACACATGTAGCCTATAGGCTGAGGGGCTGTTAGATAAACCAAATAGTTTCCAATACAATTACCAAATCAATAAGGTATAAAAAAACACAGCTGAGGGTCAGATTTGCTTACCACTGCTGACTTAGGAGCTCACTATGCCACCCCATAGGCACCACCACAGCCCCCAGAGCCAGGAACACAGGCATGGCTGAGAAACCGGCACCCGGCCCAGGTACCGCAGACCCAGGATATGCCGTTCATCCCACAGGGACTCCCATGCTGATACCCACACTAGCCACTCTGAGCGGGTCACCCACAGCACTTTAAGGCATCAGCAACAGGATTCAGAAAACCAGTGCTCCCGGGTCTCCTGGCACAGCCTACCACGGACCAGCCAACATTCAGGATACAGGAGCACTATGTGGACCCCAGGACAGACCCCGTGCAGGCCCCACTGCAGAGTTCACAGTGGAGCCCTATGCAGAGCCAAAGGCTGAGCAGCATTGCCACAGCCAGGCCGGTTCTTTCACCAGCCACTAGCTTGGAATCCATCCATTTTGAGTGAGAGAGACGGAAACGCAGCACCAGACGGGGGAAGTGCTGAACATCCAGAGGGCTGCTCGTACAGGAAACATTGGACAACTCACTAAAGCCACCCTTTCCTTTGTTTGAATCTAGATTGCAAACTGGTAAGGGTCTCCCCAAATCTCTACAATGTATCCATGCTGAGGAGCGGCCCCAACACCTACCGACACAGATAGGCAGCATGTGCCCACCAGTGTTAAGACTTGTTAGCAAATTGTAGCTTGGCAGAGAGGGGAATAGGCCAACCAAACACACCACCCACCTTAGTTTCCACATGCACAGCCAACTTTGAGGGCTTGCCTGCGCAACATATGTTGTGCGACTACTCACACCAAGGGTATTAGGCAACCTTTATATGTAATCCCTAACATGGGTGGGAGCAGAACAAAATTTGGTGGCCCATGTCGATGTGGGTCGCAGTGTGTATCCCTTGTAGGGATTTTGAAGGGGTACATATACTGTTGAGAGGAAACTACCAGTGCATTTACCTTGACATTGCAGCAACACCCCAGCCAGCAGCACCTGGCCCACAAGGCTCACCATCTGCAGCTACAGCTGGCCCCTATGGCTTGGCTATCACTAAGACAACATCAAGGCCGGGTGAACCCACCAGCCAGCCACCAAGGGAGCAGAGTCCAGACAGTGATTTGGTAAATTAATCTGCAAAGGGCAAGGGGCAGGGTGGAAGAGGAAGGGTGAACCCAGGGTAAAGTTTGGGGCCTGGAGGCTGTGTGGTAACATTGGAAAAAACTAACACTGATGTTGACCTTTCTCCAGACACAGGGCACTCTGTACATCTGGATGAGATCCTCAATATTATCTGGACACCTCCACCAGCTGCTGGCACCACGGACACTGGCCATCACCACTCCTCCATACAGCTCCAGCTTCATTCTGCCAGTCAACCAGCTTCACAGAGTGCCCAGGAGGAATGCCTCCAGACGTCACCTTTGGTATGGTATGGCTTTGGTATGGCGGTGCCAAATCATGGAGGCAAACTGGCGGGCCAACAGCACCACTTTTTGGCAAAACACCAATATATATTTTAAGGTTGTGCGAAGGACCGCCAATTTGCTCCATGAAGACCTGGATGCAATGGGTGTGGAGCAGCAGCGTCACCAGCAGCAGATGGAGACACTGGTTGGGGCTCTGGTGGAGGCCAACCAGGTTGCCTTTCAAATGGTGGAGGCCAAGCAGGTTGCCCATCAAGGGCTGGAAAGGCTTGAGGCACAGCAAGCTGCAAACACTCAAAGCTGGGCTACATCCTTCTAGCCTGCCATGCAGAACTTTGGGTTGTGGGGGGTCCCAAAGCTTTAGGTACACCAGACAAGCACATTTTTATTGATATATTAAACTGCATCCACAGTTGTGTCATAACCCAACAACGTGTGAAAATTAACATGTAATTAGAGAATAAATACCAGACAAGGCAATGGATATAATAAATAAAAAATGACATAAGTGGAAAAAAATAACATTCAAGAAAAAGAGAAGTCCACCAAATGCTGGTGAATGCTTTGGCCCGCATGGCTCGGGTTGCCCGCATACAAATGGCCAGGAATCTTTGGCGCAGAAGCTGGGGTTGTCTCCTCCAAATATGGTGCCACCCTCTTGCTCAAGGCAAAGTTATGTATGCTGATGCACGCCATGATAATTTCATGACCTTCTCTGGCTTGTATTGAAGGGTGCCCCTTGTGTCATCCAGACAGCAAAATCTGGCTGAACAGCCTGAAGGCACGCTCCATTATAAGCCTCCTGGCCAGGTGTCTGAGGCCTTAAGAAGGGCATCAGGAGCCAGGACAGCAAGGGATAACCTGAGTCACCTAAAAGACAAATGAAAATGGAAATTACTAACAGGCAACACAACATGCAAACAGCCTAGACCAAATACTACAAAAGAGTAGGGCCAAACAAGCAAAAGGTAAGGCAGGAGGCTTGTACTAAGCATTTGTAACTGCAACAGGGAGAAGGGGCATGAGCACAGTCAAAGTGATTGGGATCAGCACGCCACTGTCAAAACAGGTATAAATCAGAACTCTTCAAGATAAATGCATCATGGGACGAGCTAGGGAAGCCTACCAAAACACTGAAAAAGCGAAGATCTGGTCCCACGACACATTGGAAGTTAAGAGAGTGGCCAAACTTGTGGTTGCTGAAAGAAGCCTCAAATAAAAAGGGGCACTAGACTGGCAAAGACAAATTAACAGCAAAAATAAAGTTAAACAAGGGCCAAATGGGACACAGGAAAGGTGTTTGGGGGAGGGGAACCTAGGCTAGCCTCGCGAGAGAGGATAGTGGGCTACAAGGAGGAGCTATGTGGACCTAAACATACCGAAACATATACTCGATGGTGCCCATTACACTTGGCATATTCGCAATGTTGAAAAAACCCAACTTCACCACATTCCAGGCTGCCATGCTGTCAGGGAAAGAGATGGCCATACCATCAAGAAATGTCGTCAGTGAGCAGCTCAGCGAAGGTTGGGACATGCCAACTGACAGAGCCTCTAGCCTCTGGCAAGAGCCATTCATTAAAAATTGAAGGCAGCCGGGCAATTTGGTCATACCTCCAACTGCATGCCCCTTTCTTGTGGCAGGGGCTAACCATGGCCGCAACTCTAAGTAAAACTTCTCAAGAGAAAGGTGATTCAGTCGAGTCAATTCGAACACCTGCTAATCTGTCATCTGATCGATATACAGGCGATGGCGGGTATGCCTAAGCTCTGAAAGGTTCATGGTTTACAGCCCATGCTGCTGCAGATGCTTGTAATCTTCACAGGACTCGTCAAGAGGCCCCATTGTAGGTGCAGAGGATGTTGGCTGTATTTTCACTAGCAACAAAAGACAGTTCAAGTTTTCCTGCTAGGAAAAAGATGGCGTAAGTTTGAACTGGAAACCAATGGCTTTTATAGATCCGAAAACCCAAAATCAGGGCTCTGAATCCTGCGCAAGCGCAGACTGAACCTGTGAGATTACGGATGCATTGACAGAGCTGAACACTTGGTTTGGCATATGCATAACATAATTTTCTGCAAAAAGGACAACTCGGCCAAAAAAACAAGGCTTAGAATTACCCAACACGCGAAATAGACCAAAAACGGTCCTTTGATGTCATTTCCACTGGCGGGAATGCGTGCAAGAGAGGCTCTGAATCAGGCCATAAATCTCTCAAGGACCTTTTCAGAACAGGGTTTCTTATTCCATTAAAAAATTGATCCCTTATTATTTCATTTCAGTTCATTGCAGGAGTCTGATCATCCTCACTCCCCTCACATTTGGATTTTTTTTCTAAAGTTTTTGAAATGTCACAGCAAATTTCCTAATTGACTCCCCTCGAACGGTTTGCAACCATAAAAACAAGCCTTACATTCTGCTGTCTCCCCATATTGTAACTCTAGCCTTTTTATAATCATATCCAGGCTAGTTTTCTGAGATTGAGGCAACACCAGTATAGCTTCACTAGCCTCTCCCTCCAGCAATTGTAACACCAGGTCAACTTGGTGTGCAGGCTGGACTTGATACAATCTGGCAGTAGTGCATAGCCATTCTGCCCAATTGCCCATCGCCAAGTTATATACATCAAATTTAGGTACATTGGCTCCCACTGTTACCATAGGCACAATAATGGGGAGGGGAGCACCAGTCCCACTAGTTGATACACTAGATTCACAGGCATCTACCGAGGACTTCATGGCACAGAGTTTTTGATTCTGCCGACTACGCCAAAAATATACTATGTGGGGTAGAACGTTATAAAGGAATAAAGCATACCACACCAGATAAATAAGAAACAATTTAGAATTTACTAGTTGAATATTAGGCAAAGTATTAAATACAATAGTTGGTGGATAATAAATGTAGCCACTGGATAAAAACAATAAATGATTGTAGAAGAATCTTGTGGAATTTCTACTTTTTAAGAATAGGGGGGGGGGGGTATCTCAACAACAAAGGTTAAACTTGTGCCTAGGTTATTTTAAGATATATGGCTATTTAGATACCTATAAAAGCACTGTATGCTCTGTGCAATTCAATAATCTATCAATACATATACAATCTGTTTAAAATGTAAAATAAACTATATATGGTAAACTTAGGGTAGATGATGCTCTAAATGTGTAACTATGTTTTAAATAGTGAGGAGAACTTAAAATCCCTAAAATTAACAAGGGCGTCCTCCAACCGCGCAGAGTCCCTTTCTTTGCACTCCACGGGAGGCTTCACACAGTATAACATACACACAAAAAAAGACTTTACACCCCTCATAGAAAGTTGACGGCACAAGGAGACCATACTGTCCATCCAGTCTGCCCTTATGTGTATACTGTATGTACTCTTTATCTTGGGATAGATGTGTGCTTATCCAAGGCATGTTTAAATTCACTAACTGTTGATTTTTCAACTACCTCTGCTGGAAGTTTTTCCAAGCATCTACTAATCTTTCTGTAAAATCATATTTTCTAACATTGCTCCTGATCTTCCCCCCCACCCACTAGCTTCAGGTTGTGCCCCCTTGATCTATCATTAAGTTTCTTCTTAAAAACACTTCCTTCCTGAACCTTATTTAATTCTTTCACATATTTAAAGGTCTCAAACATGTCCCCTCTCTCCCTTCTTTCCTCCAGACTGTACAAATTAGGTTCTTTAAGTCTCTACTGATATGTTTTAAGTTTAAGTCCTTCTACCATTTGTGTTGCCCACCTTTGGGCATAGTTCAGCAGTGAGGTAAATAGGGAGAGTGTTATTTTCAACCAAAAACTTCACTGTGGCCCTATATTTTATGAATATTTAGAAACACATCCAAATGCAGAAGTGCTCCCTCTGGTCTCTCAGAGCTGTTCTGTGCCTTTTATAGCCTGCTGGAGAGACTGCACCAGCCTCTCTCTCATTGCTGGCCCCGCCCACTCACAAACAGCAGAATTTTTAGAACCCTCCAAAGCCAGCAGGGCCCCCTCCCTCCCCCAAGATGGCACGTTATTACACCGGTGCATGTGCAGCTTATTCCACTGCCGCAGGCTGTCTGCCCCTCTCCAAAAAGGAGAGAGCAGCGCCATGTGAGTCACTGCACCACTGGTGACCACACAAACCAGCACAGCGAACGGAGAGGACCCTGCCCGCCGGAAGAATCCCGGAACCCGGTCGTCAGAGGTTTGTTATATGTCGGTTACACATTGACACCTATTCTCCTACAGAGCTGCCAGCTTGCTACACTATGCCAGCACATACCCCACTCTGTCCATAGACACCTATTATTCTACAGAGTATGCAGCTTGCTACATTATGGCCAGCACGTACCCCACCCTGTCCATAGACATCTATTCTTCTACAGAGCATTCAGCCTGCTACATTATGCCCAGCACATACTCCACACTGTCCATAAACACCTATTCTCCTACAGAGCTGCCAGCTTGCTACAATATGCCCAGCACATACCCCACCCTGTCAATAGACACCTACTCTTCTACAGAGCATGCAGCTTGCTACATTATGGCCAGCACCTACCCCACCGTGTCCATAGACATCTATTCTTCTGCAGAGCATTCAGCCTGCTACATTATGCCCAGCACATACACCACACTGTCCAAAGACACCTATTCTTCTACACAGCAGGAGGCTTGCTATACTATGCCCAGCTCATACCTTACATTGTACATAGATACCTATTCTTCTACAGGGCAGGCAGCTTGCTACACTATGCCCAGCACCTACCCCACACAGTCCACAGACACCTATTCATCTACAGAGCAAGCAGCCGCTACATTATGCCCAGCTCATACCCCACACTCTCCATAGACACCTATTCTTCTACATAGCAGGCAGCCCGCTACATTATGCCCAGCTCATACCCCACACTGTCCATAGACACCTATTCTACAGAGCAGGCAGCCTGCTACACTATGCCCAGCACATACCCCACATTATTCATAGACACCTATTCTTCTACAGAGGTTGCAGCCTGCTACATTATGGCCAGTATCCATCCACACTGTCCATAGACACCTATTCTCCTACAGAGCGGGCAGCCTGCTACATATGCCAAGCATATACCTTACACTGGCTGTAGACACCTATTCTCCTAGAGAGCGGGCAGCCTGCTGTACTGTGCCCAGCACATACCCTACACTGTCCATAGACACCTATTCTCCTACAAAGCAAGCAGCTTGCTACATTATGGCTGGCAAATACCCCACACTGTCCATAGACACCTATTCTCCTACAGACAGGGCAGCCTGCTACATTATGACCAGCTCATACCATAGACACCTATTCTTCAACAGAGCAGCCAGCTCGCTACACTATGCCCAGCTCATACCTTACATTGTACATAGACACCTAACAAGTATATGGAAAACACATACAGTAATGCACACCACACAAAAAAGATTTTTGATGCAAAAAGAGTAAATTGTATTTGTGTCAATCATATATACATAAGAATGGTGTAATTTTATCCAAAACATAACACATAGTAACCATTGTATCTTTGTCTGCTACCTGCTAAGTACCATATCCGGATAGAATGGAATTGTCTAATCCAGCAAATGTAATATGACAAACAGAGGGTTAGAAAAAATAAATGGTGCAGGTTTCTATCCGGTATAGTGCTTATTGGTACAGAAATAACATGTTGATGAATGACAGTGACACTCAAAAATGAGTATAGCGCTATAAGTGCAAGCAAAGTCAGGTCAATGAAGCAGAAAAAGGAACAACTGATCAAAGGTGATAGTAACTGAATTAATGAAAGTTCATCATAATTGACCAATTAGCTGCAGGCTATAGCACCATAAACTTAATGGTTATGCTCCAGTAACAACATGAAACCAAATGTACATGGATTAAATGTCTTTAGCTTAGATTTGTAGCAAACAGAAATAAATCAAAGAAACAGTGTCATCTGGTGGTTGAATATAGTCATAGTCATAAACGGGCAAGTAATGAATGGTCAGTGAGAAACCAAAAATAGCGGGGAATATGATCAGGATCCAGAAGTATATGTATAGTAATTGTGGGTCCCAGCTGGCCTGTTTACATGCACCATATAAAGTCATATAAGGAAACTTTTACCCCAGTTTGCAATAAGCGAGGGTCGCTCTAATAAAGGGGCAATAGTATCCCTTCTGCTGAAGAACTGGTACTATTGCCCCAAAACTTCCTTTATTAGAGCGATAAATTGCATAAATCTTGTACGACGATAAAAAGTGGCAGCAGGTTGTTCTAGTAGTGATATTTCCAATTTCCCCTGTCCTTACTGGGTGTCTTCATGCTGCCCCAAGGCCCTCAATTACAATGCCTGTAACTTACAGGAATGTAAAGGTATTGTAATGAGAAAAAGCCTGATGTTGGCTGATGGCCACTGGCTGGGACGACCTTGTATATTTTTCGGGGTGTTAGGTGGAAGGCTCTGCACTCTTGGCAGCAATGGAGTGGGTAGAAGACAGAACTGGTAGCAGTTATATAATCTAAGCCATATAAACTACGACTGCCTCAATTTGCCAGCAGTATAGTGCAATATAACAGGGTATACACCAGTGCTTAGAACAAGTTGTAGTATAACAGGGTACACACCAGTGCTTAGAACAAGTTGTAGTATAACAGGACACACACACCTCAGTGCTTAGAGCAAATTGTAGTATAACAGGGTACCCTCACCCCAGTGCACAGAGCAAGTTGTAATATAACAAGGTACACACCAGTGCTTAGAACAAGTTGTATTTTAACAGGATCAGGTACTCCAGTGATTAGAGCAAGTTGTGGCATTACACAGTACACACACCCCAGTGTTTAGAGCAAGTTGTGAGATAACACGATACACACACTCCAGTGCTTAGAGCAAGTTGTGAGATAACACGATACACACACTCCAGTGCTTAGAGCAAGTTGTGGGATGACATGGTACACACACCCCAGTGGTTAAAGCAAGTTGTGGGATACTGGATACACAACAAGTTGTGGGAAAACAGGGCACACAATTCCCCAGTGCTTACCACAAGTTGTGGGATAATAGGGTACACACACCCCAGTGCTTAGAGTAAGTTGTGAGATAACAGGTTAAACCCCAGTGCTAAGAGCAAGTTGTGTGATAACATAGTACACAAACCCCAGTACTTGGAGCAAATTGTTTGATAACAGGTTACACACCAGTGCTTAGAGCAAGTTGTGGGATAACACGGTACACACACCCCAGTGCTTAGAGCAAGTTGTAGCATAACATGTTACACCCCAGTGCTTAGAGCAAATTGTGAGATAACAGGATACACCCAAGTGCTTAGAGAAAGTTGTGGGATAACACGGTACACAAGCCCCAGTGGTTAGAGCAAGTTGTGGGATAACAGGATAAACAATCCCCTGCTGCTTACAACAAGTTGTGGGATAACACAGTACACAATCCCCCAGTGCTTACAACAAATTCTGGGGTAACAAGGTACACACACCCCAGTGCTTAAAGCAAGTTGTGAGATAACAATATATACCTCAGAGCCCTACCTTAGAGATACCTACCTACCTTAGAGATTTCAATTTGAAATCCGTGTTCCATTTCCCGAACTTTGCGGGTTGGATCCGCTCATCACTAGTGCGATTGTATGGGGGAGGAGGTGACAAGTGACTGGAAGAACAGGTTTTCAGGGCAAGTTGATCATATGGTGGAGGTCGCAAGTAATCAGAACATGGGGGTAAGGTGGTTAAATGGGCAAGGTGGCAAGTGATTAACAGGACAGTTTTTCCGCAAGATTGACATAAGGGGGAGGCATGTTATAGGCCTCAAGGTGTCTATATAGTGGAGGTGGCAAGTTATGGTGGGCAAGGTGGTCATATGGGGGAGGTGGGAAGTGATTCGCAGAACAAGTTATGGATAAAAAGTTGGCCATATTGGGGGGAGGGGTGAAAAATCTGATTTTGTGGGGATAAGGTGACTAGCAGCTGTTTCTGCTTGCAGCTTGTGCGCTCTACTGTTGAGGCAATATTCCTATCCCATGATTCCATGTCTCTTTTCAAGGGACTGTAAGCCCAACATCAATAATGTGCCTCTCCTCCATTTCCTGCAGCTGCATCCAAATAAGTTAAAAGACAGAAAAGAGTATATTGTATGAGCTGTGAAAAGGGTCCCTTTCAATGTTCGCACCAGGGCTTTGTCACATTTAGTTATACTGCAGTTATACTGCTAGCAGCCACATTGTCCTTTAGTGCTCGCAATGTGAGCCAGCACCACAAGCCACAATGGTTCCACAGCCGTCTCTGACCACAGAAGAGCATGCTCAAGGCTTAAAAGGCTGCGCCAACTCAGCCACAGAATAGAGATTAAATTGAGGGAAGATACTTCACTTAGAATACATTTGGTATTTACATATAGGGGGTGATTTACTATGTTTGCTATCGTTCTCTACTTGGCATAAAAGTATGTTCGACAGACAGGCAATGCATGCGTGACAGACTTACTGCAGCCAACACCAGTGAACAAAGACTTTTGCATTGCATTTTGCTGTGTTTGTGTGACAATTTGCTGGTGAAAATCACAGTTATTTACATTGAAAAGTGGTATAGAGAATGCCAGCGATATGCCGGCGAACTGCCGTGGCATAATTCTTTAGCAAAAAACATGAAATCACACACCTTTTTAGCATATGTTGGCATTGGAGGGGTCCCAGAATATATGCAGGGTATGCTGGGAGTGTTTGGGGGGGTTGTTAAGTATAAAAGTTTGTTTGAAAATATAAAAGTCATGTAAAAACATTATTATTAGTTGTTTTTCACATACTGGGTAACTTTCTAATGTTTGGAAAATAAGTTAAATATGCTAAAAACCTAAAGTGACGATCTTTCCTTAAATAACATTGATTTCTATGGGTAGTGATGAGCAGATCCAACCCACAAAGTTCTGATCTGTACCAAACTTTGCGTGTTCGAGTGCTCAGAGCCAAACACGGATTTCAAACACCCAAATCTGGAAGAACATTGATTGGCAGCCCATTGGCCCAGCAGGACATCTTGCAGCGCTGTTTTAGATAGGGAGAGGTTCCTGCTGCAGCATTTTAGGGACAGATAGGCATTATTGTTTAGAAACCTGCCCTTTTCAGGACAGACTATAGTCAGTGATAGCAGCTGGAGTGAAGGCTAGAGGAGGGTTGGTCTGGGGGTCTTCTCTATTACTGCACTAGTAGCAGTGGCTTGTCACTACTGGGGTCTGGGTGTCCCTTATCCCTCATCAAGCTCTAAGCGCTGGGGTGATTGTGTGAACCCTTATAGCAGACCTAGCTGTAAAGCCTTGGGTGAGAGTGTCCCCTTATACCAAATCTATCTGTAAAGACTGGGCGATAAGTTTGTCCCCTTATACCAAACCTAGTTGTAAAGACTTGGGTGAGTGTGTACCCCCATATACCAAACCTAACTGTAATTAATGCGGTGACTATGTACCCTTATAGTAGACCTATCTGTAAAGACTGGGGTGAGAGTGTCCCCATATACCAAACCTATCTGTTAGAGATGAGCAAACTTTTGAAAAATTCGATTCGGCTGATTCGCCGAACTCTCCGACAAAATTTGTTTCAGTCCGAATTTATCCGCGACGAACCGCTATTAAAAACGGCTATTTCTGAGCTTCCTAGAGCCTCAATAGGGTTGTAAACCATTCTGCCTTGCTGTAACACGCATAGGATGCGTGCTGGGTTAGTGAAATAATACTGTAAATAATTATGACATGCAGATCAGAGGCATCGCTATTAGAATCGCAGAGCGGCACAATTGCAGAGAGTTGAGGTGGCATCACTATGAGGGGCCCCTATATTGCCTGAAAAACACACCCTGGAGCTGGCAGCAGCAGGAGCCCAAATATTGGCTGAAAGACATCCTGGAGTTGGCAGCAAGAGCAGCAGGAGCCCAAAAATTGGCTGAATGACACCCTGGAGTTGCAAGCAGCAGCCCAAACATAGCTTGAAAGAGACACTGGAGTTGGCAGCAGGAGCCCAAAAATTGGCTGAATGACACCCTGGAGTTGCAAGTAGCAGCAGGAGCAGCAGCAGGAGCCCAAACATAGCTTGAAAGAGACACTGGAGTTGGCAGCAGGAGCCCAAAAATTGGCTGAATGACACCCTGGAGTTGCAAGCAGCAGCAGCAGCAGCCCAAACATAGCTTGAAAGACACACTGGAGTTGGCAGCAGAAGCCCAAAAACTGGCTGAATGACACCCTGGAAATGCAAGCAGCAGCAGCAGGAGCCCAAACATTGGCTGAAAGAGACACTGGAGTTGGCAGCAGGAGCCCAAAAATTGGCTAAATGACACCCTGGAGTTGCAAGCAGCAGCAGCCCAAACATAGCTTGAAAGAGACACTGGAGTTGGCAGCAGGAGCCCAAAAGTTGGCTGAATGACACCCTGGAGTTGCAAGCAGCAGCAGCCCAAACATAGCTTGAAAGAGACACTGGAGTTGGCAGCAGGAGCCCAAAAATTGGCTGAATGACACCCTGGAGTTGCAAGCAGCAGCAGCAGCAGGAGCCCAAACATTGGCTGAAAGAGACACTGGAGATGGCAGCAGGAGCCCAAAAATTGTCTGAATGACACCCTGGAGTTGCAAGCAGCAGCAGCCCAAACATAGCTTGAAAGAGACACTGGAGTTGGCAGCATGAGCCCAAAAATTGGCTGAATGACACCCTGGAGTTGCAAGCAGCAGCAGCCCAAACATAGCTTGAAAGACACACTGGAGTTGGCAGCAGGAGCCCAAAAATTGGCTGAATGACACCCTGGAGTTGCAAGCAGCAGCAGGAGCCCAACCATTGTCTGAAAGAGACACTGGAGTTGGCAGCAGGAGCCCAAAAATTAGCTGAATGACACCCTGGAGTTGCAAGCAGCAGCAGCAGCCCAAACATAGCTTGAAAGTGACACTGGAGTTGGCAGCAGGAGCCCAAAAATTGTCTGAATGACAACCTGGAGTTGCAAGCAGCAGCAGCAGCCCAAACCTAGCTAGAAAGACACACTGGAGTTGGCAGCAGGAGCCCAAAAATTGGCCTAAAGACACACTGGAGTTGGCAGTAGCAGGAGCAGCAGCCCAAACATAGCTTGAAAGAGACACTGGAGTTGGCAGCAGCAGCCCAAAAATTGGCCTAAAGACATAAATATGTTTTGCACCATTTGGAAAGTGTAAAACGTGGCACCATGCTGAATCTAGTCGCATGCATCAGCCATTGGTGGGTTGAAATCCTGGGTGATCCATCCCTGATTCATTTTCACAAAGGTGAGTCTCTCCACATTTTTAGTTGACAGACGAGTTCTCCTCACCGTAACTATGGCCCCCGCTGCACGAAACACCCGCTCAGATGGCACGCTACTTGCCGGGCAGGACAGCTTTTCCAGGGCAAACTCAGCTAGCTGCGGCCACAAGTCAAGTTTGGCTGCCCAGAAGTCCAGCGGATCCTCAAGGAGTGTTGGCATGGTCATGTCAAGGTATGACATGACCTGCTGGTTCAGGTCCTGCTTCAGGTCTTCCTGCTGCTCATGAGTAGACTCACTATGCGGGTGTAGAAAGCTACTCATTAGCGACTGAAGACTGAGGCTGCTGCTGATGGAGCTGCTGCTGCTGCTCCTGCCAACCCCCCCCAGCAGCCATGGCAGTGGAAGGTGAGCGCAAAGGTCCCCCCGAGTCAGACCTGCGAGAGTATGGACCATGGCGCAGATAGACATCGGCCAACTGACTACGTAAAATGTTTTTGTAGTAGGTCAGTTTGTCCTCCCTCTCGGCGGGTTTAAAAAATGTCCAATAAGGTGGAGAGCCAGAAGTCATCCCGCTGACAAATGGAAACAATTCTGGGGTCACTTCGCAAGCACGTGAGCATGCTTCCTGCCATTTGCGCAAGTGACTCGGAGGGACTACCTGTCTCCATCTCCACTGCATACTGCCATGGTGTGTCTGGGTCCTCTGTCTCGCCTTCCTCACAACCCTCTAGCTCCTCTGGCTGCTCCTGCTCCTCTTCTCCTGTCCTCGCTGACTAGATAAACCAGCCATTTCGCCAAGCCTAAACTGTGCACTGTGCCACTCCTCCTCCTCTTCCTCCTCCAGTTCAGCTCCAATGGGGTTCATGTGGCCGTAAGATGTAGACGCCATGTCTCCAGTGCCCTGACCAGACATGGTTTCCAACATGTGCTGTAGTACATGAAGCAGTGGAATCACATCGTTCATCCCGTAATCCTGGCGACTCACAAATAAAGTGGCTTCCTCAAAGGGCCTGAGCAAACGGCAGGTGTCACGTATGAGCTGCCACTGGTTGACATTGAAGTTACACAGGGGAGTCCCCCTATCCGCTTGGATCATCAAGAAATCCGTGATGGCTTTTCTCTGTTCGTATAGTCTGTCCAACATATGCAGGGTGGAATTCCAACGGGTGGAAACATCGCAAATCAGACTATGTTGGGGGCTACCGTTCTGATGCTGTAGCTCAAGAAGAGTGTGCTTGGCGGTGTATGAGTGGCTGAAGTGCATGCAAAGTTTCCTTGAAGTTGTTAGGATGTCTTGCAGATGGGGGGAAGACTTCAGAAACCGCTTCATAACCAGATTGAAGACGTGAGCCATGCAGGGCGCATGGGTCAGCCTTCTTTGTCGCAGCGCAGACAAAATGTTCTTCCCATTGTCGGTAACCATGGTTCCCATTTTCAGTTTTCTTGCTTTGCCAAGACAAACCATGTGAAGCACAGCTTGACACCTCCGTGCCCTGCACACATGGTAGGCTGGAGGGGCACTGAGACTTGAGCCTACAGTGGAGGGTAAGGAGATGGCGGAGGATGAGGAGGCCGAGTCGCACAGTGTCACAGGCACAACGGCCAGGAAGCGCGGAGGCCGAAGCGACGTGACCTGTCCAAGTTGCTGCTGCTGCAAAGGGACCACATTCACCCAGTGGGCCGTAAATGACATGTACTGTCCCTGACCGTAGTTACAGCTCCAGACGTCGGCACTGCCATGCACTTTGCTACACACCGACAGGCTCAAGGACTGGCCCACCTTCTGTTCAACAAAAGTGTGCAGCGCTGGTACTGCCTTCTTGGCAAAGAAAAGGCGGCTTGGGACTCTCCACCTCGGCTCGGCACAAGCCATCAGTTCTCTGAAAGGTGCAGAGTCCACCACCTGAAAAGGGAGCGACTGCAGCACCAGCAACTTGGACAGGAGCACATTCAGCTCCTGCGCCGTAGGATAAATGGGCGCATACTGCTGTCCCTTGGACATGGCTGCTGATGGATTGCTGGTGGGATGCATGACTTGGAGGAGGAGGAGCAGGAGCATCAGGAGGAGCAACAGAGGATGGGTATGACGCACAGCTGCCTTCGGCTGAGGTGCTGGAGCCTTGGCTGGCAGAAATTGGGAGCGGTGTGCCACTTGGTGAGGAAGCAGCCTGGACCACCTCTTCGGAGCCTCGGTTCTCCCAGGCCGCATTATGGTGATGCAGCATATGTTGACGCAGGGCCATGGTGCCAACATTTGGGCCCTGGCCACGCTTCACCTTCTGCCTACATATCTTGCATGTGGCCATGTTACCCTCCTGCGGATGCTTGAGGATAAACTGCCACACTGCCGAGTAGCTACTTTTCCCACCAACAGCCCGCACTGATTCACTGCTACTGTCGCCAACTCCAGGAACCCCTGCTCCACTACCTCCCGATAAGGTAACCTGCCGCGCAGCAGGTGCTCTACCCCGGCCCCGTTTGGCTCCAGGCTTTACAATTCTGCCCCCATGCTAACTGCCAACCATGCTGCTAACACCTTGCCGCCTCAGCTGCTGACTCCGGGGCAACCTGCGCCCCTCTTCTCCTGATGATGAGGATGAAGCCCCTTCATCACCCGGCTCCCAAGTGCGATCGGCTTCATCATCATCATCATCACCGAGTTGTGGCTGCACGTCACTGATGTTCTCGGTTTCCTCAACAGTGTCTGGCGCAGGAGCTGGAACGCTCACAACAACACCCACGCCACTGTCCACATCACTATTTGTCTGCCTAGCGAAGGAAGCCACCTCCATTTCTTGGCTGGGCAGTAGCTGCTGACTGTCCTCTATCTGTATCGTCCTCCTCACTAAAGAGTGGAGCTGAACCCAAAGCATAGGATACATTGCTGGGGGAGGGAATGGTGTAGGACAGAGGCAATGGGAGGACAGGGACTGCTCTCAGGCCATACCAACTCAGGGTTGTGTCAGAGGAACCTACCGACCCTAGACTGGCGGTGTCACATGTAACTTGTGATGATGTGGATGACCGCGTTAACCAATCTACCACGGCAGATGTGTTACTGGTGGAGACACGACCGCTAGCAGATACTGGCAGATCAGGTCTCTCACCGCGATTCCTGCGGCCACTCGCCCCTAGTCTGCTGCGACCTCTGCCTGCTGAATCTTGGCCTCTGCCATTCCTCTTTGAACATCCTGGCACTTGTCTGCCTGACATTTTTATGCATTTGAAATGCGCAATAGGCACTTAAAAAATGTGTTTACTTTAAAAAGCAGAAGCTAAATAAAGTGAGATACTGCTTCTCTGCACCAGATACTATGAAAATTGGCAATATGGGATACCCTGAGGGCTGGTGATTTTACAGAATGCACAAAACCAATTCCAAATGCAATATATTAATAAAACAGAGCCTGTAGAAGCTGCTTTAGTATAACAGATAGGATGAAATGTGCTTGTTTGGGATACCCTGCGGCCTGGTGTGTTTACAGGAAGCACAAAACCAATTAAAAATGCAATATATTAATTAAACAGAGCCTGTAGAAGCTGATTTAGTATAACAGATAGGGTGAAATGTGCTTGTTTGGGATACCCTGCGGCCTGGTGTTTTTTACAGGAAGCACAAAACCAATTCAAAATGCAATATATTAATAAAACAGAGCCTGTAGAAGCTGATTTAGTATAACAGATAGGGTGAAATGTGCTTGTTTGGGATACCCTGCGGCCTGGTGTTTTTACAGGAAGCATAAAACCAATTCAAAATGCAATATATTAATAAAACAGAGCCTGTAGAAGCTGCTTTAGTATAACAGATAGGGTGAAATGTGCTTGTTTGGGATACCCTGCGGCCTGGTGTTTTTACAGGAAGCACAAAACCAATTCAAAATGCAATATATTAATAAAACAGAGCCTGTAGAAGCTGATTTAGTATAACAGATAGGGTGAAATGTGCTTGTTTGGGATACCCTGCAACCTGGTGTTTTTACAGGAAGCACAAACCAATTCAAAATGCAATATATTAATAAAACAGAGCATGTAGAAGCTGCTTTAGTATAACAGGGTGAAATGTGCTGAAATTGTATGCCCATGTGGGCTGGTGTTTTTACAGGACGCACAAAACCAATTCAAAATGCAATATATTAATAAAACAGAGCCTTTAGAAGCTGATTTAGTATAACAGATAGGGTGAAATGTGCTGAAATAGTATGCCCATGTGGGCTGGGGTTTTTACAGCATACAAAAAAAATTAAAACTAATCGAGTTATAAGAAATGCTTGTGTGTGACAGATAGGGTTAAATATGCCACTGCCAAGATGGGATGCACAGTGGCCAGGAATATTTACAGCACAATAAAAGCAATTTAAAACTGATCTGGCAAATGAAGTGAAGTGAAAATAAAAAAAAAGTTTCCCTGTCATTTTCTCTGCTGTCCCTGCCTGGATCGTTCCTGATTTTTCCCTATCTGTCCCTGGCTCTCCCTGGCACTGTATTGGTCTCTGTGGGTCTCCCTGACTCTCCCTGCCTGTCTGTAAGTCTCTTCCTGTCTGCAGCAACCTCCGTTCTGTCTTCAATGCAAGGCTGAAATGCGCACAAGCAAGATGGCCGCCGTTTATATAGCACTGTGATGTCACCGGGCTTCCTGGCTGCTGATAGGCTGCATGTGACCTTCCCATGATAACTTGCCCCAGGGGATATGTCCAGACATGTGCATCCACCATTTTTCAATGGCTGTAATTGAAATAAATGGAGTTTAAAGGAAAACTTCGATCGATTGAATCGCGGGGAAATTCGGATTCGTTCAGAATCGAATTTTTCCTGAAATTCGGAACGAATTCGTGTTTGTCCGAATCGATTCGCTCATCTCTACTATCTGTATTCACTGGGGAGAAAGTGTCCCCTTATACTAAACCTACCTGTAAAGACTGGGGTGAGGGTGTACCCTTATCCCCTTATACAAAACCTATTTATAAAGACTGGGGTGAGAGTATCCCCTTATACCAAACCTGTATATAAAATATACAAACTATACAAAATCTGTATTCACTGGGGTGAGAGTGTCCAGTTATAACAAACATATCTGTATTCACTGGGGTGAGAGTGTCCCCTTATACCAATCTGTAAAAAATGGGGTGGCTGTGTACCCTTATAGCAGACCTAGCTGTAAAGACTGCTGGTATCCTTATACCACACCTAGCTGTAAGCAATGGGGTGATTGTGTACTGTGATACCACCTCTTCCTCCAAGCCCTGGGGTGTACTCCCTTATCATACAAGAAGTTGTAAGCACTGTGTTTTGTTTGTGCCACCTTAATCCACCTTTTCATTTAAGCACTGGGTTTTGTGTGTATTGTTATCCCATAACATCTTCTAAGCACTGGGGTGTATGCCCTTATCCTACAAGAAGCTGTAAGCACTGGGGTTTGTGTGTAATGTTATCCTACAACATCCTCTAAGCACTGGGGTGTACCCCCTTATACCACAACTTGGTCTAAGCACTAGGGTGAGTGTACCCTGGTATGCTACAACTTGCTCTAAGCACTGGGGTGTGTGTCATTACTTCACTTTAATACTACTTGCTTAAAGGAAAACTCACTTTTTGTCAGGTTTTTGGTGTTATGCCATATTGTTTTCCTCTTCTGGAATGTAAAATAAACATTTGTGTTAGGATTGGATTGTTATCAACATGCTGTTTCCAAGTTTCCTAAAAAGTACTGACTAAATATCCCAGAATCCTTCCACTGTAACAAGTGAGCACTTTAGCAGCTTTGGCAAGGTCAAGCAGCAGTATTGACCCTTCCCAGCTGAGAACACTGCCAGTAACCCTTTAGCTACAAAAATACATGATTGTGATCCAGAAAAGTTGAATTACAGCAGAATAGGTTAAACCTGCTGTATGCGTCTTAGCCAATCAGACAAGCACCATCTAATGCACCAGTTGATGTACAGTGCTATGGTAAACACATTGTTGCTAGATACAATTGTTTTCTTTTATAACACAGGGTTGCAAACAAATAGAAAAAAAAATAATTGAGTGTATTGAGCAATTGAGTGTATTTGAGTAATTGAGTGTCCACTGAATCTTTTTGGTTGAAAAAAATGAAAAACAAATAGTCCACTGGTTCAGGCACCTAGTTAGGGAGAGCTGACAGTATCAGTGAGGGACAAAAACTTCTACTGACTACTGTCTTGTTGGCACCCCCTGCATTCTACTGGGTTCTGCTCATTGTCACATACCACCTTGCAGAGTGATGTCTGGCAATCCTAGCTGGTGGAAGTATATGCGTCAAAGCGATTCATAGCTCGGGCCCGGCCACCACTACATTAACCTAGTAGATTAAAGAGATAAAACAACTCTGCCCATGCTTAGTTGTCCATGTGTCAGTTGTGATGTGAACCTTCTTCTTTCTCCACAACCTGTTGATGCAGGGCAGGGATGGCCTACCGAGAAAAGTTGTGGCGGCTGGGAATGTTGTATTGTGGGGAAACCACCGACATAACATTTTTATTAGCACCACGCTCTAACTGAGTTAACCGCCTCCCCTCGCCATAAGATATTTAAAGCTCTCTAGCTCCAGTGGCTGGAATGGGACATTTTAAAGGCAAGCAAATAAATGTCCCTCATAAAGACCCACTCATTGGTGGTGAGGTGCTGTCGGTCTGCACCTTCAGTTTAACATCACTGTTGAGCACATGCGCCAGCCAATGGATGTGCCTCAACCCAGCTCGGACCTTGCCGGCCTTCAGATTCATCATCATCAGCATCTCTGGATGAGGATGGCAGGTAAGAAGGAAGCAGGGCAGGAAGCAATGAGTGGAGGCATAACAGTAATACTAACGATGTTTTTATGTTTGCCTTGCAGGCTCCTGGTGACATACTTCATCAACAATTTATGCTACTGTTATGCAAGTCAATGGGCTACACGCTCTTCCCACGCTGCTTACTTCCCGGCATGCTGCCACAAAAATTGAGCATTCTACACCCTGCTGTGATGAAAAGCCTCCAAAACCGTCCCTCGGCTGTCTGCTGCCGGTCCAGCAACTCATCCTTCGAACCACTTGTGGAGTGGCCAGACACCTGGGAAAATAGGCCTTCCTGCTTTTAAAATGTAAATGTTTTAATTATTTTTTTTCTATTTAATATTACGATTAATTTATTTTTTGCTTTGCAGGTGCCTGGCCATGGACGTGGAACAGAGAACACATGGTTTTATATAACATATAAAAAAGACTTGTCTCTGCTTTTTAGGTGACTATAAAGAAGATCTCCATATCATGCTTGACTCTAATTATTCTCCTCCAGCAGAAAGAGAGCCGGGAGAGGTTGAGGATAGCCTACTTGCGAAGCAAGTGGAATATTTCAAAGCAGATGGCTCAAAAAGGGCTGGCATGGAAATTCATCAAGTGGAAGCCAAACCTTCGGTGTACTTCATCAAGTTTGACAATGATTTCCATATTTATGTGTCACGCTCTGGTAACTCCAGCCCTCTAGGTAAGCCCTCAACCCCCAATCTCCGCAGTCAGCTTCACCTGTAGGAGCCCCCGCTTGCCGGGACGCAGAATACGCCTGCCCGGGATCGGTTGCCCCCAGGATTTCAATGACTCAAAGGATGAGAGCTTACAGGTATAGAGGTCTGAAGAACCAATGGCTAAGAGCGAGAGTAGCGGAAGTCCAGAGACAGGCCAGAGGTTAACACGGGGAGTCAGAGTTCGCAGCGGTACAGAGGGGTGAGACAGCTCGAGGTCTAGGTACAAGGCAGAGGTCGGCAACGGAGATCAGATCGAGATTGGTCGGTTCAGGCAGAGGTCGGCAACAGGGTTTCAGATCGAGAGGCGTCAGCAAGGCAGAGGTTGGCAACTGGAAATCAATCGAGCTTCAATGCACAAGACAAGCTTGGTACTAGGCGCTATAACAGGCACTGACACTGCAGTGGCTTGGAGACACATGCGCCGCTGGGGATGGCATCCGAGGCAGAAGCGGCTGCTGGGCAGCAGGATCCCCAGCCAGTTGCCTAGGGACACCACGGGCACGGGCTGAAGGCAAGTCATTCATGACATTATGTCTATGATTTGGTGAAGGCCCATGAGCATGCTTGCACCAGAGAAACAAAAAAGGGGGGGTTCGGAGGGATGAAAAAAAAAAAAGAAAATAAGAAAGAAGAAGAACCAGAACTTAAACAGATCCACTCCTCACTAAATAATACTAACCATCTTTTTCTGTTTGCTTAGCAGGTGCCTGGTGACAAGCCTTCCTAAGAAGCCTCCAAAACTCTTCCTAGGTGGGTTGATGTCGGTCCAGCAGCCCACCCTGCAAGCCATGTGTGGGGTGGCCATAAATCTGGCAAAATGGGCCTGCTTTTTAATTTTCATTATTAATGTTTTTTTGTTTTTTTTTAAACTATGCCTCGCTATGGACATGAGGCAGAGATTATTCACGCTTTTCCCTCGCTTCAGGGATTGGTGGCACAGCATCCAAATGACCCATGTATTCTCAGTGTGCTGCTTGAAAAATGGCACGCTGGGGAGCTCCTTTGACCCAGAGATTGTCCCAAAGTGCTCAGTGTCTGGGCCTGGTGGTCAGTAGTAGCAAGGGACTGACTGCTGTTGGCACCCTTCCCCCTCTTGTGCTGGCTGCCTGGGGCTGCGTGGCCACCACCTCTTCCACCGAAATCTGATTGCCTTCAGTCCACGTTGGTTCTAGGACTTCATCATCACCCCTCAATTGTCTTCCACCCACTCCTTCTCGCTGCTTCTCATCCTCCGACACAATTTGTTGTACATCTGGGAACCCCTGTGTCTATATGTATATATATATTAATAACAATAGTAACAATGTTATTCTTTGTCTTGCAGGTTTCTGGGCATGGACAAGAAGGAAGTAATCAGTGCCCCACCCTCCTGCAAATTGTAATTTTTACAGTGCCACAGAATACAATAAAATACTAGCAATGTTTTTTTGTTTGCAGGTCCCTGGTGAACTAGAACTTGAAGCACTGTATGTCATCTAATCTGTCATTGCCTCAGCTTGGTCTTGCCTCACCATTCTGGCAGAGGTAATGGGGCCTACAAGAATACGCTGTAAACCTTGGCGCCTACTTGCACCAGATATTTATTGATGTAAATATTTATTGAGATATGTAAATATTGCAGTGCCCCGCTCAATCTGTCACTCTCCATCGCTTCAAGCCTTTAAAAGTGCCCTCAAAACTCATCTGGTCAGACAAGCATATAACCTAGCTTAAGCAACTCCTATAGCCTTCACTGGGCACATGCCACCAAACTCAAGCTCTACCACTTGTGATCCCTCCCTTTTTTCACCACTCCACCTCTATCCTTTAAACTGTTCCCAAGGGCACTGCTCTCTTTCCTATTGTCTCCTGTGCTAACATTTGGTTTAAACCTTGTGCCATCTGGTTTGTGTTGGTCCCTGTACTATATGTTTTATCTGGTCTGTAATTATGCCTTGTGAAGTACTACAGAAGATGAAGGCAATATATAAATAAACAATAATAATAATAATGTATTTGTTTATTGGCAATCTCCCTGGTGTTACCCCACAATTTGACCTCTGATAAACGTAAACAAATAAAAAAGTTTTTTTTTATGTATGTATTTATTTTATTTTTTGTTTTCTGTTATTGTTTTGAGTACTTTCCCTAGCTCACTTTGTGCAGGACAATCGCCCTGGTGTTCCCCTCGATTTTCAGCCCTCTAGCCATTGCTGGTCCCATTTTACAGCCATTTTTCCCATTGACTTCAATGGAGTTCGGGTTTCGATTCGAGGTCCTGCACCCGAAGTTTGGCGGCAAGTTCGGCTAATTCGTCGAACCTGAATTTCAACCAATGCGAATGCAAAAGTGTTGCCCAGCATTAGCTGAGCCACACCGAAGTAGAAGTTAAACCACAAAAACATAGATTACCCCCATAACCAGAGATTTTTAGATGCTTAGAAAAGGCTTACATTATACTGTTCCCATAGGGGATAAGGTGGGTGGAAGTTAGTGTGTGCTTGAACAGGAACTTTAAAGAGATTGAGCAGTAAAAAAAAAAATTCCTGCCAGCTTACATGCAGCAATGTCATTCCAACACTGTCTCTTTTCTCCAGTCGCCAAAAGTAAGGGGAATTTCCTTGTTACTGCCTCCAATGCCTCCCTCCTGATCCTGACCACAAATTGAAGCTTGATACTCTTGTCAGGTTGACCTCCCTAGTGGTAGGCTAGAATGAAGCTCCCGTTCATCCCAAATGAGTAATGCACAGCACACAGCATACTAGCATCACTCAGCCCTGCCACTCCCATCACCGAGGACAGCACAACATGAGGTGAAACTTTATTTTATAATAACTCTGGCAATATAACTTCATTTTCAAAAAGGAGAAACAAAAATGAAAACATTGCCATATGTAGTCCTACATAATGGGTGTGTCTGCATAATAATTTAAAGGCATGACAATATATTGTTGCCTTGAAAACAGCTGCTTGACATTGCATATTGTTATTCAGCCTGTAGCCTATTAATACACCCACATCCTGCTCAACAAGTTACTCTCCCAGCATTACTGCCCTAAGAACAGTGAAAGTTGTGTGTGTGGGGTAGGGGTATGGTTGAGGTGGCAAGTGATTGGATTGTGGACAAAAACTAGTGCAGATATACAAACCATAACAAGCATAAGGGAGGACCAAATCCACATATAGATGTCAGTCATTCAATCCCAATTCTACATTTTCTTTGTGAGCCCAGTCTGATACTGCTGTCCTCAAACACCTATTTCCTTACAGAGCAGGCACCCAGCTATACAGTGCCCAGCACCCACCCTGCATTGTTCACAGGCTCCTGATTCTCTTTCTCTTACACAGAGGACACACATTATTTCCAGCATGTACCCTACACACAGGGCCGGCGCCAGCACGGCAAACCTGAGCAATTGCCAGGGTCCTTGGCATCTTCAGGGGCCCACTCAGGCTCACACTTGGCAATTGTATTATTTTACAGTGGACCCGAACCACCAAATACTGGGTGTTGAGTGCAGACCTACTCATGGCTGGCCTCTAAACAGGGTATGGCCAAAACCAATTGGAGAAGATAGCATGGAATGGAGGGCAGTTGATGGAAGCTCAGAAGGTGGGGAGAACCAGGTGATGACTGACAGCAAAGATGGAGTCTTTAGTGGCAGCAGAGCAAGCAGTAATGGCTGAAGGGTGCTTGGTGGCAGTAGAGAATGCAACAAGGACTAGAGGGCGATTGGTGGCTATAGGGAAGGCAATACGGACTGGAGGATGATAGGTGGCTATAGGGAAGGCAATACGGACTGGAGGATGATCGGTGGCTATAGGGAAGGCAATAAGTACTGGAGGATGGTTGGTGGCTAAAGGGAAGAAAATAAGTACTGGAGGATGATTGGTGGCTATAGGGAAGGCAATAAGGACTGGAGGATGATTGGTGGCTATAGGGAAGGCAATAAGTACTGGAGGATGATTGGTGGCTATAGGGAAGGCAATAAGCATGGGAGGGCCTTTGGTGGCTATAGGGGAGGCAATAAGGACAGGAGGGCGATTGGTGGTTATAGGGAAGGCAATAAGGACTGTAGGGTGATTAGCAGCAGGGCAGCGTAGCTGAAAGTTGACATCATGTGACTCACTACGCTGGGACCCACTAAGACTCTCTTGCCCAAGGGCCCCCACAAACCTGGAGCCGGCCCTTCCTACACAGTCCACAGGTGCCTATTACCTTACAGAGTGGGCACCCTGCTACACTGTGACCAGAACCCACTTACACTATCCACAGACACCTATTCTCTTATAGAGAGCAGCTGACTACACTGTGCCCAGAAGCCACACTGCCCACATATCCCTGTTCTCTTAAATCCCTGTACTATTCCCAGCACATACCCTACACAGTCACAGGTCCTTATTATCTTACAGAGTAGTGTAGCCCACTTTGCTTAGCACTCACCCCGCACTGTCCTCTGTTTCTTATTCTCTTATAAAGAGAACATCTGGCTACACTGTGCCCAGCACCCCCCCCCACACTGTCCGCAAACACTTCTTCTCTTATAGAGAGGGCACCTGCCTACACTGTGCCCAGCACCCACCCCGCACTCTCCGCAGACTCTTCTTCTCTTATAGAGAGGACACCTGGCTACACTGTTCCCAGCACCCACCCCGCACTCTCCGCAGACTCTTCTTCTCTTATAGAGAGGACACCTGGCTACACTGTTCCCAGCACCCACCCCGCACTCTCCGCAGACTCTTCTTCTCTTATAGAGAGGACACCTGGCTACACTGTTCCCAGCACCCACCCCGCACTCTCCGCAGACACGTCTTCTCTTATAGAGAGGACACCTGGCTACACTGTGCCCAGCACCTACCCCGCACTCTCCGCAGACACGTCTTCTCTTATAGAGAGGACACCTGGCTACACTGTGCCCAGCACCCACCCCGCACTCTCCGCAGACTCTTCTTCTCTTATAGAGAGGACACCTGGCTACACTGTGCCCAGCACCCCCCCCCCCCACACTGTCCGCAAACACTTCTTCTCTTATAGAGAGGGCACCTGGCTACACTGTTCCCAGCACCCACCCCGCACTCTCCGCAGACACGTCTTCTCTTATAGAGAGGACACCTGGCTACACTGTTCCCAGCACCCACCCCGCACTCTCCGCAGACACGTCTTCTCTTATAGAGAGGACACCTGGCTACACTGTTCCCAGCACCCACCCCGCACTCTCCGCAGACACGTCTTCTCTTATAGAGAGGACACCTGGCTACACTGTGCCCAGCACCTACCCCGCACTCTCCGCAGACACGTCTTCTCTTATAGAGAGGACACCTGGCTACACTGTGCCCAGCACCCACCCCGCACTCTCCGCAGACACTTCTTCTCTTATAGAGAGGACACCTGGCTACACTGTGCCCAGCACCCACCCCGCACTCTCCGCAGACTCTTCTTCTCTGATAGAGAGGACACCTGGCTACACTGTGCCCAGCACCCACCCCGCACTCTCCGCAGACACTTCTTCTCTTATAGAGAAGACACCTGGCTACACTGTGCCCAGCACCCACCCCGCACTCT
The DNA here is from genome assembly GCA_027917425.1 of Gastrophryne carolinensis. Classification (NCBI taxonomy): domain Eukaryota; kingdom Metazoa; phylum Chordata; class Amphibia; order Anura; family Microhylidae; genus Gastrophryne; species Gastrophryne carolinensis. The sequence goes on along the minus strand of CM051234.1, from coordinate 387,056,950 downwards.
CCGCAGACTTTTCTTCTCTTATAGAGAGGACACCTGGCTTCACTGTGCCCAGCACCCACCCCGCACTCTCTGCAGACACGTCTTCTCTTACAGCAAGGGTGCTCAACCTTTTGATGAGCGTGGGCCACTTAAATTATTTGGAACCTGGTCAGGGGCCACAATGACTAGGTTCAGAATTTTTCATTTGAAATAGCAAAAAAAAGATTTGCTACAACAATCAGGATACCCACTGTCTCCACCAAACTGTAATTGTATGTCATTCCACCACACCCTTGCATTCATATGTAACAATCCCTGCATGCTAGCAATACATATTACCTCTGCCTTACATGTTAACCATGTTCCAATACTCAACCCTTCTAAGATCCACCACTGCTAAGCAATTATTCTAGACAAAATTTACTATGGCTGCCAATTCTTACAGAAGACTTCAGACTGTGTTATTCCTGTTAACTTCCACAACACTGCCCCCAACTGTCTATTTTAATACAGAGCAGATATCAGCCTGCACTGGGGCCTTCAATACTGAAAAAAGCTGCCTTTAAAATAGATGTCTGACTGCACTGTGCTCAATTCCTTGGCGACACTGCCCGCTGCTGCCCAATCTCACACAGTAGCCAGCCAACTGCACTGCGTCCAACACTTCACCAAACTGTTCACAGCTTCCTATCTTGATACACCAGACCACAAGGAATTAAGTGGAGCATATCAATATAAACTCCTTGTACTGCTGTGTACCCAGGTATACTTAAAGTGGTACAGAAAGCAAAGGCAATTGTTAAACCATTGTGTGCAGGCTATGTCTGGCACTGTTCTAAACGGTTTTCCATTTTTAAATTGAAGAAGAAATGGCCAAGATATCAAGGTTTACAGTTTCACCTTATGGTTTATCTTTTGAAATATTTGGGCGTGGCCTTGGCTTTGCGATGCTGCATAATAATACACAAAATAGGCGTGGTTTGTAAGAAAGGCATTCTCATCACCCTGGTGGTTCTCCTTCTCTTCCAGTGTCCACAGTCTGATGATACGGAGCTTTATACCACCAGCTTAGCCCTATGATTGGTGTTCTATGGCAAATGAATTCAGTGGTGTGCCACTAATCTTTGCCTTATTTCTACTTTCAGAAGCCTCTGTGTTTTGACAGCAAGGGAGAGAGCAGCCATGATGAGGTGAGCTGCTGAATGACAGTCTATGTGCTTTGCCTACAGTCTCTTTAATACAAATAGGAAGCAGCAGTTAAAGAGTGTGGTATTGGAGAAGGGTTAGGTGCATATTAATGGCCACCAATCTATTCTGAATGAGGTGCCAGGGCACCTCCCACTGGTGTTACTCTCTGTAGCATATGGCTTGTGCTACGGCTGTAGGAGCATGGAGCCAAGTAATATTTGCACAGAGGGCATCGCAAATCCAGAATGAATCTCAGTTAAAAGTGATACTAAATCTTCAGTATCTTTTGAAACTATTCTGGACTTATCCCAAATCTGGGCACATGTGGAGAAGTGTTTTATATCTGGAGAAAATCTTTGTTACCCCTCATCTTAAAGTGGACCAAACCCGGGATTTTGAATATCGATATTTCAATCTAGGATCCCCCGATGTGTGAACTCCCCCCCCCCCCCCAGGTTGCCCAGTCTAACTCGCCTTTCCCCGATCCTACATCATCTTGTCCAATCAGCGCATTCGGATCCACCCACCTCATCTCCGTTACCTTCTAACAGGGTGGCACTCACAAATGCCTAGCGCGATTGCGTGCTCTGCAAAAGGTATAGCAGGCGGCCACTGCTGCTCACGCATCCGACGTTGGATTGGAGAGAAGGTGTGTTTACTGGGAGACCTGGGGGGTTTCATAAAGGTGGAATGTATGGTGGAAGCATGATTCTACGTTTTGTGGATACCCGGATTTCCAGTGCACGGTCAAATTTTTCTACTATGTATACTATACAACCTCCTGGCTCCACTTAATCCATTAATCTCCCTTTGTAGAGTAATGATCTAGCCCTACTACATTACTTTTCTCATTCACAAATGGATAGCATAAATCCTAAAGGCATGCTCCGTTAGACCGGGAAAGAAGGTGAGCGACCTGCAGGGGTCTCCCGATTCTGGATGCCCCGGGGGGGGGGGGGGGGGGTAATCCAGCGTCCCAGGCATCTTATAGATTTCAGATTCCACTTTAACTTTATTCATTATTCGAAAATAGAACTTAAATATGGTCTGTATTTTCAGGAGATATTTTAAGGAAAGTTTATTTAATCCAAGCCTGTTTCAGAACTCCATAACAGAGCTAAATATTATTTGTTTTTTCTTCCTGAGTAATTACCTATCTCCAGGGATGGATGTTGCAGTCTTTATGATGTCCTTATTTATTATACATAATTATCCTTGAAGAGGACGAGTTACCAAGACAAGGACAAGAACCGCATAGCTTGTCATTGATCTGTCTGAATTCTCAGACATTCCAAACTTCTGTCTGAATGTTCTTCTCATCCAGCTTAAGCTCAAATAATTCCACAAAGCATCCAATGCACCATGACAGAAAGACAGCGATGAAATCCCATATGAATTCTGGAATTGCTGTATGACTGCTGATAGACAATCTCCAGTACTAAAAAGGCCCAACTTTCCGCCTGGCCTCCCCTATACCCCATGTTAGGCCAGATATACATCACCTGACATTTGCCCCACCCCTCTCCTTTGCAGTGAATAGAGTAGGTGTGGCCACTCACTGGGGGGCACTGTGATACAGTGCTCGATGATTAGAAGGAACAACGTGGGACCTGGAACATGGCATGTTTTATATATATCAGACTAGGTCAAAAAGGCATTTGGGGGAGAAAAGATAAGTATTGGTATATTTTTGCCTTTAACAAAGACCTAAACCCTTCCCGAAACTTTAGTGAATAACCCAAATTAGGAATAACTTCCTAATTTGGAAAACTCTCTCATAAAACTCTCTCTCATGCACCTTAACTGGGGAACCAATTAGGTGCCCAGGAATTAATAAAATAAAGGTGTATGGGGGAATCGTCATAGTGTCATGGCAAGCTGGCAACATGAGGCGGAGCGCTCACCGCTTATAAGTGAAATTACTCCTTGATTCTATGCTGATAGAAAACTTGATAGTGTAACACTATTGAGATGCTCTCATACTTAAACCTAAATATTTGTGTGGAAATAGAACTGAATAGCTATTAAACAGGCAGGATTTTTATAGCAAAATCTTCAAGTCAATGTTGGGGTTCTGTCTATTATAAATTAATGGCCATCAAGCATTTTATTTTAAATGTGTCAGACACCTACCGAATGTATTATTGTCCAATGCTACCACCTAGTGGTACAACAAGGTAGGGTAATTGACCTGCAGTAGATAAAACATTCAGCATTGCACACTTTAAGCAGAAAAAACACACCAGCGGCCGGCCTGGAATCTAAAAGATTTCAGGGCTGGCCGCTGGCTTTTCCCCTGTGCTGTATGAAACCTAGGGCGTTTGTATACACTCAACTCTCCTCGGTCCAATGGCGCATGTGTGGGCTCTCATCCAATCAGAGGCTGTGAATGTACCGAGCGATGAAGAGTGAGTTTTAGTGGGCTTTCTGTTTACACGCAGAGCTTTGCTAATTGGGAGCATTCCCAGAAGCGTGCGCTACTGGGAGCGCACTTACAGCCAAAGATGAGGGGATGTGGACGCCAGATGTTTACATTAGCTGGGGAGTCCATGAGCAGGTGAGCATTGTGGTGCCCTGGGGGGGGGGGGGGGGGTGACACAGCGGATTGGGATGCCCTGGGCCATGCTGTGAGGGCTTTGTTCTACTTTAAATAAAAAGAGTGCCCCAGTCCACTCATTTAAAATGTTGGGAAAAGTGACTGGTGTAGCAGTGACACAGAAAGGATGCATCTTATGGGTTTATTCTATTGATAATGTAACTGAAACTGTACTAATGTTAAACCATTACTAAGGATTATAGATTCAAGTTCCTGATCACAGTTACCTGGACCCTGATTGGAAATTGCTGACTGTTGTAGGGTGAAAAACCATGCTCACACATTCATGTGCTCGTAAAGGGATTGATTAAAAGCAGTGGGTATTTTTTTGGAAATTATTCATTAATGTGAAAATGGGTTTGCTATTTCCACTTTGGTCACTGGATGGGAGTATAAGACCACAAATAGAAAAGAGAATTTAATTCAGACTCTTAGAATCTGAGTGTAGGATTCCCCTTTAGTGAAAGGCAGGGGGCATAAGATACATTTGGGGAACAACAGGAAACTGCTGAGATTAGTTGGAAGCTTTTTAGAGGTAAAATGACATTGAGCGGAGGTTTCATAAGGCGAAGCCAAAGGGACAGACAAGGTGATCGTCCATAGCCCCCGTCCTATTTAAGTCGGCTAGGGTGGGAATCAGAGGAGTGGCGAAAACAGCAAGCACAACACAGGAGGATATACTGCTTCAGTGTGCAATAGTTTTGGGATTCCTCCAGAGGACCCAGGTAAGAGAGAACCCATGGGGGTGCCTTTGCCGTGGATTTAACAGTAAGGAGCCACCTGTTGTGTTAGTGGAAGTGGTTGAAAAACGAGTCTAGACTCTGATAAGGTGCGACTGCCCCTGTTGTTGGAAACCCTTAAACGCCAGGGAAGTGTTGACCCTGGCTGGGATTGTTGTCCCTGGACATTCCCTGATTAAATCTTAAACCAGTGGGGCCACTGGAAACCTTAACATCAAGTTGTGCCCAACAACTTTGCACCGGACAACCACTGTTTAAGTATTCCATAAATCTGGCAAGAAAAAAGCAAGCCATCAAAAGGCTTGTTTTCAGTTTGCCTCAAGCTATATAGGGGGACACAGCAAGCATGTGATAGAAGATGCTCTGATCAGATGAGACCAAGACCTATATTCGAATGCAGGTGCTAGTCAGCAGTTCAGACGAATCAGCAACGCATGCAAAAAGGCATAGAAATTGTTAGCATGTCCAAACAGTGATGCCTATAGATGGTATAGGGCCGATTCAACACTCTGCAAATATTCTTATGAAAATAGCAGATCTGTGTGAATATATACATGCAGGGGATATGCCTACGGATGCTTATCTGCTTACGTGAGAAAGCATGTACAGCTGGCCCTTTTTATTCACGAGGGTTAGGTGAATGGCATAGACGTGAATACAGTAAATTTGCAAATAACCCCCGAGAAAACAGAGGACTGGGAGGCACACACTGCAGGACAGGGTGAGTGCAGGACAAGGCCGTAAACGGGTTTACAAAAAAAAAGCCCTTACCTCGCCGGAGATCCAGCGCTGGTCCCTCGGCAGCTCAGGTCCTAGGCGGCATTTCCTGCACTGTGCGCGGCTCTGCCTGCCTGCTCATTCAATTAAATGGACGGAGGAGTGCATAGAGTTTAATGAATGCCTCTGTATGCACTGTCTGTGAGGACGCGGCCCGTACCCTTCTAAGACATTCGCGAGTAGCCGAAACTGAGAATGAGGAACTCGGGAATACAGAGGGCACATATACTGTGTAAATGTGTCTGCACATATACTGTACATGCAGAGAAGCCTATGGAAGCTTACCAATTAGGTCATTTGAGAGTGGCAGACCAACATACGCATAGAAAATAAAATTTTTTTGCATGAGAAAAGGCCACATTTGTAAGGTAAATGGTGGAGAGCAATTTCTGCATACCTTGGTACCTTTTCATTGCATGAGAATGGTCAGGTGACTATGTGAACATGCTTTCGCACGCAGGAACATTTTTGCATGCAAATATATTTGCTGATATGCAAATGCATGTTCGCACTTGATTCGCAAAAAAAATTTGCAAAGGAAAGAATTATGCTGAATTGCAAAACTGAAAAATAGCATGCGAACATTCAAACTCTCATAAAATACAGTGCGAAAATGTAAATTCTCACATTGTTGAATATGCCCTTATGTGTGCAGGAAAGCTAATCCTTCACATCATCCTAAAAACACAGTATCCCGGCCGGGAACTGATGCTTGTAATTGGTGACTGTTTAGTCACTGCGAATGTAAGTTGTATGGGGTTATGAGTATTATCAGTGTACATTTCTGTTATGCCTAATGTGTTACTATGTTCCATTATGTTATATAATGCACTGACAAAAAAGTGGACCAAAACCCAGGATTTTCACCATCCCAGGTTTTGGTCCATCCCCCTGGGGTGCCCCATTGCGTGAAACCCCCACAATTCGACAAGTAAGCTCACCTCTCCTCGATCCAATGGTGCATGCGTAACTGCTCATCCAATCAGCTTCTCCGGCCACGCATATTAATGTGCATCTGGAAAATCTGAATGGAATCCCAGCCGCACACATCAACATACAGCCAAGAAGGGATGCAAGTGATTCCACCACTGTCTGCGCATGGGCCGTGGGCTTGTCAGACAGGAAAGGATATGAGGTGATTCGGGGAGGCTCACAGAATGTGGAATTCTAGTTTGACTACAAGACTACTTGGGGACCGATTTTGGTCCACTTTAATAAAACGTAATAAATAGTAAGAAGTAGTTCTGTGGATAAACAGGAGCTACAGTTGCAAGCCCTCTGTGCTTCCCCAGGTTTTATTCCTGAATTAAGTGCCCCCTACTATGGGCTGTATGTGAATTGTTCACCTGCTGCTTGTTTACATGTTCCTCACTGCTCCTCACTAGCACATGTCATAAGAAGTTGGCCTTTCTGATACTCTGCCTGGCCCGGTGGTGTAGGCTCTCCCACCAGTGACCTGGACATCTGATGGTGGGCATGCAGCATGTCGTCTCTAAGACTAGGCTATTCTCTGCTAATGTATGCTGCTATTAGCAATTTAATGTTGCTCCACAATTTTACAACCCTATTCGAGTTAAAATATTTTTACTTTTGTGGACTTTTCCTAAGACTCCAGGGCCGACAGTGCCAACAGTAACCAGCAAATCTGCTTACCTTACCACTGCTCCCGCAAGCCCAGTTTGCAAAGCCGGGCACTGCCATTCCAGGTTGCAGCTGGCAGGTGGGCGGTGCCTCTGTACAGCCAACTCCTATTGAAAACAACACGGAAGTTCATGGAGTACGAGGCACCCATTGTTTTAATGGGAGCTGGTCATACCAAGGCCACGGCCAACAGCCAGCCAGGCAGCGCGAAAGTGACACTAGGGTAAGCAAATCTGCTAGTTACTGCTGGTGCTGTCTTATAAAAAGTCATCAGAAGTGGACAATTCATTTTAGTGTCAGTGTTACTATGAATGACTAAGCACACAAGTGTCCACCCAGCAATTTCTAATAAACCATATTTCTCTTAATAATGAGATTTAGGAGGTTATTTAAGAAATGCTAATGCCAGGTAGTGCCACATAGTGTCGGGTGAACACTGGGCGCCGTATGTGAAAACAATATATAAGAAAGTCAGTCTGGTCAGTGCCTATAATAGCGTCATGTAGTGTTAAATGTATCACTAGTGGTGGCTCAGCGTAAAGTGCCCACTGTATGTTCAGCAGGTGCAGGTCTCGGCATTGCAGTGTCATTGTCACAGTGTTAAAACAATGTCATTTCCATGTGTTTAGAAACAGACTTTTATCGCATAACTTCTGGCGCTCGATGCTACAGCGCCCAGTTTTACAGCGCTGATGCTGGTTGTGTGTAGTTTATTGTTAAATATGGGCTTAAGTGGCAATACCTATCATTCGCTGTAGCATTGTCCTGTTGTTAGATGTAGCGTTGTCTTGGGCGCTTTGACCTCAGGACACCACCTAGCGCTCTCGATTGGCTCTGCAGTGAATCAGGGAGAGCGCTTCTACAGCGCACATCACACCACATATCACATTCATTAATGCTGGACAGGATAGTACAGCGGGACTTGTCCAGCCGCTATGCTAGGTTATAGCGCCAGACACCCGCATGCTGCGACCACTTGCGGACGCTCTAAGCGCCTCTAAATAGATGCTCACATGGCAATACGTGGCGCTAGTCTTAAATTAGCCTTCCCATCTTCATGCTACAAATCTTGCAGGTTTCTTGACTCCTATTCAGTCAGGGATTCAATACTAACACCACACTAGTATACGCTGTAAGCGGGTATCGGGCGCTGTAACAGAGCGTCTCGGTCGCAGTATAAACCTGGTTGGCATTGATGAATGTGATGTGTGTTGGGCGCTCTAACATAAGTACAGAGCGCTGCAGCGAGCGTGAGGTAGCACCAGCTTAGTGTGTCTAGCACTCGGCGCTCAACACCATATTCAACAAATAACTACACACACACAGCGCCAGCGCTCTAGATGCTAGATGCTGTGTGATTAAAGTCTGTTTTTGAACACATATCCACCAGTAACAAAGCGAAAACACATGGAATCACATTGTTTTAACACCATGACAATAGCAGTGACAATAACACTTTAGTGCCAGACCTGTTCATTTAATTCTGCATAAAAATATTAAAAAAAAATGCTATAAAAGTGTTCACATAATGATTTGAGCCAAAAAAATGCATAACACGCTATTTATACACAACTAATGAAACCCCATTGAAAGGTATGGGAGCGCGCTACAGAGCGACAGGTACTACATGGCGCTCCTGAGCCTAGAGTGTCGGCGCTATACACTGAGCCGCCTACATGGCACGGTTAGAGGCGCTCACCAGAATCGTTTTCATAAATGTGGTTTTGCGTACACCGCCCAGCGTTCACCAGACGCCGCCTGCCACTACAAGGCACTACCTGGCGCTATCTGTTACTAAATAACCCTCCAAATCCCTGCAGCCCAGTCCACTCGTGCTCCAGCCTGTCCTCCAGCTTCCTTCTCTGCCAGATCCCCACCAACCTTCTACACATCCTAGCTTAGGTAGTTTCTGCATCCTCCTACTGCAAAGACAGCTGCTTGTATATTTTGTAAATATTGCCGGTTGTATATATTTGTGGTGTGTGTGGTGTTAGGTTTAGATATGTTTTCATTAGAGAGGTTGCAGTGGGATTTTTGTGTAGTGGGAGTTGCCATGTATTGCACATTAAATAACCTTTCCACTGATTCCCGATGAAAGTGCAGTCTATAGTGTGACATTATTTACTACAAGCATCAATTTTATGAGTGTCACGCAAGGCCCCCATAAGGAATCATTAGTAATGGAGAAATAAGCGACAAAAGAGCCCAAGCCCAGCACAGAAACAGATCAGATGAGCAACAATAATGGCAATTCTAGCTGACAGGATCCCAGATCACTAACTCACACTTTACTTTGTACTTTCCTGTATTTCTTTGGTTATCTCTTTGTTATCTGATATTGTGATCTGAATAGAAATAGGGCCAGAGGTAGACTACATACCAGCCCCCATCATTGTTACTCCCTCACCTTTTTTCCAGATTTGCCTTCAATGACAAAAAAGTACAATTTCTCTCTGATTTAGTTGCCTAATTGTATCTAATTCCCTTGAAATTACAGGAAATATGTCACATTATGAGCTATGATGGGGCCCCATTTTATGTTTGGTACCAGGGCCAGACCCATTTAGTTATGCCTCGGGTAAGGAGATTATTTAATCATGCAACTATAGTAAGATGGAACCTTTCTTCTTTTATAGACCTGGATTTTAAAGGATCTGTTTACAGACCACCGACAATTTATAACCAGATATGGCCCCTACAATCCTGCTACCCTGGGCATTACAGATAATAGGGCATCTAGGAATGCCCATTGCTATGTTGTTTAGTTTGGGTTGCGTATGGGATCTACGGTATATTAACCTGAGACTGAGACCTCCAGATTATTACCTGAAGGAAGATGACTTTCCACTGTCCTCGCTGTTTGAGCTCTGAGGCTTATTTAAGAAGCACTAGCGCCACATAGCAGCACGTAGTGCCAGGTCCTTGGCAAGAGCCTCCGCTGGCATGTGTCTTTTAAGAAACACCATATAGCTTCCCATCTATCATCAGCGGCGGTGATTATTTCAGCGCCGGTTCTGTGTTCCTTACAGCGTCACATCGCACCATGCACACACCAAGCGCTATGTGTAATTCCCCCATAGATTTCAATGGTGCTTTTAAGTTTTGTTATTTTTGGTTACTTTCATTTTACATTTTTTTTTTCCTCGTGCATGTGCCATGCGATCCCTGGCCTGTTTGGATTTTTTTTCACTCATTTGATGCACTTTAGTTAGGCAAACTTGTGTTTTTTTAACTTGCAAAACATGTGCCATGTCATTCATGTGTTCCCAATGGCATCCCATTTGTTTGTGCATTGTCACTGTGCTGCTGTCCTTTAAAAATGACTTTGGGGGGATTTCACCTTGCACTGTATGCCTTAAATTCCTGGTTTGCGAGCACTGTTGTGGGCGCAGTGATTTTTTAATTAAATACCATAGCTTTCTGGAGCTCACCCCCGGTTTTACCTGTTGCTAGCGCCATCTGCAAAATAGGTCATGCGCAGCACCAAACACCTAGCCTGCAGCCTGGGCTCTATGTGTATGTTAACAGCCTCCATGAATTAATGCAAATTGTTTTGGATAAAACAACTTGCATCTTAATGCTACTGTTAGTAGAAACTTGCTGTGCAAAGATGAAGAGTAATGAATCATCCAAGCATACTCTTTAGGGCTGTCATTTCTTATTAATGGACATAGAGAACAGCTGGCGTGGAGCAAGAACAAAGTTGCAGCTCGGTGGGGGATAAGAATAAAAAGTGACTAAAATCTTAAAATATATTAATTTTAGATGCTAGGGAATAGTTTTTTTTAAAGCTTAGGGCTTTTCATTAAAGATAATAAAGGTCCACTTTAATTCTGCTGCACATGGCTGAGAGTGATATAGCTTACCACACCACCACAGACACTGCCTCACTGCTTCTGCTTCCTTGCTGCCCCTGGAGGCAATAGGGATCTGGTCATGTGCTTAGTTTCTTGTGACAGCACCTTAGGGTTGCTGTTTTTGCTAGTTTCCCAGCCCCTTTCCTTGTTTTTAGCCTAGGTTTATGTCCTGTTCAGTAATTTGTTCACTAATATAATGTTTTTTTGCCTTTATGGCTGAAGTAAGGCTTTGTATTTTGTTCTTGATTCTGCATTAAAAGTCTTTGTAGCGATAACCCTTATCGCCGGAGGGCTTCACCGCCCGAGACGTCCTTTTCCCAATCGTAAGAGGTGCTGCTGGAATTCCAGAGTCGTCCGTGAGGAAACAGGAACAGCCCTTACAAGGGCTAGTGAATTGTAATATAGCGTTTCCCCCAATAAGAGACAGAACTCAGTATTGAGGGTGAAGATGAACTCTTTTTATTAGTGCCACTCTAGGCCTTATATACACAAGTCTCCATGCAATGACAACCACACTGACCAATAGCAGCAGGGCACACAATCCCTCAACTCTGCCGGTGACGCAATCAGTAGAACAATAGCAGGCTGTAATACAATCAATCAGGACAATGCCATTGTCTGTGACGTAATCAATCAACACAATGGCAGTCTTGTAATACAATCCAAACTACAATGACATTGCCTGTAACAGTATCAAAATACAATGACATTGTCTGGAACCTAATTAAGAAAAGGCCAGTGAATGACCCGGTGGGCAATGGAATAGTGATGACACCCAAAAGACAGAGCCTCTGTCACAATGCCCCCTTTTTGTGGAACACCCGGCAGACCCGGATTGACCCTGTTCGGGTTAACGTGGGTCTATCCGGACTCTTGTTATAGGCAGAGTTCTGTGTAAGGACAAGTCTGCAAATAGTGAGTAACCGGACTAAACATTGACGTGGGCTGTACATATGAATCGGTCATGGGTGGGGTCCAAACACTGGGATATTGTGGCGTTGGTGAGTTCAGCACCAAAGTCCTTGGTTGGATGTGTGCACAGGTGCTCTGCTTTCTTATAGCTGGCCCAAGTTTCAATCTCTTTCCCTGGAAGCTGATCGGAGAATCCACAATCTTCTGCACATCTATATCATCGTAAAAGTAGACAAAACCATAACCCTTAGAAACGCCAGAGGCATCCCTAATAATTTTGACATTCTTTACAGCGCCATACTTTGAAAAAACATCCTTAATTTCAGGCTGATTAATCCGACGGCCAATGCCCCCAACAAAAATAGTGTTTGGCATAAGTTTCCCTTCTGGAAGGACGTAACCTGATGGCTGATCCTCTTCTTGACTTTGTGTAACAGACATGACGTGATGCAGGCGAAACCCCTGGGTCTCCCCGACCAGTGGGCTGGAGTCGGCAGCTCGGGCTGGAGACCGGGTTGTAACAGGGTTGACGCTAGCTGGCCCAGAGGTAGCGGAGGCAGAAGTCATTGGTGTCACGCTCCGGGTACTACAGCAATCCACTTAGATAACTCCAGCCCTCTCGGTAAGACCTCAACCCCCAATCTCCGCAGCCAGCTTCACCTATAGGAGCCCCCGCTTGCCAGGACGCAGAACACGCCTGCCCGGGATCGGTTGCCCCCAGGACTTCAATGGCTCAAAGATTGGAGTCTTACTGTTCAGAGGCCTGGAGAACCCGTGGCTGGAAGTGGTACTGAGTAGCCCAATCGCTGAGCGTATAACGGAAGTCCAAACAGGCTTAGGGTCAGCAACGGAAGTTCTGAGATGGCAGCGGTACAATAGGGTTGGACAATTCGTGGTCGAGGATCAAGCAGAGGTCGGCAACAGGAGATCAGATCGGGGATGGTCAAACACAGGCGAAGGTCGGCAACAGGAACGCAGATCGGGGATAGTCAAGACAGGCGGTGGTCGGCAACGGGAGTTCAGAATATTCACAAGAGACAAGCAGCTACTAGGTACAAGGCACTATCACAGGCGCTGAGCAACTGACAGGGTGAACCTTATATAGGGACAGACATGATGGGAGGTGAGTGTATGATTGGTGCAACTACAATCTTAACACACATTGGGCCAGAACCTAAAAAGGGCGTGTAGCCCAGAACCTCTCTCTTGGGCTCATTGGCCCAAACAAGGAGGGGGGCGTAAGCCCCCACAGAACCTAGGGCTCATTGGCCCTTTAATCCGAACCAGGGGGCGTGCCAATGCCCCCTGGCTAATCTACAGCCTCCGGCGGGCGCGCTGAGCACAGCGCCGCCGGAGGGAAAACAGGTCTCGGGCACGCGCGCGCGCCCGGGAACTGATGACGCGCGCGCGAGGAGGGAGAGAGGCCGTGCTCGGCGCCGCCTGAGCAGACGCCGCACGGCGCGGCCGCCGGGCCGGAGCTGCTGGGGCCGGCCGGCCGCCGACAACGCTGGACCGGGGCCCAGGTAAGTGCCGATTGGTGACACTACCCCCCCCCTTCACGAGGGGCCTCCGGACCCTCACCCGGTTTTTCCGGATTATCACGGTGGAATTTCCGTACAAGAGCTTTGGCATGAACATCCCTCGCAGCCACCCAACATCTTTCTTCTGGACCATAGCCAACCCAGTCCACCAAGTATTGTAAAGAATTGCGCATCCTACGAGAATCCAAGATCTTATTTACTTCATACTCGGGCTCATTATCCACAAGAATAGGTGCAGGACCAGCAAGAGGCGTATTCTTCGCCGGTTTTAACAGTGAAACGTGAAAAGAGTTGGGTATTCTCATAGTTGGCGGGAGTTGAACTTTAAAAGACACATTATTCAACCTTTTAATTATAGGAAAGGGGCCAATGAATTTTGGACCCAACTTGCAAGAAGGTTGACGGAGCGCAATATTTTTAGTGGAGACCCAAACTAGATCGCCTACTTGAAGAGTAGGTTCCCGTGATCTACGACGATCAGCAAATTTCTTATATCTTAAACTAGTGGTTTTAAGAATTTCCTGAACATGTGTCCAGATATTCTTCCGTTCTTGAAGCCACTCCTCCAACGCCGGCAAGTTGGACGGTGACCCTGAAAGGGAAGAAGCTCTAGGATTTTTCCCTAAGTTACAATAAAAAGGCGATATCTTGGTACTCTCACTAGGCGCATTATTGTAAGCAAATTCGGCGAAATCAATAAATTCTGCCCATTGTTCTTGGGCATCAGAGACATAACACCTTAAGTACTGTTCCAGAGTTTGATTAGTTCTTTCCGTCTGCCCATTGGACTGGGGATGGTAGGCAGACGAAAGAGAGATCTGTATACCCAGCCGCGAACAGAAATGTTTCCAAAAACGGGAAGTAAATTGGACGCCCCGATCAGAGACTATATTGGACGGAATACCATGAATACGAAAAATGTGTGAAGTAAATAGTCGAGAAAGCTCTGGTGCAGAAGGAAGCTTAGCCAAAGCAATGAAGTGTGCCATTTTACTGAAACGATCTACGACCACCCAAATAACAGTATTCCCGTGTGATAAAGGCAAATCTACAATAAAATCCATAGAAATATGAGTCCAAGGTTCAGCAGGGATTTCAAGAGGAACCAAACCGCCACTGGGAGCCTTATGAACCCCTTTACTTCGAGCGCAAACAGCACAAGCGTCGATAAAGGCAGTAATATCGCGTCTCATGGTTGGCCACCATACATGGCGACGGGCAAGCATAAAGGTTTTTCGGTTACCCACATGACCAGCAGTTTTAGCATCGTGAAACTCGCGAATTACATCTGAACGCAAATGTGGCGGTACAAACTGGCATCCCAAGGGAACATCACTAGGAGACTGGTCTTGAAACGGCGCCAAGGTGTTAGAGAGATCAGGAAGTAATGCCCCGACCACACAACCCATAGGTAGAATCGGGTCACCAGTATCACCCCGAGCCTTACATTCACCGAACATGCGAGATAGAGCATCCGCTTTAGTATTTTTTACACCCAGCTTGAACGTAATAATAAAATTAAAACGCGAGAAGAATAATGCCCAACGTGCTTGACGAGAGTTCAATCTCTTGGCAGACCCAATGTATTCAAGATTTTTGTGATCGGTATACACAGTTATAGGATGTAATGAACCCTCCAGCCAGTGTCGCCATTCATCAAAAGCCAGTTTAATAGCTAATAGTTCCCTATTACCGACATCATAATTTTGCTCCGCGGTACTGAATTTACGTGAAAAATAAGCGCATGGATGAAGACGCTCAGGGTTACCGGAATATTGCGACAAAACTGCACCCACTCCCAGCTCTGAAGCGTCCACCTCAACAATGAAGGCCTTACGAATGTCTGGGTGAATTAACACTGGTGCCGAAGTGAAGGCCCGTTTCAAGGTCAGGAAGGCCTCACAGACAGAGGGAGACCAGTTAGCAGTGAAGGCCCCCTTGCGGGTAAGATTGGTAAGAGGTGCAACAACATGAGAGAAGCCTTTGATGAACCGCCGATAAAAATTAGCAAAACCTAGAAAACGCTGCAATTCTTTTAAGGTCTTGGGTTGAACCCAATCCTGAACCGCCGAAACTTTCCCCGCGTCCATCTCTAAACCCTGGTTGGTAATAATATACCCTAAGAAAGGAACTGTGGTGACTTCAAACACGCATTTAGAAAGTTTAGCAAATAAGTTGTTCTCTCTTAATTTTTGTAGTACCAATTTAACATGACGTCTGTGCTCCAACAAGGAATTAGAAAAACGGAGAATATCGTCTAAGTATATGACCACAAATCTACCGAGATACTCTCTGAAAATATCGTTAACAAAATCTTGAAAAATGGCTGGCGCGTTACAAAGACCAAAAGGCATGACCAGGTACTCGTAATGGCCGTCTTTCACATTAAATGCGGTTTTCCACTCATCCCCCTGTCGGATGCGAATCAGATTGTAAGCCCCTCTTAAATCCAACTTGGAAAAAATTTGAGACCCTGTGACTTGATTGAACAGATCCCTGATCAAGGGCAAGGGGTATCGGTTCTTAACAGTGATTTTATTCAAGGCTCGATAATCTATGCATGGTCTCAGGCCGCCATCTTTTTTCTCTACAAAAAAGAATCCAGCCCCGGCAGGCGAGGTAGAGGGGCGAATAAATCCCTTCCTTAAATTTTCGGTGATGTACTCCCTCATTGCTTGCTCTTCGGGCAGGGTAAGATTATAAATTTTTCCCCTCGGGGGAATCGTGCCAGGGAGCAAGTCAATAGGGCAGTCATAAGACCGATGTGGAGGAAGGGTATCCGCAGAACGTTCAGAGAAGACATCAACCCAGTCTGCGTATGGTTGTGGTAATCCCTGAGGTAAAACTTGCACACTTCTAAGGCCTGTAGTAAAGCAGTGACTTTTACAATGGTCACTCCACTTGATCAATTCTCCAACCCGCCAATCTAACACCGGGTTGTGGAGTTCTAACCAGGGGTATCCCAAAACCACCGGAGTCTCTGGACAGTCGAAGATGAAAAATTCTAAGAACTCAGAGTGGGAAGAGCCAACAATTAACCGAAGAGGTGGGGTCTTGGTGTTTATAGGTCCCCCCTGGATGGCCTTCCCATTGATGGCCAAAACTTGTAGGGATCTTTCAAGAGGAACTAAAGGGATACCTAAAAGGGAGATCATACTCCTGTCCAGAAAGTTTCCCGCCGCACCACTGTCGATAAAGGCGGAAACTGTTTGCTTGGAAGAACCCCAAAACAGGTCAATGGGCACTAACATTTTATTTTGGCGAGAGTTGCAAACTGACTCACCCAGATCAGTACTCTCTACCTGGTCTGGGTGCGGAAGTTTTCCGCCGGTCTCCCCTTGTTGGGACAGGAACCTGCGAAATGTCCCGAGTTCCCACAATATAGGCATAACCCCTTGGATCGCCTACGCTGCTTTTCCTCTTGGGATAACCGGGTTCTCCCTAATTGCATGGGTTCTTCCTGGGAAGGAGATGAGGTATTTTCCCCACGGGTAGCCGGGGAACTAAGACTCTGGAGGGACCTGAAGGACGTGGGAGCCCTGGCTCTCTCCCTAGCCCTCTCTCTAAGACGCCTGTCTATTTTAATGGAGACCTGCATTAATTGGTCGAGGTCTGCGGGTGGAGGAAAATTGACCAAAGCATCCTTGATGCTTTCCGACAGTCCCACCCTGAACTGACTACACAGAGCGGGATCATTCCACCTCGATTCAATGGCCCAGCGGCGGAATTCAGCACTATAATCTTCAGCCGAATTCCGTCCTTGTCTTAGGGCCCGAAGCCTATTCTCTGCCGTAGATTGTTGATCAGGATCAGCATATAAAACGCCCATAGCATTAAAGAATGCTGTAACGGATTGTAGGGCAGAATCATGAGATGGTAAACTAAAGGCCCAGGACTGCGGGTCTCCTTGAAGCAGAGAAATGACTAGGCCTACTCGTTGGGACTCAGTGCCTGAGGAGATGGGTCTCAGCTTGAAATACAGTTCGCAGGCATTCTTAAAATTGGAAAATTTTGCTCGTTCTCCAAAAAACTTTTCAGGCAGTGGAATCTTTGGTTCTGAGATATGAGGTGGTACAGAGGATGCCGGTAACTGACGAGATTCCTGAGTGGCCACTCTTTGAGCGAGCTGGTTTATCGCCGTAGCCATAGCTTGTACCTGCTGTACCAGGTCATCCATCTTTGGGCCTGTGATAATGTCACGCTCCGGGTACAACAGCAATCCACTTAGATAACTCCAGCCCTCTCGGTAAGACCTCAACCCCCAATCTCCGCAGCCAGCTTCACCTATAGGAGCCCCCGCTTGCCGGGACGCAGAACACGCCTGCCCGGGATCAGTTGCCCCCAGGACTTCAATGGCTCAAAGATTGGAGTCTTACTGTTCAGAGGCCTGGAGAACCCGTGGCTGGAAGTGGTACTGAGTAGCCCAATCGCTGAGCGTATAACGGAAGTCCAAACAGGCTTAGAGTCAGCAACGGAAGTTCTGAGATGGCAGCGGTACAATAGGGTTGGACAATTCGTGGTCGAGGATCAAGCAGAGGTCGACAACAGGAGATCAGATCGGGGATGGTCAAACACAGGCGAAGGTCGGCAACAGGAACGCAGATCGGGGATAGTCAAGACAGGCGGTGGTCGGCAACGGGAGTTCAGAATATTCACAAGAGACAAGCAGCTACTAGGTACAAGGCACTATCACAGGCGCTGAGCAACTGACAGGGTGAACCTTATATAGGGACAGACATGATGGGAGGTGAGTGTATGATTGGTGCAACTACAATCTTAACACACATTGGGCCAGAACCTAAAAAGGGCGTGTAGCCCAGAACCTCTCTCTTGGGCTCATTGGCCCAAACAAGGAGGGGGGCGTAAGCCCCCACAGAACCTAGGGCTCATTGGCCCTTTAATCCGAACCAGGGGGCGTGCCAATGCCCCCTGGCTAATCTACAGCCTCCGGCGGGCGCGCTGAGCACAGCGCCGCCGGAGGGAAAACAGGTCTCGGGCACGCGCGCGCGCCCGGGAAATGATGACGCGCGCGCGAGGAGGGAGAGAGGCCGTGCTCGGTGCCGCCTGAGCAGACACCGCACGGCGCGGCCGCCGGGACGGAGCTGCTGGGGCCGGCCGGCCGCCGACAACGCTGGACCGGGGCCCGGGTAAGTGCCGATTGGTGACAATTGGTCCTAGATCATTTCCCAATAGTACTTCTGCTGGTAAGTTGTCCATAAGTCCCACCTGTACCCTGCCGGATCCAGCGCCCCAGTCAAGATGTACTCGGGCGGTGGGGAGTCGAAACACAGCTCCTCCCGCCACCCTTACTGCAACGGTGTGTCCAGTGCGGTCTTTGTTCTTGACCAAATGAGGTTGGAGCAAGGTAAGTGTGGCTCCGGTGTCGCGTAATCCTTGCGCGGTGTGCCCATTGACTCGTACCTCCTGGCAATGGTGCTGTCGGTTGTCTTGGATGGCCGCTTGTACGGGATCAGCTTCATACAGTACCCCCAGATACTCTTCCGAACTGCTCTCAGCTTCCAAACAGTGTGCCACAGGAGTACGGGAGGTGGAAGGTTGCTTTTGCCCCCACGTGTTTCGGGGAGGCTCTAGGGCGTAATCACTGCGATAATGTCCCCATTGTTTGCAACGATGGCACTGAACTGTGGAGAGGTTCGGTTGCTGCGCTGGCCTATGTGGCCCAGAGTCACGAGTTGGCGCTGAAGCCACAGGTGCTTGAAATTTGATGGGAGGTTGTGGTTTTGGGGCGGACTGTTCTGTCCGGCGAGCATCTGTGTACTCGTCGGCTAGACGAGCAGCCTCAGGTAGCGTTAGAGGCCTCCGGTCACGTACCCACTCTCTTAGCTCTGGTTGCAGGGCATTGAGAAAATGCTCTAGTAAAAACAACTGTAGTACATCCTCAGCGGTTGTGGCTTGGCATCCAGTGACCCAGTGTGATGCTGTACGATGGAGGCGACATGCCCACTCCGTGTAAGAATCCCCTCCCTTCTTTTGGGATTCCCGAAATCGTCGCCTGTAGGCCTCCGGGGTGACAGCGTACCGGGCTAACAAAGCCTCCTTTACCAGATGGTAGTGTGGTAAGTCCGCATCAGGGATGGCCCGGAAAGCATCGGAAGCTTTCCCAGATAGTTTCCCTGATAATATGGTGACCCATTCCTCCGTGGGTACCCGGTGTAAAGCGCACTGCCGTTCAAAATCGGCCAAAAATCCGTCAATCTCGTCGTCACTTTCCTGGAAGGACTTAAATGCTGCAAATGGAATCTTTCTCCCCCCAGTGTAACTGAGGCTGAGAGGCTGCTGGGTTGAAAGTCGCCGATCTTCCCTTCGCTTACTGGCCTCTGCCTCCGCTGCGGCGAAGACTCGGTCGATCAGTTCCTGTGATGGATTCGGGCCATAGACCGACAATCTGTTCCGAACCGCTTGAACGAGAGCAGCATCTTCATCGATCTCTATATTGGTTCCGGTCATCACTGCTGCACGATCCATTTCGATCAGCTCGGCTATCAGTTCCCGACGTGGGCGGTTGCTAGCTGACCTTCCCCGGCTCTCGAGTAGATCCTTCAGGGTCAGCCTTTTCAACTTGTCCTACTGACTCTCCATCAGGGTAGCACTCTCTCTGGGTAGGAAGGACCATCCCACCGCTGCCACCAATTGTAGCGATAACCCTTATCGCCGGAGGGCTTCACCGCCCGAGACGTCTTTTTCCCAATCGTAAGAGGTGCTGCTGGAATTCCAGAGTCGTCCGTGAGGAAACAGGAACAGCCCTTACAAGGGCTAGTGAATTGTAATATAACGTTTCCCCCAATAAGAGACAGAACTCAGTATTGAGGGTGAAGATGAACTCTTTTTATTAGTGCCACTCTAGGCCTTATATACACAAGTCTCCATGCAATGACAACCACACTGACCAATAGCAGCAGGGCCCACAATCCCTCAACTCTGCCGGTGACGCAATCAGTAGAACAATAGCAGGCTGTAATACAATCAATCAGGACAATGCCATTGTCTGTGACGTAATCAATCAACACAATGGCATTCTTGTAATACAATCCAAACTACAATGACATTGCCTGTAACAGTATCAAAATACAATGACATTGTCTGGAACCTAATTAAGAAAATGCCAGTGAATGACCCGGTGGGCAATGGAATAGTGATGACACCCAAAAGACAGAGCCTCTGTCACAGTCTTTTATTCTCACCCCAAGTCTCCTGTGCTCTGGCCAAAACCTTACTTTCACCTGGCTGCAAAACTCCCTGTGGAAGACATTAGAAAATGGGGTGCTGTTGTATTCATATTCATTAAAGGGACATTCCATGCATGCTGGCTGTCAGGGGTGGCATCATTTCCCAGAACTTTACATTCCCTGATAAATCCTATAGAAGTTGCTCCCTTCTGCTGACTTACTCAGGGTTCCCAAAATGAATTGACTTCTGAAGCGACACTCACATTGAAACATGCATGGATGAAAACATTCCCTGCAGAAAGGAGAGTCTTCATTGGGAGTTAAAGCGGTCCCACACCCATTCCCCAGCAAACAGGCGTGGGCCCGCATAGTGCCAGGCTAGGGGGAGCATCCTGCATAATACCCCCAGTAACACCCCAAAATTCTTACCTTAAACCTTGAACCTCGGACAAAATACGGTCCTCCTCGCCATCAATCGGTGCCTGTCCCCCCAAGCCTGTCACAATGCAACCCTACACCTGTGGGCTGGTGAATTTAAAGAGAAGTTTAAAGGCTGAATGAAGGCTGGGTGAAATATGCAGCCCCTGACAGCTAGCATAGGGAGAACGGAAAGCAGGATCATTTAAACCCCTGCACGAAATTTCCCTTTAACCCTTTAAGTGCCAGACCACGTTTCACTATTTTGCGCTACACATGTTCAACCTTGATTTTTGAAGGGATTTCCAGGGATTTTCCAGGAAAGTCTGGGCTTCAACATGAAATAGCTATTATCTTGCTTAAGAATTGTCAGGTCCAAAAAGTCAACTTTGGTATCTTTCTTCCAAGGTGAGAGCTCACAGTTATTAACATTTCGGAACAGCCTCTCACCTTGGAAGAAAGATACCAAAGTTGACTTTTTGGACCTGACAATTCTTAAGCAAGATAATGGCTATTTAGAAATGACCCTGTACAGGAAGACCACAGCAGTCAATAGCCTACTACACTATGATAGCTTTCATGGTATTAAATTAAAGCAGGGCATACCAGTGGGGCAGTTTCTCAGATTGAGACGCAACTGCTCATCTGAGGAGGAATTTATTAAACAAGCCTCGGCCTTGTCGGACCGTTTTGTAGCACGTGGGTATCCACAAGGTGTGGTGAGAAGGGCTTTGGAGAGGGCAAAACGGACATCTAGAGTATCTCTATTGGTTCCCAGGAGGAAGGAGAAACGTGAAGTCGAGATAATGCCTAGATAAAGGGGAGATCTGGAATTTCAAAGTGAGAGCAATATCTCAAGTCCGTCAGTTGGAGGCCTTCATGGGAACTGTTGTGTACATTCTGA
Organism: Gastrophryne carolinensis; assembly: GCA_027917425.1. Lineage (NCBI taxonomy): Eukaryota > Metazoa > Chordata > Amphibia > Anura > Microhylidae > Gastrophryne > Gastrophryne carolinensis. The sequence continues at coordinate 387,035,211 of CM051234.1, read as the reverse complement.
ATATGCCAGAAAAGATTATCCTGCAGCAGAGACCATGGAAGATCTCAAAGAGGCCCAAGTGGCATGGATTAGAAAACCTCTGGGTTGATCTGAATATTTGGTTTCTATTGTATAATGCTAGCAATAAATGTAACACAAGTAAAGGAATGGGTGTGAGGTTTGTCCTGTTTGGAAGAGAGGGGGACCTCTCTAATTTATACCTGGATGATAGTACCCTTCATTTAATCATGGGATACCTATTTTTACTACACTACCCCCTTGCCTTGCTTGTTCCCGTCCCCCCCCCCATTCCTGTCCTCTCCCATTTCCTCCCTCCCCCCTTTCTTTTCCCTCCTTTCCCCTTCCCCTTCCTTTTCCCCCGATTCCCCCCCCCATCCCTGTCCCTCTCCTTTTTGGGTAAAGGTGCAATCCCCTGCACTTTTGTCCCTTTCCCCCTTGGGCCAGTCTCAGTAGCAGCGTACTTCAGACGCACTTCTGCGCTCCAGCCTGGAGCGCGAGTGACGTCACATCCGGTACCAGCGGCGTGACGCACGTCCGGCCGGGGTGTGTCCGCCGCACACCGGAATCCATTCTGCGCGGCGGGTGGGTATTTAGGGAGGGGGGGACTGGGAGCACCCTTCTGCTGAGCACTCTGCCTTGAGGAAGAGACATTTTAGTCTTGGAACGCGCGGGCTAGATACCGGGGGGGGGGGGGCGCGCTCACATAAGAGATAAGTGGCACTGTATACTTTGATTTACTGTTTGTTCTCCTGTTGCATACACTCATACCTGGATACACTTGAACATGATTTGTGTTGAATTTCTCCTATGGGATTGATGCATTTTAATTAGAGCACGTTGCACTTTAACAAAGATATTAATTATTTGTATAGCACATTGAGGTTTAGTTTAATTTGTGTTGATATTGGTAATATTAGGAATAGAATGATGTCTATCAGGGTGTGTAACAGGAGCCCCCTCCTGTGGCAGATTAGCAATTAGGTCATGTATATGTGTTTTTTAAAAAGTTATGTCTTAAATGTAATGTATATATATTGATTTATTTAAGAAATGTATACCTTTTATATGATCCTTTGAGTGTGTGCAATAAGGTCCTGGTAAGCTTATTTTGGGGGATTGGATGGGCAATCTTTCCCCCCCCTTGTTTTCTTTAGTAAAATTTTATTGCGTGTGAAATCCCAATTTCTCCCGGTTACAGCGGTACCACATATGTATGGGTAGACACCCTTTCCTGCCCAGGAGACTCCCCCAAACTGAAACAGAGCTTTAGGATATATGCGCTATGCGCACCTTGCAGTTTTTCCAGAAAAACAACCAATTTAAAATACCCCCCACAAACTATATATTCTCTGGAAGTACACACCTCAAGCTTTCTAGGCGTACCAGGCTTGTTTATGTGGGCGTAGTTTTCTGGAAGTAATCCCTCAATCAATTCTTTGGTTGCACAGAGTTTCCCTAAAAAAAATAAAAAGGAAGAATCAAGCCACATTTTCCTAAAAACAACTATATGCAAACAAGAAAAAACAAGAAAAATCTGAAAAAGCAACATCCCCCGAACAGAACGGTACACAGCATGCATAGCTACTGTCAAGGGAAGAATTGGCAAACACCCCAAAGTAAAGCATGCGCATAACGGTAATTTTACTTGAAAATTTCTGCTCTGCAGACAAAGTGCGCACCTTGCAATTAGAGATGAGCAAACTTTTGAAAAATTTGATTCGGCTGATTCGCCGAATTTTCCGACAAAATTAGTTTCGGTCCGAATTTATTCGCAATGAATCGCTATTAGAAACGGCTATTTCTGAGCTTCCTATAGCCTTAATAGGGTTGTAAACCATTCTGCCTTGCTGTAACACGCATAGGATGCGTGCTGGGTTAGTGAAATAATACTGTAAATAATTATGACATGCAGATTAGAGGCATTGCTATTAGAATCGCAGAGCGGCACAATTACAGAGAGTTGAGGTGGCATCACTCTGAGGGGCCCCTATATTGCCTGAAAAGCACACCCTGGAGCTGGCAGCAGCAGGAGCCCAAATATTGGCTGAAAGACATCCTGGAGTTGGCAGCAGGAGCCCAAAAATTGGCCTGAAGACACACATTGGAGTTGGCAGCAGGAGCCCAAAAATTGGCCTAAAGAGTCACTGGAGTTGCCAGCAGCAGCAGGAGCCCAAACATTGGCTGAAAGAGACACTGGAGTTGGCAGCAGGAGCCCAAAAATTGGCCTAAAGACACACTGGAGTTGGCAGCAGCAGGAGCCCAAACATTGGCTGAAAGAGACACTGGAGTTGGCAGCAGCAGGAGCCCAAAAATGACTGAGAGACACACCCTGGAGTTGCAAGCAGCAGCAGCAGCGGCAGGAGTCCAAACATTGCTTGAAAGAGACACTGGAGTTGGCAGCAGGAGCAGCAGGAGCCCAAACATTGCTTGAAAGACACACCGGAATTGGCAGCAGGAGCAGTAGGAGCCCAAACATTGCTTGAAAGACACACTGGAGTTGGCAGCAGGAGCAGCAGGAGCCCAAACATTGCTTGAAAGACACACTGGAGTTGGCAGCAGCAGCAGCAGGAGCCCAAACATTGCTTGAAAGACACACTGGAGTTGGCAGCAGGAGCCCAAACATTGCTTGAACGACACACTGGAGTTGGAAGCAGGAGCAGCAGGAGCCCAAACATTGCTTGAAAGAGACACTGGAGTTGGCAGCAGGAGCAGCAGGAGGCCAAAATTGCTTGAAAGACACACTGGAGTTGGCAACAGCAGCAGCAGCAGGAGCCCAAACATTGCTTGAAAGAGACACTGGAGTTGGCAGCAGGAGCAGCAGGATCCCAAACATTGCTTGAAAGAGACACTGGAGTTGGCAACAGGAGCAGCAGGAGCCCAAACTTTGCTTGAAAGACTCACTGGAGTTGGCAGCAGGAGCAGCAGGAGCCCAAAAATTGGCTGAATGACACCCTGGAGTTGCAAGCAGCAGCAGGAGCCCAAACATTGCTTGAAAGAGACACTGGAGTTGGCAGCAGGAGCAGCAGGTGCCCAAACATTGTTTGAAAGAGACACTGGAGTTGGCAGCAGGAGCCCAAACATTGCTTGAAAGACACACTGGAGTTGGCAGCAGCAGCAGCAGGAGGCCAAAAATTGGCTGAATGACACCCTGGAGTTGCAAGCAGCAGCAGCAGGAGCCCAAACATTGCTTGAAAGAGACATTGGAGTTGGCAGCAGGAGCCCAAACATTGCTTGAAAGACACACTGGAGTTGGCAGCAGCAGGAGCCCAAACATTGCTTGAAAGAGACACTGGAGTTGGCAGCAGGAGCAGCAGGAGCCCAAACATTGCTTGAAAGACACGCTGAAGTTGGCAGCAGGAGCAGCAGGAGCCCAAACATTGCTTGAAAGAGACACTGGAGTTGGCAGCAGCAGCAGGAGGCCAAACATTGCTTGAAAGAGACACTGGAGTTGGCAGCAGGAGCAGCAGGAGCCCAAACATTGCTTGAAAGACACACTGGAGTTGGCAGCAGGAGCAGCAGGAGCCCAAACATTGCTTGAACGAGACACTGGAGTTGGCAGCAGCAGCAGCAGGAGGCCAAAAATTGGCTGAATGACACCCTGGAGTTGCAAGCAGCAGCAGCAGGAGCCCAAAATTGCTTGAAAGACACACTGGAGTTGGCAGCAAGAGCAGCAGGAGCCCATACACTGGAGTTGGTAGCAGGAGCTAAGAGTTTCATCACTTTGTTCGTGTTAAAGTCTTTATGGCCTAGTTACTACTTAGTGAAAGACCATAGATAGTTACACACCTGCTGCTCTTATCGACAAATCCTGTTTTAAGTGTAGTGTAGAGTTTTGTCCTCCCCTCATATACGCACTAAGTATGTCAGGCAGAGAAGTGGCAAGATGGGCACAGAGAAGTTGCAGAGGCCTAAATTCATCAAGCAGAGGTTGCAGCAGACTAGGGGTGAGTGGCAGCAGGAGTCTCAGTGAGAGGACTGATCTCCCGGTATCAGCTAGCGGTCGTGTCTTGACCAGCAACCCATCTGCCATCATCCATTGGTTAACACGATCATCCACTGCATCACAAGTGACATCTGACACCCCCAGTCAACTGTCGGTTATGTCTTATGCTTAGGGTTCAGCTCCACTATTCAGTGAGGATGATCTGATAATCAGAAAAATCAGCAGCTACTGCCCAGCCAAGAAGTGGAGGAGACACTCGCCGCTTCTTCCACTAGGCGGGCAAGTAGTGATGAGGAGAGTGGCATGGGAGGTGGTGTTGCAAGCATTTTGGCTTCTTAAGCAGACACTGTTGAGGAACCTGAGGAGGACATCAGTGAGTTTTGAGGGCACTTTTAAAGGCTTGGAGTGATGGAGAGTGACAGATTTAGTGGCCAGCATGGTGGCAGAAGGGGAAAGTATGGAAGCAAATGTGCTCGGGGTAGACCACTTGCGCGGCAGGCTATCTTCCCAGGAGGTAGTGGAAGAGGGTCCCTGGAGTTGGCGACGGCGGCAGCAGCAGTGAATTAGTGCGGGCTGTTGGTAGGAAAAAATCAGCTACAAGGCCATGTGGCAGTTTTTCATCAAGCATCCGCAGGAGAGGCTCGATTCAGAGAGACACAAAAAAACTTTCGGTTTGGTGCCGACGTCGTAACATTTTCAAAATTTCCCGCTCTCGTATGAATGTGCGAGCGATTCCAAGCATGCTTCGTAAACCTTCCGTAGAGCGTCCGTGCGCTCGTATGCCAGAGTACGCAGACGAGGATGTCATTTTCATTCGAGAATTTTCAGATTCATTTTCTCAACTAACAACGTAGCCTTTCATTTTTGCCTTTTTCCCATCGTATCCTCACACGAATCCTTTCAATTTCCCGATACATCCTGCTTCACTTTTTCCAAAAGTATTCGTCCAGACGAAATTCTTACGATATTGCGCCTGCGCACTGCAAACTTATCTCATTAAAGTGCTCGCATACATAATTTCACTCCCATCACTTATAATCCAAAAAAATTCACCCTAACCACTTAGCGCTATCCTGCCTTTTCCCTTGAGGTCCCTTAAAGCTCACCCTAACCACTTAGCGCTATCCTGCCTTTTCCCTTGAGGTCCCTTAAAGCTCACCCTAACCACTTAGCGCTATCCTGCCTTTTCCCTTGAGGTCCCTTAAAGCTCACCCTAACCACTTAGCGCTATCCTGCCTTTTCCCTTGAGGTCCCTTAAAGCTCACCCTAACCACTTAGCGCTTAGGTTCTTCTTCCATTTTCACACCCTAAAACTTACCCCAATCACTTAGCGCTTTGGTTCTTCTTCCATTTTAGGTCCCTAAAACTTACCCAAATCACTTAGCGCTTTGGTTCTTCTTCCATTTTAGGTCCCTAAAACTTACCCAAATCACTTAGCGCTTAGGTTCTTCTTCCATTTTCACACCCTAAAACTTACCCAAATCACTTAGCGCTTAGGTTCTTCTTCCATTTTAGGTCCCTAAAACTTACCCAAATCACTTAGCGCTTTGGTTCTTCTTCCATTTTCACACCCTAAAACTTACCCAAAACACTTAGCGCTTTGGTTCTTCTTCCATTTTCACACCCTAAAACTTACCCAAATCACTTAGCGCTTTGGTTCTTCTTCCATTTTAGGTCCCTAAAACTTACCCAAATCACTTCACGGACATCACAATCTTGATTTGGAAATATGTCATTGTCCTCTTGTTTTTTGTAAATGTATTTGTGCAAATAAATGGGACACCATTTTTCTTTTTTTTTTGGTTTATTGCTCAACTTGCATTTTTTTTACCAAAATTTTTGGCAACTTTGGCCAAAACCTTTTAAAAACTATATACAATTTTATTTTTTGTGAATTAAAATATATACAATAAGAAATATTTGAAAACATTAAAAACTATATACAATATAAAATATATAAAAAACAATAAAACTATATACAAAAAACTTTTGGGTTTAACCAATAAAACTATGTACAATTAAAAATTTGTCAAAATATACAGGGCCAGGAACCAGGACACTAGTCTTCCTCTTCTGTTGTCCCCAACATGTCCCGCATTGCCTGCAGATCGGCCACCAACTCAAGGACCGATTCATCTCAGCAAGTCGTTGTCGTGTGGTCCCTGCCAAAAAATCAGAGAAAAATATTATTGGGAGAACAATACATGTTTCTCACCTGTGGATTTAATGTATTTTAGTAAACAAATTCACTATAAGGCACATATGTCATTACTGAAAGGAATTAAGGTTATGAAGTGGCCACAGGTCATTAAGCTAATTAAGTGGCCACAGGTCACTCTTATCTTGGCATTGACTAGGGCATTATGTTTTTTTGGGTTCATGTGAAGTTACACAGAAATGGCTATAATGCCATGACTACTTACTTGGTTGGTGGCCGAGAGATGGCTCGTTGGGGACAACACCCTGAGGTCCTGGTTCCTGGCTCTGCTGTGAAGAAGTGCCTGTAGAAACATGGGCAAAATGGTTAGTTTGGATGTCTGATTCAGCAGTCCTCAAATGTTTTTAGCTAAGTCCGGGTCACATCACTCACCTTCTCCAGGGTCTTGTGGGCTCCTATCTGCTGCCTCCTCACCCACTACCTCACCCGCATCCGAAGCATCTACAAATGCAGAATCAAGGATTCAGTTTGGTGATCTCAGGAGCTAGCATGTATATGTTTTTGCGTAGACATGAAGAGTGACATACCAGAGGATCCCGCATGCGTGGCAGGGTACGACTGCTGTGGTAAGGTCCAGGGGCTGGTCTGAGGAGGCCACAGAGGAGGGGTCGGCCCGTCGCCCTGGAGATCCACCACCTTGTCAAAATATACAGGGCCAGGAACCAGGACACTAGTCTTCCTCTTCTGTTGTCCCCAACATGTCCCGCATTGCCTGCAGATCGGCCACCAACTCAAGGACCCTCCGATTCATCTCAGCAAGTCGTTGTCGTGTGGTCCCTGCCAAAAAATCAGAGAAAAATATTATTGGGAGAACAATACATGTTTCTCACCTGTGGATTTAATGTATTTTAGTAAACAAATTCACTATAAGGCACATATGTCATTACTGAAAGGAATTAAGGTTATGAAGTGGCCACAGGTCATTAAGCTAATTAAGTGGCCACAGGTCACTCTTATCTTGGCATTGACTAGGGCATTATGTTTTTTTGGGTTCATGTGAAGTTACACAGAAATGGCTATAATGCCATGACTACTTACTTGGTTGGTGGCCGAGAGATGGCTCGTTGGGGACAACACCCTGAGGTCCTGGTTCCTGGCTCTGCTGTGAAGAAGTGCCTGTAGAAACATGGGCAAAATGGTTAGTTTGGATGTCTGATTCAGCAGTCCTCAAATGTTTTTAGCTAAGTCCGGGTCACATCACTCACCTTCTCCAGGGTCTTGTGGGCTCCTATCTGCTGCCTCCTCACCCACTACCTCACCCGCATCCGAAGCATCTACAAATGCAGAATCAAGGATTCAGTTTGGTGATCTCAGGAGCTAGCATGTATATGTTTTTGCGTAGACATGAAGAGTGACATACCAGAGGATCCCGCATGCGTGGCAGGGTACGACTGCTGTGGTAAGGTCCAGGGGCTGGTCTGAGGAGGCCACAGAGGAGGGGTCGGCCCGTCGCCCTGGAGATCCACCACCTTCCTTCCCAGCTGCAGAATCATGCAGCACTGTGCGCCTGTGCGCCTCCGGGTGCGGCGAATTCTGTAATCCATTTCCAACACTACCAAAGAGAAGCCATTATAAATAAAAGGGCTAAATTCTGTCGTAGTTACATCTTGCATGCAAGCGCTATGTACTTACTTGGGAAATGGATCCCGAAAAACCTCCGCACCCGGGGCATGTGCAGTCGCTTCAGGTCCGACCAATGCTGCATGATCTGTGTGTGGGTGAAGGTGGTGTCGGTCAGGTGTTGGATCTCCGAGATGATCTCCAGGGCGACGTTTTGTTTCTCAAACGAGTTGGGCAGGTAGTCGTACCTGCGCTCCAGCATGGTCTACAAAACAGAAATCAAACATAGCAAGAACTCAGAAATGCATATCTAGAAGTGGCAACAATACATTCTTTGGTTCAATCACATGAACACATACACACACACTTCTAGCCTAAGTTAACTTTCAAATATGGCAGCACTGTCGTTTGGCACGTGTGTGGCGTGCGCTTGGGTGTGCATGTAGTTGAACCAAATTTTTTTAAAAAATATTACTTATTGCGCATCCTTAACATGTAGAGCAGCATTTACCAATCAAAGCAAAGTCCTTAAAAGACACTTACGAGCATGATGATCTCTTCTTGTTGGCGGGTGAAGATAGTGGGCGCCATCTTTCTTCCGCAGGGGCCAAACAAGGTCAAGGTCCAGAAGCCGCAGCAGGGGCCCAAGCCGCAGCAGGGGCCCAAGCCGCAGCAGGGGCCAAACAAGAACCAGGTCCAGAACCCCGAAAAGCCGCCAAAGGCCAACGCCCCCCCCCCCGCACGTGGCTCAAAAGCTAAGGGAAAAAGTGTGAGCAGATATGCCTCACCCCAGCCAACCACCTCCAAGGCCCCACAGACCTAGCCAACCACCTCCAAGGCCCCACACACCCACAGGGCTCCAAGCAGCAGCTCCAGCTCGCCAAGACCCTCTCTTGCTCGCCCACATTATCCTCCGGCACAGGTTGGCATGCATTCCCCCTATGCCACATCTACACCTGCAACTTCAGGGTCCACCCAGCCCCGAACACCCAGTCCCTTCCCAAGTCCAGTAAGATCAACAGCCAGCCTCCAGTCCTTGAGGTCTCCTCCATCCCCCCCGGCCAGAATGTCACCCCATTTGCCACCAAGCACTGAGGAGCCACAACCACCCCGAAGAGGGCGCAACTTGCGCAGAGGACACTTGGGTGGCTGTTTTGCTGAGTCCCAAACTCTGGCATTGGCTACTGGGCTCACCTTACATTTTGATGAGCTATATGGAAGAAAATCAAAACACACCAGTAAACAGCGCAAAACAGAGATTTTTGAAGAACTCACCAGGCAAGTCAATGCAGCGGGTGAGGAACGTAAAGATATGGACCAGATTCAACGTAAGATTTCGGACCTCAAATATGCAGTGCGGAAGAAAGAGAGTCTAAGGCGGATGCACAGGTACATAGGTAATGTTTTGGTTTGTATTATTCTTGTCTCTCCATCAGTGCGCTTAATTATGCTTACTATGTTTTACAGCGAAAAAACTGGCGGAGGTTTCCCAACAAAAATGCGATTTACACCGGCTGAGGAGATGGTTCTGGCCTTATTACATCCCGTGGCCTTAGAGGGACACTCGGGCCAGCAGGACACCGACAACCCACCAATTCCTGCAGGTTAGTAATGTGTGAATGACCCCACAAATGTATGGAAACATACACATAGGCAGCAAGGGCTAGCTAAACACATGGCTCTAGGGGGTGGCAGCAAGGGCTAGCTAAACACATGACTCTAGGGGGTGGGTTTGTTTGGAGTGCTCACTTTGACTAGGGTGTGTCATGTGTGTGGCCTGGTAATGTGCACATTGACACCCACATACATGATGTTTAAGTTAATTTATGAAAAATATGTCACTTAGGAGTGGAGAAAAGGAATGGGTGCTATGTATTAATTGACAAGCACATGCAACACTAACATCTTTGGCTGTTGGTCAATTTGGTAAGAGCTGGGTTAGTTGGCCAACTGATTAAGATGGTTTGCTAGAAATGTTTTATGCCATACAATGTTCCCCACCAGAATCATATTGTAAGTGTTTTTTGCCACCTTAGTGTGTTAACTTCATCGCCTTAAAGGGATGTGGCAACTCACACATCAGCCATTAGTTGCATGTTTGTTTGGAGACACATGAACAATGGGTCTAGTTTGGTTTAACAATCCATGCACTAATGTAATGCCATTCCTAGTGAATGCCAAGTGGCCACGTTGTGGGAGGGGCCCTTACTGCTTGGCCACGTTTCTTGGATTAGCATATGTGTTCTTAAACATAAACTATGCATAGTTGTGTGTTTTCATAGCTCTTTTTCTTCTAAAGCAGGCCAGCATCATCCCTCAGCTAGTGGGGACTCCTCTGCCATGTTACCGCTGCCGTCTTCTTCCGCGCTGCATAGGACCCAGGATCCGATGTCTACGGTAAGTGTATTTTGATGCTGTTGTGTATGCATGTAGCTTGCCATGTTTTGCTTGTGTGGTTTTTATAGGTAGTCCCCACACTGAACCTTTTTTTTTTGACATGTCCCCAACAGAGCCACACACTGATGGAGCAAATCCAGGAGCAGGAGGAAGATGGAAGCTTCATAGGAGATTCTGAAGATCTTCCCCTGGGACAGAATCTGCAACTGTCCCAAAATGTGTCTCCGCCAAATCCACAGCAGCAGAGTGAAGCTGGCTGCATGCTGCCTGCACATCGTGGGCAGCATGCAGAGACTGACCCTCCAGTCCCCAGTTTCAGATCTGCTGCTGAGGATTTGGCGAGCAGACCTGTGGCTGTTGGGGGTCCTCGAGCAACATCATTTGCACGCCCCACAACCCGGGGAATTGGGCGGCGTACTCAGCAACGTCGCCCAGTTTCCCAGGGGAGGGGCGTGCAGATGATGGAGTCAGCATGGCACCAAGAGAGGCGGCTTTTTCGTCGCCAAAATCAGCAAAATCAGGAGCATATTAGGGGCCAATTAGAGTCCCTAAATACTACCTTCAGTGCCGTGCTGACTGAATTGAGGACCCATAACAGCCACATGGCCAACTTGACTTCAGAAATAAGGTCAGGCATGGCCGAAATGCACACTAACCAAAGACACATTTTGGAACAGTTGCAGATTCTGAATGCCACACAGGCCCAGGTTATGCCCCCCCCCACCAAGTGGGCCAACCTGGGTTCTATGGGCATCACCAATATTAAGGTGTGTTTGGCGTGAATCTGGTCCATATCTTTGCGATACATCCCCACTGGATTGACTTGTCTGGTGAGGCCTAAAAATCTTCAATTTTGCGCTGTTCTTGCTAGGTTGTTTTTGATTATCCCCCATATAGCTCATTCAAGGCCTGAGGTAGCCCAGTAGCCAATGCCAGAGGCCAAGACTCACTGAATCGGCCACTTAAGGTGTTGCGCGGCTGCCATGGGCACTATAACATTTGTGGTGGCTCCTCATGTTTGGCGGCATGATTGGGTGACATTCTGGCATTAACAACTAAGACCTTGGACCCTGGCTGTGATTGTACTGGATTTGGATTGGGACTGGGTGTTCTGTTTTGGGTGGCCCACTGACTTACAGGTGTAGATGTGGCCTAGGTATGTTTGCTTTCAACCTGTGTCTGTGGAAAATGTGGGCAAGCAGGAGAGGGATTTTTTTGTGCAAGTTCCTTTTTTGAAAAATTTATTGAACATAATTGCATGTACATGTCTGGTCCCAAAGTATGTGAGGGGCACTCAGATACTATTCTGTTTGTATCACATAAACCTTTTACGATGTAGTAAACATTTTTGTTTGACCAAGCTCATGTCTGTGTTGTTTTGATAGAGAAATATGAGTTCAAGTTGTCACCAAAACAAACAATAACCAAGGTCTACAAATAAATACTCAAACATAGTTTTTTGTTTTGGTTGCACAAATTCATTATTGTTTACTTAATAATGAAATGAAACATAGCAAAACCAACCAAATAAAAATAACAACCAAATAAAAAAAAAACAAATACAAAATTAGGAAAAATGTGTGGCTATTAAATTTGCCCGCACGGCTTGCCCAGACGCACTTGGCTGGCCCACATAGGCGTCGTCTGCCTCATCGGAGAGTGGAGAGGGTGGCCAATCCAGATATCGGGGGACCCTTTGCATAATAGCTAAATTATGGAGCGCTGCACATGCCATTATGATGTCAATGACCTTTTTGGGGTCATACTGCAGGGAGCCCCCAGTGTGGTCCAAACATCGAAACCGGGTCTTGAGAAGTCCAAAGGCCCTCTGCCACCACTGCCCTGGTCTTTCGATGTGCACGATTATAGGCCTCTTGTGCTGGAGTCTGTGGCCGGAGGACCGGAGTCATCAGCCACGGCAGTAGTGGACACCCCAAATCTCCTAAAAAAATATAATAAGAAAAAATATTAACAGTAAATCATACATTGCCACGCAACATTCCTACTCCAATAAAAATAAAAGAGGTATGTGACATTGTCACACAAACATGAGCATACATATTGCAGATGCAAAAACCAGAATTAAACATATGTGATAGATGGTGGTCCAAAGTAGGCAAATAATACTGTGGACGCTGGGCAATCAGGCAGACTGTTAGCAGCTATTGTTGCCTGTCTGTGCTGCAGAACAATGTTTTATGGGATAAGTTGACCTGACCCATTTTCAGTCTTGGCTTAGTCCAAAACCGGTGTAAGCCGGCCCCTGCACTTTATCCCGCTCACCTCTACTCAGTAAGTGAAATGCATGTAAGCAAAGATGGCGCAGACTCTCTGGTAAAGTCAATAACAGATTTTGATCTTAAATTGTTTGGAAGGCTGTTTCAGACTTTGCCTCGCATTACACTTATTAATTAAAACAATGCAGGCCAAACAATTTGGCAGCCTATGTAGTTTGTATAATGTAATGGTTCCAGGGGGTTACACATGTTCACAAGGTGATGGGCAAGGCAGCGTTTAGGAAAGGTTAATACTAGAGATGAGCGAACTTTTGAAAAATTCGATTCGACTGATTCGCCGAATTTTCCGACAAAAATCGTTTCGACCCGAATAAATTCGCGACGAATCGCTATTAAAAACGGCTATTTCTGAGCCTCCTAGAGCCTCAATAGGGTTGTAAACCATTCTGCCTTGCTGTAACACGCACAGGATGCGTGCTGGGTTAGTTAAATAATACTTTGAAGAAATATCACATGCAGATCAGAGGCATCGCTAATAGAATCGCAGAGCGGCACAATTGAATTCAAGAGAGTTGAAGTGGCATCACTATGAGGGGCAGGAGCCCAAACATTGCTTTAAAGAGACACTGGAGTTGGCAGCAGCAGGAGCCCAAAAATTGGATGAATCACACCCTGGAGTTGGCAGCAGCAGCAGGAGCCCAAACATTACTTTAAAGAGACCCTGGGGTTGGCTTCAGGAGCCCAAAAATTGGATGAATCACACCCTGGAGTTGGCAGCAGCAGCAGGAGCCCAAATATTACTTTAAAGAGACCCTGGGGTTGGCTTCAGGAGCCCAAAAATTGGATGAATCACACCCTGGAGTTGGCAGCAGCAGCAGGAGCCCAAATATTACTTTAAAGAGACCCTGGGGTTGGCTTCAGGAGCCCAAAAATTGGATGAATCACACCCTGGAGTTGGCAGCAGCAGCAGCAGGAGCCCAAACATTACTTCAAAGAGACCCTGGGGTTGGCTTCAGGAGCCCAAAAAATTGGATGAATCACACCCTGGAGTTGGCAGGAGTTGACAGCAGCAGCAGCAGGAGCCCAAACATTACTTTAAAGAGACCCTGGGGTTGGCTTCAGGAGCCCAAAAATTGGATGAATCACACCCTGGAGTTGGCAGAAGTTGGCAGCAGCAGCAGGAGCCCAAACATTACTTAAAAGAGACACTGGGGTTGGCTTCAGGAGCCCAAAAATTGGATGAATCACACCCTGGAGTTGGCAGGAGATGACAGCAGCAGCAGGAGCCCAAATATTACTTTAAAGAGACCCTGGGGTTGGCTTCAGGAGCCCAAAAATTGGATGAATCACACCCTGGAGTTGGCAGGAGTTGGCAGTAGCAGCAGCAGGAGCCCAAATATTACTTTAAAGAGACACTGGGGTTGGCTTCAGGAGCCCAAAAATTGGATGATTCACACCCTGGAGTTGGCAGCAGCAGCAGCAGTAGCCCAAATATACACTGGAGTTGGCTTCAGGAGCCCAAAAATTGGATGAATCACACCCTGGAGTTGGCAGCAGCAGCAGCAGGAGCCCAAACATTACTTTAAAGAGACACTGGGGTTGGCTTCAGGAGCCCAAAAATTGGATGAATCACACCCTGGAGTTGGCAGCAGCAGGAGCCCAAATATTACTTTAAAGAGACCCTGGGGTTGGCTTCAGGAGCCCAAAAATTGGATGATTCACACCATGGAGTTGGCAGCAGCAGCAGCAGGAGCCCAAATATACACTGGAGTTGGCTCCAGGAGCCCAAAAATTGGATGAATCACACCCTGGAGTTGGCAGCAGCAGTAGCAGGAGCCCAAACATTACTTTAAAGAGACACTGGGGTTGGCTTCAGGAGCCCAAAAATTGGATGAATCACACCCTGGAGTTGGCAGAAGTTGGCAGTAGCAGCAGCAGGAGCCCAAATATTACTTTAAAGAGACCCTGGGGTTTGCTTCAGGAGCCCAAAAATTGGATGATTCACACCCTGGAGTTGGCAGCAGCAGCAGCAGGAGCCCAAATATACACTGGAGTTGGCTTCAGGAGCCCAAAAATTGGATGAATCACACCCTGGAGTTGGCAGCAGCAGCAGCAGGAGCCCAAATATTACTTTAAAGAGACCCTGGGGTTGGCTTCAGGAGCCCAAAAATTGGATGAATCACACCCTGGAGTTGGCAGAAGTTGGCAGTAGCAGCAGCAGGAGCCCAAATATTACTTTAAAGAGACCCTGGGGTTGGCTTCAGGAGCCCAAAAATTGGATGAATCACACCCTGGAGTTGGCAGCAGCAGCAGCAGGAGCCCAAACATTACTTCAAAGAGACCCTGGGGTTGGCTTCAGGAGCCCAAAAATTGGATGAATCACACCCTGGAGTTGGCAGGAGTTGACAGCAGCAGCAGCAGGAGCCCAAACATTACTTTAAAGAGACCCTGGGGTTGGCTTCAGGAGCCCAAAAATTGGATGAATCACACCCTGGAGTTGGCAGCAGCAGGAGCCCAAATATTACTTTAAAGAGACCCTGGGGTTGGCTTCAGGAGCCCAAAAATTGGATGATTCACACCATGGAGTTGGCAGCAGCAGCAGCAGGAGCCCAAACATTACTTTAAAGAGACACTGGGGTTGGCTTCAGGAGCCCAAAAATTGGATGAATCACACCCTGGAGTTGGCAGAAGTTGGCAGTAGCAGCAGCAGGAGTCCAAATATTACTTTAAAGAGACCCTGGGGTTGGCTTCAGGAGCCCAAAAATTGGATGATTCACACCCTGGAGTTGGCAGCAGCAGCAGCAGGAGCCCAAATATACACTGGAGTTGGCTTCAGGAGCCCAAAAATTGGATGAATCACACCCTGGAGTTGGCAGCAGCAGCAGCAGGAGCCCAAATATTACTTTAAAGAGACCCTGGGGTTGGCTTCAGGAGCCCAAAAATTGGATGAATCACACCCTGGAGTTGGCAGAAGTTGGCAGTAGCAGCAGCAGGAGCCCAAATATTACTTTAAAGAGACCCTGGGGTTGGCTTCAGGAGCCCAAAAATTGGATGAATCACACCCTGGAGTTGGCAGAAGTTGGCAGTAGCAGCAGCAGGAGCCCAAATATTACTTCAAAGAGACCCTGGGGTTGGCTTCAGGAGCCCAAAAATTGGATGAATCACACCCTGGAGTTGGCAGGAGTTGACAGCAGCAGCAGCAGGAGCCCAAATATTACTTTAAAGAGACCCTGGGGTTGGCTTCAGGAGCCCAAAAATTGGATGAATCACACCCTGGAGTTGGCAGGAGTTGGCAGCAGCAGCAACAGGAGCCCAAACATTACTTTAAAGAGACCCTGGGGTTGGCTTCAGGAGCCCAAAAATTGGATGATTCACACCCTGGAGTTGGCAGCAGCAGCAGCAGGAGCCCAAATATTACTTTAAAGAGACCCTGGGGTTGGCTTCAGGAGCCCAAAAATTGGA
Organism: Gastrophryne carolinensis; assembly: GCA_027917425.1. NCBI lineage: Eukaryota > Metazoa > Chordata > Amphibia > Anura > Microhylidae > Gastrophryne > Gastrophryne carolinensis. Next base: position 387,019,394 of record CM051234.1, on the reverse strand, counting down.
TGATTCACACCCTGGAGTTGGCAGCAGCAGCAGCAGGAGCCCAAATATACACTGGAGTTGGCTTCAGGAGCCCAAAAATTGGATGAATCACACCCTGGAGTTGGCATCAGCAGCAGCAGGAGCCCAAATATTACTTTAAAGAGACCCTGGGGTTGGCTTCAGGAGCCCAAAAATTGGATGAATCACACCCTGGAGTTGGCAGAAGTTGGCAGTAGCAGCAGCAGGAGCCCAAATATTACTTTAAAGAGACCCTGGGGTTGGCTTCAGGAGCCCAAAAATTGGATGAATCACACCCTGGAGTTGGCAGAAGTTGGCAGTAGCAGCAGCAGGAGCCCAAATATTACTTTAAAGAGACCCTGGGGTTGGCTTCAGGAGCCCAAAAATTGGATGAATCACACCCTGGAGTTGGCAGGAGTTGACAGCAGCAGCAGCAGGAGCCCAAATATTACTTTAAAGAGACCCTGGGGTTGGCTTCAGGAGCCCAAAAATTGGAGGAATCACACCCTGGAGTTGGCAGGAGTTGGCAGCAGCAGCAACAGGAGCCCAAACATTACTTTAAAGAGACCCTGGGGTTGGCTTCAGGAGCCCAAAAATTGGATGATTCACACCCTGGAGTTGGCAGCAGCAGCAGCAGGAGCCCAAATATTACTTTAAAGAGACCCTGGGGTTGGCTTCAGGAGCCCAAAAATTGGATGATTCACACCCTGGAGTTGGCAGCAGCAGCAGCAGGAGCCCAAATATACACTGGAGTTGGCTTCAGGAGCCCAAAAATTGGATGAATCACACCCTGGAGTTGGCAGCAGCAGCAGCAGGAGCCCAAATATTACTTTAAAGAGACCCTGGGGTTGGCTTCAGGAGCCCAAAAATTGGATGAATCACACCCTGGAGTTGGCAGAAGTTGGCAGTAGCAGCAGCAGGAGCCCAAATATTACTTTAAAGAGACCCTGGGGTTGGCTTCAGGAGCCCAAAAATTGGATGAATCACACCCTGGAGTTGGCAGGAGTTGACAGCAGCAGCAGCAGGAGCCCAAATATTACTTTAAAGAGACCCTGGGGTTGGCTTCAGGAGCCCAAAAATTGGATGAATCACACCCTGGAGTTGGCAGAAGTTGGCAGCAGCAGCAGGAGCCCAAACATTACTTAAAAGAGACACTGGGGTTGGCTTCAGGAGCCCAAAAATTGGATGAATCACACCCTGGAGTTGGCAGGAGATGACAGCAGCAGCAGGAGCCCAAATATTACTTTAAAGAGACCCTGGGGTTGGCTTCAGGAGCCCAAAAATTGGATGAATCACACCCTGGAGTTGGCAGGAGTTGGCAGTAGCAGCAGCAGGAGCCCAAATATTACTTTAAAGAGACACTGGGGTTGGCTTCAGGAGCCCAAAAATTGGATGATTCACACCCTGGAGTTGGCAGCAGCAGCAGCAGTAGCCCAAATATACACTGGAGTTGGCTTCAGGAGCCCAAAAATTGGATGAATCACACCCTGGAGTTGGCAGCAGCAGCAGCAGGAGCCCAAACATTACTTTAAAGAGACACTGGGGTTGGCTTCAGGAGCCCAAAAATTGGATGAATCACACCCTGGAGTTGGCAGCAGCAGGAGCCCAAATATTACTTTAAAGAGACCCTGGGGTTGGCTTCAGGAGCCCAAAAATTGGATGATTCACACCATGGAGTTGGCAGCAGCAGCAGCAGGAGCCCAAATATACACTGGAGTTGGCTCCAGGAGCCCAAAAATTGGATGAATCACACCCTGGAGTTGGCAGCAGCAGTAGCAGGAGCCCAAACATTACTTTAAAGAGACACTGGGGTTGGCTTCAGGAGCCCAAAAATTGGATGAATCACACCCTGGAGTTGGCAGAAGTTGGCAGTAGCAGCAGCAGGAGCCCAAATATTACTTTAAAGAGACCCTGGGGTTTGCTTCAGGAGCCCAAAAATTGGATGATTCACACCCTGGAGTTGGCAGCAGCAGCAGCAGGAGCCCAAATATACACTGGAGTTGGCTTCAGGAGCCCAAAAATTGGATGAATCACACCCTGGAGTTGGCAGCAGCAGCAGCAGGAGCCCAAATATTACTTTAAAGAGACCCTGGGGTTGGCTTCAGGAGCCCAAAAATTGGATGAATCACACCCTGGAGTTGGCAGAAGTTGGCAGTAGCAGCAGCAGGAGCCCAAATATTACTTTAAAGAGACCCTGGGGTTGGCTTCAGGAGCCCAAAAATTGGATGAATCACACCCTGGAGTTGGCAGCAGCAGCAGCAGGAGCCCAAACATTACTTCAAAGAGACCCTGGGGTTGGCTTCAGGAGCCCAAAAATTGGATGAATCACACCCTGGAGTTGGCAGGAGTTGACAGCAGCAGCAGCAGGAGCCCAAACATTACTTTAAAGAGACCCTGGGGTTGGCTTCAGGAGCCCAAAAATTGGATGAATCACACCCTGGAGTTGGCAGCAGCAGGAGCCCAAATATTACTTTAAAGAGACCCTGGGGTTGGCTTCAGGAGCCCAAAAATTGGATGATTCACACCATGGAGTTGGCAGCAGCAGCAGCAGGAGCCCAAACATTACTTTAAAGAGACACTGGGGTTGGCTTCAGGAGCCCAAAAATTGGATGAATCACACCCTGGAGTTGGCAGAAGTTGGCAGTAGCAGCAGCAGGAGTCCAAATATTACTTTAAAGAGACCCTGGGGTTGGCTTCAGGAGCCCAAAAATTGGATGATTCACACCCTGGAGTTGGCAGCAGCAGCAGCAGGAGCCCAAATATACACTGGAGTTGGCTTCAGGAGCCCAAAAATTGGATGAATCACACCCTGGAGTTGGCAGCAGCAGCAGCAGGAGCCCAAATATTACTTTAAAGAGACCCTGGGGTTGGCTTCAGGAGCCCAAAAATTGGATGAATCACACCCTGGAGTTGGCAGAAGTTGGCAGTAGCAGCAGCAGGAGCCCAAATATTACTTTAAAGAGACCCTGGGGTTGGCTTCAGGAGCCCAAAAATTGGATGAATCACACCCTGGAGTTGGCAGAAGTTGGCAGTAGCAGCAGCAGGAGCCCAAATATTACTTCAAAGAGACCCTGGGGTTGGCTTCAGGAGCCCAAAAATTGGATGAATCACACCCTGGAGTTGGCAGGAGTTGACAGCAGCAGCAGCAGGAGCCCAAATATTACTTTAAAGAGACCCTGGGGTTGGCTTCAGGAGCCCAAAAATTGGATGAATCACACCCTGGAGTTGGCAGGAGTTGGCAGCAGCAGCAACAGGAGCCCAAACATTACTTTAAAGAGACCCTGGGGTTGGCTTCAGGAGCCCAAAAATTGGATGATTCACACCCTGGAGTTGGCAGCAGCAGCAGCAGGAGCCCAAATATTACTTTAAAGAGACCCTGGGGTTGGCTTCAGGAGCCCAAAAATTGGATGATTCACACCCTGGAGTTGGCAGCAGCAGCAGCAGGAGCCCAAATATACACTGGAGTTGGCTTCAGGAGCCCAAAAATTGGATGAATCACACCCTGGAGTTGGCATCAGCAGCAGCAGGAGCCCAAATATTACTTTAAAGAGACCCTGGGGTTGGCTTCAGGAGCCCAAAAATTGGATGAATCACACCCTGGAGTTGGCAGAAGTTGGCAGTAGCAGCAGCAGGAGCCCAAATATTACTTTAAAGAGACCCTGGGGTTGGCTTCAGGAGCCCAAAAATTGGGTGAATCACACCCTGGAGTTGGCAGAAGTTGGCAGTAGCAGCAGCAGGAGCCCAAATATTACTTTAAAGAGACCCTGGGGTTGGCTTCAGGAGCCCAAAAATTGGATGAATCACACCCTGGAGTTGGCAGGAGTTGACAGCAGCAGCAGCAGGAGCCCAAATATTACTTTAAAGAGACCCTGGGGTTGGCTTCAGGAGCCCAAAAATTGGAGGAATCACACCCTGGAGTTGGCAGGAGTTGGCAGCAGCAGCAACAGGAGCCCAAACATTACTTTAAAGAGACCCTGGGGTTGGCTTCAGGAGCCCAAAAATTGGATGATTCACACCCTGGAGTTGGCAGCAGCAGCAGCAGGAGCCCAAATATTACTTTAAAGAGACCCTGGGGTTGGCTTCAGGAGCCCAAAAATTGGATGATTCACACCCTGGAGTTGGCAGCAGCAGCAGCAGGAGCCCAAATATACACTGGAGTTGGCTTCAGGAGCCCAAAAATTGGATGAATCACACCCTGGAGTTGGCAGCAGCAGCAGCAGGAGCCCAAATATTACTTTAAAGAGACCCTGGGGTTGGCTTCAGGAGCCCAAAAATTGGATGAATCACACCCTGGAGTTGGCAGAAGTTGGCAGTAGCAGCAGCAGGAGCCCAAATATTACTTTAAAGAGACCCTGGGGTTGGCTTCAGGAGCCCAAAAATTGGATGAATCACACCCTGGAGTTGGCAGGAGTTGACAGCAGCAGCAGCAGGAGCCCAAATATTACTTTAAAGAGACCCTGGGGTTGGCTTCAGGAGCCCAAAAATTGGATGAATCACACCCTGGAGTTGGCAGGAGTTGGCAGCAGCAGCAACAGGAGCCCAAACATTTCTTTAAAGAGACCCTGGGGTTGGCCTCAGGAGCCCAAAAATTGGATGAATCACACCCTGGAGTTGGCAGCAGCAGCAGCAGGAGCCCAAATAGACACTGGAGTTGGCTTCAGGAGCCCAAAAATTGGATGAATCACACACTGGAGTTGGCAGCAGCAGCAGCAGGAGCCCAAATATACACTGGAGTTGGCTTCAGGAGCCCAAAAATTGGATGAATCACACCCTGGAGTTGGCAGCAGCAGGAGCCCAAATATTACTTTAAAGAGACCCTGGGGTTGGCTTCAGGTGCCCAAAAATTGGATGAATCACACCCTGGAGTTGGCAGCAGCAGCAGCAGGAGCCCAAATATTACTTTAAAGAGACCCTGGGGTTGGCTTCAGGAGCCCAAAAATTGGATGATTCACACCCTGGAGTTGGCAGCAGCAGCAGCAGGAGCCCAAATATACACTGGAGTTGGCTTCAGGAGCCCAAAAATTGGATGAATCACACCCTGGAGTTGGCAGCAGCAGCAGCAGGAGCCCAAATATTACTTTAAAGAGACCCTGGGGTTGGCTTCAGGAGCCCAAAAATTGGATGAATCACACCCTGGAGTTGGCAGAAGTTGGCAGTAGCAGCAGCAGGAGCCCAAATATTACTTTAAAGAGACCCTGGGGTTGGCTTCAGGAGCCCAAAAATTGGATGAATCACACCCTGGAGTTGGCAGAAGTTGGCAGTAGCAGCAGCAGGAGCCCAAATATTACTTTAAAGAGACCCTGGGGTTGGCTTCAGGAGCCCAAAAATTGGATGAATCACACCCTGGAGTTGGCAGGAGTTGACAGCAGCAGCAGCAGGAGCCCAAATATTACTTTAAAGAGACCCTGGGGTTGGCTTCAGGAGCCCAAAAATTGGATGAATCACACCCTGGAGTTGGCAGGAGTTGGCAGCAGCAGCAACAGGAGCCCAAACATTTCTTTAAAGAGACCCTGGGGTTGGCCTCAGGAGCCCAAAAATTGGATGAATCACACCCTGGAGTTGGCAGCAGCAGCAGCAGGAGCCCAAATAGACACTGGAGTTGGCTTCAGGAGCCCAAAAATTGGATGAATCACACACTGGAGTTGGCAGCAGCAGCAGCAGGAGCCCAAATATACACTGGAGTTGGCTTCAGGAGCCCAAAAATTGGATGAATCACACCCTGGAGTTGGCAGCAGCAGGAGCCCAAATATTACTTTAAAGAGACCCTGGGGTTGGCTTCAGGTGCCCAAAAATTGGATGAATCACACCCTGGAGTTGGCAGGAGTTGACAGCAGCAGCAGCAGGAGCCCAAACATTACTTTAAAGAGACCCTGGGGTTGGCTTCAGGAGCCCAAAAATTGGATGAATCACACCCTGAAGTTGGCAGCAGCAGCAGCAGGAGCCCAAATATACACTGGAGTTGGCTTCAGGAGCCCAGAAATTGGATGAATCACACCCTGGAGTTGGCAGAAGTTGGCAGCAGCAGCAGCAGGAGCCCAAAAAATGGCCTAAAGACATAAATATGTTTTGCACCATTTGGAAAGTGTAAAACGTGGCACCATGCTGAATCTAGTCGCATGCATCAGGCATTGGTGGGTGGAAATCCTGGCTGATCCATCCCTGATTCATTTTGACAAAGGTGAGTCTCTCCACATTTTTAGTTGACAGACGAGTTCTCCTCGCCGTAACTATGGCCCCCGCCGCACTAAACACCCGCTCAGATGGCACGCTACTTGCCGGGCAGGACAGCTTTTCCAGGGCAAACTCTGCTAGTTGCGGCCACAAATCAAGTTTGGCTGCCCAGAAGTCCAGCGGATCCTCAAGGTGTGTTGGCATGGTCATGTCAAAGTATGACATGACCTGCTGGTTGAGGTCCTGCTCCAGGTCTTCCTGCTGCTCATGAGTAGCCTCACTATGCGGGTGTAGAAAGCTACTCATTAGCGACTGAAGACTGAGGCTGCTGCTGCTGATGGAGCTTCTGCTGCTGCTCCTGCCAACCCCCCCAGCGGCCATGGCAGTGGAAGGTGAGCGCAGAGGTCCCCTCGAGTCAGACCTGCGAGAGTATGGACCATGGCGCAGATAGGCATCGGCCAACTGCCTACGTAGAATGTCTTTGTAGTAGTTGAGTTTGTCCTCCCTCTCGGTGGGTTTAAAAAATGCCCCCATTTTGTGCCGGAAGCGAGGGTCCAATAAGGTGGACAGCCAGAAGTCATCCCACCGACAGATGGAAACAATTCTGGGGTCACTACGCAAGCACGTGAGCATGCTTCGTGCCATTTGCGCAAGTGACTCGGATGGACTACCTGTCTCCATCTCCACTGCATACTGCCACGGTGTGCCCGGGTCCTCTGTCTCGCCTTCCTCAAAAACCTCTAGCTCCTCTGGCTGCTCCTGCTCCTCCTCTCCTGTCCGCTGACTAGATAAACCAGCCATTTCGCCAAGCCTAAACTGTGTTTCGCTGGGCAACTCCTCCTCCTCCTCTTCCTCCTCCTCCAGTTCAGCTCCAGCGGGGTTCATGTGGCCGTAAGATGTAAACGCCATGTCTCCAGTGCCCTGACCAGCCATGGTTTCCAACATGTGCTGTAGTACATGAAGCAGTGGAATCACGTCGTTCATCCCGTAATCCTGCCGACTGACAAATAAAGTGGCATCCTCAAAGGGCCTGAGCAAACGGCAGGTGTCACGTATGAGCTGCCACTGGTTGACATTGAAGTTACACAGGGGAGTCCCCCTATCTGCTTGGATCATCAGGAAATCCGTGATGGCTTTTCTCTGTTCATATAATCGGTCCAACATGTGAAGGGTGGAATTCCAACGGGTGGAAACATCGCAAATCAGACTATGTTGGGGGATACCATTCTGACGCTGTAGCTCAAGAAGGGTGTGTTTGGCGGTGTAGGAGTGGCTGAAGTGCATGCAAAGTTTCCTTGAAGTTGTTAGGATGTCTTGCAGATGGGGGGAACACTTCAGAAACCGCTTGACAACCAGATTGAAGACGTGAGCCATGCAGGGGGCATGGGTCAGGCTTCCTTGGCGCAGCGCAGACAAAATGTTCTTCCCATTGTCGGTAACCATGATTCCCATTTTAAGTTTTCTCGGAGTAAGCCATGTTTGGATTTCCTGATGAATACATTTAAGCAGTTCCTCCCCTGTGTGACTCCGTTCGCCAAGACAAACCATGTGAAGCACTGCGTGACACCTCCGTGCCCTGCACACATGGTAGACTGGAGGGGCACTGAGACTTGAGCCTACAGTGGAGGGTGAGGAGATGGCGGAGGATGAGGAGGCCGAGTTGCACGTGTCACAGGTCCAATGGGCAGAGAGCGCGGAGGCCGAAGCGGCGTGACCTGTCCAAGTTGCTGCTGCTGCTGCAAAGGGACCACATTCACCCAGTGGGCCGTAAACGACATGTACTGCCCCTGACCGTAGTTACAGCTCCAGATGTCGGCGCTGCCATGTATTTTGCTACACACCCATAGGCTCAAGGACTGGCCCACCTTCTGTTCAACAAAAGTGTGCAGCGCTGGTACTGCCTTCTTGGCAAAGAAATGACGGCTTGGGACTCTCCACCTCGGCTCGGCACAAGCCATCAGTTCTCTGAAAGGTGCAGATTCCACCACCTGAAAAGGGAGCGACTGCAGCACCAGCAACTTGGACAGGAGCACATTCAGCTTCTGCGCCGTAGGATGAGTGGGCGCATACTGCTGTCTCTTGGACATGGCTTCGCTGATGGATTGCTGGCGGGATGCATGACTTGGAGGAGGAGGAGCAATAGCGACAGAGGATGGGTATGACGCACAGCTGCCTTCGGCTGAGGTGCTGGAGCCTTGGCTGGCAGAAATTGGGAGCTCACTTGGTGAGGAAGCAGACTGGACCACCCCTTGGGAGCCTCGGTTCTCCCAGGTCGCTTTATGGTGACGCATCATATGTTGTATCACATTTGGACCCTGGCCACGCTTCACCTTTTGCCTACATATCTTGCATGTGGCCATGTTACCCTCCTGCGGATGCCTCAGGAAAAACTGCCACACTGCCGAGTAGCTACTTTTCCCACCCCCTGGCCTCACTGATTCACTGCTGCTGTTGCCAACTCCAGGAACCCCTGCTCCACTACCTCCCGATAAGGTAGACTGCCGCACAGCAGGTGCTCTACCCCGGCCCCGGCCCCGGCCGGCTCCAGCCTTTGGAATTGTGCCCCCATGCTGACTGCTACCACCTTGCTGCCTCAGCTGCTGACTCCGGGGCAACCTGCACCCCTCTTCTCCTGATGATGACGATGAAGCCCCTTCCTCACCCGGCTCCCAAGTGCGATCGGCTTCATCGTCATCATCATCATCACCGAGTTGTGGCTGTACGTCACTGATGTTCGTGGATTCGTCAACAGTGTCTGGCGCAGGAGCTGGAATGCTCGCAGCACCCACGAAACTGTCCACATCACTATTTGTCTGCCTAGCTAAAGAAGCCACCTCCATTTCTTGGCTGGGCAGTAGCTGCTGACTGTCCTCCTGTATCTGATCGTCCTCCTCACTAAAGAGTGGAGCTGAACCCAAAGCATAGGATACGTCGCTGGGGGAGGGAACGGCGTAGGACAGAGGCAATGGGAGGACAGGGACTGCTCTCGGGGCATGCCAACTCAGGGTTGTGTCAGAGGAACCTACCGACCCTAGACTGGGGGTCTCAGACGTAAGTTGTGATGATGTTGTTGATGAGCGCGTCAACCAATCTACCACGGCAGATGCGTTACTGGTGGAGATCCGACCGCTAGCAGATACTGGCAGATTAGGTCTCTCAGCGTGACTCCTGCTGCTACTGGCCCCCAGTCTGATGCGAGCTCTGCCTGCGGAATCTTGGCCTCTGCCACTCCTCTTTTCACTTCCAGGCACTTGTCTGCCCGACATAGTCTAACTGGCGTGGTAGTAGGTGATATTTTAAGATCCCCCGGGCAGCGGTGGGTCTATATGAAACAGAATATAATGCACACCAAAAGTGAGCAGTAACACTCAGCCTCCAACAGGCCTGCTTAGTGTAAATAAGAGAGCTGCTTAGTGTAAATAAAGAGGGGTATGCTATGTTACAGAATGGGATGCCCCAACAGAAGTGCACCTGGCAGGCAGTAGTAAGCCTATGCCCAGCAAAAGTGTCTTTATCAGGGCTAATTTCAATTATAATAAGTGCAAATGGTTATATGGTCTTAAACAGAGGCTGCTGTAGTCACAGAATGGGATGCCCCAAAAAAGATCCAGTAGTGCTATGCCCAGCAAAAGTGTCTTTATCAGGCCTAATTTCAATTATAATAAGTGCAAATGGTTATATGGTCTTAAACAGAGGCTGCTGTAGTCACAGAATGGGATGCCCCAAAAAAGATCCAGTAGTGCTATGCCCAGCAAAAGTGTCTTTATCAGGCCTAATTTCAATTATGATAAGTGCAAATGGTTATATGGTCTTAAACAGAGGCTGCTGTAGTCACAGAATGGGATGCCCCAAAAAAGATCCAGTAGTGCTATGCCCAGCAAAAGTGTCTTTATCAGGGCTAATTTCAATTATAATAAGTGCAAATGGTTATATGGTCTTAAACAGAGGCTGCTGTAGTCACAGAATGGGATGCCCCAAAAAAGATCCAGTAGTGCTATGCCCAGCAAAAGTGTCTTTATCAGGGCTAATTTCAATTATAATAAGTGCAAATGGTTATATGGTCTTAAACAGAGGCTGCTGTAGTCACAGAATGGGATGCCCCAAAAAAGATCCAGTAGTGCTATGCCCAGCAAAAGTGTCTTTATCAGGGCTAATTTCAATTATAATAATTGAAAATGGTTATATGGTCTTAAACAGAGGCTGCTGTAGTCACAGAATGGGATGCCCAAAAAAACAGCAGTAAGTACACCTGGCAGGGTCCAGAAGTACTATGGCCAGCAAAAGTGTCTTTATCAGGCTAATTTCAATTATAATAAGAGCAAATGGTTATATGGTCTTAAACAGAGGCTGCTGTAGTCACAGAATGGGATGCCCTAAAAACCAGCAGTAAGTACACCTGGCAGGGTCCAGAAGTACTATGCCCAGCAAAAGTGTCTTTATCAGGCTAATTTCAAATATAATAAGAGCAAATGGTTATATGGTCTTAAACAGAGGCTGCTGTAGTCACAGAATGGGATGCCCTAAAAACCAGCAGTAAGTACACCTGGCAGGGTCCAGAAGTACTATGCCCAGCAAAAGTGTCTTTATCAGGCTAATTTCAAATATAATAAGAGCAAATGGTTATATGGTCTTAAACAGAGGCTGCTGTAGTCACAGAATGGGATGCCCTAAAAACCAGCAGTAAGTACACCTGGCAGGGTCCAGAAGTACTATGGCCAGCAAAAGTGTCTTTATCAGGCTAATTTCAATTATAATAAGAGCAAATGGTTATATGGTCTTAAACAGAGGCTGCTGTAGTCACAGAATGGGGTGCCCTAAAAACCAGCAGTAAGTACACCTGGCAGGGTCCAGAAGTACTATGGCCAGCAAAAGTGTCTTTATCAGGCTAATTTCAATTATAATAAGAGCAAATGGTTATATGGTCTTAAACAGAGGCTGCTGTAGTCACAGAATGGGATGCCCTAAAAACCAGCAGTAAGTACACCTGGCAGGGTCCAGAAGTACTATGCCCAGCAAAAGTGTCTTTATCAGGCTAATTTCAAATATAATAAGAGCAAATGGTTATATGGTCTTAAACAGAGGCTGCTGTAGTCACAGAATGGGATGCCCTAAAAACCAGCAGTAAGTACACCTGGCAGGGTCCAGAAGTACTATTCCCAGCAAAAGTGTCTTTATCAGGCTAATTTCAAATATAATAAGAGCAAATGGTTATATGGTCTTAAACAGAGGCTGCTGTAGTCACAGAATGGGATGCCCTAAAAACCAGCAGTAAGTACACCTGGCAGGGTCCAGAAGTACTATGGCCAGCAAAAGTGTCTTTATCAGGCTAATTTCAAATATAATAAGAGCAAATGGTTATATGGTCTTAAACAGAGGCTGCTGTAGTCACAGAATGGGATGCCCTAAAAACCAGCAGTAAGTACACCTGGCAGGGTCCAGAAGTACTATGCCCAGCAAAAGTGTCTTTATCAGGCTAATTTCAAATATAATAAGAGCAAATGGTTATATGGTCTTAAACAGAGGCTGCTGTAGTCACAGAATGGGATGCCCTAAAAACCAGCAGTAAGTACACCTGGCAGGGTCCAGAAGTACTATGCCCAGCAAAAGTGTCTTTATCAGGCTAATTTCAAATATAATAAGAGCAAATGGTTATATGGTCTTAAACAGAGGCTGCTGTAGTCACAGAATGGGATGCCCTAAAAACCAGCAGTAAGTACACCTGGCAGGGTCCAGAAGTACTATGCCCAGCAAAAGTGTCTTTATCAGGCTAATTTCAAATATAATAAGAGCAAATGGTTATATGGTCTTAAACAGAGGCTGCTGTAGTCACAGAATGGGATGCCCTAAAAACCAGCAGTAAGTACACCTGGCAGGGTCCAGAAGTACTATGGCCAGCAAAAGTGTCTTTATCAGGCTAATTTCAATTATAATAAGAGCAAATGGTTATATGGTCTTAAACAGTGGCTGCTGTAGTCACAGAATGGGATGCCCTAAAAACCAGCAGTAAGTACACCTGGCAGGGTCCAGAAGTACTATGCCCAGCAAAAGTGTCTTTATCAGGCTAATTTCAAATATAATAAGAGCAAATGGTTATATGGTCTTAAACAGAGGCTGCTGTAGTCACAGAATGGGATGCCCTAAAAACCAGCAGTAAGTACACCTGGCAGGGTCCAGAAGTACTATGCCCAGCAAAAGTGTCTTTATCAGGCTAATTTCAAATATAATAAGAGCAAATGGTTATATGGTCTTAAACAGAGGCTGCTGTAGTCACAGAATGGGATGCCCTAAAAACCAGCAGTAAGTACACCTGGCAGGGTCCAGAAGTACTATACCCAGCAAAAGTGTCTTTATCAGGCTAATTTCAAATATAATAAGAGCAAATGGTTATATGGTCTTAAACAGAGGCTGCTGTAGTCACAGAATGGGATGCCCTAAAAACCAGCAGTAAGTACACCTGGCAGGGTCCAGAAGTACTATGGCCAGCAAAAGTGTCTTTATCAGGCTAATTTCAATTATAATAAGAGCAAATGGTTATATGGTCTTAAACAGAGGCTGCTGTAGTCACAGAATGGGATGCCCTAAAAACCAGCAGTAAGTACACCTGGCAGGGTCCAGAAGTACTATGCCCAGCAAAAGTGTCTTTATCAGGCTAATTTCAAATATAATAAGAGCAAATGGTTATATGGTCTTAAACAGAGGCTGCTGTAGTCACAGAATGGGATGCCCTAAAAACCAGCAGTAAGTACACCTGGCAGGGTCCAGAAGTACTATGGCCAGCAAAAGTGTCTTTATCAGGCTAATTTCAATTATAATAAGAGCAAATGGTTATATGGTCTTAAACAGAGGCTGCTGTAGTCACAGAATGGGATGCCCTAAAAACCAGCAGTAAGTACACCTGGCAGGGTACAGAAGTACTATGGCCAGCAAAAGTGTCTATATCAGGCTAATTTCAATTATAATAAGAGCAAATGGTTATATGGTCTTAAACAGAGGCTGCTGTAGTCACAGAATGGGATGCCCTAAAAACCAGCAGTAAGTACACCTGGCAGGGTCCAGAAGTACTATGCCCAGCAAAGGTGTCTTTATCAGGCTAATTTCAAATATAATAAGAGCAAATGGTTATATGGTCTTAAACAGAGGCTGCTGTAGTCACAGAATGGGATGCCCTAAAAACCAGCAGTAAGTACACCTGGCAGGGTCCAGAAGTACTATGCCCAGCAAAAGTGTCTTTATCAGACTAATTTCAAATATAATAAGAGCAAATGGTTATATGGTCTTAAACAGAGGCTGCTGTAGTCACAGAATGGGATGCCCTAAACACCAGCAGTAAGTACACCTGGCAGGGTCCAGAAGTACTATGCCCAGCAAAAGTGTCTTTATCAGGCTAATTTCAAATATAATAAGAGCAAATGGTTATATGGTCTTAAACAGAGGCTGCTGTAGTCACAGAATGGGATGCCCTAAACACCAGCAGTAAGTACACCTGGCAGGGTCCAGAAGTACTATGGCCAGCAAAAGTGTCTTTATCAGGCTAATTTCAAATATAATAAGAGCAAATGGTTATATGGTCTTAAACAGAGGCTGCTGTAGTCACAGAATGGGATGCCCTAAAAACCAGCAGTAAGTACACCTGGCATGGTTATATGGTCTTAAACAGAGGCTGCTGTAGTCACAGAATGGGATGCCCTAAAAACCAGCAGTAAGTACACCTGGCAGGGTCCAGAAGTACTATGCCCAGCAAAAGTGTCTTTATCAGGCTAATTTCAAATATAATAAGAGCAAATGGTTATATGGTCTTAAACAGAGGCTGCTGTAGTCACAGAATGGGATGCCCTAAAAACCAGCAGTAAGTACACCTGGCAGGGTCCAGAAGTACTATGGCCAGCAAAAGTGTCTTTATCAGGCTAATTTCAATTATAATAAGAGCAAATGGTTATATGGTCTTAAACAGAGGCTGCTGTAGTCACAGAATGGGATGCCCTAAAAACCAGCAGTAAGTACACCTGGCAGGGTACAGAAGTACTATGGCCAGCAAAAGTGTCTTTATCAGGCTAATTTCAATTATAATAAGAGCAAATGGTTATATGGTCTTAAACAGAGGCTGCTGTAGTCACAGAATGGGATGCCCTAAAAACCAGCAGTAAGTACACCTGGCAGGGTCCAGAAGTACTATGCCCAGCAAAGGTGTCTTTATCAGGCTAATTTCAAATATAATAAGAGCAAATGGTTATATGGTCTTAAACAGAGGCCGCTGTAGTCACAGAATGGGATGCCCTAAAAACCAGCAGTAAGTACACCTGGCAGGGTCCAGAAGTACTATGCCCAGCAAAAGTGTCTTTATCAGGCTAATTTCAAATATAATAAGAGCAAATGGTTATATGGTCTTAAACAGAGGCTGCTGTAGTCACAGAATGGGATGCCCTAAACACCAGCAGTAAGTACACCTGGCAGGGTCCAGAAGTACTATGCCCAGCAAAAGTGTCTTTATCAGGCTAATTTCAAATATAATAAGAGCAAATGGTTATATGGTCTTAAACAGAGGCTGCTGTAGTCACAGAATGGGATGCCCTAAACACCAGCAGTAAGTACACCTGGCAGGGTCCAGAAGTACTATGGCCAGCAAAAGTGTCTTTATCAGGCTAATTTCAAATATAATAAGAGCAAATGGTTATATGGTCTTAAACAGAGGCTGCTGTAGTCACAGAATGGGATGCCCTAAAAACCAGCAGTAAGTACACCTGGCAGGGTCCAGAAGTACTATGCCCAGCAAAAGTGTCTTTATCAGGCTAATTTCAAATATAATAAGAGCAAATGGTTATATGGTCTTAAACAGAGGCTGCTGTAGTCACAGAATGGGATGCCCTAAAAACCAGCAGTAAGTACACCTGGCAGGGTCCAGAAGTACTATGCCCAGCAAAAGTGTCTTTATCAGGCTAATTTCAAATATAATAAGAGCAAATGGTTATATGGTCTTAAACAGAGGCTGCTGTAGTCAGAGAATGGGATGCCCTAAAAACCAGCAGTAAGTACACCTGGCAGGGTCCAGAAGTACTATGGCCAGCAAAAGTGTCTTTATCAGGCTAATTTCAATTATAATAAGAGCAAATGGTTATATGGTCTTAAACAGAGGCTGCTGTAGTCACAGAATGGATGCCCTAAAAACCAGCAGTAAGTACACCGGCAGGGTCCAGAAGTACTATGGCCAGCAAAAGTGTCTTTATCAGGCTAATTTCAATTATAATAAGAGCAAATGGTTATATGGTCTTAAACAGAGGCTGCTGTAGTCACAGAATGGGATGCCCTAAAAACCAGCAGTAAGAACACCTGGCAGGGTCCAGAAGTACTATGCCCAGCAAAATTGTCTTTATCAGGCTAATTTCAAATATAATAAGAGCAAATGGTTACATGGTCTTAAACAGAGGCCTGCTGTAGTCACAGAATGGGATGCCCTAAAAACCAGCAGTAAGTACACCTGGCAGGGTCCAGAAGTACTATGCCAGCAAAAGTGTCTTTATCAGGCTAATTTCAAATATAATAAGAGCAAATGGTTATATGGTCTTAAACAGAGGCTGCTGTAGTCACAGAATGGGATGCCCTAAAAACCAGCAGTAAGTACACCTGGCAGGGTCCAGAAGTACTATGCCAGCAAAAGTGTCTTTATCAGGCTAATTTCAAATATAATAAGAGCAAATGGTTATATGGTCTTAAACAGAGGCTGCTGTAGTCACAGAATGGGATGCCCTAAAAACCAGCAGTAAGTACACCTGGCAGGGTCCAGAAGTACTATGCCCAGCAAAAGTGTCTTTATCAGGCTCATTTCAAATATAATAAGAGCAAATGGTTATATGGTCTTAAACAGAGGCTGCTGTAGTCACAGAATGGGATGCCCTAAAAACCAGCAGTAAGTACACCTGGCAGGGTCCAGAAGTACTATGCCCAGCAAAAGTGTCTTTATCAGGCTAATTTCAAATATAATAAGAGCAAATGGTTATATGGTCTTAAACAGAGGCTGCTGTAGTCACAGAATGGGATGCCCTAAAAACCAGCAGTAAGTACACCTGGCAGGGTCCAGAAGTACTATGGCCAGCAAAAGTGTCTTTATCAGGCTAATTTCAATATAATAAGAGCAAATGGTTATATGGTCTTAAACAGAGGCTGCTGTAGTCACAGAATGGGATGCCCTAAAAACCAGCAGTAAGTACACCTGGCAGGGTCCAGAAGTACTATGGCCAGCAAAAGTGTCTTTATCAGGCTAATTTCAATTATAATAAGAGCAAATGGTTATATGGTCTTAAACAGAGGCTGCTGTAGTCACAGAATGGGATGCCCTAAAAACCAGCAGTAAGTACACCTGGCAGGGTCCAGAAGTACTATGGCCCAGCAAAGTGTCTTTATCAGGCTAATTTCAATTATAATAAGAGCAAATGGTTATATGGTCTTAAACAGAGGCTGCTGTAGTCACAGAATGGGATGCCCTAAAAACCAGCAGTAAGTACACCTGGCAGGGTCCAGAAGTACTATGCCAGCAAAAGTGTCTTTATCAGGCTAATTTCAAATATAATAAGAGCAAATGGTTATATGGTCTTAAACAGAGGCTGCTGTAGTCACAGAATGGGATGCCCTAAAAACCAGCAGTAAGTACACCTGCAGGGTCCAGAAGTACTATGCCCAGCAAAAGTGTCTTTATCAGGCTAATTTCAAATATAATAAGAGCAAATGGTTATATGGTCTTAAACAGAGGCTGCTGTAGTCACAGAATGGGATGCCCTAAACACCAGCAGTAAGTACACCTGGCAGGGTCCAGAAGTACTATGCCCAGCAAAAGTGTCTTTATCAGGCTAATTTCAAATATAATAAGAGCAAATGGTTATATGGTCTTAAACAGAGGCTGCTGTAGTCACAGAATGGGATGCCCTAAAAACCAGCAGTAAGTACACCTGGCAGGGTCCAGAAGTACTATGCCAGCAAAAGTGTCTTTATCAGGCTAATTTCAAATATAATAAGAGCAAATGGTTATATGGTCTTAAACAGAGGCTGCTGTAGTCACAGAATGGGATGCCCTAAAAACCAGCAGTAAGTACACCTGGCAGGGTCCAGAAGTACTATGCCCAGCAAAAGTGTCTTTATCAGGCTAATTTCAAATATAATAAGAGCAAATGGTTATATGGTCTTAAACAGAGGCTGCTGTAGTCACAGAATGGGATGCCCTAAAAACCAGCAGTAAGTACACCTGGCAGGGTCCAGAAGTACTATGCCCAGCAAAAGTGTCTTTATCAGGCTAATTTCAAATATAATAAGAGCAAATGGTTATATGGTCTTAACAGAGCTGCTGTAGTCACAGAATGGGATGCCCTAAAAACCAGCAGTAAGTACACCTGGCAGGGTCCAGAAGTACTATGCCAGCAAGAAGTGTCTTTATCAGGCTAATTTCAAATA